>JAJHZJ010000849.1:85000-817500 GCA_023548195.1 Bettongia penicillata ogilbyi | reverse complement strand
CAACTCTCACCTGTGACTCCAAGAAGCTATAGCATACACAGTGTCCACACTCCAGTAAAGCCATCTCCCACATGGACTAGACCGGGTTGAGGATAACCAGCATGCCTCAAACCTGTCAGAGTTAGGAGGGCATCTTCTCCAAGCATGTGAAAACTTCCATAGTGAAATGGGCAAATGATAACAGTTTGTTCCGATGCTCATGAAGGCGGCTGATGCAGGTGCCGTGGAGCATTTAAGACACCAAGGTCACCCACTGCATCTGGGGTCATTGCCACTTGTCCTGACTTTTGTCTTGACACTGGACTTCGATGGACTTTCAAAGGGAGTCACACACCAAAAAAGAAGCCAGAGATCTGGGGAGAGAGCCATGCAGAGAGGAGAAGCGTTGTTCATTGATGAGAGGGAGGTATGTGCACATGCACAGCCCCTCCAGGGAACCATGTGCAAGGAGGAGCCTGCAGAGAGGTAGAAAAGCAAACGGAAGAGTTCTAGGACCAAGCAAAGGAATTCTTGGTCTCCAAACCAAGTTCTCTAACCCAACAGAAATTAGAACCAAGGAGCAGAAAGAGACAGAAAATGCACAGTATGGAGGAATAAAACTGTGCTTCAACCTTCGCTAATACTGTGAATTAGGAGGACTGTATGGGTCAGATGAAGGTGGGAGTGATTCGCAATCCTAGATGCTTTTTCTTTGTGATGGGTCCCCACTAAGGTTATTGCAATAAATCTGGAAGCCTATATAGATCCTTAGGGAAATGGGGTTCATTGCTTGACTCTAATAACCTTTAGTCCTTTCCTTTTGGGAGAGCCATATTTGATGGATTGTTATAAGTTGGAAAGACTATATTTGTCCCAGGGAGGTAGAAGATGACTAGAGAGGGCAGGGGAGTTGTCTTCATTGTTCATGGACTTGGGACTAAGTTAATTGCAGGTTGTGTGCATTTGTTTGTTTTTTCTGGTCAAGTTAAATAAAGTTTGGCCAATATTTAATGTTACTTTTTTTCTCCTAGGCAAAACACTTTGTGATCTGAAGGCATTATTTCCCTCTTCTTTTCATTTTGTATTTTTTTGTAGTGACCTAGACAATCAATTTCTGGCATTAGGGGGAGTGGGGAGAAGGAATGCTATAGAAAACTTTGAATGAAATCTATTCCACTCCATGATGGAACCAGTCTGTGGAAACCCAGAGCTTCAGTTCTGTGCAATGAGTTATATTTTACAAGTAGATAATAAAAACTTTATCAGTGGAGTTACAGGGACCTAGGATTTTGGTGCCCATGCTGAGTCAGCATTCCTTAAATAGGATGGTATCTAGGTGACTCAGTGGATGGAGAACAGGACTTGGTGTTAGGAAAATCTGAGTTTGAATCCTGCCTGAAACACTTAACTAGCTGCATGACCCAGGCAAGCTGCATAATCTCTCTATGCCTGAGATTCTTTATATGGTAAAATGGGGATAACAGTACCTACCTCATAGGGTTGTTGTGAAGATCACAGGGGTCAACATATGGAAAGCGCTTTGAAAACCATAAAAATTATATAAATATTAGCTATTACTGTTTCTTTTGTTGCTGTTTTGTTACCTCAAACCTCATGCCTTAATCACCTCTGTCCTTTTGGGCAAAGGTCTGAGTTTTAGGTCAGAGTCTCTTCTCAACTAATTCCCAAATGAGCAATAATTTCATTTCACTTAGATATGAAATTAATCAATGATTAAGTCTTATTTAAAAACAGTTTTTTAAAAAAGTTCCCATAAGACAAATTTCCTGTTTTGCTTTGGGGTTGGACAAAGATTGGAATAACGATTAAAACAAATGGTTTCTGGCAACAGTCTTCTTCAGTGATTCAGTGCAGAGAATGTGGGTGACCTGTTTGATAAAGCTGTAATGATAACTTTTGGTATTATTACATCTGTATGAAATGGGGCCCACTATAGCGAAATATACCTATTCCTCCCAAAATGGTTTCGAGAAAAGCTGTCGCCAAAGAATAACATGTTATATATACCCCAGTTGTCTATGTGGAAGAGTTCTTAGAAGATCTTAAAAGAAATGGAATTTTCAGGATTTCCCTAAGAGTAACCCTATTAAAGTATTGTGAAACTTCAGACTGGTAGTAACATATTCATGCAGGGGAAGGATATTTAGATACTTACCACCTCCCTTATCTAACAAAGCTAGGGAGGTATGAAAGTTCTCCAAAGATTAATATAATTCCATGACAACTTTATAGCCTATCTAGAGCAGTACATCAAGCAGCACTGTCATCAGCTATGATGTTTTTAAACTTCCAATCAAAGTTTCTGATCAATTACATTCTTTGCCTTGAGTCTTTGGCCATATGCATACTACACTTAAGCAGATTTCTCATTTTTGAGTCACTGATGTCCACGTTAGAGAGTTTGTATCAGAGTCTGGCTCACTTGCAGCAGCATTGTGGTCTTGAGCTAAAAATATAAATGACTCATGAGATATTTTCATTTAGCTCAATTACTATCTCCTACCACTGGCCATTCATTCTTATCAATCTTCTGTCCATCTATATGCAAAAAAAGAAGAATGTTTCCCAATGATTTTCTGTTTCAGAAGTTGATGATCCCCTTCAGAATTACACAGTGACTTAAAGCTGGAATGGAATTGTTCCCCAGTCACTTCCCTGGCATAATAATCAATGATATTTTAATATAAAGGCAAATGTTCTCATACAGAATGACTTACAAAGGTGAAAACTGTTCCTAAAATCTCCAAAGGGCCTTTAATTCTGTTAGGAAGAAGTTATATATTTCACTTGTGTTTCTTTTAAAATCTAATAATCTGTTGTGCACTTAATAGTCAGAACAAAATAAAAATATACATACAATTATTTCCTTTAAGAATAAATATTAATAAGCTATGCAAGTAGGTGATATAGGGGATAGAGTGCTCAACGTGGAGCCAGGAAGACCTTTCCTCAGCCACTAGCTATGTGACCCTGGACAAGTCATTTAAGATCTCTCAGACTCAGTTCCCTCATCCATAAAATGGAATAATTATGACCTTGATCTCACAAGGTTGTTGTGAGTACTAAATATGTAGTATTCAATATTATATAATATTCTTTGTGATATATAAAGTGATATATGTAATACTCTTTGTGATATATAAAATGATATATAAGGTCTATCATGATGATGATAAAATATACCCAGAAGTTTAGTAGTTACTAAATCTAATCCTTTCCTCCTCACTCTGCCACACTCCTCAGCCCCCATTTCTTTCCATTTTTTTCCTACAGCTTCTGATGTATTTGTGTACATATACATTCTCTAGTTCTGGCTCAGCATTCCATCAAATTCCATCAAAAAGACATATAAACAAAGAGATCAGAAATAGAATATCTGTGCATGTTCCAAAGTCAAGGAGCAGGG
The DNA here is from genome assembly GCA_023548195.1 of Bettongia penicillata ogilbyi. Lineage (NCBI taxonomy): Eukaryota > Metazoa > Chordata > Mammalia > Diprotodontia > Potoroidae > Bettongia > Bettongia penicillata. Next base: position 814,094 of record JAJHZJ010000849.1, on the reverse strand, counting down.
CTTCCTCAGCTTCCTTGTGGTTATTCCAGAAAGAATACTATACATGTTCAAATGATAGGATTCTCATTAGTCAGTTATCCCTCATGCCCTCTTACATGTTTATATTGTTGATTAGTAGGGATGCGCTTTGCTTGTATTTTTGCTTAGTATTACATGTCTTTCCCAGTTCCTGAAATTTCTAGGTTTTTTTTCCTGTTTCTCATTACTCTACATTGAAGTCAAAGTTTATCCATCCATTCATCCATAAAAGAAACAGGCTACAGAAGTGGAGAGAAGGCTGGCCTTGGAGTCAGGGAGAACTGGGTTCAGAGTTGGTCTGGGACAAATACTGGCTGTGTGACCATGAACATCACTTGAGCTCCCAGTGGCCCAGGTGACTCTAAAACTATTAGTTACAGAAAGAAATGCCTGACTGCCCTCATGAAGGTAGTGTCTACTGAGAGGTCATTATTTTGGTGACTTGGTTAGTATGGACTGAAAGAAAAAAATTATAAAATATTCACTACATATACAGTTTTTCGAATTAGATGAATTCTTCTCTATGCAATATGTTATTGAATAGTCTGTTCTCCACTGATCCAGGAATTTCCTCATTAGTTTTCCATTTTCTTTCCACTGTTTCTCATACATGTTCCTGAAACTCATGAACTGACCTAGGAGGTGCTCATGACTTTGCCAATTTATCTGTCTCTTGCATGTTTCTTCATGGAACAGACAGCATGTCATAGGGCAGAGTTGGATATGGACTCAAATCCTTCCTCTTTTGCTGTTAGCTCTGTGACCATGAACAAGTCAGTCCGTCATTCTGAGCCTCAATTTTGTCATCTGTATAATGGAAATAATAATACCAGAATGCCCACCTCACATTGCTGCTAAAGCACTTTGCAAACGTTGAAATTTTATATAAATATAAGTCGTTATAGTCACTGGTGAAACACAACATGGATTCCAATCCTTCCTCAGCTACTTAACTGGATTTGTGGTCACACAGAAGTCACTTAACCTTTCACAAAACCAACTTCTTCATCTTACAGATGATGTAAGAACGCCTGTACTACATATCTTATGTTGTTGGAAAAGCACTTTGAATACCCCAAAGTGTCATGCAAATTGAGTTATTTTTATTTTTTCCACTCTAAGCAGTTGACTTTTTTCCTCCAACAGTTAAGAAGTTCCATTCTCTAACTGATGCTTACTCTCTGACATCCTAGAAATCCACCTTGAAATCTAGACTTCACTTGAATTCTGGATGATTGAGATCTACAACTTTTAATCAACTATTACAGCAGAAATTCCATTGAAGTCAGTCTTTTTTGCAGACCACACAGTGATTATGGTTGAATAAGGGCATAACCAGACTCTAAAGGGAGATGTGAAAAGAAGAAGGAGGGAAAGAAGTACCTAATAGAGGATAGATAAATTAAAATGAAAGCACTGAAGTCATTTGGTAGTTAATAATCATAGTCGTTCAAGAAAGGTCATAGATAAAGATAGAATGGACCTAGTTTCTCTCTAGTCCAACCTTCTCAATTTACATAAAAGGAAATGGAGACCCATGAAGGTTAAATGATCTGGCCATCGCCATCATGATAATCAGAGTCAGAACCAGGATCAGTCCTCTAAATCCTCTGAACCAGTGTTCTTTGTGCTGTACCAAGATGATACAGAAAGATATAGAAATGGTGAGGAGGCATGGAGGAAAGCACCATGCTATTGTTAAGGTAGGTTATGATATCATATCCCAGGTAGTGTTTAGTCCTGCAGGCTGAGATCGTAGATCAGGAATGGGGAACCTACAGCCTCAAGGCCACATGTGGCTCCCTAGGTCCTCAAGTGCAGCCATTTGACTGAATTCAAAATTCACAGAAAATCCCCTTAATGAAAGGATTTGTTCTGTGAAACTTGGACTCAGTCAAAAGACCTAGACCTTGATTTACTAGACTGGAACAAGCCCCAGGACTAGTGGAACTTCCATTTGTATTATGGAACCCTCTCTGACTCCCTTGCCAATCTCTAGTTGAAGCACTTACTATTTTGGACTTGATTTTGTACAGGTTAGCACTTCATTAAATATCACTTATATCAGTCCTCTAATTGTTTCATGTGTATGCATCTTGATGCCCTAGTTTAAGAGAGAAAGCAGAAGCCTTAACAATGATGACCAAATCAGAAATTTCTTTTGTACTGCTCAGTGTTGGACATACAGTGAGTGCTCAATAAATGCTTTATGATTAAACTAAAGAGACCATTTGATGGAATTCACAATATGTAGCACTTTAAAGTATGCTATATTCACAACCACCCTCTGAGGGATAATTTATGCAAGTATTTTTGTCTCTGTTTTCAGGATTAGGAAAATGGTGCTCTGAGATTATTACCAAAAACATCTAATGTAATAAGCATGTCTTAAATACTACATGCAAGAACTTTTTTATTATTTTGATTCACAGTTTTGATTTCATTGGCATAGGAAATTTCCTGAGTGAGTACTATGTGCTTAGCACATAGTAAGTATAAGTGCTTGTTAACATGAGAGAATTCCTTCTAGCAATCAGGATTGCTTCTCAGCAATGGTTGTACAATTTACACTAAAGTGATTAAATGACCTTTCCAGAGTCACCCAGGAAATATGTACCACAGACATAACTTGAACCCATATCTTCCTGGCTCTGAGGTGGGCTCCCTATCCACTATGCCACAGCATTTACGTTCTGCCTGGGAACAGCTCTCCTTTTCCATATGGATAAGAATGTTGATAAAGAAAGAGTCCAGACTTGTCTTTCCTTTCTAACGCTGCAAGTCAAATCAGCAACTACGTCCTGTATTGGATGCCGAAAGAAAACTATGGTCTTCCAATGTTATTTGAGGACGAATCCCCTTTATAGCTAACCATTAAAACAAATCAACAAAACTTACTGCATCAGCTCAGTGAGTGTCACTGAACACAAACCCCAGTTTGACCACAACTTTCCATTGTTTATTAGCATTCAGTCTTGGTTTGATGGCTGCTGAAAAGTTAACAACATGAAATTGCCCCATTTCAATGCACAAGAGCTTCATCAGCCAAATGAAACTACACCAGACGGTAATGATCTTGTTAAAATATTACATACGGGAATGTTGTGATATTGCATGGAAACCAAAGAGGAGTGCCATTAACAATCAGTTTTCTGTCCAAGGCCCCACCAAGGATGATGTAAAATGGGCCCGGAAAACAGGAACATTCATCAGCCACTTAGGCTAACAATGCCTCTTCTATGGTCTCCTGTTACAGAGGGAGCTGTGTACAACTGTTGTGTCTGTGTAGTTTATTTGTGGTTTGGAGGTATGTGGGTTGATGAAGCATAATCACAGCTGGCCCTGGTTCAAAATGGCATTGAGGTAATATCAACCTACAGGAAATTAATGAGATGATAATTGCTTTATTTGCAGGGAAGCAGTTATATCCAATACTGCTCATTTGTGAGTTAAAAATATCTTATATCTATGTTATAGATTATGATTACAAAGTGTTTGCACACACTGTCTCCAAAGGGCCTCACAACTTTCTCAGGAGATATTATTTGCCCATTTTACAGATGAGAAAACCGGGACACAGAGCAATTATGTTGTCTTGCCCTACTAGTAGAGCCAGGGTTTGAATCCATGTCTATTAGCCTTCTCTATACTTAATGCTCTCTCTCTAAGCAGGAAAAAGATTTTCCAATAAATGTACCTATTCGTTCCCCATAGTGTCATCCAACAAACTTGATTTATGTGCCCCTATATATTTAGGTTCACTATGTGCAATATGACCCTGGAATTATCACAATAATTTCCAAATTTCCTGGATATTCCCCCAGTAAAATAAAAACTCCTCCAGTGTGGGAATTGTTTTTCCCTGTCTGTCCTGGCTTACACTCCCTTCTCCTACTGTACCCTCCCTTTTCTCCTCTTCTCTCTCTTCCCTTCTCCTTCTCCCTTCTCTTTCTTTCCCTTCTCTTTTCCTTTCTTTTCTTCCTTTCTATTGTTCATCCTTCATTCTAGTCCTTTCCATTCCAAGTACCTAGCACACTGCCTTGCATCTATTAAGTGCCTAATAATGTTTGTCAAATTGAATAAATTGAATAATCCTCTCTTCCCTCCCTGGAAGCTTCTCTTATCCAACCCTTTCCTCTTCTCAATCTATTATAAAAGATATTTCCTGATCTCCCCCAATTATAATTCTCTAATTTGCCTTTATTTTGTGTTTGTTTATCTATGTACATGTCCTTCCTTCCCCCAAAATGTAAACTCCATGAGGACAGGGACTCTTTCATTTTTTTCTGCTTTGCATCTGCAGCTCCAGTAAATAGCTCATTGTAGACACTGGATAAATGCTTCTTGGATTAAACTAAGTTGAATTTATCTTTTGTGCAAGGTTTTTGAGCAAAGGAATCAAACAGGTAGAGATGTGATCCTGGAGCTCAGGAGAGGGCTGAGGACCAGAGGAGGTAGAGTCAGGAGTGCTGGTCAACTGCAACTCTCTACAATCAGTCTCCAATCTATATAGCTTTATTTCAAATTACTCCCATTCATATCACAACCCTGGATCCCTTGTGTCCTGCCTCCATGTATTTTACCCAGGTTATCCTTTATGTTGGTGATAATTCTCATTCCAGCACTTCCGAATCTTCCTCTTTCTTCAAAGTTCAGCTCTATGAAACCTTCCTGATCACCCTAACTAAAAGTATGCTTTCCTTCTGGTATTTTCTTCATCATATTGCCTCTACACTTGTCACCTTGTATTATATACTTAGTTGTCCACTTGTTTTTTCCTGTCACAACATTCCTGTTTTCCCCATTTTTCCCAGTAGACTATAGGTCCCTTATGCATGGGGATCGGCATTTCTGGTCTTTGTGTCATCTCTAAGTGTATATCGATAACCTTACATTTATTAATAAACATACACTAAGTAAATGTTTGTTGAATTAAATTGAAGAAATAAGAATAGAGCTTCAGAAGGAAATTAGACTTAGAGGAATGATGCTTCAGTTTCACTATTGTGATCAGGACAAAGTAGACAAAGTCCAGGATTCTCGACCAAGTTGGGGAACTTCACTTTGAGTACAAATCTAGCAAAGGAATCGTGAAGTCAGACTTGTGCCATAGCAAGATTATTTTGGTTACTTTGTGAATTTTGAATTAGAAAAGAGTAAGACTGAAGGCAAGGAGATCAGTTATAATTCCTTTCTTCTGAATTAGGATCTTGTTCTTGGAGAGAGAGAATAACTCTCAGTGGATACCTTACTACTTGAATTGATGAAATCCCACAAGTAAGTCCTGCCAAGGTGGATGGGTTAGCAAAGATGAAGATAGCACTGGCAAAATTGTCATCTCTCTTTGGGTCACTCTTTTGCCCAAATGGACACTCCTTCTCTGAAACTATTTTCTCTAATAGTCTCCATGTGTCAGTTACATGATTACTAAACTATATGGGTTAACGGCAGAAACTGAACCAAAGAATATAGCAGCAGGAACACACCTGCTAAGAGTTCAGGCTGGCTATTTTATCGATCAAAAGAGACATCCAGGAACAACGTGCCTTTTAGTCATCTCTCAGTGCCCAATGCTCCTGAAATCTGGTGTCTGTGATGGTTTGGAAAATATTAGTTCCTTTGTTAACTAGGAAATACTCAGACACCACGCGAGGCGTATAACTCTAGACCGGGCTAAACTGAAATGTTCTTTGTTAGTGTGAGCTTTTAATATCCAAACTCCTATGAGTCAATTAATCACAGGCCTGAGGAATAGCCCAACAGGAACTAAACATTCAGCACACCAAAGAGTATTGTCAGTGAAAAATCTGGTGTCATTATACCTGTGCCATGTATACCCAAGAGCTGTAAGGAAGGTTCAAATCCACAAAATAGTGGAGGTCTTTCTAGTAGTTTGCATATACCACCATGATAATGGGACTCCCTGAATCAGCGAGAGACCCCATGCTGCTTCTCAGTTCCTTGGGAATATTAGCAAGCCTATAGTGATATTGAGTTGGAGTTACTCCATTGACTTCAACAAATATATATTGAGTTCCTGGTATAGGAAAAGGCCCTGACTCTAGTGTCAAAACTCTAGTGGGTTCCAATTCTGCCTCTAACACTTATTGCCTTTGAAACTGTGGGCAAATGGCTTGGCCTCAGGTTCCCTTTTTGTAAAAAGCTGCCCTGTGGTAACTTCCAGCACCAAGCCTATGAATCTTTTAGAACTTCAAACCCAGTAGAGAAGATATGTACATGTAATGATAAAGAGCCCCACGTATAGGAAAGAAGACGAAGTGTAGAGAGAGTTGTTGTGTGTCTTGAAGAAAGGAAGAATAGACATTTCTAGCCTCTTCTCTCCCCCTACTCTCTTCTCCAGCGAAGATGTTACTCCTACCAGGAAGGGAAGCGGGAAATTAGGGTCAAAGGACACTGCTTAGCTCTACTCAGAGGGAGTACCAGGCTAAAAGTGTATCTATCTATAGATATCTACATGTCAATGTCTATATTTATCTGTCTACCATTAAATATTATTAGTCTAGAGGTTGTTTTGGGGTTGTATCTGATTTCTTTGTCATTTCTGGGGGTAGAGGCACTCCAAATTCTATATACAAGTCCTGATCCTTTTCCCATCTAATACAGGCATACCTTGGAGATATTGTGGGTTTTGCTCCAGATTATTACAATAAAGTGAATTTTTTGGTTTCCCAGTACATATAAAAATTGCATTTGCACCATATTGTAGTCTACCAAGTGTACAATAATATATCTAAAAAGTGCACATACCTTAATTTTATCTTATTTCCTTTCTTTAAAATGTACAAATTTTAAACCTTAAAAATTCTTTGATGATAAAGGCACATAAGGCCAAACTTGTCCAAAACTGAAATGGGTGGGTTGTTTTCAGTTCTCTGATGATAGGAAAAAGCCTTCTTTCTCTCTTGTTTTTGGTACACTATTAAGATACCAGTGCTCTCATTCTGGTTCCTTTTGTATCCTAGCTTTCCATTTTGGCATCCCACAAAAAGCTATCCTATCAGGTAAAGCTACTTGCCCATTCCTTTGAGTTCCCTCTCCATCTCCTCCATTCCTTCACTTCCTCTTCCAAGAGAAAGAAAAGAAGGAAGAGAGAGAGAAACAGAGAAAGAGAAACAGTGACAGAGACAGAGAGAAAGAAAACGACAGAGACACAGAGAAACAGAGAGAGAAAAAGTAAAAAGCCAAACCAAAAATGGCTAATTGTCCTATTTTCCATTCTTTCCATTCCCTTAGTGGGCTTACCTGAACTATGCTATTCTGATCAACTGATTTCATCTAAAACATAATAGTTCAATGGTTGACCCTTCTCAGGTTCATTTGTATTTTGATAATACTATCCATGCTTTAACCCAAAAGTAGAGCATAATTTGAGAATTTTGTTGCCAAAGATGGAAGATGTTTCTGGGGTTCTTTCCCAACTAATTACACCTTTATATTCTTCCTACCAAGAAAGCCAGCTCTGTAAGCAGATTGATAGAAAGATACAATGATCCCTTAGCCATTTCCATAGTAACATTAACTATTACTTGTGAAAATCAAATTACATAGCATCGACTCAACCAAAAAATGTCCTTCTGTCACATATATTAATTAATGATTATATTATATATATATGTATATGTACGTGTGTGTATATGTAAAATCAATAGGCAGTATTGCAAAACATGAAGTCCAAAGGATGTTTCAGCAGATCATTTACTTTTAGAGAGATCGCGTGGCAAGGTATATAGAAAACTGATCTTGAAACCAGGAGGATGTGTGTCCAAGTACCACCACTGACACATATTGACTTCTTGACCCTAGGTAAGTTATTTAACATCTCAGGAGCCCTGTGGTGTCAATCCCAAATAGAAATGGGTCTCTGTGGGGGTACATATTAATTTTAAAAAAGCACACAAATTAACATTATGTATATTGTTATTTTGTTAAAGATTTCCTAATTATGTCTTAATCTGGTTCAGGACACATTCTCAAGTTTTTCTGGCCCCAGGCAACAAGTTTGACGCCTCTAATGAAACTAGGCAATTTTCCAAGTTTCTGCATTGAAGACAAGATACCAATCTGCATGGATAGAGGAATTTTCCTTTTCTGGGCATTCCCTGTACCAATGAAATCCCAAGTCCAGTCCCTGTCTGCTAGAGAATTATAAAGACTATTTGATTAAGTTATATGAGGCCAGGAAACCTATGTCTTTTACTTTATGATCCGATTTCTGTCTCATCAACATGATGCAGTCGAGTTCAGAGAATCAAGGAGTTTAAAACAAAAGTCCTCAAACTATATCTGTAAGCCAGGGAGCATAAGAAGTTTGCTGAGGGAATGTGAGAAATATTTGGTAAATAACTATATTATCCTATTGAAATATTCTAAAAATAGCAGTGTTGAGGGGCAGGGGAGGACTTGTGAGAGAATGGTGAGGAGGCCAGAGTGGATGAGAAAGAGTGCATCTGAGGAACTTGACAGAGAGCTGAAGGAATGATTCTTAATGACCAAAATGAAATGAATGGGATGCAGGTATGAAACCTTTTTCATACTGAGCTAGAAAAAAATTCAGTTAGAATTATCTAGTGTCTAGAGATTAACTAATCATGACAATAATCAGAAATTCCAAATTGATTTCCAGTCAAAAAAGTTACAAATTTTGATGTATCCTTTGGAAAGCATCATATTTTTACTAAATGTGCACACGAGGCTTTAATTCCATTTATATCAACTTATCTCTATGAATCAGGAGTCTCAGTTTTATTCTCAATCACTTTCAAAGCAAGGAACAAGCTAGAGGTTGAACATACTATGCAGGTATCTTTTTATAAAGAACAAAACTCTACCAAGATTAAAACTGTTGGCTGTCAACAAAAAGAATCAAGGGTTTAACGGTTTGGGTGCTGTCTTTCAGCCAACTCCAAGTTTTACAAAACTAATCCTGTTATTAGGGGAATTTGTTCTGTGAAGTTTGGATTCAGTCAAATGGCCTCACTTGAGGACCTAGAGGGCCACATGTGGCCTCAAAGCTGCAGCTTCCCAAACCCTAATTTATTTGACTAGTTCTGATAAACATTTAATAACTTTATGAAACTAAAAATGTCATTACTAAAATTTTGCTTATGAAGTAATATTATATAGTCTTCTTATTCTATATGTACATATACATAATAAACTCTAGAATTTATTTCCTTTCATATCAAATGGAGAATAAAAGAAGGTTTATTGAAAGACAAGGGATTCAGGCACTAAAGATTTGGGATTAAAGGGATCCTACAGAATATACAGGCTAATTTCTGGATTCAAGCAGGTACATTCTCTCCTACCTCTCATAGTCAGCCTCTAATTAAAGAACTCTGTCTCTAACTGGGAAATCTTTCATCAGATAATCAATCAATCCACAGTTTCTATTTTGTGTCTACTATGTGCCAGACATTGTGCTAGGTACTGAGGATATGAGTACAAAGAATGAGATACTCCTTGATGGTAAGGTGCTTATATTATGAGGGATAAGATTACAAATACATTAATAAGTAATTTCATAAAGGAGTAAATACAAATATATACCAAGAAGTTAAATACAAGGTAGTCTGAGAGGAGGAACATTAGCAGTTAGAAAGAATCAGGGAAGGCTTCATATAAAAGATGGCTCTTGAGATAGACCTTAAAGGAAGAACAGCAATTTGAGGTAGAGGTAATGGAGTGCATTCAGGCCAGTCAAAGGTATGAGGTAGGAGACAGAATCTCATGTGTAAGGAACAGAGCAAAGGCTAGTACACAGAGACCAAGAAGGCTGGAAAGATAGCTTGAGAGTGGGTTATGAAGGGCCTATAAAAGCTAAACAGAAGTTTACCTTTTATTTTAGAGATAATAGGAAATCACTGGAGCTGATAGTCATATGATCAGATTTGTTTTTTTTTCAATTAATCATTTATTTATTTTTAACATTCATTTAAAAAAAAATTTTGAATTCTAAATTCTCTCCCTCCAGTCCATTCCCAACCATAGAGAAGGCAATATATCATTATACATGTGAAATTGTGGAAAACATGATTCCATATTAGTCATGTTACGAAAAACAAAGACAAACATCTACAGTCACATGAAAAAATGCTCTAAACCACTATTGATTAAAGAGATGCAAATTGAAATAACTCTGAGGCACCACATCACACCTATCAGATTAGCTAACATGACAAAAAAGGAAGATGATAAATGCTGGAGAGGATGTGGGAAAGTTGGAATACTAATTCATTGTTGATGAAGTTGTGAGCTGGTCTAACCATTCTGGAGAGCAATTTGGAACTATGCCCAAAGGGATATAAAATGTGTGTCTCCTTTGACCCAGCAATAGCACTTCTAGGGCTGTGTCCCAAAGAGATCATAAAAATGGGAAAAGGACCCACATGTACAAGAATATGTGTAGCACCTCTTTTTTGTGGTGACCAAGAACTGGAAATTGAGGGGATGCCCATCAATTAGGGAATGGCTGAACAAGCTGTGGTACATGAATGTAATAGAATACTACTGTGCTATAAAAAATGATGAACAGGCAGACTTCTTTGGGTTTATCAACATTAGATTACTATTCTCTTTTACTACTTTATATTATGTACCTAATCTATTCCACTGATCTACCACTCTGTTGCTTAACAGGTATCAGACTGTTTTCATGATTACTGCTTTGAAATATAGTATGAAATCTGGTATAGTTAGGCTGCCTTCTTTCACATTTTTTTCATTATTTCCTTAATATTCTTGACCTTTTTGTCTTCCAGATGAATTTTGTTACTATTTTTCCTAGCTCTATAAAAATAATACTTTGATAGTTTGATTGGGGTGGCACTGAATGAGTAAATCAGATCTATACATAAGGAACATTATTTGGTGGTAGGGTGGAATGGTAAGAGATCTGAGGCAAGCAAACCAATTATCTAAGCAATAATCCGAGGGAAATGTGTTGAGGACCTGAACTAAGATGGTAGCTGTATGAGCAGACAGAAGGAGGCAGATGCAAGTGAAATTGTGGTGAAGGTAGAAATTGCAAAATTTGGCAACTTCTTGGATATATGGGAAAGTAAAGAGTCCAGGAAAATTATATAATTATGAACCTGAGAGATTAGAAGGATGATGATGCCTTTGAAAGAAATGGCGAAATTAGGAAGAGGGAAGAGTTTATAAGGAGAGATCACAAGTTCACTTTGGGACATGAGACATGTGAAGCGTCCCTAAGACTCCCAGTCTGATATATCCAATCATGATTTGGAACTGAAGCATGGGGAGAAAGTCTAAGGTTGGATATATGGATTTGGGAGTCATCTGCGCAGAGAAGATAGTTACACCCATGAAAGCTAATGAGAGAGATGAGAGATGACAGGAGGAAGAGGGAGAGGGAAAAGAAGATGGAGAAGGAAAGAGAGACAGAGAATATAAAGGAGAGAAGTGAAGAGATCATAGGATAGAACCTTAGGGAACACAAATAGTTAGATGTAATAAATGATGAGTCAGCAAAGGAGATTAAGAAGCAGTAGTGACACGGCTAGGAGAGGAACCAGGAGAGAACAGGGCTATGAAAACCCAGAGAGGAGAGGATGGTTAACAGTGACAAATGAGGCAGATAGGTTGAGGACGATGAAGACTGGGAACAGATAATCAGATTCGGTAATTAATAAATCATTTTTTGCTTTGCATCTCTACACATATTTATGAAGGGTTTTGTTTTTCTTGCTTTCTCAATGGGTGAGTGAGTGGGAAGAGGAAGGGAGAAAATTTGGAACTGAAAATAAAATTGAATTAAAACATGAAAAATTAGATCATTGGTAACTCTGGAGAGAGAGAACTTTCCGTTTAGTGATGATGCTGGAAACAGACTGCAAAGGGTAAGGAGGAAGGAGAAGCAATGCATCTTTGTCAAGGAGTTTGGCTAAGAAAAGGGGGAGAAATATAGGATGATAGCAAATAGATTTAGTGAGATGTGCCTATGGCTCTAAGGAATAGGTAGAGATGGTGTTTTAAAGGAAAAGGATATTTCCAGGGCAGCTACCAGTTCCCTGGAGTATTGTTGCCACCTGTGGGCAAATGAAAAGAGTTCTTTATTTTATCTGCACTGTTTCTTTCTAATGGAAAATATTTTGGTCTTTAACGTAATTCTTTTTATTCTGCTAGTGTTAGTAAGTTTTCTGTATTCAGCAGGTAATTCTTCACCCTGGAGGTTAGTAACTGTCTGTCTCTAAGTCCAGCCTATTGTTGAAAGCTTGACAGTTCACATTTATGTCACATTTCCGGTTAATGAACCAAGAAAGTGACTTGACCATAACTCAAGAGAGCAGGTGAAACTATTTTTGCTTCCACATTAAATACCCACTAACTCAAATTGATTCAAGCTCTTTTTTTAAGAGGAAATGTGCTATCATGGGCAAAATAGTACTAGACTTGGAGATGTGAATATCCAAATTCATACTAACACTTGTATCGATAAAACAGAGCTAATAAAACTTCTATTGCCTAACCTGTGGGGTCATCATAGGAAAAGTGTTTTGTAAATCTCAAATCTGAATTGTTTCTAATTTAGACCTTGCAACCATTTGGACATCAACTGAGTAGAAGTCTATCACAAATGCTGGAAATTATTAGTGTAAACTAAAGGGAATGGATTGTTTTACATAGTTTCAAGTACTTTGCAAATAGCCATTGCAAGAAAAAAGTGTCAATTACAAATTAGAAAGACAGCTGGTATAGGGAATGGAGTTAAGAACTGGATTCCAAGCCTACCTCTAAATATATATTGGCTGTGTGACCTTGGATAAGTCTCTTATTCTCTTGGTTCTGTAGGAAACTATCTAAAACTAGACATTGCAAAGCAAGCTCCAATAAGCATTAATACAGTGAGTTGCCTATACCAATGAAATCACAGGTCAAGTTAAAATTATGAATCACTACTGGTGATTTCTGTGAACGACCAGATGATGACTGAATGAAAGAAATTTGTTAGGTTCTTTGTTTTATGTACATTAAATTACTTTTTAATTAAAATATTAAGATTATATAAAAACATGATTTTTTTAGGTGGGAAGTCAAGACCTAGAGTTTTATTGGTGGAAAGAACTCCCTTCATCAATGTGGATCCTCAATTGATAATCTTAGCAAGTTGCTGAGAAGTTAACTTACTTACCAAGGGTCATGTAGCCTTTATATAAAAGTAGCATTATGATGAACTTTGCCACTGTACTTAAAAACTATAGGACCTTTCCTTATGATTTGCAGCTGAAATTTTTTAATGTGTTTTCTTCTCTTTCCCCTCTGAACTTCCCCTTCCCCTGTCCCTACTATTAGGATGGAAACTTCTTTTTGTTTTTTTTTTTTGGGGGGGAGTGTTGGTGATAATTTAAAAATTGTTTTAAATAATATTCCATATAAATTCCATATAAAACTACTTTTAACATTAGTCTTTTTAAAATCTTGAATTCCAAATTCTTTTTCCTTCCTTCTTCTCCCTTCTCCTTGAGAAGATAAGCAAATTGATAGAAATTATACATGTACAATCACACAAACATATTTCCATATTAGTCATACTGTGAAAGGAAACAGATAGAATGGAAACTCCTTGAGAGCACAGACTATCCTATTTTTCTATTTGTGTTTCTAGTGCTTTGCACATATTAAGTGCTTTATAAATGTTTCATTCATTCATAGAATAGACATAGGATTTGAATGCAGGACTTCTCAACCAACACTTAACCTACCACACTAGTAATTCCAATTAACCTTACCTCCAATTACTCAAAATTCATAAAGTTTTGTTCTACTTAATGAGGATCTATGGTTTGTAGATTAAAGAGTCAATTTTGCTCATCTCTAATCAGGCAATTATTACACCTAACTTTCTGAAAATGGCATGCAGCATTATAATTATATGCCTAATATTTCTATTCTCTTCTTCCAAGAATTCAGTAACTTAGCACCTGACTTTCCTTAATTCTTGCATTTTTGATGATTTCCATTCTCTTTTGCCAAAGAGGTAATAATGTTTTATCTCCTCATTCACTTTCAGCTACCTCTGGCACCCTGTCCTTAATGTGTTGTGTTTCTAGGAATCCCTCAAGTTACAGCTGGCAGAGCTGTCATTGAAAATGATCACACAGCAAAATAAACATTATAAAAAATATCTAATTTAGAGAATCAATAATAATTGGACCAGGTATAGAAATAGAAGAACTATGCCCTCTTTAATCTTAAAATAGATACCTTGGGTGCAGTATCAGATAGCTATAATATTATTCATTTCTCCCACTTTTGAAAAATGATCACAGACAATTCAGGAAACATATCATAGGAGTAAATCAATAGGGAGACTTCAAAGGTAGAAGGCCATTTTGTCAATAGTTGGCACAAGAGGACCATTAAAAATGAATGTTTTCTTTCGATGCTTCAAGTTTCTTTAATGGATCCAGGTGAGCTTCCCTTTAAGCAGTTTTCATTTGCAAATATCCAGACTCACTAAACAGTTCAAAGTTGGTTCAAATCACAGCAATAGTACTATTGATTTTTTTTTTTTTTTTTTGGACCAGTCGTATGTCTTCAGTTTGGGGAACTCCCAGTGAGAAAGCTTCTTCTACCAATACAGATCAGAGAATAGTCTGGGGCACTAAGATGTTTAAGTGACTTGTCTAGGGTCAGAGTCACTGCATGTGAGAGGGCCACACTTGAATGCTAACGCTGGGTCTACAGCCTCTCAAACCTCTGTTGCCAAGGAGGATGAATTCCAGTAAGCTCTTTCATTGTGAGAAACTTCTCCACTATATGAGAAAATAATAATAGGCACAGAGCATTTTATATTTAGAGCTAGAAGATCTGTAAGGGACAATATGGGATCATGTAGGTCAACATCTCCATTTCACATATGGGGAAAACTGAGGCCCCAGAAATGTAAAATGACAAAAATATTTGTTAGTACAGCTGTATGGGATAGCTGAGAAGGCAAGAGATAAACATTAGAGAATTAAAGTTATGGGAAATCTTGCAGAATATTTAGTTCATTCCCAATGTAGCCAGACGATTAAAATGTATTTATTATAGTCAAATGAAGTTTTCTGTATGTTAACCAAATTGTCCATCTCATTTATTGTTGCACCAAGCATGGTGTATAAGTAGGCCCTCAATAAATGTTCAATGAATTGAATTAAAGACTATTCACGAATTTATCTCAGAACATGCATTCCCTCTCCATGGTAGCCTTCAGATGTCTGTTCCCTCCCTTAGCCCACATTGGAAATGCTTCCACTGATCTCAGGATGGTTCCCTATTCTAGGAAAAAGCAGCCCTAGGGAGCACCTTTCCTTCTCACAGAGGATGTGACTTATCTATGCTCTGATCCTGGCCTGTCCACCAGAATCGGCCACTGCCTCCCACTTGTCATAAAAGCTACTGATGTAATGCAGATTCAAGAAACGGGGAGAAGAATGAATCAGCACCATGTATAGCCATAAGGGCAGGAGACCTTTCTCAGTCTCCCTCCCCCACTGCTCGTACCTCCTCTCAGTGATTTTCTTACAATTAACACGCACTTATCTTGTTCTTACGCAGTTCGCACATTGTATCGCCTATTAGACAGGACGTTAAGGGGAGGGAGCATGTTTTTGCCTTTATTTGTATTCTCAGCATTTAGCACCTTGCCTGGGACATAATAAGAATTCAGTAAGTCTTTGTTGACTAACCAACTAAGAGGAAGAAATCATGCTTTTCCTTACAGAGCAGGTGGGAGAGGCACATATGCCCGGAGCCATGGTCTACCCATTATGGGATCACAGAGGATGCACAGATAAGCCAAAGGAGGAAGAAGACATGGAACGGTAGATTCTCTGAGCATGTCAGGTATAGAGACTCATTCTCTTAGAGTTGGAAGAAACCTCAGAGGACATCTCATTTTACACAGATCTAAGTAAGACAAGGAAGGGTTCAGTGGACCTCCCCTCAAAGACCTCCAATTATGGAGGAAACTCAGCCCTCCCCAAGATGACCCATTTCACTTTTGGATCTTTCTGACTCTGGGAGTTTTTCCTCGTGTTGAGCCCAACGTTACTTCCTTAGTACTGACTAGTTCTGTTCTATCAGACCCAGCAGAACAAGGCTCCTACATCTTCAGTATGACACCCCATTCGCATGTTAGAAGACAGCTTTCATCGTTCTCAGGGTCTTCTTCATTCTAAACATCCCCAGTTCTTTTAAACAATTCTTATATGGCATGATAGCTAATATGTATTTCTCTGACTGATTACACTTCTATAGATATGCCCTTTTCAAAAATACAACCCCCACAAAAAATTACAAAACAACTATACACAATTCTCCAGATAGAATCTAACCAGGAAAGGAAGCAAAGAAACAAGCATTTATTAAACACCTACTGTGTGCCAAACACTGTGCTGAGTACTATTACAAGTATTATCTCATTTGATACTCTCCACAACCCTGTGAAGTTGGTGCTATTATTACCCCCATTTTATTGTTGCGGAAACTAAGGCAGACAGAGGTTAAATGACTTGGCAAGGGTCACACAGCTAGTAAGTAAGTGTCTGAGTGAATTTGAAGTGTTTCAGACCCCACTTTGCCATCTCGCTGCCTGCCGGCTGATTACAGACAATCTATCATTTCCCTCTCCATGTACACTTGTTGTGCTTCTCTTAATGTAATATAAGATCATATTATTTCATTTGGCTATCCTGTCATACTGATGATTCATGTTGAATTTGCTGCCTATTAAAATCCCTCAATTCTTTTCACATAACCTGCTTTCTAACCATGTCTGCCCCAATTTATATTTGTTCAATTCAATTGTGGATTTTTATTTATACAAATATGGTAGTTTATATTCATCTCTATTAAATTTCCTTTTGGGATATGCGCTTATCAAAAACTCTTGGCATCCTATTTCCGTCATGCAATTTTTTTACTGTGGCCCCCACCCCCAGCTAAAGAGGATGGGCTTTAGGGTCAAAGGACCTGAGTTCAAATCTACTTTTAACCTTTACCACCTTTGTTACCATGGGCAAGTCACTTAACATCTATCCTGGACTGCCGTTTCTTCACTTATAAAATGAGGAGTTTGAGCTAGGTGATGCCTGAGGGCCTTTCCAGCTCTAGGATTATGATCTAATGAGTCACACCCTTCTCCAAGATCTGTGTCTCCATTTTACGTGGAGATAATGATACCTGTAATACTGCAAACCTTTAAGTTCAATGCAAAATTCTATAAATTTGATAAACATTTTATCCATGTTTGCTTTCATGGAAGTCATTGATACCTAGACCCCAAAAAGCAACCTAAGGGCTCAGTAAGAACAGATACCTTTCCCGGCCCCACACCAGCCTCTGTTGTTCAGTGTCCATCATCAGCACCATTCTCTCCCAGTACCATCCCTACCACATTTAACTCAGATCCCTCATCCATTTTGACCTTTGGGACTATTGTATCCTTCCCAGAAGTCACTGGTCAAATACACAACCACTAGGATGAGCAGGGAGTCACAAACTAAAATTCTTTAGGTTAGATGATGAACCAGTGCACCTTACAACATGCCCCGTCTTTGCTCCCTAAGGTCCCTTACCATCTGCAATACCATAATATCCTCTGAAGTGCTGGGTCATTGCCATTTCACTTATTTTTGTACCATAAGGATGCAGACTCCTGGGCATTACCATTTTTACCCTGCTGTTCAACCAAAGGTCCTCTGGGTTTTCCCATCAGCCCTGCAGCTGAATCCCTCCATATGTGTTGTCTCCTCTAATTAAAATATGAGATTCTTGAGAGCAGGTACTCTTTGCTTTTCTATTTGCATTAGCAGTGCTTGGGATAGTGCTTAGTGCATAGTAAGTGTTTAATCACTTTTTCCATTATATTCCATTTCA
The DNA here is from genome assembly GCA_023548195.1 of Bettongia penicillata ogilbyi. NCBI lineage: Eukaryota > Metazoa > Chordata > Mammalia > Diprotodontia > Potoroidae > Bettongia > Bettongia penicillata. The sequence goes on along the minus strand of JAJHZJ010000849.1, from coordinate 796,169 downwards.
TTGTTAAACATGTCGAATAGAACTGAATTAAAGATTAAACACTGAGATACTCCCCTAGAGATCCCCCTTCACATTTAGATCTAGCAATTGATTAATATTATCTGGGTCTGGTCATTCAACTAATTCTGAACCATCCAGTTATCCTCTAGGGCACTCCTTTTGATCATATCTACAAGGATATCCTAAAATATAGAATATTCTACATATTCTTTCTATATAATAGAGAATCATGAACTAGAAGGGAACTTAGAGATCATGAAATCCAACTCCTTCATTTTATAGATAAGGAAACTATATATATATACATACATACATACACACACACACACACACACAAAAGTTCTCCACAACCCAGAATAATCTTACTGTTTCCCACAACTCCTCAACATGACTACTTTAGCTGGACTGATCTCCCCTGACTCCTCCAAATATGGCATGTTCTTGGCCAGTCTACAACTTCATTTATGATATTTCCTCTACCAGCAATGAATGTCCTTCAACTCCTCTTCAATTTACAATGGCCAAATTTGAATTCAGGTCCTCCTAACTCCACACCCTTCATTCTATCCACTGTCACCTAGATGCCTCTTACTGGAAGGTAGCATTGCTAGTTCATTTAAGATCCCAGCAAGTCCCAGGGCTCTGAGAAATACAGACCTGAATCTATAAAATGTACTTGTACATAGTATTCTACAATTTACCAAGCACTTTCCTCACAGAAACCCTGGGAGGGGTTTTTTTCTGAGTAGTGAATAGTAGGAATACATGTGAACCTAGACAAACATCCAAAATAAGTAACAAATGTTTATTACCGGTGACTTCAATGCTGTGTGATGAAGTTATTTTTTTGAAGGATGAGCGGAGAGGGCTTACTCAGGGTGCTTTCTCCCTTTTCCTTGAATTGTGACTCACTCATTGGAGGGAAAGATCTGTATGGCAGGTTCTGCTAGAACCTGAGGGAGGTATGTGGAAGTACCTGATATCTGGGCTGTGTGGGCGGGTTTTTGCTTGTATCCCCTGAGGCTGTTATTGGCCTTGTTTCCCTAGAGACAGGAAATTTCCAAAGGATTGCTGGGAAATGCCATTTGGGGAGCATATGTGAGGGATTTCTAAAGAGACAGTGATCTGTCAAGCAACCCCTGAAGCACTGTGGCTAGTAACAGGGGTGGGGAACCTGTGGCCTCAGCCTGGAGGCCACATATGGCCTTCTAGGTCCTTGGGTGAGGCCTTTTGACTGGGTCCAAGTTTTATAGAACAAATCATTTTATTAAGGGGATTTGTTCTGTGAAGTCTGAATTCAGTCAAAGTGCTGCACTTGAGGACCTAGGGGGCCACATGTGGCCTTGAGGCCGCAGGTTCTCTGGCTATTATATAGTAGGTGTTTGATAAGTGCTGATTGCTTGAGTGAATCTTCTTTAGAAGACCTAAAAAGGGGTTAATCATTGAAGGGGGTGGGGCATTGTTTTTAGCAAGCAAGTGATCAGTCAATCAAGGAGCAGTTCTTAGGTGATAGGTACACACAGGGAAAGAACATGTTCATATGTAGATAAATACAAAATAGGTGATCTGGGAGGGGAAAGCACTAGCAGTTAGACTAGTGGAATCAGTAAAGCCCTTTGGTAGATTTGATTCTTGACTGATCTTTGAAGGAAACTAGGGATTCTGAGAGATGGTGATGAGGAAGGCGTGCATTCTAGGCAGGAGACAGTTTTAAGTATTAAGGGAAATGGAACATGGAATACCACATAAGTGGAACCACAAGATGGCCAACTGTCTGGATCTCAGTGTGCATGAAGGGAGGAACTGGCAATAAAACGGGAAGGGTAGGTAGGGGCTAAGGTTGCAAATGGCCTCATATGCCAAGCATGGAAGTTTACATTTCTTCTTGGAGATAATAGGGAGTCAAAGGAGTTTCTGGAATAGGAGAGTGATATGGTCAAATCTTCCAAAAATGGGACCATCCATTTGGGCTAAATGGAGCTGACTGAGGGAGCTAGCCACTTCTGGGAAGAGACCACGGAAGACCATGTGGTTCACTTGATATGTAAAAAATAGGGGGCAAGGGGGACAGGGAAAGTTACAAAATGTTCTTGTTGCAAAGCACCTCCTACCCCATCACCAAAGTTTCCTCTTACGTATGGGTATATGTTTAGAGATTTTGATATGTTGGTTAAAAGAAATGAAACATTATACTACTTGCTGTAGTTTCCTCTGTAAAATGTTTTTAAAACAACATAGGCAGGCAGAATTTTCTTTGAAATTCATAACCTGATGGGTGGGGAGGTGAATGACTTAGCCCATGACCAGTATTTACATAGTGACTGATGCTGAAATAGCGCCTTCACTGTTGATTTTTGGGGTGTTGTATGTCCATCACTCTAGAGAGTCATATGTTGTATAAAGGGGAAAATGTTGGACTCAGGGTTGGAAGATGACTCCAAGGCCCCATTATGTTACTTACTGTGTAAAGTGAGAGAAGTCACTTTTCCTAATTAGCTTACCTGTCCTTGTCTTAAAACAATCAGCAGCAGCAACATTATGCTACTCAATGGGGCTGTTACGAAAATTAGGTAAGATGATGTATAGAGTACATTGGAGCTGAATCTTAAATAAACATGAGGGCGGTGCTCACTGAAGGCAGGACTTATTGCTTGCAGAAATGTGAGGAGGCAGGTATTTAAATGTTAAGTCTGAGGAAAAGGGAGTAGTTCTTTTTTATAGGTGTGAAGAGTGCCCAGAGAGATGGAGCAGAGACCCAAAGGCAGGGTGGGACCAGATTGTGGAAGGGCTTAAATGCCACGCTGACAGAATTTGATTTTTATCCAATGAGCAGTAGTGAGCCAATGAAGTTTTTTCATCTGGGAAGAGATGTGAGCAGACCTATATCATGGGAGTTTTTGAATAGCTCTCATTATTGTAAAATTTTTCCATGTATCATAAATAATGCGTATGTATCTTTTCATATGTGAAAATTTATCCTTATCTATATTAAAATCCACCCCTCTCTAATTTCATTGAAATGGAACTCAGAAGGCATCTAGTCAAACCCATATCTGAACCAAAATTGTTTCTGCAGCATCCCTGGAAAGCAGTCATTCTTTCAATTTTTTGGTTGAAGATCTCTAGGGAGGAGAAGCCCAGTATGTCTTGAGTCTATTCCACTTTAGGATAGCTTTAATTATTAGAAGAGCCTCTAGGTGGTGCAGTACATGGAACTCCAGGTTTGGAGTAAGGAAGACTTATTTTTCCTGAGTTCAAATCTGGCCCCAAACACTTACTGTGTGACTCTGGGCAAGTCACTCTTTGCCTCAGTTTCCTCATCTGTAAAATAAGCCAGAGAAGCAAATGGCAAACCACTCCAGTGTCTTTGCCAATAAAAGCCCAATTGGGGTCACTAACAGTTGGACATTTCTGAAAAATGACTAAGCAACCACAAAAATTATTAGAAAGTTTTTGCTTAGTAGGAGCCTTCTTCTTCCTCTCTCTTGTCTTCTGGGGCCAAGCAGAAGTAGTCAAATCCTTTTCCCACATGATAGCCTTCTTAAACTTGTACTCAGGTATACTCTAAAAAGTCTTTTCTTCCCTAATCTAAACACTCCCTGTCCTTGTAGAACTGATCTTTCTACATCATGGGCTCAAGGTCCTTCATGATTCTGGTGACCCTTTGAAATGTTATTTCATTATTCCTAAAATGTAGCACCCAGACCTTAATAAAATCACCATTCCTACCCTTTATGTACCAGTCAGAAATCTGGCTCCCATTCTTAAAAACCATTTTCTGGACCTGCTCTTCCATTTCCAAATCTGCATTTCTCCTCTGGATTCATTGTTTATGCTTGGCAACAGCGATGACAACTTTACCTGCATCCCAGCAGTTTCCAGTGTCATGCCCCAAACTAGCAAGCCTTAGCAATGCATTCCTTCTTCCTACAGAAGTATCAGTTCTGTCTATGTGAATAACCAGGGGAGCAGAGTATTCATCCCCAGGTTTAACAAGTCTTGGACGATTCGCTGTTCACACCCTGGATACCTGCTCCAGGAAAGCAGTGCTCTCTAAGGCTGTTGTCAGATTGACAAATAGCTGTTCTATTACTCCCAGCAGGTGGTCACCAGCCTCTCTCACTTGTGTCTTTTTGCTGTGGATCACTCCATGCCTGACAATACCTCTGCACTGAATTTTTCAGTCCTTGGAAAACAAGTAGCGATTTCTTCCGCAGAATATATAGTTTCATCCTCTGCAGGAGCACCTTCCTATCTATTGCGTTGCAACAAGTATTGAGTCTTCATTTTTCCCTTTCATCTCTTGGTTACTTTAACCTACCTTCCAACCTTCTGGGTCTACTCAAGATTCTCTTTTCCTCTTCAAATCCATGTCACATGTTATCTCATATTAAACTCATGGTACATTAAAACAATGGAGAGGGCTGTTTTTGAGGAGCAAATCTTGGATGTATTGGAAAACCTCCCAAGAAGCATTGCAGCAAATCCACTTTTTTGGATTCACATAGGGGACAAATGAAACCACCAGAAGGAACCTAAAATGTGTGTGTGTTCGTCCTTCGTTGCCAAAAAAGACCATGCCATCAGAGACATGATGACATAACTTGCATTTGACTTTGTTTTGAGGGAGGGAGGGCTGTGCAGGTCACCAGCCTCACTTCTTCTCCAGAGCCATCTGAATCCAGTGACCAGATACTCATCAGGATGACTGAAGATGACCCAGGATGAGGCAACTGGGGTTAAGTGACTTGCTCAAGGGGGGCACAGCTAGTGAGTGTCAAGTGTCTGAGGTGAAATTTGAACTCAGGTCCTCCTGACTCCTGCACTGGTGCTCTATCCACTGCATCACCTAGCTGCCCCTATGGACCATGTAGTCCTAGGCTAAAAGCAGCAAACAAAACCACCCCACCAGATTTCTTGGCACCATAGGTAGCATTTTCTTTATACTTGATGATTGAAGATAGGAAAATGAACTTCTAGCTAAAAAATGGTGCCTGGACATGGGCTATAGACTTCTGGGCCATGACTTAAAAGATATCAATGATGAATGATAGAACATAACAATAACAGGTGGGAAAAACTTTTTTGACTAAAGTTTCCCAAATTGAATCCAGGGCTTTAATTGGAAGAGAAAAGGGGAAGAGAAAACTGCTCCCATTGATCTGACAAGCTCAGAATTATAGAGCAGACATAATATAGGAAAGGATAAACAGATGGATAGGTAGACGGCATTTATTAAGTGCCTACTAAATTCTAGATGCTGTGATAAGCAATACAAATATAAGTAAGCAAGTCAGTCCTTGCCTTTAAGGATCTTGCCTTCTTGTGGGGGAAAATACCACTTTCCAAGGTGCTAGAAAGCTGCGTGGGGGGAACTGAGAGGCAAAATGATACATAGGGAGAGAAAGGAGGAGTGCAGAGACAAGAGTCCAGGGAAAGATTCACCAGTGAGGAGAGGAGTGCCTCAGGATGGAAGTTTCCTCAGGGTGTCGAGTCAGAATGTGAGAAGGAAAAGGGGAAACAGTTAAAAAAAATAAAGAGGACATCATTGCATAGGATACACTCCAAGAAGAGTTAGTCATAAAACCCATGACTTCAGGTGTTTATGTATGAATTCACAAAACATTAGTAATAAACATGGTGGACTCAAGATACTAATGTAAGGAAGTAAAATTGATCTCATAATTATAAGAGAGACTTAGTGAGGTGGGACCCATGATTAGAGTATGGCTCCAGAAGGGTATACTTTATTCCAATGGAACACAGTAGATAAAACAATGAGAAGAGGTGGGTGGTCAGTGGTAGAATTATAGTGTTGTATAATAAAAATATATGCGAGTATGAGGAAACCAAGGCATGTGAGAAGGAACCATGGTGGATTTGAGAACAAAATCAATGAAGGTAGAAAGAGAAGTGATATTATGGGTGTATTATTATATGTTACCAGGGCAAATGTAACGATTAGATGAGAAGCTTGTTAAAACGTCACACATTTGGCTTGAAGTGACTTGCCTCAATTATTTTAATTCTTCAAAATGAAGGACATGAAAAGAGAAACCTCTAGATAAATGATTGTGCCCAATAAAGAGAAATAGGTTGCTAAAGTAGAAATATCAGGAATTTGGGGAGCAAGGGATCACCTCATCATAAAGTACCTAATAGAGACAAGTGGAAAGTCATGCATAGTTTGGTGATCACCCACATTTGGGGAGAATAGACTTCTCAAGAGGTTCAGAGAAAGGATAAACAAGAGAATTCTGTAAGAAACTGGTTCAAGAAGAACAGAAGCTTCTGAGGATTGAAATTCTGAGACATAATCAGAAATTATTCTGATGAGAAGGAAAAGAGGGGAGAAAAATAGAAAGATATGGATACACGTGGAATTCACTGACAAATTCAAATTTTTAAGATACACACACGCACACACACACACACACACACACACACACACACACACACACATATATATATATAATAGATGCCAGCCAGGCAAATAATTGAGAATGAATACCAAAAATAGCACAATTATGTAAGAATTATGTCGAGATGTAAAGCTAGGTCTAATCATAAATGCTAAATTCAAGACAATAAATGATTTTTTAAAAACTATGTTGGATAGAATCAAATAAGAGCTACAGCTATTGTTCATTGGAGATGGAATTAATATGATTGATAACAGTGAGAAGACTGAGTTACTTAGTTCCATTTTTTAGTGGGTACATTGGTTGCGGAGAACATGCAAAATGGAAATGCCTTTTATTCATGCTGATTAATAGCTCATCTGTACCTTTATGTTCGTTAACTCCCATGCTTGGAGTATGCTCCCCCCTCATTTCTGTCTCTTAGAATCTCTTGGTTTCCTTCAAGATGCATTCAATTTAAGCATCACCTATACAGAAGGCTTTTCCTGCTCTGTCCCACCTTTAATCCAGCTGCTAATCTCTTCCTCCTCCTTAACATGATTACTATGTATCTTTTTTTGTATTGGTATTTGTACTTGCATATGTACATTTTGTCCTCCCTGTTTGAATGCTGGTTCCTTGAGAGCAAGGGCTAACTCCTTTTGCATTCCTGTCACCTAGCACAGCACCACCTGGTTGACCTCATTGTTTTGCAAGATGACATCATTTCTGAAACTCAGTAGCATTTACTTCCTCAGCAGCCTCTGCCCCTGGGGTACCTCCATCCCTTTGATTGGAAAGGATGGATATTAGATGTTCAGGACTGCCTCCCAGACCTTCTGTTTGAGGAGGGCAAGAAGGGAATTTACCTCATCATTTCTCACCTGACTAACCCCCTGGATTTCATGATCTCCAGAAACTCATCATCCTGCAAGGTGAAATTACCTCTGAAAATCTCACCTCAGATCATTTTCCATCCTTGCTGTAAGACTTCATCATACCACCTGGCTGGGTACTACCACTTCCCTCACCACCCTCTCCTTCAGTTTCTTTTTATGTGTTGTCTTCTGACTATGAGCTCCTTGAGAACAGAGACCTGGCACATAGTAGGTACATCATAAATGTTCACTCTGAAACAAACACTGTGTCTGGCACATAATTAATGATGTAATAATGGCACTTAACGCTTGTTCATTGACTGACTGAGAGTTGCCTTTGGACACTGAGATGTTATGGGTCTTACCCATGGTCATATAACTAGTGTATGTCAGAACTGGGGCTTGAGTGCAGATCCCCTTGACTCCAAGACTGACCTCTTTTCACTGGTTCTTCCTGAGATTCTATTTTTCTTTTAAAAGAGATTGATCTTTGGATTAGGCAGGATAAATTGAAACTAATTAACAAGGAGAGGAAACTCAATATAAATAAGAAGATGTGCAGGCAACATCTGGCTGCCCTCAATGAATTCAAAAACTATATTTTAGAATGCTGAAGAACTGACAGAGTTGATTGTTGAGCAGTGGTCTTTGCAAGAACTTGGAGAATGGGAGAAGTGCCACAGGCTTGGAGAAGGTAAAATCCCTTACTTTTTTTTAAAGAAAGAGTGAGCAAACTCTATATAGACAGGTGATTCTAACTTTGATTCCTAGCTAAATCTTAAAATGAATTATTAAAGCAAGCATTTGTGAGAACTTTGAGAAGCAGCAATCACCAAAATTCAGCCTATTTTCAATAAGAACTGATCTATATCAGGGAACAAGTTGCTTTCTTCCTCAACAAACAGCTCCATCCTCTGCAGAAACATCCCCATTTCTATTACTTAGCACCAGCCAAAGACTTATTACTTCATTTCCTTTTTTGACAGTGTAATTACACTGGTTCACCAAGGAAGTCAAATAGATATAGTTTCTCACTTTTGTGGATAATATTGAAAAGTCCAGTTTAGTGGTAATTGATGTAGATGTATTAATCAAACTATAAGCAATGATAAAGGACCTGCTATGTGCCAGGCACTGTACTAAAGCACCACTTTCCTCTCACAGGTAAGAGGGATACAAATTAAGAGCTAATATCAATTTAGTTGTCAACTGGCTAATATTAATTTAGAAAGAGGATTTTAGTGAAGTCTCCCAAAGATATCACTAATATTGTTCTCTTTAGGATTTTTATTGGTAACTTGGATGAAGTTACAAATAGTTTGCTTGTCAAATTTTTAGATGCCACAAAAATTGGAAAGCTCACTAAGAAGGTGAATGATAGAATCTGGATCTAAAAATATCTCAGCAGGCCAAAATGATGGGGCAAATCAAGTGATATGGAATTTAATAGAATAAACATGAAATACTATAGTCAGGCTTGAAATTCAATTTCAGAAATGCAAGAGAGGTATGGCTACAAAGAAGCTCATTGGTTTTAGTTTATGAAGTTGAATGTTAGTCAACAGTGTGACATTGCCACAGGGGTGTGCTGGAGCCAATGCCAGAAGTTCTCATGGGCTGGTTGTTCAATTTCCAGTGTAAGTATTTATACTTTGGAAAATAGGCAAATACCCAGGCTTATTGATTTGTTATTTGTCTGGGGGAGGTTGGAGGAAGGCAATAAGCATTTACTTAGTGCCTACTGCGTGCCACTGTGTTGAATACTTTTACATGTGATCTTCATATTTCATGTGATCTTTACAACAGCCTTCTAAGGTATTATCCCTGTTTTAGAGTTGAAGAAACTGAGGCAAATAGAGGTTAAGTGACTTGACCGGAGTTATGTAGCTAGTAAACCCTAAATGCCTGAGACTGGATTTAAATTCAGGTCTTCCTGACTAGCACTCCAGCCATTTCACCATCTAGCTATCTTAGTCTTAAGTGATAGAAAATATGTTAATAATGCAGATTAAAAAAAATGTCATATGTACATTTTTTTTCTTTTCAGAGAGCTGGCTGTTAAACATTTACCAGCACATCACTGGACATAGGATTCAATAACCCTACTTTTCTAAGCTTCATTAAGTAAGACATAGGGTCCAGAGTAGCGGAGGTAATACTTCCAATATACTCTGCTCTGATCAACTCATATCTGGAGTACTAGCACATTTTGCGAAAGACATAAACTATTGCATATCTAGGAAAGGGTGACAAGAATGGTTAGAGGGTTGGAAAACATGATTTCTGAGGAATGGTTGAAGGAACATATTTAATGCGGAGAAAAGAAGACTCAGAGAATAAACACCAACCCTGTTTAAGTATCTGAGGAATTCCTTGTTTCTTTTCGCCCTAGTGACTGAGACTAGAAGATGGGACTGGAGGGATTTGCCATTTCTTTCTCCAACTCATTTTATAGATGAGGAAACAGGTCTACAAGGTTAAGTGACTTGCTCAGCATCACACAGCTCTTAAATGTCTGAGACCAGATTAGAACTCAGGAAGATGAGTCTTCTGACGGACTCCAGACCCAGCACTCTGTGCACTATGGTGCCACCTCATTGCCCACCTACCTTTAACAACTACAGTCATCCTAAAGTAGGAATAGAATAGTTAGCGTCGGCAGGGAGGATATTCCTCCTCCAAAATAACCTAATAAACATTTAAGTTCCTACTATGTGCAAGGCACTGTGCCAAGTGCTAGGGATAAAATTAACAAAAAGGAAGACAATCCTTGGTCTCAGGGAGCTTACAATGTAAAGGAAGGAGATAACCCTCAAAGACAGGCAACGGAAGATTGGGGGGGGGGCGGTGTACCTGGCATAGGGGGGCAGCTTTTTCTGTGGAGCTGAAAACAGGCAGAGGAACAGATGCACAGTGGAGTGAGCTGGGTCCAGTTTCTACCCTCCCGCCCTCCAATCAGAGGTGAGCGGAGGATTAGGGAGGCGGGGTCAGTCAGGACTTGAGTTAGCAGCTTGGTGATGAGTTCAGATGTGATTAGTTTCACCGGGGAGGAGCATCTTGTTCCATGGAGTTGAAACCAGGTGGAGCAGTAGAAGCAAAGGGAAGATGCCACATCCTCCTCAGTGATGGTCTTCAAGCAGAGACCAGGTTGTTGTTTTGAGGGAATATTGTAGAAGAGATTCTTGGTCAAGGATGGGTGGGATTCATATCCTCTGAGGTCCTTTCCAGCTCTTAGATTCTGTGGTTTGATAAGATTCCCCAGATCTTTTTTTTTTTACATGGATGGTTATCCAGCCATGCTTCCTCTATCCTGCACACCTGTGCAGTTGTTCTTTCTTCCACATGAGTTGAAAACTTAACCATTTATTTCTCTTGAATTTCCCTACTTGGATTCAGCCCATAGTATTGTTTCATTGAGACCTTTTAGGGATCTTGATTCTGCCATCCAACACATTTGTTATTTCTCCTAGCTCTGGGTTATTCAGAAATTTTATAAGCATTCCATCTGTGCTGATTATTCAATAAGTTTCAAGTCCACAAAACAGTACGATCTTGGAGGCCTGTGATCAGCCTGCCATGTTGTCCACAAGGATATCATGAGACAATTGGCAAATGATAGGCAGAAATCCAGGCACACTACTTTTTAGGCCTGGAGTGGGGAACTGGAAGCCTTGAGGCCATATGTAGTCCTCTAAGTCCTCAAGTGCAACCCTTGAATTCAGATATGCCAACAAGGAAATGTGATTCCTTTATCAAAATAAGGTTGGCCTGTCTATTTCAATTCAACAAATATTTAGTACCTACAAGTGGGCTAACAAGCAGTATTTAAAATTGACTTGCATTCCCAATGCTGGTGTTAGGAGGATACACCCTTAATTCTTCTTGCTATGTCTCCTTAAATTATTCCTATTTAATTTCATCTATAAAAAACCTGTTCATTGTCTTTTTTTTTTTTGGTCTTACCTGTTCACACAATTCAGGGTCAACATACTGACATCTCACTACATTACGGACTTCAGAAGAGTGAAGACGGTAGTGAGAAGCAATGTCATTTTGGTTGAATGGTTGAGTCTTCTAGTGTATGGATGTGATTGGATGGCCTTTATCTTATGCTTGGGAATGAGACTGGGATGAAAGCAGCAAGTCAAGTTCACAACAGAATTTGGGGGCATAATGGGACATGTGTCCTGTACTACTATTTAAGGAACACATGGCTAAAGTGCTGCATCCTTCTGAGAACCTTGGTGCAATGGAGAGAGCTCTAGATTTCAAATGAGAAGTCTTAAGCATAAATCCTGCCTCAGCCACTTACTTGATCTGTGATCATTAGTAAGTTGTTTAACCTGTCGCAGACTTAGTTTCCTCCTCTGAAAAAATGGGGCTAATAATACTTATATGATTCATTTTACAAGGTGGTTGTGAGGAAAGTAATTTGCAGATCTTCAAATTTTATATGATTGTGCACTATTATTCTTTACATCAGGTTTGATAGAAATCCTGGACAGAAAATAACGTCTCTTCTGAAAATGCTACCTTTTAGAATAGATTAATCCTAGACCAAATAAATCTTTTCCCACTTCAATTCGTCTTTCACTCATCGGTTAAACTGATCCTCCCTAAGTGCAGATATGCCAATATTACCTCCCCTATTCAGTAAACTCTCTGTCACCTTTGGTATCAACTATAAAGTCCTCTATTTGCTATTCAACGCTCCATATAACTTCCTCCCCGCACCGTAACCTGCACCTTTCCAATCTTCTTATGTTGCAATCCAGTGACACTGGCCTCCTATGTAAAGCACCATCTCCTATCTTTGTGCATTTTTGTTGGCTGTCCCCCCTACCTGGGAATACTCTCCCTCCTTGCTTCCCAGCTAAAACTCCATCTTCTATAGGAAGCTTTTCCTGATTCTCCTCCCTCCCCCAGTCGTAGTACCTTCTTTAGTTGATCGTTTCCTATTTAACCTGAATAGCTTGTATTTGTACACTGCTATTTGCATGTTGTCTTCTCCATTAGAATGTGAGTGAATATGTCCTGACTGAGCACATTATTGTCTTAGGCCCCACAAATGAGACCAGTTCTGTATTCCTGCATGTTTCTTCTGAGCATGGTATTACAATGAGATATATAAGTGTTTCCTCTTTCTATCAGATGTTTAGATGGTTTCCAGGACAGAATATGGAAGAACAAGATAAGAAATTCAGGTTCTGCTCCCTGTTTAGTCAGGTGTTGGCCACATGGCCTTGAACAAGCCCTGTTGTCTCCCTGGGCCTCAGTTTTCATATCCGTAAGTGAAAAGACTACACTAGATCTGCTCTCTCCTCTCCTAACTCCTCTTTGGTGGGTTCTACTAGAAAACATTAAGGGGAAAAATGCAACTATTTCTTTGTCACTTTGCATAGCACATCTGGACTCTTTTGGCATCATGATAAGGCTCCTTCAGAATCTTTGGTGAACAATGCTACTTGAATCTACAGTGGCCTTGGGACCTGTGGCCTCAGGAATCTACTAAAAACAAAGAATATTTGATTTATCTTTGTGAAAGTGACTTAGAAAGCCAAGGAGCATCATTTCCTAAGCCAACAATTTAGGTTGATTTGAGAAAATTTTGCCTTCATCGTGCCCAAAGATATTATTTCATAAACAAAACCTGTCCTTCCTTCTATGCTCAGGCACATTGCATGCCCTCCCAAGTGCTGATTTAGTTTAAAGATTCCCTTTGGTTTATTCACTTGCTTATTGATGCACTGCCATTTTGCCTAATGACAAGATTCTTCTGGGAATGTGGTGCTTTACCCCCGATGATAATGTTATCTGTATTGTCACATACAGGTCCTGTATGGGGACTGTGTTGCTAAATGACACTTGGCAACAGGCAAAGTGCCTATAGCCAAGTACCATGCCAGATCTTTAGCAGCATAATAAATCACACGAATGGGATGCCAGCCATTCTTGGACCATTTCCTCTCTGTGCTTACGTGCTAGGGACCCAGGGGGCACATAACTAAGTGGCACACTTTAGTCATCTGTGAATAACAGTGTATGCAAATGATATCTGAGAATTAGAGCTTACTTTCCTCCGCTGGAAGATAGGAAATCCTTTTGGTGGCAAGCATTTACTTCTGATATTGGCCTAAAGGCTCATCCACTTTGATCCTTCCTGTATTTCTTTGTAGCCTGCTGAATCAAAATGTGGGGATCTTTTACATTTGGCTCATATAATGTCCAGTTTTTGAGTAGCCTTTTGCTGAGGAAATGAAAAATTTTGCTCAACCAAGTTGACAGGTCATTTGTATGATGGATACTCTCTTTCCTGAATTTTTGAATAACTATCCCACCAAGTGTACCAGGTGTCAGAGTGGATGGAGGGCTGACATTAAAATCATAAAGGCCTATGTTTACGATGGATCTTGGATATCTTAACTGTATTTCTGTGAACATTTGATCATTCAGTGACCCAGGTGACTCCTTAAGTCTGTTGGTTAAAGACCATAGTTACCCATTTGTATTGGTAGAGGGAGTCTCTACACTATGAATTCCCTACCTTGAAGAAATCACAAGTCTAGACAAAAAGAATAAATACATAAATAAAAAAAAACCAATAAAATATCCTTCTTTAACCTACTATTCCATCTTACATGTTTTATTAAATTTGTTTTTGTTTTCTCTTTTCCCTCTTTATTCTTCTTTCTTTTAATCTATAGAAGTTCTGTTGGCCTTTTCCATATTGTTATTCAGTTTCTGCCTCATGTATCTTGTACCTGAAAGTATTTTTTAAAAGTAGTTTAAAATTCAGCATGTCTTCAGTAACACAAAACAAGGTTTAGAAAAACTGTCTCACCTTTTTCTCTTTGTCTCTCGTTTTTCCCCCTCTCTTTTTAAGAAAACTGTCCTTATGTCCAGGTCCTGAACTTAGCTGAGTTGTAGTAGGCATTCATTTTGTTCTTGAAATGTTTTCTTTTTTATGACGCTAATTTTTATATCAATTCATGTAAATGGTTGTAAATGTCAGTGCATGCTTGTTACCAAGACCATGACTAGATATATGTATATGTAAGTGTATATATGCATACATATATATGTATATGCATGTGTATTTCTTCCATTCAGATATGTCTGTGGCTTTTCCTTAGACGTCAGGAGTTGGCAGCTTTTCAAAAGTTCCGTGCCTAGTTGCCAATCCCAATTCTCCATGCGTGCTAGAAGTGAGAGTAAAGCAGTAACTATGCCAAATTTTGATGGGAGGAGTTATTGTACACCAGCCTTCCCAGGATAGAGGGAAGGACACAGGCAACAGCAATTTTTAGAAGTTGGGGTGACAGGCGTGTGGTGGTGATAGTAGATAGTCTCCATGCCGTATTTAGTAAGTGTTAACTAGGTTGATGATCTCTGCTCTGTAAGTTACTACTATTGCTAAAAACCAAAATAAAAAACCCAAAAAAGTCAGATATATACATTTGAAGCCTAGTTGTGTGTGAAGTTTTTGTTACTTGTTACTGTCTGACAACTGTCAGACTGATTGTAAAGCCCACCCTAAGACGACAGCCTGAGAGTATCATCTTTCTGCCTGTGCATCATCCCTTGAGAATAAAGGGCCACAATTTCAGACAAGAATCTGAGGCTAGTCTTTGTCAAGTTCTCATCAGTGGCCATCACTCCCAGCTAGCACCACAACTAGCTCAGGATTTTTCTCAGGTTCCTTTTACTATCCACACTTAGACACAAACTACTAGCAAGACCTCTGACCGAAGTTCTCACTCTCCTAGTAACATAATCAGGATATATTACATTTGTGTAAATTTCAAATGGATTGACTCAGAGGAAGACATGGAAATTCACAGAAGGGGACCCTTCATAGAAGACATTATAGATACTTAAGGAAGGGAAGTCCCCAATTCCTACAGTACTGAATGAGCATCCTGGCTGTGAAAGTATACGTTGTTCCTACTGAATTAGCTTCTCTCCCATCAGGCTGAGAAAGGCAACCAGGATCACAACATCAGCATCAGAGAATGCCAAATCTTAAAGGTTAAGTCTGTCTCCTTCCAACTGGGGAAGCAGCTGATGAAAATACTACTCCTGTGGCTTCTCTCCTTATATCATGGACAAAAACTCTTGTGCTCTCCATCTCTGCACACTGACTGCCAATTCCACTGACGGTGACTGAATGGTGGGAATAACTATCACTGAGTAGATGGGCCTGTTTACTTCCTGTTGATAAGAATTTTCCCAGAATCCCAAGTAGTTTCCCTAATATAAAACTATAACAAATTTGTGTATTGGAAGTAGTAGATGCTGAGACCTAATCTAGTTCATGAAAATTGTTTTACTATTTTAAAGAGCAGGATGAAAATATCTACTTACTTATTTTGGTCAAGGAAACATTTAGGCTTGGATTAAAGGACTCTGAGCTCTCTCACAACTCTAAGATTCTATGGGAAACTGAGTCCCAAGTGATTGCTGCCCTAGACTTATTATATTACTCCCTATATGAAGGGTGGAACTAGGGAAGATTGTAGAACTTTTGGAACAACATATTTGTTGCTTAAATATGTGTTAATATATGAGATTAATACATTTTTTCTTTCATATTTTGGTCCTCCAAAAAAAGAATGAAAGCATAAATAAAGGTTTAAAAATGTCATTTATCAAATACTTTGAGAACTGTTTAAAAGGGTCTTCCCATTAGGCTTGAAAATTTTCAAACTTTTGGAAATTATTTGTTTTATTTGCAAGATCAAGGACAGAGGCAACATGATGTAATGGAAAACACATTGGGCCAAGGTGAGAAGACTCGAACAGTTTTGGCTTTAATACCTCCCAACTGTATTGTTCAGTCATGTCCAACTCTTTGTGACCCAATATGGGTTTTCTTGGCAAAGATACTGGAGTGTTTTGCATTTTGTTCTTCAGGTCATTTTACAGATGAGGAAACTGAGGCAAATGGTGTTAAGTGATTTGCCCATGGGTAGCACAGTTAATAAGTGTCTGAGATAGGACTTGAAGTCATATCTTCCTGACTCTAGACCCAACATTCTATACATTGTAACATCTAGATCCCTCCAAGATACAGTAGCTACATTAATTTGACTAGAATGTAGCATGTGTATATATGTGTGTGTCTGTGTGTGTGTGTGTGAGAAGAAGTTGCTGTTCAGTCATTTCAGTCATGTCTGACACTTCATGACCCTGTTTGGGTTTTCTTGGCAAAGATACTGGAATGATTTGCCATTTACTTCTCCAGGTAATTTTATATATGAGGAAACTAAGCCAAACACGTTAAATGACTTGCTCAGAGTCACACAGCTAGTGTTTGAATATCTAAGCCCTATCCATATTTCAAAACTCAGTTTACCTCCTCCTTCTTCTGTGAAATCCTCTCTGATTCCCTTGCCAGTCGTAACAGCAATAACACCAGCATACATAGGAGAGCCTGCTATATAGGTTCTTAGATCTGCTTTTCTAAATGGACAGCAACTTTTGGGAGGCCAACAATCTTCTTTAATTACATTCACCAATAGAGAAAATATAGACAGAGAAATAAAGACCAACAGACAGGGCTTCCAACTCCAACTGACCATAAGTAATGCACACATCACAGATCAACAGACAGATCCAACTGTCTGACCATTACATACCTATGTAGTTACCAGAGAGAGAAGTACCAACATCTCGGTTTTCAAAGCTGGGGAGCTCCTTAGTGGCTACCCAGAGTCTCATCTGACCAAACAAACACTTCCAATGATTAAGCCCCAAAACAAAACCTTACCTCAGAGGCAGAGGGCATCACAACCCTTGAGAGCCAGTGCCTCATTAGAAATTAACAAAAGGTGTGGGCCTTCCCACAAGACAAATCTCCCCTAATCAAGCTTCCCTTAATGGGTAGGCCCATTAATTGGGTGGGGAACATTTTTAACTCTCATTCACACAATTAACATTATATTAGTCCACTCCCTCTTTTAGTTCTCAAAAGCATCCACTATCTGTATCATTTAGTTAACATTTACTTTTCCTTCCTATTATTTTTACATTTTCATGTGTATATGTCTATCTCTAAATAGATTATAGACTCCTGATGGGTAGGTGTGTTTGTTATATGCCATAGCACATAGCAGCTACTTAATGATTTGTAGACTGACTGGTTAAGTATTTGGGAGATTTGAATAATGGTTAGGGCAGATCAATCTAGATAAAAGTATCTTAAAATGTCGTGTCTCAGTCCAGGAATTTATGTTTAATGTTCCTAAAATTAAGTCATTAGACACCTGGCGTACTTATGAAAACAGAGCTGCTACCCATCTCTTGGAATAATTTAACCTTCAAGGTCTGAAATTGAATTATGTGACCAAAAGGTAAGGAATTTTGAATTTGTTAATTAGGGTGACATTTTGTTCTCAAGGGCCATGGATATAGGAGATTAGAGTTCTTGAAGAGTTTTAACTTCTCTTTAACACCATCACAGGCAACAGATAAAATATTGCCATCCTGAGGTCAAAAATGATCATGTTATTATATTCATTCATCATTCTTGGTAATATCAGTGCCAGCACTTACTTGTTCTTTTGCCAATAGCTAACTATATGGGAATGTAACCATTCAATGGAGATCTGATGAGTTGGGCTCATGTTTTTCTTGGGGAAATGCATTGACATTGGGCTTTGCAACATGCACTGAATTTGTTCTGATATATATATATATATATATATATGTAGCTCAGTGGATAGAGCACTGGGTTTGGAGTCAGGAAGACCTGAGTTCAAATTCAGCCTCTACTACTTGCTAGCTGGGAAAGTCATTTAACCTGTTTGCCTCAGTTTCCTCAACTATAAAATGGTAATAATAATAGTACCTACCTCCTGTGGTTCTTGGGGGCCAATTTGGGGAAAAGGCAAGAAAACCACTTCCTTCAAGTCTTAACTCAATCACTACCTTCTGCATGAAACTTTTCTTGACCTCCTCAACTTTTTCCCTTCAAAAATGACCATGTGTCCATTCTGTATCCATTTTGTATGTGCCAATATATACATACATGTTGTCTTTCCCAAAAGAGCATAAGTTCCTTGAAGGCAGAGACTATCTGATTTTTGCCTTTACATCTTCAGCACCTAGAACAGGACCTGGTGCATAGTACATCTTTAATAAATTCTTGTTGATTGATTCCAACAAGGAGATATAAGTAGAGTGAATGGAATTATCTGCCTAGAGAAAGTTGTCATCAAAGCTTGGGTGCAGGAAAGTCAAGAGCAAGGCTGGGAAACAGTGAAAAGTCCAGTTTGGTTGGAACTCATTCAAAGAGGGAAAAAACCAATAAGGTTGCAAAAGTAGATTGACTCCAGTTTCTGGAGGGATTTGAATACTCATAAGGCTTAATCAAACTATAATACTTCAAATATGAGTAGAAATGGCTGGAATATGTGTACTTAGAAAAGATGTTAAATTTGAAGATCTTTACCTCTAATCAACTATTAATCAGAGCCCACCTTTTTATGCACATCCATCTTCTAAATAGAACTGGAATCTTGAGTTATATGTGTATATATAAAACAATAGGAAAAGATCAGTAATTAGTAGTTAAGGCAAAGGAAATACTTAGCCTTGGAATACTTAGTGAAGACTTTAAGCACACTTCATTGGGGCCCGGTATTTATAGATATAAGTGGTAATTTAATACTTGTCCTATTGTACTTTTCTTGTTTTTAATAATTTCAGAGTCAATAATACATTCAATAGAAAATAGTTAGATTTGGCAATCAATATTTTGCCATACTTTGATTTCTTGATGAATCCTTTATTTCATCAATATAGGTGCCCTCTTCCTCTGCATCACTTGTCAATGTTATTATTATATAAATACTTTTCCTACTTCTACTCACTTTATTCTACATCAGTTCATAAAGCTTTTCCAGGTTTTCCTGAAATTGTCCCTTTCATCATTTCCTATGATGTAATTATAATAATCATATTAATATGCTATGATTGTTCCCTATTGATGGGTACAACCTTAATTGTCTTTGACACAAAATACAAGAACTATAAATTCTTTTGTACATATGGGTCTTTCTTTCTTTCTTTGATCTCTTTAGGAAACAGACCTTGTAATGGTATCACTGGCTCAAAAGGGGCACACAGTTTAGTGACTTTTTGGTATAGTTCCAAACTGCTTTCTCAGGATGTCTGTATCAATTTACAGGTCTGCTGGTGAGGCATTAATGTGCCTGCCTTCCCAAGTCCTGTTAAACAACTATCATTTTCCTTCTTTTTTTAATCTCACAATCTAATATATATGAAGTGAAACCATAGAATTTCTTTAATTGGTTTTTCTTTTGTTATTAGTGATTTGGAATATTTTGTCATATGGCTGCTAAATAGCTTTGATTTCTTCTTCTGAGAACTGCTTTTTTGTAGCCCTTGATTATTTATCTTTTGGGAAATAGCTGTTGTAGATTTAAATCAGTTTCCTATGCTTATTGAGTATCAAAACATTATAAGAAAAACTTCCAGGGTTAGGTGTTTACTTTTTGTCTTAGATGAAATAGGGAGCCATTGAAGATTTTGAGCAGGTAAGTGATATGGTCAGACCTATGCCTGAGGATAATTCTTTTGTAAGAGACATGAGGGATAGATTGGAGAAAGGAGATTCAGAGCAACAACAGTGAAAGACAATTCTGAGATTTCATCTATACTGGAAAACTCACTCCACCAAGAGAAATCAAATCAGTCTTTGACTTGGTAGGTGAGTCTTAAGAAGTTACCTAAGGCAGTAGAGACTAAATGGTTTTACTAAGTAGTTTTCCCAGGGTATATGCCAATGTCAGAGGCAGAATTGGAAGCCAGATCTTCTGGACATCAAGCCCTGCATTCTATCTATGACACTGTGGTGTGTCTATTAAAGCAGTTGATGAAAGATCAAGTGATTACTCTCATTGGCACTAAGAACACCGTCATCTTGTCCCACAAAATGACCTTTCTCCTCTCCCAAACATCCTTCCTACTATGCAAGACCCTGAGATTCAGGAACAAGTCAAGTCAATTAACTAGAATTTTTGAAATACAATTTGACAGGCAAAATGCTATCTCAGTATATGAAGTGCAGACAAATAAATGGAAGCCCACTCCCTCGTCCCTTGAGCAAAGTGAACAAAAAGTAGAAGGCAGGAATGAGCCCAGTAGGAGCATTATCTATGGCAGACAACAAGGTTCGAGTCAGACCTGAATGGGGAGATGAAGTGGTAATGTGGAGTCAGTTGTTTCAGGGCCTTGACTAGGGATTAAGGGGAGAACAAAATGAAAGCTCTGTTCCAAGATTCATCCTCTATCATATTGTAAGTTCCTTGAGGGCAGGAATGGTCTCTTCCTCTTTGTGTTTCCTAGCACTTAGCACAGTGCCTGGTACATAGCAGATTCTTAATAAATGTTTATGGACTGACTGACTTATTTTAGAGGGATACAGACTGAAAGCAAGGCTACCTGTTAAGATGCTGTGCCAGAAATTCAGTGAAAATTGTTGAACGACATCAAGGCTCTGTCCTCCAACTGTGTAACTTTGGGAAAGTCACTTCTCGCTAAGTGTCAACCTCCTTTGTAAAATGAGTAGATGGATGAGCTGATCTTTAAGGTCCCTTCTTGTTCTCACGTCCTGTAATTATGTGATTCTATACACTGGAGTTGGTGGCAGCATGAATGAAGAAGCTTCCAGTATTATGAAGGAGCAAACTAGGGGTCCTTGGGATTATGGGAGATTGGAGGGAGGGGTCAATCTAAAATAATACCTGCATTTTAAACCTGTCCAGGAAAGAGACACTGGGCTTTACTGAATTCTTCTCTCTGTACTCATATATTAATGAAAAAATGAGTGAATAACTGTAAAGATGTTCATCAGGAGTGTTTCATGCTGAAACATGGAGATGCAAATCTCCCTAATGGCAAGGGGTCATAATAGTACATGGTGAAGTTCTCATCATGGACATTGGCTGCCATGGTACCTTTTTCCTTTCCCTGAAGTATGTTCAAGGACAGTTGTACTTAAAATAAGGTTTAAATGGCTACATTAATGAAATCACATGTGAACGATTCTTCCATCTTTTCCGTTTTGCTCTCTATTACAATAAGCGATTTTTGCAGGAGGCAAAGAACTCCACTGGTTTCTCTATTAAGTAATCTTTAATATATTGGGAACAAGGGCTAGTCATTTGTCTACCTTCCTAGCAATGAGAACTTGTCTGTGCTTAGGGCACTTGTGGAGTCTGAATGGTTTAGGTTTTACCTAAAACTTAATTTTTTTTGAGCTCGTGGGACACATAACTTCTTTATGAGTCTTGGCTTCCTGCTGATTACTGCCTTTGTTAGGCAGGAATGAATCTATAAAGTGCCTTAGAGGAAAAATGTGCTAAATGGATACACAGAATATTGCAACAAACTCCAAATGCACTAAGACTTTGTAGGTGAATTTTAAGGAGCTGCCCAAGGCATACAGAGCCAGTGTTACATGGCTAGTAAGTGTTAGGTTTAGAACAAAAGATATAGCAGTTAAAAACTTTAATCAATATGAGAGTTTTAATAGCTTAAAACTACATTAAGACTTGGGCCACTCTGTGTTAAGATGTGTTATCAGAAGAGCAGAGTCATGCAATGGAGAGAGAGTCAGCCTTATAGGCAGGAGAACCTGGGAGCAAGTCCTGATACCTACTGCTTCAGTGACTGTGGACCAGTCAGCCTCTCAGTGACCTCAAATACTGCTGATTCTTATTAAAGGAATTTCTACCTAGAGACTTCCTACATCCTTGAAATCAGAGGCCTGGATCAAAACAAAACAAAACAAAACTGTATTATTGCATATTAGTAAAATATTCAAAATTTTTAACTGGCGACAATTTTTCGTTGAAAAGAGAGCTGTAAAATTTTGCATAGTATTAACTTGCCAAGAGCAGTTCTGCTGGTGGTCAGGGCAGTTGGTTATTTATAACCCTATTCTATATTTGTGCATGGTTTTGCAGTTTAAACGATGCTTCTACATATATTATCACATCCGGTCCTCACAATAAGCTTGTGAGATGTATTGTCATCCTTATTTTTCAAACCAGGAAATTGTCAGTCAGAGTTGTTATGCAAATTATCCAAGGTCACACAGAAAGGTTCAGAGCTAGTCCTAAAACAGGTTCTCATATCCCTAGACTGGGATTTTCTTCATTATGCTATAGCTTTGTGGACTCAGACTCCCTAGATGATGTCAACAAATGAAAATCCAACATTAAAAGTAGCAAGCAATTATTAAGCACCCATTATTTACCAGACCTTGTGCTAAGTTCTGGAGATAATAATAAAGGCAAAACCACAGTCCCTGAATTTAAGGAGCTCACATTCTAATGAAGGAGAAAATATGCAAACAACTATGTACATATAAAATAGATAGATAGATAGATAGATAGATAGATAGATATAATAGCAGATAACAGAGGGAAGGCGTTGGCAGGGTGGAATGGGGTGACTGACGGGGAAAGGTTTCTTTTAGATAGTGAGTATTGAGTTGAATCTTGAAGGAAGTCAGGCATGAAAGACAGCCAGTAAGAAGGCAAGATACAGCATGTAGTCCAGGGTCAGTCACTGGATCATATAATACATGGAACAAAGAAGGAGGAAGCAAGAAAGCTACAAAGTGGTACAGGCTGTAAAGGGCTTTCAAAACCAAATTAAAGATTTTATATTTGATCCTAGAGGTAAAAGGGAGCCATAGGAATTTCTTGAATAGGGGAATGACATTGTCAGACCCATGAATGCTTCGGGAAGATCTCTTTGGCAGCGAGTGGAGAATGAATTAGAATGAGAAGACACTTGAGGCAGGGAGGCCAGACTATTGTAAAAGTCCAGGAGAGAGGTGATGAGGGGCTGCATCAGGGCGAGGAAAAAGAAGAGGACACATGCAAGAGATGTTATAAGGGTAAAAACTATGGCTTGGTGAGGGTTTGGATGCACAGAGTTAGTGCAAGGTAAGAATCAAGAATGACAGAAGGTTATGAGTTTGGATGACTGAGAGAATGTTGGTGTCCTCAACAGTAATAAGAAAGTTCAAAAGAAGACAGTATTTGGGGAGCGGGAGGTCATGAGGGTTTGTTTTGGACATGTTCAGTTTAAGATATCTAGGGGATATCCAGTTTGATATGAACAAAAGGAAACTGAAGATGAGAGCTTGGAGATCAGGAGAGAAGTTAGCCCTAGATAAATAGGCAGACAATCATCTGCTTAGTGATAGTCATCTGCTAAATGGGAGCTGATGAGCTCAGCACATGGAGTAAGATTGAAGGCAACGATGAGGCCGAAAACAGACAAGACCCATTAGGGGACACCTATGGTTAGTGGCTTGGTCGGACATCCTACAAAGGAGACTGAGAAAGAGCAGTCAAAAAGACAGGAGGGGAAAGACATCCGGAAAACTTGGAGAGAGATTATCCAGGAAAAAAGTTTGATTATCAGTATCTAAGCTTGCAGAAAGGTCAAGAAGGATGGGAGCTGAGAAAAGGTCATTAATTTGGCAATGGAGAGATCATTAGAGAGAAATGTTTTAGTTGAATTATGAGGCTGAAAGCCAGACTTCAGAGGGTTTGGAGGAGAGTCAGAGTAGAGAGTGGAGACACCAATTATAGACTGCTGAACACAGGAAGTTTTTAAAAAGAGTTTAACTCTGCAAGGGAGCAGAGATGGAAAGAAAGCTACCAGGGATGGTCGGAATAACTGAGGTTTTTTTTAAGAATGAGGGAGACATGGGGATATTTGTAAGCAACATCACATTGCCTAACAAACAGAATTATAAGTCCGGATACTTCTCTCTAGCCGAGCCTAATCCCATCTCTAGACCCTCTCATGAAACAGTAAAAGGGAGTAATTTACCCCTTCAGCTTTTTCTCCATCTTGGTCTGGTCAACAGTACCCACCTAGATATTCCCTCCAAGGGCCTTCTCAGAGTGACTCCATTGTCTAACCTCCATCACTGTGCCTCCACATAGGGCAAGATAAATGGCAAATACAAATACCTCTAAGCAGGCATCACTTCTACAAGGAGTCAAAGACAGATTGGAATGGATATTTGTCTAGCTCAACAGAATTATTTTTCAGATGAAGAAACAATCTCACAGAAGTTAAATGTCTGTGTAAGATCAAGCAGCTAGTTATTGTAAGAAATAACTCTAGTTGAAAAATTATGCTTCTCCTTTTCCCCAGCTTGATTTTTTTTGATTCAACATTTGAATACTGAGTTCCAAATATAAGGCAAATCAGCTGTTCATTGCTATTTCAGAGAGCCATCATTATTTGAGAAGATGCAATACAGAACCCACCAATAACAAAATCTGTCACTTTGCCAAAGAAAACAATATATACATTTTCCATTAAGAGATAAGAGCTGATGTGTTGAGGAAAACAACATTAATTAGAACTTGGACTGCCTTATAAATAAATTTTTCTAGAAAAAAATGTATACAAATTTGAATTAGGCTAAAAATACTACAAGTGATAATACTTAAGAGACACAGGAATACAGGACAGACTAAACCATAATAGGAGGATGACAGGGTCACCTGTCTTTTAGGAATATCACTTTGATAGCTGAAGGGAGGTTAGATTTGGAATGGGAAAGAGACTTGGAGATCAGAAGGTTGTTGAATACAAGCTCCAGCTTTCTCACTGCCTGGGAAGGGTTAATGAGCCACAAAAATCTGAATATTCATAACATTTGGTTAAATACAGCATTTGCTTTTTTATAAATGTTTATACACCCTCTGCTTGCCTATTTGAGCATATTTGCATGTTATACTGTGTGTCATTAGCAATGGCCTTTAAAGTGGCCTGAATTTTCATCAAATAAAAAACTGAGAACAAGCAAATTGAGATCCTGGCAGCAGTGCTCAAGGGCACTCCCCTTGTTTCTCATTTAGCTGGTTAAAAAGGAGTAGTTAAAGGTCATTCTTCACTGCACTGCAAGTTCTAAGAGAGTAAAATAATAACAACAGCTGACATTTGTATGACAAAATTACAGAGATGGGAAAATGGGAAGAAACCTCAGTGGCCATCCAGCCATCAATGGAATCCCCACCATAACGCACCCTACAAAGTGGTTGTCCAAACTCTACCTGAAGAACTCCAAAAAGGGGAGGACTTTAGAGTTACAAAACATTTGCTTGCAAATATATTATTTCATTTGAGTTTCCTAACAACTCTGTTAGGTAGGTGTTCTTATGTAGTTTTAATCCCCATTGTACAGATAAAAAAATTGAGCCTCAGAGTTCATCACTTGTTCAAAGTGACACAATTGGTCAGTGGCAGATTTCCAATATGGATCACCTGACTTCAAGTCCAATGATCTCTCCCCCAGGCTTTTCCCAGGAATTATATTTATATCTGGTCTTGTCAAACAATTATATTTAACCCTTCTCCAGAATGCAATATTAAATTCACAACACATTAAAATGAATTTTCATTGTATAAAATGAGAAAAATGCTTCCCTGGCAACCAAGGATACCGAAGTCTGGATGGTGAAATACACACGGCAACATTCACCAATAATAGGTGTATAATCAATGGGTTCATTAGCTGCTTTATTTATGTGACATGTCTACTACCCACACACAGAGGCACTCTGTAAAATACAAATAGAGTCATAGGTGAGGCCATTGATCCCACTGCTAGCCATGTTCACAACTAAAAAGACAGATGCAGGATCAGCAATCCTAGCCACACCATAGATACAGACAAACTCCCCTTTGATTTATAGCCATAGCGGTTTCTTGTCCTGTTTGCTATCTCCTAGCTCTACCTCTGAACCTCAAAGGGTGAGTGTCACCTCTGTTCCTAAAGAGACTCTCCAGAGACTTTTCAACATTTCCATTCTCCACTGCATTTCAAATTACGTGGGCTATTTTTGCTTTCCTAACATTTCATGGAGGCAGCTCAGTGGTGCACTGGATAGAGTGCTGGGCCTGGAGTCAGTCCTGAGTTCAAATCCAACCACAGATACTTAGTAGCTATGTGACCCTGGACAAGTCACTCAGCCCTGTTGGCCTTAGATGTTCATTTGCAAAAGGAGAAGAAGAAAATGACAAACCATGCAAGTATCTTTGCCAAGAAAACCCCAAATAGAGTTATGAAGAGTCAGATGTGACTGGACAAAAACATTTCAAGCAACATAGTATAAAGATCACATCATTTTGGAAACACTATTCAGGGGAAGGGAACTTGTGGCCCTCTTGTTTCAAGAGCTGATGTGGAAGGAAAGACCATCCTAATTCTTCTTGGGCCCCTAAGTGGGTGGAAGTTTCAAAGAAGCAAATTTTGATTCTACCTAAGGAAAAACTGTCCATCAAGTAGAGCTGCTCAAAAGTAGAAGGCCTGGAAAACAGTGGGTTTCATCTCACTAGACATAGCTAGAAAAGGCTGAATTATTCTTTGTCGGTATGTTACTAAGATGATTCTTGTATGATATAGCTTATCCCACATCACCTCAGAGGTTCCTTCCAACTCTAGGATTCTGAAATTGTGTTTTTCTACCCTCAGATTTCACAGAGCATTTAGAAAACGCCTTTCATTGGTACCTAGAGGCACCTAGGTGGTACAGCAGATAGAAGAACTTACCTTCAGGAAGACCTGAGATCAAATTTGACCTTAGACACTTACTAGCTGTGTGACTCTGGGCAAGCCATCTAACTTCTCTCTGCCTGAGTTTCATCGTCTGTAAAATGGAGCTAATAATAGTATCTACCTCCAAGGGTTGGAAGGAAAAATGAAATAACATTTGTAAATTCTATCATTACTATTGTTATTACTTATAATTTCATGTGGATATTTGTGTATATGTCTCATTTCCCTATTAGAATGTGATCTTTGTGGAGGTAAGGATACAATCATTTAATCTTGACACAACACTCTGTCCATAGCCTTTACTCAAAAAAATATTTGGTTATAGATCACCATCTCACACCATATTCCATGATAAGGTCAAAATGGGTGCATAATTTAGACATAAAGGGTTGACACAATAAGTAAATCAGAAGAGCAAGGGAGAGTCTACCTGTCAAATCTATGGGGAGGGGAAGAATTCATGGCTAAAGGAGATAGAGAGTATTATGAAATACACAGTAGATCATTTTGATTATACTTAATAAATGTTTACTGAAGATCATGGTAAAATCTATCATCTCTCTCTGTAAAATGGAAAGCTCCACAATGCAATTGGATCCAAAGAGTAAATTGCAGGAACACTGATTTGCTTTTACCAATACTCTTTAGTCAGGAAATTGTCATTAAGATTTTTTAAATGTATTGAGAGAGTGCATTAAAAATGATACCAACAAGGGGGCCTCATTTTCATAGTTTTACACACAAATGTTACACATGGGAGCCTAATGAATTTTAACCAAAACCCAATTTTAATTCTTTAATTACCTGAGGCACCCTCACTTGAATACTCACCATATGCATGAAAGCACAGGGGTACAACTTGATTGGATCATTTTCCCAGAGTTTAATATTTTCCCTCAGAATTGAATATTCTTCTGTTGGGAATCTGCAGCCTGGCTGAGATATCTACAAAATCCTGAGGCTTGATATGATTAAACCATGCACACAGCTGCTCCTTGGTATCCCTTCAGATTTCGGCAGCTACTTGCCCCTTTGTCTATACTGCAACAAATGTCAAACTAGAGAAAAAAGGATAATTCTCTCTATGTGGCTTTATGGGGGTTTTCTTCATGTAACACAGAATTTTGCTATACCATTAACTATGCAGGAGAATTAAGTCTGATAGACTTGTATCCAAGGGGATTTACAGACAGCAAGGTAGAGCAATAGTCAGGAAAACCTGAACTCAAGTATTGCCTCAGACAGTTACTATCAGTGAACATGAACATGTCACTTAACCTGTCTCAGTCTCAGTTTTTTCTTCCATAAAATGGACATAATAATAGCACTGTCCCCATAGGGTTGTTGTGAGAATCAAATGAGATAAAATGCATAAAGAACTTTGCAATACAAATAAAGCACTATATAAATATTAGCTGTTATTATTTAGTAACACCTACCAAAAGGACTTTGCCCTAAGATAACCTTACCCATGGTTCAGAGTAAGTGTAAACAGCAATTGTTTCTGTTTTTGGTCAGAAACCCTAAGGGTCTTCCCCTCCCAGATTAGTTATTTTTTTCTTTTTCTTTGGACTAAGTACAAGATGCCATTCTTTGCCTCATTTTTTACCTAGCCTATGAATGGGTATTGCCTCAGAAAACCAGACCTGGGAAAGACCTTAAGCTTAAAAAGGCCAAGGTTTCTCATTGGATCCAGGGCCATCTCCAGTCATCCTGTTTATATCTTGCCACTAGATCCAGATGGCTCCAGAGGAGAAAGTGAAGGTGGTGACTTTGCCCAGTCCTGCCTCACTTTAATCCAGTTCACTTTTAAGTCATGACAAACAATAACAACCTTACCTATAAAATCCTCACAGTGTGGACTCATTATAACAAGACTTCTGTGGACTATGCCCTCTGTGTGAACATGTCCCAGATTTTCTTCTTTTCCATCATATCTTCGGTCCATAGAAAGTTGTAAGTGGGAGGGACCAACTATAGACATACACCTCAAAGCTCTTTCTTCCTTGATGACCTCTTCCACTCCCATAGAATTATTTAGCATCTCTATGTAGATGACTCCCAGATCTGTACATCCAGCCCTCGTCTCTCTCTTGACCTCCAGTCCCACAGGATCAACTGCTTATTGGATGTTTTCAACTCCTATAGACATCTGAGTTTCAACATAACTCCTCTAAGTCCCACAAGAAAGATTCCTCTTCTATACTTTTCAAATTCTGCTGAACTCACTTTCCTTGCTTTCAGTCACCCATGTTAATGACTTTGGTGTCATCCTGGGATTCTCACTCTCCCTTGTCCCCCATGTTTGAACACTTGCTCAGTCTCATCAAATCTACCTCCAAAGCATCTCTCACATTTGACCCCTTCTCTCCACCTACTATACAACCACTAAGATCCAGAGCCTATCATTTCACTCCTAGACTGTTATACTGATTGGTTCCCTTGCCTCTAGTTTCTAATCTATTCTCCACATAGATATCAAAGTAATATTCTTAAAACTCAATAAACTCCAACAGCTTCACATAATCTCTGGGATTAAATTCCTGTGTTTGGCATTTAAAAACCCTTTGTAATCTTACTCCTGTTTATCTTTCTAGCTTTACATATTAATCCTCCTCACAATGTATGCAATCCAACTTTATACACAGCAGTCCATCTCCATCCCATGCTTTTAAACATGCTGTTCCCTCTACCTGAAATACATTTCTTGATTCACCTCAACTTATTTTTTAAAATATTTATTTATTTTCAGTTTTCAACATTCACTTTTATAAGATTTTGAGTTTTAAATTTTCTTCCCCTCCTTCCCCTTCCTCTTCCCCAAGATGACATGCAATCTAATATAAGCCATACATGTACAATTATATTAAACATATTTCCACATTAGTCATGTTGCAAAGAAAGAAACTGTGAGAAAGAAAAAAACAAAAAAACTTAAAATGGAAAAATAATATGCTTCAATCTGCATTCAGACTCCTTAGTTTTTTCTCTAAATGTAGATAGCATTTTCCATCGTGAGTCTTTCGGAATTGTCTTAGATCCTTGCATTGCAGAGAAGAGCAAAGGTTATCGTAGTTGGTCATCTAACAATGTTGCTGTCACTGTGCACGATATTCTCCTGGTTCTGCTCACTTCACTCAGCATCAGTTCATGCAAATCTTGACAGGTTTTTCTGAAGTCCTCCAGTTCATCATTTCTTATGGATCAATAGTATTCCATTACAGTCATATATCACAACTTATTCAGCCACTCCCCAATTGATGGCCATCCCCTCAATTTCTAATTCTTGGCCACCACAATAAGAGCTACTATAAATATTTGTATACATGTGGATCCTTTTCCCATATTTATGATCTCTTTAGAATACAGCCCTAGAAGTGGTATTGCTGGATCAAAGGGTATGCACAGTTTTATAGCCCTTTGGGGATAGTTTCAAATTGCTCTCTAGAATGGTGGAATTAATTTACAACTCCACCAACAATGCATTAGTATTACAATTTTCTCACATCTTCTCCAACATTTTCCTCTTTTGTCATTTTAGCTAATTTGATAGGTGTAAAGTAGTATCTCGGAGTTGTTTTGATTTGAATTTCTCTAATCAATAATACATTTTTTCATAGGTACTTAGATACATAGATAGCTATAATTTCTTCATCTGAAAATTGTCTGTTCATATCCTTTGACCATCAGGAAATGACATATTCTTATAAATTTGATTCAGTTCTCTATATATTTTGGAAATAAGGCCTTTATTAGAGATACTGGTGGTAAAAATTGTTTTCCCCGCTTTCTGCTTCCTTTCGAATCTTGGTTGCATTGGCTTTGTTTTTTACTTCAACTTCTTAAAACCACTAGTTTCAATTGAATCTCGTGCCATTTAAGTAAGTCTTTTTGTTCCTCCTGCATATATATATATATATATATACATATATATGTATTTTTTCTTCTACATATATGTATGTTGTCTCCCTTAAAAGAATAAATATTTTCTTCCCCCATTTCTTGAGGACAGGGAATATTTGTTTATTTCTGGGTTGTTTTTTTCTTTTTATCCCCAGAGCCTAGCATTGTACATTTCTACTCTCATTGTTATAAATACTTCCTCTAGAAGTATAGATTGAAACCCACATATACTTCCCCATCTTTTATAATTTATGGCTATCTTCTCCCATAAATCTTCCATGAGCATTCAACCAAAGCCTGGAGGACAGGGACTTTCCTCTGATTTAAACCATAAATCATTAGGGGCCTCACCTTCACTACATGATTAGCCTGTTTTCTTTATGCCAGAGCCTTATGGTTACTTAAGCTAATAAAATACAAGATGGGGGAAAAATCAGACCCCAAACAGTCTTTTCAGAGCTGTTATCTTTCTTATTTTCATAGTTCAGTGAAAATTTTCTAAAACCTTTTGTGTGCTTTTGTAAATAAATTTTGTGGATTAGTAGAAAGATTACTGCATTGGAGATCTAGTCCCTAGTGTAGCAATTCCACTAAAGAGCTATATGACCTTGGGTCAATCATTTCACTTCTCTTATTCTAAATTTTATCATCTGTACTTTACAGATAAGGGGACTGAATGAAATGAGTACCAGGTTCTCTAATGAATATGAGTCAAAATTGCCTAATAGCTAATAATAGTAAATATATTTTGGAAAAATATTAACTTATCCACACAAAAGCTCATTATAATTTTAAATTGTAACATCAATTTTCTGTGCTACATAAAGAAGGGATACATTATATGTCCTTATGTATTAGTTACTTAAAATTGAACAAATGTCCTTATGTATGTGGTATATTAGCTACCTAAGATTGTGAACAAGATTCAAATTTACATAGATGTCCTGTAACTAGGATTTAAGATAGTTCAAACTGTGCTGTTGTTGATTTTGCTACAAAATTTTTTTTTCAGGAAGCAGAATATGTCATTTATTACTTTTGAGGATAGATTGGCACTAAAGGGGACTGCTGAAAAGAATTCTGAAGAGTCTAATTTACAATTATCTGAGTGAAATTCTCTGTTGCCCAATTCAACATTCCATTCATGGGTAGAGGTAGCTGTCTCCATGAACAAGTTTCTGGACAAATAAGAAAGGACCTTGTAGAACAGGTTGCATCTTGCTAGGATCTGTGTAACTTAATATCTCAGTGTCCGCCCAGGATAGCTGGAGAGCTAATCAGAAATGTAATGGCATGCCTCTCTTAAGGGTCTACTATGTGCAAGGCTTAATACTAAGGATACAAGAGAAATAACATTTCTTGCCTTAGAGGAACTTACCTTCTACTGAAATGATTTTTTTTTAAATAGCCAAAATATTTGAATGACCCAGACAAGAAATGTTCAGAAGAGTTCAGAAGATGGGATCTATGTTGTCAGGAAAGGTGTGGTGTGTGTGACGTGATGGGATGTGATGTGATACTCTGAAAAAACTTTGTTCTTTTTCCAATCCACCTACATTATAGAAGCCAAAGTTGTCAGGAATCTTTTACTCAACACTTCCCAAGAAAGTGTCATGTCAATAAGCACTTACTATATACCAGGCACTGTACTGAGTTCCTTGAACACAGATACAAGCTAAAAGACAATACTTGCCCTTAAAGGTATTACGGATTGACTAGGGAAGCCATCCCATAAAAGGGAACTGGAAAAGATACTAAAGTCAAGAGAGTCACAGACAGTGTGTATCAATGGGAGATGGGAGAAGAAGGGACAAAGGAATCTTCCTGGATCAAATGGAAGGAGAGGAACCATAATGAAGTCTGGAAAGTCAGAAACAGCCAGGATAGGAACAAAGGCTGATTGGTCTAAACCCTTTCTCTAAATGAAGGTTCTGAGAGAAATTTACCAATGGGAAAAATGGGACTGGGGCAGGGGTGAGAAGAATCTTCTGTGGTGAGAAGATAAGTGTACAAGCAAGATAGTGTACAACGTATTCATTAAAGTTCTAGGCAAGTATACCAGAAGTTGGACATTAGCAAGGGTGGATTGTCCAGAAGTGGCAACAACCCCACTTTTCTCCATCGAAAGTAAAAAGGTGGAGAATATTATCTAAGTCATTCATGTACTGATCTGGAGCTAAAATTCATTTACAAGTGACCTACCAGACGATTTTAATATGTAAGAATACAGTACCTTCTGGAAAGGTAAATAAGCCTTTTCTTCTATTTCATCTTTTTTTCTTTTTTCAAAGTGGAGAGTGCACACTGATCATACATTATTATTTATTCCAAAAATCTAGACCCTGCCCTTCTCCCTCCTCCTTTTCATCTGCAGTCCTTACTCAGTGTTTGGGGAATTCAACCCATGGGTTGGCAACTCACCTCTGGCTACCAGAGTGTGACAAAGGATAAGAATACAAAAGCTCAATGTCAAGGGAACTACTTTCCTTTGGAGACAGAAGCCTGCCTGCCCACAGGCAAGAGGAAATATAAGAACAGTGTACTATTCTCTCCATCCCAGACCCATCATAAGAACACTGAGTGTTACAGCAGAGACCTTAGAGGTCATCTTGTGCAATTTCTTCATTTTATAGATGAATAAAATAAATTCCAGAGAGGAATGACCTACCCAAGGTCATATAGCTGGTTAGTAGTAAAATTGAGACTAGAACCAAGGTTCCTAATACAATCCACCCCACCATGCTGCCTATAGGAGATTATATATGTATATAGTAGGTGTTTAGTAAATATTTGTTGAATTAAATACCCCATATACAGAGCTATCAATTGTACTGTTATAGGTGGGGGAGAAACGTACTCTTTAACATATGCAGATACACAGAAAGACCATAAGATATTAATACAAACACACTTTGGCCCATCTCTCATCCACTTACCACATGGGGGGCCAGGGTGGGACTGTGCTTATTGTTCATTTTTAGCCCTGTTCCTCAGGTGGACATGTCCAAGGATACATATGTTTTGTCAGAAACCTCATTACTAGAGGGGAGAATGCCAGACGATGCATAGAGATGTGCTTATTCCACAATATCAGGGAGAGATTCTAGTACAAATTTCATTAAGGCTACCTGTTGCCCTCCTCTGGACTTCACTGGAATCTCATCAGCCTGTAAAGACCACAACCCTGAAACTCACCTCTCCTGACGCCGTGCCCCCAGGCCACCTTCACGTCTGACTGGAGAGGGTAAAGGGTGAACAATCAGGAGGGCTCTTAGAACCTTCATTTAAGGAGGCCTCTGTGGTGGCCCATCTCTTCATATCTAACCTGATGAGCTCCGGACTTAATATTTCAGTGCTGCATACCCTCCAAACCCCCTTTTAGCTTCTTTTTACATGTTGTCTCCCCCATTAGATTGTGAGTTCCTTGAGGTAAGGGACTATCTTTTAACTTTCTTTGTAGCCTCAGCACTTGGCACATTGCCTAGCTCTAAGCAGCCACTTAATAGATGTTTATTGGCAGACTGACTTCAGGTAATATAAAATATGCCAGAAAATTTAATATGTAAGTGTCTTGGGGTAGAAGTTGGGGAGGGAAGGAGTCGAATTAAGAGAACTAAGAGAAGGAGGAAGAGACTTGATCCTTGCCTATAGAGAAAAGAGAGAAGACTCTTGGGGTAAGGAAGGGCCTAGAGCAGGGGATCTTAGCCTTTTTTGTGTGGACCCCCATGGCAGTAGATAAAGCCTCTGCACTTATTCTCTGCATAAATAATTAAAGACATTGTTAAATTCCAATCAGGAGTTAACCAAAATAAAGAAGTGCTAGTGCTCCTCCTGACCTATTGCATACTTAGAACTATGACCTAGATCCAAGTATGGACAATGCAACAGGGTCCTACTCCAGTAACATCAAAGGGACCCCAGTAACCTCCTTCTGACCAGTTGCCCAACCCTCTACTGTCTATGGGCTAAGAGGTCTGGAAACCATCACTGCCACCACTGATTCAGTTGCCCCCAAGGCCTGCTCTGGTTTGCTAAGGGGCCTGGTCTGTTCTGAACGTGTTGTACTCTCATCCTGATGCAACAGACCTTTCCTGCAGACTTTCTAAGTTGTCTTGGGTTGGAAAATTGTTTAATTCCATCTCATTGTGGGTTCTGTGACTTTGGAATTTGTTTTGAAGCTTTATTTAAAGGTGTTTGGAGGGGCTGGGGGGAAAGCTGAGGGGAGTTCCTGACTTTTCACTACCATCTTGGCTCTGTGTCTGAGATAAAGAGATGTTTCCCAAATTTTTGACATTAGGTAGCATATTGCTTTTTTAAATGTTCAAAAGAGGACAGAGTGAAGGTCAGAAAAAATCACAGACATGAACAGGGTATATGGTTACATGTTAATTTATTTTATATTTTAAATGAAAAGCAAACTGAATAACAGAGCTTTACAGCTTCTTGTGAAGACAGCTTGGTGGGTTAATGGATAGGACAATGGGTCTGGATTCAAGAGGACCCAAGTTCAAGTCTGTCCTCAGACAAACTGTTTGACCCTGTGAGTTATTAAACTACAACCTGCCTCAGTTTTGTCCTTTGTAAAGTGCGAATAACAATAGAATTTATCTCAATATTGTTGCAGGGATGAAATGAGGTGAATTTATAAAGTGCTTTATAAGCCTCTAAGTACTATATAAATACTTGCTATTATTATGAATAATCTTTTTTGTTCCATGTATATAAAATAACTATTTTATTTAATGCGTGCTAAGAGCTGGTGCAATGGAGAAAGCACTGGCCTCAGACACTATCTGTGGGACCCTGGGCAAATCACTTATCTCTATTTACCTCAGTTTCCTTGTCTGTAAAATGAGCCAGGGAAGGAAATGGCAAACCATTCCAGTATCTTTGCAAAGAAAACCCTAAATGGGGAAATGAAAAGTCAGACATACCTGAAAATGACAAATAACAAGTTCAGAATAAAAGAAAAATATTGAAACAATTATATAGTTTATTACACATTCTAACTTGTTTTCAGAGGTAGCATCATACAATAGATAAAGAGTCAGCCAAGAGCAGGGAAGATCTGCATTCATATCCTACCTCTGACACATGCTGGCTGTGTGAGTTTGGACAAGTCACTTAGGATCTCATTGTCCCAGGCAACTCCCTGAGAGAGTTTGCATTGGTGGAGGGCATTTCTTGAATGAAATCTGCACCAATAAAATCACAGGTCTGGATTAAAAATATATATATATTTTCTTACTATTACCGTACTTCAGGTTAGTAGAGTACATCCTACTTTAAAGACAAAAGAAAACAGAATACCTTCATTTTTATTCTGGATAACATTTGAGAATGAAAAATAGTAGAAGATCCTGTCTTGGAGTAATAAGCCCCATTTCATGGCAGAGGTCATTGGGGTAGATCAGCATGAGGACTTGGTGAATCTGGCAGCAGAAGACCTGGGTTTGACTCATTTTTTTTTTTTTTTTTTTTTTTTTTTTTTTTTTTACCACTTACTACCTGCGTGTGACCTTTGACAATTGCTTAACTTTTTTGGACTTCAGGTTCTGGTCTGTTCCCAGGATTGTAAGGATGTGATCCCATTGGTATCACTTCTATAACCAGAAACACCTTTCACTTAATTGCTTTCTCATTATCTTTAGAATAAATAAAAAATATAGCACAGCCAAATTGCTTATTTGTCTGTAATTCTCAACAGTAAGGAGCATTCAGCACAAGTTATAGACCTGAAATTTCTCAATAGCATTACAGTAATTATTGTTTTTTATTGAAATTGCCTTTTAGAAAAGTGAAGCAGTAATTGTTAAGTGTTTCCTACTAGATAGCTCAAAATAATGACTTTTATTCTTTTCCAAATTAATATAAATTAGGTGGTGCTGAAAAATTGGGAAAAGTAATTATCTCAACTGTATTGATGGGAAAGCTTAGTGTATCCTCATGGAGGATGGAAAAGATTTGCTTCCCTGATACTTTAATAAAAGCATTGCTCTGCTTTTTGTTCATTGCTTATCATGCTTTTCTCCTCTAAGCAGACTTTTAGGGGCCTCAGGAAAACAATTAGCATCTTTTTAAAAGTTACTATTATTCTCAAGGGACCTTGTTTGCAAGTTTATTCATTGATATTTTTGCTAGATTTATCAGTCAACTCTGCAGGAAAAAATACTGCAAGACATTTGTTCCCAATCACCAAGCTTGGGCAAAGTGTATGCAATCTCAGAGTAATTCACAAATGAAATTTGTTCACTAATTTAACATAGGCATTAGAATGAATTTTCTGACTGTGAAAGCTGTAGGACATTGTTCAGACCTTATCACCTCTTATCTGGACTGCTCCAATTTGGTCTGCCTTGAATCTCTTCTCTATCCAACTCATCCTCTCTACAGCTGCCAAAGGGCTATTATTAAAGCACAGGCATGACCACATCAGTCCTTAGCTCAATAAACGCCAGGGTTCAAACACACTCTGCTGTTTGGTATTTAAAGTTCTTTACAACCTGACTCCAACCAACCTTTCCAGACTGATTTTATATTACTCTCCTCTAACACAGTTGTCATGGATCCTCTTCTCTTCTCCCTCAATACTGTTTTACTTGATGATCTCATCACATCCCATGGATACAATTATTATCTCTTTGCAGGTAATTCTCCAATCTATTTATTTACTCTTAACTTCTCTCTTGATCTTTGGTGTTGCATCTCCAAGTGCCTTTTGGATACAAAGGACTAGCTTTTTCTTAAACATCTTCAACTCAACAAGACCAAAACTGAACCCATTATCTTTCTTCTCCCCTCCTCCCCCCCCCCCCCCCGCCCCGCCCCGACTGCTACTTTTCTAATTTCCCTGCTATTGTCCATAGTGCAACCATGGACAGCAACCCTGGCTTGGAACTTCTGTGTCATTCTCAACTCCTCACTGTCCCTCACCAGGCACATCCAATGTCTTGCTGTCTTCTTGTACATGCGCTTCTTCTCTCCTCTGACACCATCACCACTCTAATGCAGGCCCTCACCACATCACATCTGGACTATTGGAACAGCTTGCTGATGGGCCTCCCTGACTCAAGTCTCTCCTCAATCTAGTCCGTCCTCCCTTTATTTGTCAGTGATCTTCCTAAAGCACAAGTCTGACTATGTCACCTCCCCCCACTCGCCCTCCAAAGAACATCAATGCCTCTCTGTCCCTTCCAGGATCAAATATCAAGTCTTCCAGTGGTTTTTTAGAGCCCTTCCAGATCTGGTCCCTTTTTGCCTTTCTTCTTGTACTTTGTCTTCACATACTCTATAATCCATCGACCCTGACCTCCTTCTTTATGTATTCCATCTCAGACTTCCAGGAGTTTTCATTGGCTGGCCTGCACATCTTGAATTCTCTGCCTCCTCACCTTTGCCTCCTGGCTTCCTTGGCTTCCCTCAAAGTACAACCTAAATCCTGTCCTCTGCAAGAAGCCTTGGTATCCCCCTTAATGCTGGTGTCATCCTGCCCCTGATTATCTCCAATGTACTCTCTTTCTCTGTCTCTCTCTGTCTCTGTCTTTCTCTCATATACCTGTACATATCTTTCAGGTACATATTTTTTCATGTTGTCTCCACCATTAGACTGAGTTCCTTGAGAGCAAGGAGCGGTTTTTTACCTTCGTTTTCTCACTTTTTAACACACTACCTGGAGCTTAATAGGTTCTTAATAATGGTATTTAATAATAAATGTTTGTTGACTTGATTTCAAGCACTCTATGGTCCAACCAATCTGGCCTTTTGCTGCTTCTGACACAGACTATTCCATCTCCCACTTTGATGTCTGCATAGGCTACACAGGGGTGGGGAACCTGCAGTCTCTATGCCGTATGTGGTCTTCTAGGTCCTCCAGTGTGACCTTTATACTGAGTCCAAGTTTTACAGAACAAGTCCTTCCATTAAGGGATTTGTTCTATGAAGTTTGGATTCAGTCAGAGGGGTGCACTTGAGGACCTAGAGGGTCATATGTGACCTGGAGACCACAGATTTCCCCCTCTTGGGCTACTCCCATTCCCTCACCTTATGCGTCAGCCATATTCCCTTATCACCTTCATCTCTTAGAATCTCTATTTTCCCTCACATTTCGGCTCAAGTGCCACATCCTACTTATGGCCTTTTCCAATTCCCCTAAAATATCAGTACTATACTACAAATTTTTTTTGTATTTACTTTGTAAATGTTTTGTATGTATTTATATATGTACCTGTCTCCCCTGGGACAATTTAAGTTCCTTGAGAGCAGGAACTGTTTCATTTCTTTTATTGCATGTTAAGTTTCTCTAACAAAGTAAGCACTCTATAACTGCTTATTGATTGATGGAAGGCCATGCTTTTTTCCAGAGATTTTTTTTAAGGGAAAGTCTCTTTGCCATGTGGTTTGAATGGAATCCTGTGCCCAGAATAATGCTCTAGGTTATTTCTAAGGGGAGGAGTCTTTCCTCAGGTCAACACTCATCCCCTCCATTCATCAGACAGTGATCAGACTGTGGTCCTTCCCAGAACCTATGTTAGTGTTCATTTCAATTCAGGAAATCTTCCAGCATGGAAAAGATGGGATGAGCAGTAAATCATTGTTGGAGAGGCTCTTGCTCTCCCAAATGTTCATTGTTAAACCTTCATTTTCACAGGAACTGTGGTGTGTAGTAGCAGATGGGCATCCAGGAGGGTGCCAAGAGGAAGATTTCCCAACAGTTTTAGGGATGTTCATGGCATGTGTTCTTTGCAAAGACTCGGCAACAAAATATGGCCATGTTAGCCTTAAGAGCTGTGTTTATTCCTTTTGGCTTAGAGTTTCCCCTTGATTGTGCTGTGTTGTAATGCTTCTTTTTTCTCTAATTTTCCCTCTGCCATTTAGGCTTCTCATCTGTCATTCCAATTAGAAACCAAAGTGCAACAGAAGAGATGCATTTTCCAAAATAAGACAATCACGTTTTACAACCATGAAATGGGGTAAGTGAGCAGCACAGTGCTTGGACACTCCTCAATGAAGCAGTATAAACTCACTGAACTGGGAGGTGGGTTATGGGTTGTCCATGCCTGGAATACTTGTATCTTCTCTTTACATTTTCTAATGGCTGAGTGGTGTTCACTTAGAGCCTTACTGTGTCAGCCTTACAGATTCAAACACTGTGTGCATTATTCCCGGGGGCCATCTCCAGTTGCCTTGATCTATATCTTGCCATTGGACCCAGATGGCTCCAGAGGAGAAAGTGAGGCTGGAGGCTTTGCACAGCCCTCCCTCACTTACATCCAATTCAACTGCCAGTCATGCTATCACCTTCCTGACGTCATGGTCCTTTCTGAGAATGAAGGAAAGACAACAACCACCTTTACTTCCAACAAACTGTAATCAAATGAAATAGAGTTTGTAAAGGACAGTACAGAGCTTAGCACATAGTAGGCACTTCATAAATGCTTATTCCCTCCCTGTGAACATTTCATGTTTAACAATTACTAATGCTCAGTGACAAAAATTTCCCCTGGGTTTGGTTCTCGTTTTATTAAGACTGTCACTAGACTAATGGATGCTTTTTATTTATTATATGCAACTTTCAGGCATTTCAATATGTGGCAATGTCCTGGGAAGTGGACCTCACTTTTACTGATGAAAAAAAGTTAAAGTATCATAGATTTTTGAGCTGAACTGGACCTTAGATGTCTGTGTTCTTCAGTTTACAGAGGAAGCAATGGAGATCCAGAGAAAATTTTATATTCTAGGAACATAGATTTATAGTTGGAATAGACTTTCAAGGCCACCTAGTAAAACCTCCTCACTTTAAACATGAGGAAACTGAGGTTCAGAGAAGTTGTGACTTCCCAAAGATCATGGGAATTCAAGTGAATAAACAGCAGTAATAATTCAAACCCAAATCTTCTGACTCCAAATCCAAAGTTCTTTCCTTTGTACTATGTGCCCTTTTTAGAGGATTATTTATTCTTTTGCCATTAGAAGAATAGTAAGTACCCTGGGAATGGTGAGCCTGATGAACTGATGCTCATCCACCAAAATAGTGCATTTGCTCCTTTCCCATTTTTGTTGTTATGTCTTTTTTTCAATCATAGCTAACTCTCTGTGACCCTATTTGGGGTTTTCTTGGCCAAGATACTGAAATAGTTTGCATTTTCTTCTCCTGCTTATTTTACAGATGAGGAAACTGAGGCAGACAAAGTTAAGTGACTTGTCCAGGGCCACACAGCTTGTGTGTGTCTGAGGCCAGATTCGAACCTAGGAAGATGAGCCTTCCTGACTTCAGGCTCAGCACTCTATCTTTCATGCCACCTAGCTGCCCCTCCTTTCCCTTAAGTCAAATCAAAACCAGTATATATAAAAGGATATACTGAATTCTCCGACTAGATAGATTGTAATGACCCATTGGAAGGAGCAGTTAACAGTCTCTTTATTCTGATTAATATAACTTGCCATTTATGGGGGTTCCAGCCCAGAAGCAAAGCGTCAACTCCTCTGTTTTTCTTCTTTTTTAGTGTGGGTGCCCACATCCTGTTCTTTGTATTGAGTCACAGTTCCTACAAAATGCTGGCTGTCCATGTAGATAAGCAAAGCGGTCAGCCATAGGTCAAGCACCGGAAACGTTGCATAACTGGCATCTGACTCATCAACTTAACAGGGAATTCATTACTTCTCAGGAGTTGAAGGGCATTTGAAATGCTGGCCAGTGCTTGTGGGGTGGTATATGTGATGTTGACTAGAACACCTAGAATTAGCTAGAATTAGGCTAGCACAGTGATGTTCATGTGTGTGCACGTGAGCGTTTCTATTTCTTCGTGCTTTGGTAGTCACATTTACTGAAACGCATATTAGTGAATTCGAGTTTGGCCAGGCCTTACTTAGGAAGGGAAAAGGTACAGCAATTCATGTTCCTCTTGAGCCTTGTGAATCCTTTCCCTTGACTGCATTTCTGACAACTTAAACTGTGCCAGACTCAAAAATTATAATCAAGCAAATTGTCAAAGTGAAATCTTTCAAAATATTGCCACTTTAATTCAATCTCTTCCTCCTTCCTGTAAGGCCCAAATATCTGATGTCAAAATATAAGCCTCATTTGATTCAATCCTGTGAAATATTTCTACCCTGCACATGTGACCTTGGTGCATGACTGGGAAAGGTGATGAGGGATGATTATCTCTCATAGCCGAACAAGGAGCAGCATGCATGGGACATCTGCTCCCAGTGTTGCTAAACTGAAGGAACTAAGGTACAGTAGGAAGAAACAGCAATTGGCAAAACCCACCAAATATAGTATAATCATATTTAAATATATATTATAAAAATATAATTATATTTACTTGATTCTCATTAACCTGTGTCTTCTGAAGGCATGTCTGCATTTATATCTACATCTCTACATAGATATAGGTATATACACACAAGTATATGCATATCTATACATATATGTGCATGCATATGTATAAATATATCTACATTTGCTTTATATTTGTGTGTAATTTAAAATTTTTAAAGAGTTTCTCCTTTTTTTTAGTCACTATTATAGTATCAGAATATTTGCACCTTTCTGTCAATATTAACATATTGGTATGTTGCTTAATGCCCTAGAAAACTGCCTGAGGTTCAAAGAGATCAAAGGATCACAGATCTAAAGTTGGAAGGGATCTCAGAGATTATCTCATCTAATTTCATTTTACAGATGAAGAAACTCTGGTCCGGTGGGTTAAGGCACCAGCCCAAGGTCACAAAATGAGCAAGTGACTAGTGGGTTTGAACCTATGACCTCTGCCCGCATCACTGTATCTTGATACAAGGAGAGTATTATAGGTTTAATATAAATATACAAATAATTATATTATATATTATATTTTCATATAATATATAAAATATAATATAGATATATGAATATAT
Source organism: Bettongia penicillata ogilbyi (assembly GCA_023548195.1). NCBI lineage: Eukaryota > Metazoa > Chordata > Mammalia > Diprotodontia > Potoroidae > Bettongia > Bettongia penicillata. Next base: position 753,468 of record JAJHZJ010000849.1, on the reverse strand, counting down.
AGAGTAATACTTATTAAAAAATTATTTTTATTTATTTCATTAAACATTTCCCAACCACACATAACATTTTAACAATCATTTTTTTTTAATTGTGGGTTCCAAATTCTCTCCCTTCCTCACTCTCCTCTGCACTCTTTGAGAAGGCAAGCAATTTGGTATCAATTATACATGTGAAGTCAAGCAAAATGCACTTCCATATTAACCATGTTATAAAAGAAAACACAAACAAAATATCACAATAAAAAGAAAAATGTATGCTTCCATCTGCAGTCAGAGTTCACCTGTTTTATTTCTGGATATAGAAGACATTTTTTTCTGTAAGTCTCTTGGAATTGTGTCGGATCATTGTTTTCCTTAGAGTAGCTTAGTCTTTCCCTGACACAATGTTGCTGTTTCTGTGTACAATGTTCTCCTGGTTCTGCTTACTTCACTTCATATTAATTCGTGTAAGTCTTCCTAGTTGTTTTTTTTTCTGAAACCATCCTGCTTATCATTTTTTATAGCATAGTAGTATTCTATCACAATCTTATGCTATAACTTGGTCAACCATTCCCTGATTAATAGGTATCCTTTTAATTTCCAATTCTCTGCAACCACAAAAAAGAGCTGCTATAAATACTTTTAAACAAATAGGTCCTTTAACCTTTCCTTTGATCTCTTTGGAATACATACCTATAAGTGGTATTGCTGGATCAAAGGGTATGTACAGCTTTATATAGTCATTTGGGTATAGTTTCTAATTTGTTCACAGAATTGTTGAACTAGTTCACAATTCTACCAACAGTGTGTTGATATCCCACTTTTTCCACAGCCCCTCCAGTATTTGTCATTTTCCTTTTCTGTCATGTTAGCCACTATGTTAAATGTGAGGTGATATCTTAGAGTTGTTTTCATTTGCATTTCTCTAGTTGCTTAGAACATTTTTTATCTGACTATTGATAGCTTTGATTTCTTCTTCTATAAATTGCCTGTTTGTATCTTTTGACCATTTATCAATTTGAAAATGACTCTTTTTTTTTTTTTTTTTACAAATTTGGCTCAGTTCCCTATATACTTGAGAAATGACATCTTTATCAGAGAAACTTGCTACAAAACTTTTCCCCAGTTTTCTCTTTGTCTTCCAATTTTGGCATTAGTTATGTCATTAATTTTATTTGTACAAAAGCTTTTTAATTTCATGAAATCAAAATTATCCACTTTATATTCAGTGGTGCTTTTTATCTCTTGTTTATTTATAAACTCTGCCCTTATCCATTGATCTGATAGACATATTTTTCCACGCTCCCATAATTTACTTTTTGATGTCACCATTTATGTCTAAATCATTTATCCATTTTGACTGTATCTTGGTATATGGTGTGAGATGTTGGTCTATGTCTAGTTTCTGGCAAACTGCTTTCCAGTTTTCCCAGAAATTTTTGTCAGATTATGAGTTGTCACCCCCAAAGCTTGGATTTGGAGGTTTATCAAACAATAAATTACTATGGTTGCTTACTACTGTATATTGTGTATTTAATCTATTCTTCTGTCCCACCACTCTATTTCTTAATGAGTATCAAATTATAATGATTACTGCTTGGTAATATAATTTGAAATCTGAACTACAGGCTGCTTTCTTTCATTTCTTTTCATTAATTCCCTTAATGTTCTTCATCTCCAAATGAATTTTGTTACTCTTTTTTCTAGCTCTATAATACAATTTTTTGGTAATTTTGTTGTCATGACACTGAAATAAGTAAATTAACTTATTTTATTATGTTGGTTTGGCCTACCCATGAGCAATTATTATTTCTTCATTTGTTTAGATGTGATTTTATTTGTGTTTTGTACTAGTTCATATAGTTTTGTAATTGTGTTCACATAGTCCCCGAGTTTGTCTTGGCAGGTAGATTCCCAAGTATTTTATATTGTCTGTTGGTATTTAAATGGAATTTTTCTTTCTGCCTCTCCCTACTGGGTTTTGTTGGTAGTATATGTAGAAATGCTGATGATTTATGTGGGTTTATTTTATATTCTATAAATTTGTTACAGGTACAGTTGATAATTGTTCCCACTAGTTTTTTAAATTGATTCTCTGAGATTTTCCAAGTATATCATCTTATTGTGCACAGAGTGGTAGTTTTATTTCTTCATTACCTATTTTATTCCTTCAATTTCTTTTTTTCGTCTTATTGCTACAGCTAATATTTCTAGCACAATATTGAATGATAATAGTGTAATGGATAATGGACTTCCTTGCTTCATTCCTGATCTTTTTGGGAAGGAATGTTTGCTCTTGGTTTTAGATAAATACTACTTATCATTTTAAAAAAAAGTTTTCATTGATTCCTATGCTTTCTAATATTTTTAATAGAAATGACTTGTATTTTGTCAAATGTGCGTGTGCAATTGTTGATAAAATCATATGACTTGTTTTTATCATGGATATGATCAATTATGCTGATACTTTTCCTAATATTGAACCAGCCATGCATTCCTGATATAAATCCCACCTGGTCATAGTATATAATCTTTGTGATGTGTTATTGTGATCTCCTTGGCAATATTTTATTTAAAATATTTGCATCAATATTCATTAAGGAAATTGGTCTGTAGTTTTCTTTCTCTGTTTTTGCTCTCCCCTAATTTAGGTATCAAAATCATATTTGTGTCCTAAAAGCACTTTGGCAGGACTCCCTCTTTACCTATTTTTTCAAATAATTTATATAGTATTGGAATTAATTGTTACCTAAATGTTTGCTAGAATTCATTTGTAAATTCATCTGTTCCTGGATAATTTTTTCTTAGGAGCTCATTGATGGCTTGCTCAATTTCTCTAAGATAAAGTTATTTAAGTATTCTGTTTCCTTTTCAGTTAATCTGGGTAACTTATATTTTTGTAAGTATTTATCTATCTCACTTAGATTGTCAATTTTACTGGCATATAAATGGGCAAAATAACTCCTTACAATTTCTTTAATTTCATCTTTGCCAGTGACACATTCACCCTCCCCATTTTTAACACTAGTAATTTGGTTTTCTTTTTTCTATCTTTTTAAAAATCAATTTAATCAAAAATCAATCTATTTTGTTGTTTTTTATAAAATCAATTACCAATTTTATTTTAGTTCAATTATTTTTTCTTTTACTTTCAATTTTATTCATCTCTCTTTTGATTTTCAGATTCTCATTTTTGTGTTTGAGGATTCTTGATTTGTGCTTTTTTTTAGTTGCATGCCCAATTCATTGATCTGTTCTTTCTCTCTTTTGTTGATGTACATGTTTAGAGATATAGAATTTCCCCTACCAACTAGCATGGCTGCATCCCACAAGTTCTTTTTTTTTTCTTTAATGAAATTATTGGTTGTTTTTTGGTCTATGCCTAGTTTCTGCCAAACTACTTTCCAGTTTTCCCAGCAATTTTTGTCAGATCATGAGTTGTCACCCTCGAAGCTTAGATCTGGAGGTTTTTTATATTACTGTTTGTAATATAATTGGTTGTTTCTATGATTTGTTCTTTGACCCACTCATTCTTTAAGATTAACTTTTAATCTATATTTCCACTACTTTTATTAAATATAATTTTAATTTCATTATGATCTGAAAAGGATGCATTTAATATTTCTGCTTTTCTGCATCTGGTTATGAATTATGTTATGATACATGATTAATTTTTGAGAAGGTAACATGTACAAGTGAGGAAAAAGTATGCTCCTTTCTATTCTCATTCACTTTTCTCCAGAGGTCTATCACCTCTACCTTTTTCAAGATTTTACTCATTTCCTTGACATCTTTCTTATTTATTTTTTGGTTTATCTAGAACTTCAGATGGAAATGTTGAGGTCTCTTACTAGTATAGTTTTACTATCTATTTCCTCCTCTAATTCATTTAACTTCAGGGTCTCTATTCCCTTGAGACTGAAAGTAATACTGGTTCTCAGGGCTTTTACTCCCTCTTGACTAAAAGTGTTTCTCCCTACCCTAGAACTATGATCCAGAAATAGGTATAAAAAATGGAGTTTCTAAGCAGTTGTCCCTCAGAGTTTCTATTCCCTCTAGACTGGAAGTGCTCCTCCCTACCCTTGAACTATGACCCAGAAGTGGATATAGGCAATGGAGTGGCCAAACAGCAGCTGGGGTGCCCTGTAGTTTCTTTCTGATCAGTTTTCAGGTCCCTTTACTGTCTCTACTTAGGAGATTCCAGCCAAGAGAGTTTTGGAATAGAGCAGCATAATTTGATGAGAATTTGAAGTGGGGAGGTGCCAGTGCCAATGGGTAAAAAGGGGGTGAATGGAATAGACATTTCAAAGTCAGAGCAATATGATAAATCAAAGGGGGATCTTAGCATTTCAAGATTTTGTAAGAGGAGAAAAAGAATGCAGACCTGTCCCAGGGAAAAAGATTTGAACTAAATCCTATGCTTTAACATCATCTAGCTGAAAAGAAATATAGTTGAACCAGTGACGGGACATTAGTCAGAGTCCACCTACATTATCAACCTGAAATGAATTGAAGGAATTAGGAAACATGATCTGTTGAAATCGTGCTTTGTAAACATTGGTGACTAGCTAAATAAAGTGGAGAAAAATTCAATGGAATTAGACCTTTTTGTTTATCTTGACTTATTAATAACATTTACTTCAAGTCAGAAAAAGTCCCTACGTATCCATAAATGAATGGCTTGGTCATCTGCTAGATTATTACAAGTATGCATCATTAACCAAGTTTTGGATTCATTTTGAACTTCTGATCTTGGAGGGGCTCTGATTACTTTTTTTTTTTTAAATTTATTTATTTATTTAAATTTTTACATTCATTTTCACAAATTTTTGGGTTCCAAATTTTCTCCCCTTTTCTCCCCTCCCCTCACCCCAATACCCCATGCAATCTAATTTTCCCTATCTCAAATCTGCCCTCTCTTCTGTCATCTCTCCCTTCTCTTGTCTCCATCTTCTCTTTTCTCCTGTAGGGCCAGATGACTTTCTATTCCTCCTTAACTGTATGTCTTCTTTCCTAGTTGCAACAACAATACTAAACAGTTGTTCCTAAAACTTTGAGTTCCAAATTCTCCTCATCCCTCCCTCCCCACCCATTCCCTTTGGGACAGCAGGCAATTCAATATAGGCCATATCTGTGTAGTTTTGCCAATGACCTCCCTGATAGTCGTGTTGTGTAAGACTAACTGGATTACCATCCCTCCTAACCTGCCCCTCATTGTTTCTCTTCTGTCTTTTGATCCTGTCCCTCCCCAAGTGTTGACTTCATATTGCTCCCTCCTCCCTTTGCCCTCCCTTCCATCATCCCCCCCCTTGCAATATCTCTTTCTCCCCCACTTTCTTATACTGTAAGATAGGTTTTCATACCAAAATGAGTGTGCATTTCACTCCTTCGTTTAGTCAAATGTGATGAGGGTAAACTTCTTGTTTTTTTTTTTTTTTTCTCAGCTCTCCTCTTTTTCCCTCCACTAAGAAAAACTCCTACCTGCCTCTTAAATGACATATAGTTACCCCCTTCCCTTTCCCTCTCCCTACATTTCTCTCTCACCATTTACCCTAGTTTCTTTTAAGGTATGGTCCCATCCTATTCAGTTCAATCTGTGCTCTCTATCTCTGTATGTGTGTGCATGTGTGCATGTGTGTGCATGCGTGTACATGTGTATGTGTGGTCCCACCAACTACCCAGATACTGAAAAGTTTTAAGAGTTACAAATATTGTCTTTCCATGTAGGAATGTAAACAGTTCACTCATGGTAAGTCCCTTAAGACTTCTCTTTGCTGTTTACTTTTTCATGCTTCTTCTCATTCTTGTGTTTGAAAGTCAAATTTTCTTTTCAGCTCTGGTTTTTTCATCAAGAATGATTGAAAGTCCTCTGTTTCATTGAAAGACCATATTTTCCCTTGAAGTATTATACTCAGTTTAGCTGGGTAGGTGATTCTTGGTTTGAGTCCTAGTTCCTTTGACTTCTGGAATATCCTATTCCATGCCCTTCGATCCCTTAATGTAGAAGCTGCTAGATCTTGGGTTATCCTGATTGTATTTCCACAGTACTGGAATTGTTTCTTTCTAGCTGCTTGTAAGATTTTTTCCTTGAGCTGGGAGTTCTGGAATTTGGCCACAATGTTCCTAGGAGTTTCTCTTTTTGGATCTCTTTCAGGTGGTGATCGATGGATTCTTTCAATACTTATTTTCCCCTCTGGTTCTAGAATGTCAGGGCAGTTTTCCTTGATAATTTCATGGAAGATGATGTCTAGGCTCTTTTTTTGATCATGACTTTCAGGTAGTCCCATAATTTTTAAATTGTCTCTCCTGGATCTATTTTCCAGGTCAGTTGTTTTTCCCATGAGATATTTCACATTCTCTTCCATTTTTTCGTTCTTCTGGTTTTGTTTGGTGATTTCTTGGTTTCTCGTAAAATCATTAGACTCCATCTGTTCCATTCTAATTTTGAGAGAGCTATTAAATTCAGTGAGCTCTTGAGCCTCTTTTTCCATTTGGCTCATTCTGCTTTTGAAAGCATTCTTCTCCTCATTGGCTTTTTGAACCTCCTTTGCCAATTGGGTGAGCCTATTTTTCAAGGTGTTAATTTCCTCAGCATTTTTTTGGGTCTCCTTTACCAAGGTATTGACCTGTTTTTCATACTTTTGTTGCATCTCTGACATTTCTCTTCCCAGTTTTTCCTCCACCTGTCTAACTTGCTTTTCAAAATCCTTTTTGAGCTCTTCCAGGGCCTGAGCCCACCCACCACCCCCCTGGGGTGTCTGGGGTACTGAGGCCCTGCCTTCCACGTCTTTCCCTGATGGCAAGAATACGTCCTCATCTTCGTCAGATCTGAAGGTTGGGATCATTTGCATTTGTTGGAAAAAACTCTCTAAAGTCTTATTTTTCTTCCCTTTTCTAGGCATTTTCCCAGCCAGTTACTTGACTTCTGAGATTCCTTTCCACCCCCGCCTGGATCCGCCCAGCTAGTGCTTGGCCTCTGAGATTTAAATGGGCTTTCCTCCTGCCGGCTGTCAATCAGTGAGCTTTAGTTCAGGTGCTGGGGTGGGGCCAGGGCTGCCTCTGAGACTGATCCCTCGGGGGCTTTATGCAGAGACTTTCAGGAATGGAACGGGTGGGGGCGGGGTGGGGGGCCCGCCTCCCAAATCCCGCTCCTTTGGGGGTTTTAAGCAGGAGCCTTCAGTAACAGAGCGGGGTGGGGGCAGGGCCATCTCCCAGGCTCAGCTCCATCAGGTTTTATGCGGGAATCTTCCCTAATGAAGATCCTGCCTGCTGCTGGGGGATTCCTGAGTCTTGGGCCGCTGCCGCCTCAGCCGCCGCCCACACCTCTGCCTCCGCCCCTTCCTGTCCCCGTCCCCGCCGCCGCCGCTTCCTCCCGAGGGGGCCTGAGTCATGGAAACGCCCTGCTTCCCCTCTCCTTCAGCCTGGCTTTCTTTTTCACTGACCTGTAGCTTCTGTGGGTGGAGGGACTTTCCCGGCAGCTGGAGTTTCCGTCTCTGAAGCCTGCTCGGATCAGCTTCTCTGCGGCCTCGGCCAGGGCAGCGCTGGGGGTCGGGTTTACTTTCCGGGGCGCGCCGGACCCTGGGGACGGGTCTTCAGGGCTCCCTGGAACGGAAATCTCTTCCACTCTGCTTCTGCACCCCTTGTATTCACCCAGAAGCTATAGGGGACTCTTTTTACATTAATTCTATGGGCTTCGGTTTCGGAGCTCGTAAACGTGCGTCCTTTACTCCGCCATCTTGGCTCCGCCCGCTCTGATTACTTTTAATAATAATTATTACCTGACCTCTATCTGTCATGCTAACCACTTTACAAATATTACCTGATTTCCTACTTACAACAGCCCTGGGAGGTAGGTGCTATTATTATCCCTGTTTTACAGTTGAAGAAACTGAGGCAAAGGGAAAGTGACTTGCCCAGGTTACACAGATAATAAGAGTCTGAGACTAGATTGGAAGCCAGGTCCTGACCCTAGGGCCAGCTTTCTATCTATTTTGCCACCATTTAGGAGGGGGGAGGGGTCTGTAAAGCTAACTTGTTCTCTCTGTACTTGTACTGTGGTGGGCTGCTCCATTCCCAGGTTCCTCCTCATGAGCAATGTTGTTATTAATAGACTAAACTCCAGATGTTTTCTCAGTTCTGAGATCCAGTCTCCAATGTAGAAGTGACACTCTGTCTAGAGAGGTAACATACAGCAGTAGTGAGGGAAGAAATGGTAAAGAGATTTATGTTTGGTGCCTCCCACCCTCATAGTGACTACATGGTCATTGGCTAACTGAAGACAGCCATCAATTCAGTAAATATGTATCAAGTACCTATGTGGTACAATGCACTGTGCTATAAGACATGTGATCTTTATTATACAAATGGCAGTTTCTGCCTTCAGGGAGCTTACATTCTCTCAGGTAGGGAAACAGACATAATGTATGGAGACAAGTAAGATAGCAGGATAAGGACTGATGAGGGGGAGGTGATGCTCTTTAGGAACATTTAAGGGAGCAGAGGGCATATTCACCTATGTGGTCCAAGGAAGGCCACATAGAGGTAACATCTAAGCAGACACTTGACTGAGAATAAGATTTCTTTAAATAGAGATTAGGAGCAATTGTAGGCATTTTAATTACCTCCTAATTAATTCTCTCCAAGTTAATTGCAGGCATGGGGGTGACATGGGAGGCAGGAGAAGGCATGATGAGTTTAGAGAGTGATTTAAGTCAACAAGCACCTTAATCAGCACCTACCATGTGCCAGGTACCATACTAAAAACTGGCACTATCAATTATCAAGTGACATAAAAAGAAGGAATTGTCAGGAAAGCTGGGAAGGTAGATTGGAAACATTGGGAAGACCTTAAATACTTAGCTAAGGAGTTTGGAATTTATCCTAAAAGTAGTAGGGAGCCCTTGAAGGTTTGATATGGTCAGACCTCTGCCTTAGAAAGATTATCTTGATAAGTATTTAAAGAATAGCTTGGAGAGACCTAATTAGTTAGGAGATAATTACAATAGCCTACATGAGAGGCTGATGTGGTTGCAATTTAGAATCCTGGGGCACCAAAAGGTGAACTGCCTTTCTAGAGTCTTTCCCTCAGGGATTACTTACTACTTTGTTTTGTATGTCTTACACATTGCTCTGATTGTCCATAAATGTCTAAATCCACTGCTATATTATCATCTCTACAGAGGAAGAGGCCATGTCTGATTGAAGCTTTGTAGCTACCCAAATGCAGACTCTACATTAAGTTAATAAATGTTCATGATGTGGAACGAAAATATGTAGAAATAAGGAAATTCAATACCACTGGTTAACTTTTAGCAGCAAAAGATATCGTTAGCTATGTGAATCACCTTCCAGCATCTTTTGTAATGAATGTTTCAATGGGATTGCTCTAAATATGTAGTTGTTATGGCAGGGGGTGAGGCCAAAGGGATTCTTCCCGTTGTGTTACCCATTAATTAGCCAATCAGCAAGTATTTATTATTGATGTTGCTCAGTTGTTTTTTCAATTGTGTCTGACTCTTTGTCACCCCATTTGTGATTTTCTTGGCAAAAATGCTAGAGTAGTTGGCCATTTTCTTCCCTAGGTCATTTTACAGATAAGGAAACTGAGACAAACAGAGTTAGGTTACTTATCTGGGTCACATAGTTATCAAGTACCAGATTTGAACTCAGGAAGGGGAAGGAATGAAGGAAGGAAAAAAAGCAGAAAGGAAGGAAGAAGGGAGGGTAGGAGGGAGGAAAAGTGGACAAAAAATATGTTTCTTTTCTTCAAGAAGCTAACCTTCTAATGGAGGAAATAATAAGACAAAAATTGTGCCTAAATGATAGATACAGTGTAAATGGAAAGTAATCTCAGAGAAAAGGCATTATTAGTGGAAGAGACCAGGAAAGACTTTCTGAAGAAGATGAGGCTTGAACTGAGACTTGATGGAAGTCAGGAGGTGAAGGTGAAGAGAAATAGAGAATGTTCTATTGTCCTATGTATGTATGTATGTATGTATGTACTGTGTATGTATACACATATATACATATGTGTGCATGTACACACACATTCACTGAGACACCAAGTTTGCTCACTTGCTAGTGGCCCCTTTTCCTATTACCCATATTTGGACTCTTGGCTGACTTTTTGTACAATTATGGTATAAAAGAAGTCACTTAGTACACTTTTTCAATAGATTTCTTGATCATTCAGTCTGGTGAAAATTTCAGCTTTTTTTCTAGAATAAGTATGTAGAAGTTGGAGGTCTGTGTTCTTACCTAGGCATATCCACAATGGCATTTCATTAGGACTCATATTTTTATGTGTAGATATATTCACCTTACATAACACAAAAACAAGCAAAAGTTATCTTTGATTTCAATCCAGTATAATATTTTCATTATAAATCCATTCCTCTTTCTTTACCTGATTCTGCTTAATGGATGGTATTCATATCTTAATTTACTATTCATGGCTGAATATTTCATTTGTGTTTTATTATGAGTGTGAAGAACAGGAAGAACACTAGTTCATCTGCAATATAGGATGACAAATCAGAAGGGTACATGGGATTGAGGCTTTGAAATGCTTTATATGACAAATAGAGGAGTTTATATTTGATCACAGAGGTATTTTGGTAGCTACTGAAATTTACTGAATGAGAGTGACATGGTCAGATCTGTGCTTTAGGAAAATCGCTTTTGCAACTGAGTGGATGATGAATTGTTGAAAGGAAGAGGAGGCAAGGCAACCAGTTGGGAAACTGATACAATGAGACAGGCAGCAGAGGATGAAGGTCTGAACAAAGTGACTGAAGAGTTAGGAGAAGACAATGGATGAGAGGGATGTTGTGACTATAGGAAAGAGAAGATCTTGCAATTGCTTTTATATGTAGTATGAGTTAAAGTAAGGAGCTGAGGACAACACAGATGGCAAATCTGAATAACTGCAAAGATGGCAATTCCCTCTGTAGACATAGGGAAATTTGAAGATGGATGGGCTGGGGGTGGGAAGGGGTGGTTGTAGGGAGTGGGACAGATAATGCACTGAGATATTCAATGCAGATTGTGAACTATCTGTGCCTTGCTCATCCTGGGTAACTCACTGTAAGCCCATTAGAAGTAGAAAGGGGATGGCATCTTATTCACTGGTTACTGCCCTGGCATGCCTAGTCTTCCTTCCAACGGGTGCCTATTGAGCTTTGAGGTGATCTGGGGATAAGAGGTAGATGGGCATAATGGTGATATATGTACAGATTTTCCCAGTGATACTTATGGAGCTACTAATGTAGTTGCCCAGATATGGGTTAGGTTATAACAACCCTGAGGAGCTAATGCTTGGTATAGAAGGGAGAAAGTTGAGGAGCTATGGAGTAGTGAGAGAGAGGTATAATTGTATTGAAAACCAGCCCCACAACTGGGCATTATGGAGAGGGTGGGATGTACAAGGGGTATGCTAGAACCAGTTCTAACTAGCTTACAAGAGTCCATTGTTAAATTTCCAGTGTAATTCAGTTAAATTTTATAGCCCGGAAATTAATAATTGCCACAAACTTAGGCTTAATTTGTTTTGCTGATTGCCTACACTTGAGAATGTTTAAAAAAGGAGATAGATAAAACTTGAAAGTGCAATGCACACCACCCCTCCCCCTTATATAGATATTAAACTTTTATCAGCATACACCTAAATGTGACTCTTCTTCCCATATTTGGTTTGATCAAACAGCATTTGGTGCCATGCCATGGCCGTCCCCACTTTGGAGACCACTGGATCTCGAGAAAGGCTCCTCCCCAGACTTGACACTTGGTGCATAATAATATCAGGCTCTCATGGACATTCTTGGCCCTTGCTGAAGGGCAGCTCTGGCAACTTGGTATCAGAGCAATTTGTATTTTTCTATTGGGAAAGGACAGATATTCTTATTGATTTCCCACCTCCCTGAAGTCACTGGTTGTTATTCAGTTGTTTTGTACAAATCAGCTTGGAAACTGGATGTTACAAATCTGTAACAGAAGATCCCACAAACAGGGGATTCCAGAGAAAAGAGGTAGATCCAAAAGGAAGGGGTACCAGAAGCTAAGGAATAAATAACCTGTAGGACACTAAGATACCAGGCCAGAACTAGGTCCAGAACTTTTTCAGTCAGGGAGCGAACCATCACCAAGGTAGAATGACAATTCCTGTGTAACTTAAGATCTTAGAAAGTTGCCTTGGGGTACTAAAAGGTAAAGTGACTCACCAAGGGTCACATAACCAGTATGTGTCATAGGTAGGACTTTTTGATGTGGAGGCCAACTCTCTCTTCATCATGCTGCACTGCTTTCTTCTCATGGCAAGGTTATAAGCATTTAATATAACAGGCAATGGAAATAGCTCTGCCACCCACTGTTACGTCACTGTTATGGTGGTGAATCTTTCCATTAAGACTGCTTTTTCCCATTGTCACATAAGTATTTCCTGTGGGGGCCTCTGGCAGTGTTGAATGCTTGCTCTCAAAGACAAATCTTCCCTGATGATGGAACATTTGTTGTTTTAGCACTGAGGAGATGACGTGGTCTCTGCCCAAAACTCTATAAAAATAATCTTTCCTTTCCTTTCTTTTCCTTTCCTTAATACTGATCTTTCATGAAATAAGCTACCAACAATGTTCTTGTTCAACTATCTGCAGGAAGACAGAACAAGATGTAAAAACTATATTTCCCAGCAATCTAAACCAAATTCAAAAGCACCCCATGAACAAACTTTCAGATCTCCATTGTGAATTTCAATTAGAGCTATTCTTACTCTGTGACACTCTCAGACCTTCACCAGTAAGATAAAAGATTAAGTCCTCCTACGGATTAGTTTATATGAAAGTTTTAAAAATATTAATTCAGACTTATTTTCAAATAAGAAAACTTCAGGTCTCTGAGACTTGTCCTGAGAGCTGTCCAAAGTAGTTTTGAAAGCTAGTCTCCCATCAAAAGTTGTGGTATCTTCAATGTTGACTCATTTTATTGTGTAGATTCCCTTTCTGCAGTGTTTGTTTTACTAAAAGCAGAGTTAGGGGAAAAAAAAAAGAAAAGAAAAGGCAGAGAGCTCCAACATAAAACTAGAGTAAATGTTTAACATTCTCTTTCACAAAATTCTCTTATTCTCAGTATTTAATGTTCTCTCGCCCTTAAGCAAATTGACAAAGTTTCATGACAGGTCAGGCAATTCAATTCAATTCAACAAGTTAGCATAGAATCCTTACTTCTAGCCCTAGAACAGAGCTAGGGTGTGGGAGAACCAAAAGAAGATCCTGCTTTCCAAGAGCTTCCAAGATGTAAAAGGACAGTGTATGGAAATAATTTACACTTCCCACCCCCAATCTCCAAATCATGGAGAGAGACATTTCAGAACAAAGTCATACATGAAATCATAGGTTTGGAGCCGGAAGACATCTCAGAGTTCATCTAATCCCAGAGGACACGAATCATCTCTCCATGGTGTCAGGGTAAAGTAATGATATCCATGCAAATTACATCTAGTTTTTCAGTCCTGCGTTATAATAGACTCCTCCTTGAGGATTTTAGTGAGGGAAGGACAGTTTATAAGTCTGTTGGAATGCTTCCGATAGGTGCCTTCTAATCTTGAATTATGCTTCTCCCCATCCAGGATAGTCAACAATGTAGAGAGCTAGGAGCAGCTCAGCACCTGTCAGGGTTAGGTCAGAATGAGAACCACCTGGGAACTCGGACCCAGCCCAAAGAACAAGATAATTTACTATTTAATAACTAAGGAGATTCACAGAATTTCCAAGATTAAGCACTAGCAAAAATTTGAATGAGAACTTGTTAGGCAGAAAAATAATAGCCCCAATTAATAGGCAGCTTACGAGTAGCTTAATAGGCAGCTAGATAGCACAGTGGGTAGAGTATTGTACCTGGAGTCAGGAAGACCTGAGTTCAAATATTGCCTCAGATACTAGCTCTATGACTCTGGGCAAATCACTCAACGTCTGCTTCAGTTTCCTCATCTGTAAAATGGGGATAATACTAGCACCTACCTTCCAGGGTTATTGTGATGATCAACATCTGTAAAGCACTTCGCAAACCTTAAAGTGCTATATAAATGTTAGCTGTTATTCTTACTAGTTTTCATACAGAAACTCACTGAAATTTATAAAACCTTTCCTGAAAACTGGAGACTTTTACAAAGATCAAAAGAGAATGGCTTGACAGAGGGAGGGTGTAGTAGTTTGCATTAGGAAAAAAACAGACAACTGTTGACACAGACTCATAATAATAAAAGAGAAAGTAATCTGGTTGTCTGAGGCTGAGGCAAGATGCCATCAGTTAGGGTGAGGTCAGATTCTTAAGTGAGTGAAGTCCCTAGTTGGGAATGGATTCAGTTCCATAAGAAACTGGGAAACAAAGCAGGATTGTGAAGCCTAATTGATTCAATGATGTGTCTGTTCTTTCATTGTGAACCATAGGTAAGACCTTGCTAACTAGGGGTATATTGGTGTAGGAGACACCATCCAAGGCATCATTCTCATAGGCAGGATACCAGAGTGTTTTAAACTCCTTAAATCATCCATCCATTATTCATTCTTATTTTGTTTTTAAACCAGGCATTTCCTCCTCACCTCCTTTCTCAAGGAACTTTTCCTTGTATAGCTTTTATAGACTCTCAGGGTTCATATGCCAAGTCCCACTTGCCTTGACATGAATTGCTTCCACAGAGAGTAGCAGAGGTGTCCTTGAGAGATCATGGGTTTTTCTCTAATGCCATTGTCTTGAAACCCTATTCTGATACATTCTCCATAATACCAATCACCTTGGTTGGTTCGTTGGTTGTTATCCTTCATTTTCAAAGAGGACCAAAATGACATCACCATGATAAACTCAAGTTTCAATGTGTCCAACTGTGGCTGATCAGACCAATGTGAACTTGGAATGCTCTGTCACAGATTGGGCACAGACAGTCCGTGTAAGCATTTGGGGTGGATACTCCAAATTTGTGTATCCTATGTTTCTTTTGTTCTGTCTCAATTCTGCTTTGCTCATAGAGCACAGCACCCTTTCTGATGTGGGCACACCATGCTGAACAGTCCTGTGCCAGTGTCTCCTATGTTGCACAGTCAAATCCAAAGTTCTTGAGAGAGACCTTGAGAGTGTCCTTGTATTGCTTCTTCTGACTACCATGTGATTGCCTGCCCCATGTGAGTTCTCCACAAAATAGTCCTTTTGGAAAGCATAATTTTTTTTTTTTTTTAGTAAATTCTTGCATTATTACGAAGTTCCAAGTCTACCAGAAAAAACTCTCGCACACTGTGGTCGTTGCTGTGCACAAAGTTCTCCTGGTTCTGCTCCTTTCGCTCAGCATCAGGTCATATAAGTCCTTCCAGACCTCCCTGAAGTCTTCTTGTTCATCATTTCTTATGGCACAATAGATAATACTCCATTACATTCATATACCATAATTTATTCAGCCATTCCCCATGATTTCCAGTTCTTGGCAACCACAAAGAGTGCTGCTATAAATATTTTTGTACATGTGGGGCCCTTTCTCATTTTTATGATCTCTTGGGGATACAGTCCTAGTAGTGATATTGCTGGGTCAAAGGGTATGCACATTTTTGTAGCCCTTTGTGGTGGTTTTCTAAGGCAAAATGTCTTCCACACTCAGAGAAAGAAATATGGAAGTCATTCACAGAATGTAGCAGATCATGTTTGTGTGTGGGTGGGTTTCAGTGTATTATGTTTTGATTTGTTATATGATTTCTTCTATTTATTTTAGTTCGACTACATAGCATGACTATTGTGAAAATGTACTCAGTAGGAAAGTATATGTAGAACCTATACAGAATTGTATGCTGTCATGGCGAGGGAGGGGGGTAGTGGGGGAAAGGTAGGGAGGGAATAAAATCTTAATTTTAAGGAAGTGATTGTAGAACGCTAAAAAAAATAATAATAAAAAGAAAGAAAGAAAAGAAAAGAAAGGAAGGAAGAAAGAAAGAAAGAAAGAAAGAAAGAGAAAGAAAGAAAGAAAGAAAAGAAAGAAAAGAAAGAAAGAAGAAAGAGAAAGAAAGAAAGAAAGAAAGAAAGAAAGAAAGAAAGAAAGAAAAGCATACATTTTGCATTTGAACAACGAGGCCAGCCCATCAGAGTTGCGCTTTCTGAAGTATAGTTTGAATACTTGGCAGTTCAGCTTGAGTAAGGAGCTCGGTGTCTGGCACCTTATCCTGCCAGGTGATCCTCAGACTCTTTCTAAGACAGTTGAAGTGGAAGAGATTCAGTTTCCTGACTGTCCACATTTCACGGGCATACCCCAATGAGGTCAGCACAATGGCTCTGTAGACCAGTTTGGTAGTCAGTCTAATACCTCTTCTCTCCCATATTTTTCTTCGGAGCCTCCCAAACACTGAGCTAGCTTTGCCAATGCATGCATCAACCTCATTGTCAATGTGTACATCCCTGGAAAGTACACTACCAAGGTAAATGAACTTATCCACAGCATCCAAAACTTCTCCATTTGTTGTAACCTATGGTTCCACATATAGATGGTCTTGTGGTGGCCGATGGAGCACCTGTGTTTTCTTGGTGTTAATTATTAGGCCAGAATTAGCACAAGCAGCAGAGAATTGATCCATACTTTCTTGCATCTCAGTTTCAGAGGCTGCATTGAGTGCATAATCATCTGCAAATAGAAAATCATGCACCAACACTCCCTCTACGTTGGTCTTGACTTGTAGCTTTTTTAAATCACTAGTTACAGTTAGAATCTCCTCTTTATGCTTAATTGACCCAGTGAGTAGTGCCCTGATAGCATTTAACCAATTAATATCAATTAGCTTTTACGAAGGCAAATTTACTGAAAACCTAGAACAAGACCTGAAATACAAAATATCTCCCCAAACTCATAGTCTCCATTATATCTTATACTGCCTTAGGCAAACATTCGTAGCAAGAGTGGGCTCAAATTTCAAGCAGTTGCTACAAGGTATTTGTCCCTCCGAGTTTACTTCTGAACGTGGCATAGCCCATGCCTTTACTGTAGGGTACAGTCTCTTAGATGTTGCTCAGATGGGTCTAGCAAGTCAATTCTCAGGGTGGTTCTGATGCCTCACCATACTTGGTTGGTATGGTAGCAAATTTTAATTTTATGGACCTGTGTCAGTATGCGCTTCCTTTTTTCGTAGCTCACAAAGTCATAGCTGTCTCCAATATGCCTAAAAATGGTAAATAACATATGAAATCAGAACCGAAGATGTAAGTACCTTGTGTTGACAGCTACATGTGGGTCTAGTTAAGTCACCCTGATGCTGATGTTACCTTTCTTCATACACAGAACCTTAAACAGTCCTTGCTTTAATCACTACCAGGAAAAAAAGAGACTGATTTGTCCATTTAGTGCTCCCTGTATGTACACTCATTTCTACTCAGCAACCAACCAAAAGGCCTCTCTTCATGATATGGCAAGCAGACAGGAAATAGCCAATAGACACTTGCTCATGCTCTGAGTCAGGGAGCAGAACCTTTTATTATACTGGATGCACCTGGAAGCACACCTCCCTGTGGAAAGTACAGCAGGCAAAACACTGCCCATGCTCAAAGGATGAGATTCCTATTGGCCATCCTCATCCTGATTTAAAAGAAAAGCATTTATTCAAGACTAACTGACAGAACTATTCCATCTTACCTCATATACCACATTCCAGCTCCAAAGCCCCAGACTCTCTAATAAGAAAAGTAAGGTATATTTCCTCATTAATTTTTCAGCTGCCCCTTTACTTAGAATAAACCTACAACAAATTCTTTTTCTCAAATTCCATTTGTAATTTATTCAAAACGAATTCTGCATATTTTACTGTAAAAAATAGGCAACCATGACAAGAAAGATTCCTCTAAATCATTAGCAATAAAAGAGATGCAAATCAAAGCAGTTCAGAAGTTTCACTTCATACTCAAAAAATTGGCAAAGACAAAAAAAAATGATGGAAATAATCAACGTTAGAAAAGTTATAGAAAAGCAAACACACAAATACAGTGTAGGTAGATCTATGTATTGGTTCGCCTTTTTGGGAAAGCAGCTGGAAATTTTGCTAAGAAAGTAATTAAATGTCTTCTTCTTCTCTCTCTGACAAGCTTCTTGATAATTGTAAGTATACAGTGTTCAGTTTCAGTTTTTTCATTCTTTTAATTTACATCGTGGTCAGGATTTATATTTTTTTTGCTTACTATATACTATATCATTACATGTATCTTCCAATATTCTGAATTTTTCAAATTCATCATTTCTTATGGTATAGTAGTATTTCATTATATTCATGGATAACAAATTATTTAGCCATTCAGTCAATGGAAACATGCTATTCTTTTTTTCTTTTTATTATTTAATTAATTTGTTTTCAGTTTTCAACAATCACTTCTATAAGTTTTAATTTTTCTCCCTCTCCCTCCTCCCTCCTTCCCCAAGATGGCATGCAATCTTATATGAGTTCTACAATGCATTCTTATTAAACACATTTGTACATTAGTTAGAAACATATTATTCTTTTCTACTGAAAAAAAAATGATGCTGTAAATATTTTGGTGTATATGAGGCCTTTCTTTTTATCATTGACAATTCAGGGAGTATATACCAAGCAATAGAATCTCTGGATCAAAGGGTATTGACATTTAATTGTGTGTGGACTTTATGTCTGTTAAGCGAGGATCAGCCTCACTGAATTTGGAGTGCTTCATCCCCAGATTGGCCAGAGGGTAATAACTTTCGTGACTACAGCAACACTGGAAGGCCATCTACTAAGCTGGAAGAGAGGGACTGCAACCTGAATTAGTGAAGGAACACTTTACCTGATGAAATCATAGATACTTGGAGAAGGGCAGTATCTTCTCCCATTCTTCTTCTTTCTAGTCCGGTATCAGCCTATTAGGACCTTTCTTTTCCTTTCAAATATTTCTAATCCACTTTCATCTTGGAAACCAGATAACCCAGCTTGTTGGAATTATATTTTTTAATGCAGAAAAGTCAATGAACAAAGAATTAAGTAGTTCACCTATTAATAAAGTGACTGAACTTTATGTTTTTAGAATGTTCCCATCTCCTTTGGTTGCCCAGAGGACCCTTTTTGCTTACTACAGATTTCTCTGCTATATTCCAGACAGAAGCCTCTGGGTGGGTGAGGGCTGATTGAGAGAAAAGACAATAGGAGCTTGACTGGGACATCACCATATGTGCTTAATCCAATCCAACCCAATAAACATTTATTAAACACCTACTATGTGCCAGGTACTGTGCTAAGCCCTGGAGACACAATTAATAAAAATAAAGCCCTCAAGGAGTTTACAGTCTAAGGGGAAGACAATACACAAAAGGAGGCAGAAAAACAAGGAATGGGGTTGGGGACAGCAGGATGTACTTGATTCTGGGACATCTTGTTCCATGGAGTTGAAACCAGGAAGAACAGCAAATGCAAAATGTGGTGAAGCATGAGTGCGGTTTCTGCCCTCTATAAATGAAGGCTTGGGGAAGAGTTCCTCCTCCCAACCCTGCCCCACCCCCCATTAGAGGTAGAGGAGGCTGACAGAGGAGCTGTCAATCACAGCTTGAGTTAGCAGCATGGAGATGAGATTAAAAGGGATGAGTTTATCTTGGGAGGAGCATCTGGTTAAAACTAGGCAGAGCAGCAGATGCCAAGGACTGGGTTGTGGCTCTTGTTCCATTCAGGCAGTTATAGGTGAAGAAAGCAAACAACTTGGAGAAATAACGTGAATTGCATGACACATTGCATTGATACTTGGAAAGCAATTGTAGTTTGGAGTTCTTCCCCAGGTACCTCCAAAATGTTTGAGCTTAATTGTCAGTGGTTTACATGGAGGAAGAGAGAGAGAAGGAGAGAGAGAGAGAGGGAGGGAGGGAGACAGAGAGAGAGGGAGAGAGAGGGAAAGACAGAGAGAGAAGAAGAAGGAGAAGGAGAAGAAGAAGAAGAAGAAGAAGAAGAAGAAGAAGAAGAAGAAGAAGAAGAAGAAGAAGAAAGAGAAGGAGAGAGAGAAAGAGAGAGAGGATTTGTATGGGTACTGGATATACCTGGGAGTTTGGTATCTCTCAAGGTCCCACCATGACAGAGTCAAGGGTGGCCACAGTGCTCATCTAAGTACATCTCCTCTCTCAAGGTTCTCAACAGAAGAAAGGTTGGAAAAAGGAGGGAAGGAGAGAAGAGAGAAAGCATTCACAACACACATTCCACCCGTCTAGTCATGTAGGCGGTGGCCCTGCTCTTTGGGGCACAATTGCACCTGGACACCTCAGTGCCTTTGGGCCTTTAGATTGTTGATATGTCTGGTGTTGGGGCATCTGGCATGTACACCGCTACAAATGTGACAAGTTATATTTTGATTCGTTCACCTAAATAATTTATTAGTGAATACTTTAACGTGAAATGAAAGTAATTATGTAAGTTAGATGGTGTTTCCAAAGTGAATCCTATAGCACCATAAACAGGTAATTGGGAGGCCCAAACTTCAGTGAGATAACCAAATAGTTTACATTTGTTTAGTGCTCTGTGTTTTTGAAAGCACTTTTAAATACAAATCATCCCATTTGATTCTCATAACTGCCTTGTGAAATAGGTAATACAACTATTATTTTCATTTTAAAGATTTTTATTTTTATTATTGTTATAAATATTTGTGATATTGAAACGATATTAATACTGATATTGGACTTTTTTTAAAGAATTAAAGAATAGTAATCCTCTGTTATTCTGTACATGAGCACCATGACCAAGATGTAAAATGACTTGACCAAAGGTCACACTGTTAGTAAGTGACAAAACATAGGACCGAGATCCAAACCTTGGGTCTCCAGCTCCAGGGTTCTTTCTCCTATAACAGGCTGCTTCCCATGTGCCTCCTTAGGCAGAAATTGACAAGGCAAACACAAGATTGTTCCTTTGGTGTTCTGTGGAACTGTGTTGTCACCTCATTGAGAATGAATGAGTGAATGAATGACACTCATAGAAATTTATTGGCTACATAAACATTGGAGTCAGAAACAGCAAGTTCCGACCATGTGGCCTGGATTGGGACTACACAGATAAAATGAAGTATTCCCTGTTCTCAAAGATCTGTACTGGTACAAACATGTATAAAAATAAGTAAATACAAATTATATCAAACTAAACATAAAGTAATATTGGAGAGGCCAAGAGAGCCCTAAAACCTGGGAGTGAGGGAAGAAATGGGAAAAGTCTATTATAGGAGGTAATATTTGAATTCAGTCCATTACCTGGTATATCTGGAAGTATTGGTGTGTAAAGCAGGGTCTTTGAATGAAAGTCCAGACCAGAAATGGCTAGGTACCACAAAAGATAAAGAGAGATGAGTAAAAGGAAAAACACGAGTGAATGCGAATGGATCCACAACAGTTTCACTTCTCCCCATTCTGATATTAGGATTACTGGACACTGAACATGAATGAGATCGTTCAGGTATTCAACACCTGTGTTAATTTTAAGCATTGTACTCAGCTCCTCTGGACCTCAGTTCCGTCTGGAAAATGGGATAACGTATATTCTAGCTTTAAATATTTTGTTATTATAAAGCTAGACATATTACACAACTTGGCCTTGCTTCCTTGTTGGAAGTTATGATGTACAGTAGGAAGCTTTTCTCTCTGAAGTGGCTACTTATGCCTTAGAGAAGAATCAGTATGCCTTTGCTTCTAGGGCCACTTCCCCTACCTGCTCAGTCGGCTTAGCAGCAATATTGGAAAGTACACTAGACCTTGTCAAGGACTGGGGGGAGGCCAGGATACTGGGGTTTAATTCTGGCTGTGCTTCTAACTTACCGTTTGACATTGAGCGAGTCACCTTGATTCTCTGTGCCTGTTTTATGTGCTGCAAAATAAATTAATTAATCTTACTCCATTAAATTCTTAATCCTTAAACTCAATCCATTAGATTGTGAGTTCCTTGAGGGCAGGGACTACCTTTTGCCTGTTTTTTTATCCCCAGTGCTCAGCATAGTACCTGGCACATAGAAGGTGCTTAATAAGTATTTATTGATTTATTAGTATGGAAGAATGTGTGGGTCAAAGAACAAATCATGGGAAAATAGAGAATTTCATTTTCTGAAAATGACAGCAAGGGACAGTATACCCAAAGTGCTGGGATGCATCCAAAGCAGTCCTGAGGTGAGAAATGTATATCTCTGAACACTATAACCAAAAACGACAACAAAAAAGGAATAGATCAATGAGCAATGAATTTTGCATGCAACTGAAAAACAACCCTGGGGAACCAAGAAATTTTTTAAAATTAAGTAATTAATTTTATTTTATTTATTTTCAATGTTCTTGGGTTATTATTTTCCACCCCTTCCCCTCTTCCCTCCGTGAGACGGCATACAATTTTGTAGAGGTTCTACACATACATTTCTATTAAATACATTTTCACTATAGTCATGCTGTGTTGAAGAATTAAAATGAATGGGAGAAATCATATAACAAACCAAAATGCAATACACACACACACACACGCAAATATTATCTGCCACATTCTGCAATTGGATTCCATAGTTCTTTCTCTGCATTGGGAAGGCATTTTGCCTTAGAAGACCATTGGGAATTTTTTTAAGACCTTGCATTGCCATGAAGTTCCAGGTCTACCAGAAAAAACTCTCACACACTGTGGTCATTGCTGTGCACAAAGTTCTCCTGGTTCTGCTCCTTTCGCTCAGCATCAGATCATATAAGTTTTTCCAGGCCTCCCTGAAGTCTTCCTGTTTATCATTTCTTATAGCACAACAGTAGTCCATTACATTCATATATCATAATTTATTCAGCCATTCCCCAATTGATGAGCATCCTCTTGATTTCCAGGTTTTGGCTACCACAAAGAGTGCTGCTATAAATATTTTTGTACATGTGGGACCCTTTCCCATTTTTATGATCTCTTGGGGATTCAGTCCTAGAAGCACTATTGCTGGGTCAAAGGGTATGCACATTTTTGTAGCCCTTTGGGCATAGTTCCAAATTGCTTTCCAGAATGGTTGTGAGTGTATTAGTGTTCCAACTCTCCCATATCTTCTCCAACATTTATTTTTCTCCTGTTCTGTCATGTTTCCCAAACCAATAGGTGTGATGTGGTACCTCAGAGGTGTTTTGACTTGCATCTCTTTAATCAAAAGTGATTTAAAGCATTTTTTCATATGACTATAGATATCTTTAATTTTTCCCTCTGAAAATTGCTTGTTCATATCCTTTGACTATTTATCAATTGTGGAATGACGTATTTTTGTACATTTGACTCAGTTCTCTATATATTCTGGAAATGAGGCCATTATCACCGATATTGGTTATAAAAATTGTTTGCCAGCTTTCTACATCCCTCTGAATTTTGGTTGCCTTGGGTTTGGTTGTGCAAAAACTTTTCAGTTTAGTGTAATCAAAATTATCCCATCTTGCACTTCATAATGCTTTCTATATCTTCTTTAGTTAAAAATTCTTCCCTTCTCCATAAATCTGATAAATGTACTATTCCTTGCTCCACCAATTTGTCCATAGTATCACTCTTTCTACCTAGATTGTGTACCCATTTGGATTTTATTCTTGTGTATGGTGTCAGGCATTGGTCTCTGCTTAGTTTCCACCACACTTTTATTCAGTTTTCCCAGGAATTTTCATCGAACAGTGAGTTTTTATCCCAGAAGCTGGGGTCCTTGGGTTTATCAAACAGCAGTTTGCTACATTCATTGTCTACTGTGTCTGTTGTCTAGCATATTCCACTTGCCTACCCTTCTGTTTCTTACCAGTACCAAGTGGTTTTGATAATTGCTGTTTTATACTACAATTTGAGATCTGGTAGCACTAGGCTACCTTCCTTAGCATTTCTTTTCATTAGTCCCCTTGATAGTCTGGATCTTTTGTTCTTCCAGATGAATTTTGATACTATTTTTTTCCATCTCTAGAAAACAATTATCTGATAATTTAATAGGTGTGGCACTAAGTAGGTAAATTAATTTAGATAGAATTGTCATTTTTATTATATTGGATCAGCCTACCTGTGAGCAACTGATGTTTTTCTACTTATTTAGATCTGACTTTATTTGTGTGAAAAGTGTCTTGTAGTTGTGTTCATATAGTCCCTAGGTTTGATTTGGCAAATAAACTCCTAAATATTTTATAGTGTCTACCCTAGCTTTAAATGAGATTTCTCTCTCTATCTCTTGCTGTTGGGCTGTGTCACTAATATGTAGAAATGCAAAAGATTTGTGTGGGTTTATTTTGTAACCTGCAACTTTGCCAAAGTTGTTTATTATTTCAAGTAGTTTTTTACTTGAATCTCTGGGATCTTCTAAGTATATCATCATATCATCTGCAAAGAGTAATAACGATTTCTTCTTTGCCTATTCTAATTCCTTCAATTTCTTTATCTTGTCTAATTGCTATAGCTAACATTTCTAGTACCATATTGAATAATACTGGTGATAATGGACATTCTTGTTTTACCCCTGATCTTATTGGAAATGCATCTGGCTTATCACCATTGCATATAGTGCTTGCAGAAGGTTTTAGGTAGATACTTCTTATTATTTTGTGGAAAGTTCCCTTTATTCTTATGCTCTCCAATGTTTTTAATAGGAATGGGTGTTGTATTTTGTCAGAAGCTTTTTCTGCATCTATTGAGATAATCATGTGACTTCTGTTAGTTTTGTTGTTGATATGGTCAATAATGCTAATAATTTTCTTAATATTGAACCAGCCCTGCATTCCTGGTATGAATCATACCTGATCATAATGTATTATTCTCATGATAAGTTGCTGTATTCATTTTGCTAAAATCTTATTTAAAATTTTTGCTTCTATATTCATTAGAGAAATTGGTCTATAATTTTCTTTCTCTGTTTTGTCTCTTCCTGGTTTAGGTATCAAAACCATGTTTGTATCATAAAAAGAATTTGGGAGGACTCCTTCTTCCCCAATTTTCAAAAATAGTCTATATAGTATTGGAATTAACTGTTCTTTAACTGTTTGATAGAATTCATTTGTAAAGCCTTCTGTCCCTGGAGATTTTTTTCCTAGGCAGTTCATTGATGGCTTGTTCAATTTTTTTTTTTCTGAGATGGGGTTGTTTAAGTATTCAACTTCCTCTTCTGTTAATCTGGGAAATAAATTGAAAGAATAAGCATAGGCAAAGAGGAAACAAAAGAATCACTTTTTTGCATTTGATATAGCCATCTAAATACAGAGACTAAAGAGTCAACTAAAAAAATCAACTGAAGCAATTAATAACTTCAGCTATTCTTTTTCATCTTTCTTTCCAAGGATTTCATCATCTTAGGTGTTTATTTCATATAATTATGATGCTTTGGGGCACAAATCTCAGCTACCCCTCTACACTCTATATCTCAACAGGAACATTTTCATGTTATAGTAAATTGAATCAATCTCAGGAAACTTTACCTCAAATTCACAGTTTGAGCAACTCTGTCATATTGATGATTTTTCATATCATATCAGGTTTCCCTCCCATTGAAACATAAAAATTGTTTGACCAAATGGGAATCATTTTCAGGATGGCAAGTTTTATTCACTCTATTTGCAGTATATTAAAAATGCACTTAAAGGTTAAAGTAAAATCAATTATCTTCCCTGTTCAGACTTTTCTATATGTTCTACACATTTCTAAAGAATCCAGGATCCAAGAATATACATCAGTTGACTATACCTAAATTTCCAACTAAGAAAAATAACCATCAGTAATCATACATACATGGCCTTATAGAGAAAATAAATTTAAGAGACTGAACATCCATAGAAAATATGCAAAAATTCATAGATGTGTTTTAAATGAATGAAAATATGAGGAAAACTTCAGAGATGTGATAGGGATTAGGTAAGACAAAGATAAGACAATTTTTGCTACATTTAAGTATTGCTTCAAAACTAGCTTTTTAAAGAAAAAGTGCTAGATTAAACAGTATTAAAGCTCGATTTATCTTTTTATGAGTTTCATTTTACTAGGTAATTTGAATATTGTAATGCTTGACTGTTCATGTAAAATACCTGCTTACTATGTTTAGGTACCACTGCAACCTGTCAACTCAGTGGGAACGAAGCATCAAACTGGTCACTGAAGGATAGACCTTTGTGTTGTAGCTTTCCACTGGCTACTTTATTTATGGTCTCTGTTCTTTCTGAATCACTCTAATCATGTCTTTTGTTTCACCCACCTTACCTACCTCAAGAAATTTGTACTTTAATTGTTTCTGCCTCTTTGTGGCACCATCTGGGGTTTTCTTGATAAAGATTGAAATGGTTTGCCACTTCCTTATATAACTCATTTTATAGATAAGGAAAGGGCAAACAGGGTTAAATGACTTGCCCAGAGTCACACAGTTAATAAGTGTCTAAGGCCAGATTTGAACTCAGGAAGATGAGTCTTCCTAACTCCAGGCTTGATACTTTACCCCCTGTACCACATAAGGTAAATAAGTAATTCTGTCTTCTAAAAAGAAAAAGGAAAAGAAAAGAAAAATAAAGAAATAAATTGAGTGCTGAGATTTACTTTTTTTGGTCAAAACTAGCTAACAGCCACACTGATATTAGAAAGAAAAGTTAATCTTGAGAATCCACCACAGGCAGTTTGCAGACAAAGAAATCAAAGCTATCTATAGTCATATAAAAATTATTTGAATCACTATTAATTATAGAAATACAAATGAAAACAACTCTGAGGTACCACCTCACACTTATCAGATTGACTAATATGACAAAAAAGGAAAATAATGGATGTTGGAGGATATGTGAGAAAACTGGGACACTAATGGACTGTTGGTGGAGTTGTGAACTGATCCAACCATTCTGAAGAACAATTTGGAATTATGCCCAAAGGACTAGAAAAATGTTCATACCCTTTGATCCAGCAATACCACTACTAGGGCTATATTCCAAAGACATTCGAAAACAAAAGAGGGAAAAGCACCTACTTGTACAAAAATACTTACAGTGTCTCTTTCTGTGATGGCTAAGAAATGGAAGTCAAAAGGATGCCTATCAATTGGATAGTATCGTGCTAAGAAATGACAAGCAGGATGATTTCTGAAAAACTTGGAAAGACTTACAAGAATTGATGCAAAGTGAAGTGAACCATTGTACATAATAACAACAATATTGTTCGATGAAGAATTGTGAATGACTTAGCTATTCTCAGCAATACAATGATCCAAGACAATCCCAAGGGATTAATGATGAAGTATACTATCCACCCACAGAGAAAGAACTGGATATTGTTTGAATACAGACTGAAAAAAATCATGCTATTTTTTACTTTCTTTCAATTTTTTCTTTTGAGTCTTCTTGTACGAAATGACTAATATGGAAATGTTTTGCATGATCTCTTATGTATAACCTATATCTGATTTCTTACTGCCTCAGGGAGAGGTGGGGAGGGAAAGAGAGAAGGCAAGATAGAATTTGGAACTCAAAACAAAAAAAAATGTTAAGAAATTGTTTTAATATGTAATTTGGGGAAATTGGACAGAGAGACAGACAGACAGACATAGATAGATAGATAGATAGATAGATAGATAGATAGATAGATGATAGATAGATAGATAGGTAGATAGATAGATAGATAGATAGATAGATAGATAGATAGATAGATAGAACAAAGTTTCTTTCTAATTAATCAATTATTTACCCTTCAGTCCTGCAACTTTCGGAGTGACAGATCATAGAGAAGTTGCTGTGATCCAACTGCACTGTGTGGCTGTTCTAAATGACAGATGTTGGTGGGTGGTAATGATTCAGATGCTACTTATTTTCACAGTGAGCCCAATGTGAAAGATTGCAATGTCTTGGGTGCCATTTTTCCACATTTGAAATGAACACTAAGGTATAGTGGGCTATATTACCAACCAAGAATGTTTTGAGACATGACAGCAGATGTGGAATATGTAATCAGTCTCCCAAAGGGATTGATTTAAAAAAAGACAGCACTCATTTATATGTATAATTTCTGATCTATTTCTTGTCTATTTCTCATTTCTGAGGATAGGCAGCCTCTAAATATTATTTCCTGACTTACAGAAAGTTACAACACAGAAATGCAGCTAAAACACAATTAGATTATGGTAGTTGACAAAAGATTAATCTATCAGTCAAAATCCAGAAATGGCTGTATTTCATTCTCAGAAAAGAAGAGCATGAGGATATTCTTTAATTAATCTGAAGCTTTTAAAGAAATGCTTTATTGTCAGCTTAGTTTTTTTTAATATTACTGTTAACTTCCCCAACGTCTCCCTAAGAAACTTAGTTGGCATATTAACAAGTTGCATCTGAGCAAAGTAAACCAACCTTTTGATCATGTCTGATAGCGTAGACCTCATTTTTCACCAAATACTCTAATACGTCTTTGGCCATCTTTGGAAGGAGGCATACCTCCCCATCGTTTCTTGGAAAATCACAATTGGTTACTGAGTTGATCAGAATTCTTTTGCCTTCACTGTTGTTTTCCTTTGCATTATTGTTATCATTCTACAAGTTGTTCTCTTGATTCTGTTTATTTCACTTTAAATCAACTTCTACAAGTCTTTCCAAGTTTCCTTAAATTCTTTATATTTGTTATTTTATGGCATAATATTTTATAATAGTCATATGCTACAATTTGTTCAAACATTTCCTAGCCAGTAGACCATCCACCCAAGCTTTATTACCAGTAATATTTTAGTATGTATAGGATCTTTCCTTCTGTTTCTAAGCTCTTTAATATATTTATCAAATACAGTAGTGGTATTGCTAAGCCAAAGAGGATGTACAGTTTCCCATGGCTCAAACAATAGCACATTAGTGTATTTATCTTTTTATAGTCACTCCAACATTTTCCATTTGCCAACTCACATCATCTTTAAAAAATATAAGGTAGAGCATCAGTTGCTTGAATTTGTATATTTGTATCTAAAAGTAGTGGAGGGAGGGGAAAGCAAGAAAGTTACATATTAACTTTATTATATATTTAAAAGGATTAGCAAGTTGTACATTAAAAAAGAATGTGCAATTTTCTTATACTGCAATTAGTCATTTGGAGCATTCTTTCAAAAGGTAATTGATCATTTTATTGATTCTGTTTATTCAAAGCTTTTGATCATTTAATTATGAGAAAATAACTTTTTTTCTTATATATCTATATTAATTTCCTATATATCTTGCATATCAGGTTTTTATTAGACATATTTACTGCAAACATTTTTTTCTCAACCATTTCCATTTTTATCTTGGATACATTGACTTTGTCTATGCAAAACCTTTGTAATTTTACGCAATGTAATTTGCTTATTTTATTTCTTATATCACCTGTATTTCTTGTTCAGTTAAGGAGCCTCCTCCAATTATGATTGTACAAGGTACCTTATTCCATTCTTCTCTAATTTTTTAGTGGTGTGGTCTTTTACATTTAGATCACATGTAAAATTGGAGATTATTGTGATGTATTGTGTAAAATATTTAATAAAAAATTTAATATTTAGTAAAAATATTTAATTTTGCCAGACTGCTGTTCATTTGCCTCAACAGTCAATAAAAGGCTATTTACTCCAGTAGATATGTTCTTGGACTTACTTGTAGAACACTCTTCTAACATACATTTAATTGATTGCCTTTTTATTTTTAAAATGAGTATCAGCTAATGTTAATTGTTCAGATACTTAAAGGACCCAATCAAAGGGGATCCTTGCAATTTCCAGTTCTCTAGCACCAACCCATTCACATTCAAAGTTATAATTACTATTTGTGAACTTCCCTCCCTCTTATTTTTCTCACTCTTTTCTTTCTCAGTCTTTCTTTTTACCCTATCCCTGTTTTCCCATCTCTATCCCTATTTACCCTATCTTTTTACCTTACCTTATCTTTTTCTCTCACTAATCCACTCCATTCTTTTTTAGGTCAAGTATCCATTTAGAATTTGTTGTCCAGTTCTTCTTGTTACTTTTTACCCAATATTGAGTCTTTATTCAAATAGTTGGGGTGTTTGGTTTATCAAACAGAGCTATTGGACTCACTTACATCTGTGTATTTTGTAATTAATGAATTCTACTGATCAGCTTTTTTTTTTTTAAAGTAGTACCAGATATTTTGATGATTATTGCTTTAGACTGTAGTTTGAAATCCAGTACTGGTAGACTTTAGATTTTCTTCCTTTACACTTTTTTTCATTATTTCCCTTGAGAGTCTTGACTTTTCATTCCACTATATTAATTTCATTATACATTTTTTCTAGTTCTTTAAAGTAATACTTTAGTATGAGGCTTAAGATTTGTGTCATGTCCCATTCTTTATAGCAGCACTATAATACTGTAACATTATGCTATAGTGGACATGGGAGCTAGATCTGGAGTCAACGAATCTGGGTTGGAATCCTATTTCTAACACTTTGTGACAGACTATGTGGCCTTGGGCATGTCATGCAACTTCTCTACACTTTAGTTTCCTTGTCTATTAAATGAAGTGCTTAGACTAAGTGGCCTGAAAAGACTCTTCTATTATTCTAAGTCTATACCCCTGTGAACCTATTATTATTGTCTCCATAGTTCAGCATACAGAGTTCCAATTTTACCTAGGGCAAAAGAACCACCTTCTTTCTGAGTCCAAACTAAATAATGGAAAAGCATGTCCTCCCCCAAATTATTTAAGTGGTTCCGACAAAAACATGTTGCACCCAAATTATTTGAATTCTTACTTCAGTACTTCATATCCCTATCCAAAATATAATCCTGACTTTCCAGAAATAATCATTGTAGATACAGGATCAGCAGAATAGGAATGAATCAATTGCTTGTGCTAGCAATGTGATTTCCAAATGTTTTAATTGATCATCATGATTGAATGACTCAGTTTTCATACTGTTTTTCAAAAGGTGTAGACTATAGAACTTATAGGGGGCAGCTAGGTGGTGCAGTGGATAGAGCATTGGGTCTGGGGTCAGGAACACTCTTCCTGAATCCAAATCTAGCTTCAGACGCTTACTAGATGTGTGGTCCTGGGAAAGTCACTTTACCCTGTTTGCCTCAGTTTTCTCATCTGTAAAATGAGCTGGAGAAGGAACTGGCAGACCATTCCAGTATTTTTGCCCAGACAACCCCAAATGGGGTCGCAAAGAGTCAGATGTGACCAAAACAACTGAAAACAACAATAGAACTTGTAGTGGCAGGATCATAGATTTAAACTGGGAGAAACCTAGATATTATCTTGTCTAACCCCCTCAGATTGTTTGTTCCTTTAATGGATCTGTGATGTCACTAATGTATTTTCCCTCTAACAATGCAGACTGCAAGCCACACATCTATGTCCATGTTCTCCCACAGATTTTCTAGAGGATATGCTGAACGTATTGGAGGACCTGTTTTGGGTCTTTTTTTTTTTTTATAGTGTAGGTACCAGTGCAACAGTGGGGAGACAGTAGTGGATAGAGCATGGGATATGGAGCTAGGACACCTGTATTCATGGACCAGTTATTCAATTTTTCTGATAGCCAATTTCCTCATCTGAAAAAGGGGATAAAGTAGTGCCTATAGTGCCTAAATAATAAGGTTGTTTTTTTGTGAGGTTTAAATAGGATACTGTATACAAAATGATTTGCAAACTTTAAAGTATTCTAACAATGCCCACTGTTATCCCTCCTTCTTGCTACATCACCAAATCAGCTCCTTTTCACTGGTCTAGGTCCTCCCCTCCATGGTCACAGATCACAGCCCTGCTATGACTTAGTAGGCAGTCTTAGAGAGTTGCTATAGTTAATATGAGCATCACCCAGTGACCACAGTGATTATACTCTTTTCCAAATTTAGTGAGGCCAATCTTTTTGTGACAAACATGCAGCTCATCCCCAGGCAAATACTTGAAGGAAGCCCTTTGCTCTCCAATGGCATAGCCTAGGAGAACCCAAAGATACCTCCACACCACCGTGAGGCACTGGAAAAGATACTTCGTTAGAATATAGCCTTATCCAAACATAATAAGGTTCATTATTTCCAGCTGACCCAAAGTGGAGCATTGGAATAGAAAAATCATTAAAGGATGAGCTGGCCATATCGTGCATTCTGCGCATTTAGACTCCCTACCCACCAACTAATCAACAAGGATTTAAGGATGAGGATTTTGCTTGCAAAGTGCTCATAGAAATTCTATTTTCTTTTTTAAAAGATCATTCTACCCTGACCCCTGAAACTACATGGGTGCTCCGCTTATAGACAGAATCATTACACACTAGCATGGAGGCTAGACCCCTTCCTCAAACTGTTTTTTTGCACATTACACTTCTCCTGAATCCATGCTTTTTCGCTTGCTGTCCTCCATGCCTAGAGAGCTCTCCCTCCTTTCTTTTGCTTCCTGGCTTCCTCAGCTTCCTTCAAGGATCACCTTCTGCACGAGGTATTGCTAATTCTCCTTCGCTGCTGGTGTGTTCCCTCTGAGATTATTTCCCATTTATCCTGGGTAGATATATGCATATCTTAGGTGTAATAGTTATTCTCATGTTGTCTCCATCGTCAGACCGTGAGTTTCTTAAGGGCAACGATCACGTCTTGGTCTTTCTTTTTATCCCTAGGTCTTGTGCAGTGTCTGGCATAAGCAAGGACTTAATAAATACTTGGTGGCTGTCTCAACAGGATAGTAACTGTGTAGTCAGATGACTGAGCAAATAGAGCGAGTGCAAAGATCTGTGGGGAAACCTCCATATCTTTACAACATACATCACTTGGGAGGAAAAGATTAAACATATATATTCACCCATTTGCACAACCTACATAGGAAACACCCAAAATAAACTATCTTCACCTTACAGATGTTGAGACTTAAAAGAATTTTGAGAAAAACTTTATGATTACCAAAAGTCCTGCATACAAATTTCTAGCCAGACCCAGCCTTACAGATGGAAATCAGAAACAGGTCTCCTGATGCAGACATGCCAACATGCTCAAAATCATGTGCTTATGAGGAAAGTCACTGAAGCATGAATTCTTCTGAAAGCTAATCTCTGAAAGTAGTAAGAGAAATTGGCAGGGATGATTCTAGCCCTGGGAACTTGATCTTGTGACATGAGTCATGCTGTGCATACTTTGGGGTTTCCTCTAGTTGGGGAAGGATTGATAGTTGGTTTTTTTATGATTAGATGGACTTGATCAAAAATGACCTGAAACTGGAGGCACACTCAAGAATGGCTCCCTAATCTTGTTGTCAGTTGATATTTTCATCAAGATTATTGACAATCTTTTCCGCATAATCATGTTTGTGTCATAGGACTTTAGTCAATCGGCAATCATAGTAAGCATTTACTATGCTAGGTACTAGAGATACCCTTGAGATAATGTAGAAATCAAAGTGGATCAAATAGCCATCCTTGCTTCTTGTCCTCTGGATTTTCCATTGATTTGGACCTTACGTTCCTTGGAAGATCCTTTAGCACCTTGTTATCTGCAGCCTCTAAGTTTTCTTAGAAGCTTTACTTCATGCCTGTAACACTCTTCCTTTCCCAGACTATCCACATCTTTCCTTCCCATCATTCTGAAATGTCCCTAAATGATTCTCCCTCAAACGTACTTCCTGAAGTCTCACCTGGGTAGCTTGCTACCAGGCTCTCATATTGCTATCAAGGATGCAATTATTGCAAAGGAACTTAAGATATCTGGCATTCGATGCCCTTAATATTGTTTTCATCATTCCTCACTTCATCAATTAACCAACCAGTTGTTCCAATAGTATAAAATCTCTGTAGTACTTCTCCTTTTGAAATAGGCATCTGAGTGTATCAGAGTATCTCCTTGAAGAGCTGTCTACATCAGTGTTGTCTGGATTGCAAACTCATTGAGGACAAGTATTGGGTAGAATTACTTTACTTTGCATGAATCATGTTGAAGGGAGGTTTTTAATAAGGTGATTAAGTTATGTCACTGTCTTGTTTTCACAGATTTCTCATTTTTAAAAATAATCGTTACTGCCTTTTCTTTTTTTATTATTAATTTATTTGTTTTCCATTTTCTACAATCATTTCCAAAAGTCTTAGATTTTTCTCCCTTCCCCTCACTGAGACAGCATGCAATCTGTCATGGTTTCTACACATACATTCTTATTAAACACATTTTCACGTTAGTCATGTTGCATAGAAGAATTAAAAGGAATAGGAGAAACCATGAGAAAAACCCAAACAAAACAAAACATAACACAAGAGAAAATATTCTTCTTCATTTTCATTCCAATTCCATAGTTCTTTCTCTGAATGTGGGTATTGCTTCTAGGACTGTATCCCAGAGAAATCATAAAAATGGGAAAGGGTCCCATGTGTACCAAAATATTTATAGCAGCCCCCTTTGTGGTGGTCAAGAAATGGAAATCAAGGAGATGCCCATCAACTGGGGAATGGCTGAACAAGGTATATGAATGTAATGGAATACCATTGTGCTATAAGAAATGATGGACAGGAAGACTTCAGAGAAGCCTGGAAGGACTTATGAACTGATGCTTAGTGAAAGGAGCAGAACCAGGAGATCATTGTACATGGCAACAACCACAGTGTGTGAGCAATTTTTGTGGTAGACTTAGCCCCTTGCAGCAATGTAAGGACCTAAAACATTCTCAAAGAATTCTTCAGGCAAAATGTTACTGTCTTTTCAAAATGTAGACTTAATACCCATTTCTCTAAGGGCATTTTTCTTCACGAATGCCACTACTGGTTCTACCTTGCCACCCCTCTGCTGAAAAAGCAAGGCTTTACCAAAACAAAGCAAAATAAAACATAAGAATTCTCTCAACAGTCTCCCTAGTTCCCTACACTCTCTCTGCCAATGGGAACATACCTGGCTCCTTGTTCAGAATCTAAAGATCAGGAATGGGGTAGGTAAATCTAGGTAAGTCACTGACTTTGTTTTGTCACCTTTGGATGCTGACACATTCTGTAACATCGACATATATGAGAATAAAGATGTGTCACGATCACAATGGCAGGGAATCTTTTTTTTCTGTTTGCAAATATTGAATTGTATATCTAGGTAGTGAATACAGTCACTATATCATCTTAAACTAAATACCTTAGTGAAAACAATTGATCAACTTATTCCAGGTGTACTTTTCTTCTAACATCTATTTAGTCCTGCATTTGGAAACTTAAAACACAGTCACATGCATTTTGTCACAGGTCCTCAGTCCCATCTATTACTGTGCTAGTTAAATGTTGATTCTTGATATAATAAATGGATGCATGAATGAAAACACAATATTAAAGAGTTATTATGTGCTGACACTGTCCTAAATGATAGGGAAATAAATATGAAAAAATCTTGCCCTCAAAGTGCTTACATTCTGATTAGGAGAGAGGGTGAGGCCAAGAAAAGTGTTATGGTCAAAGGTTTAGAGGTGGAAGGGACTTTAGGGATCAACTAGTTTACCTCCCCCAATGCTCTTATTTTTATCATCGAGAAAACTAAGACCCTGAGAGAGCAAGTGAAATGGTCCAAGATATACATACAGGTGGCAGAATTGGAATTTAAACCCAGGTCCTCCAGCTCCAAATTAAATGACCTTTCCACTGCATCTGGATGTGAACAACATGTAAATGTATGCAAATAGTACTTTTGTAGAACGATAGGGTCATAGATTTAGACCTGTAAGTGACATTAGATACATTCTAGTTCAATATCTTTATTTTGCGGGTGAAATTGATGCCCAGTCCATGGACTCATAGGCAGTAGGTGGCAGAGCTGATATTCAAACCCAGGTTGCCAGGCTCTAAACCATCTTTCTATTATTTCTGTTATGAGATTTTACTGCTACAGGAGAACTAGAATGACTTGAGAATGTGTTAGGAGAAATTCTAAAGTCTTCCATTACACAAAGGACTTTTCTATACCAATTACTGATAAAGCTACACTCTTTGAAATAACTCACAGCTATTCTTTCTCTTCTATCTCTCCTTCGCTCTTCCAATTGTGGGCAAACCTGGGGCATGGGATGAGGAGGGAGAGGTGAGAAGCATGATAGAATGTTAGAACTGAAAAGAAACTTGAGACACTTCATTGAATTCTCTCATTTGACACATGGGGCAGGGGGAATGAAGTCTAAACATCTCCAAAGAGGGATGCATCAAGTAATCTATAGGGTACATTTTATGCACCAACACTTGGAAGATGGAGATTGGAGACCCACTCTCACTAAATAATTGATCACAGAGTGTGTGGTCTCAAACAGTGCCTCTACCCCTTTCATTAGGGGTGCCCAGAGAGATCTAGCATGCAGGGTATATGTAAGTTGGGGGTGAGTGAGGGAATTTTCCCAACCGTGCCTGAGCAACTGTTATAGGCATCCATTCTGAGCAGCCAGTCAATGACTGACACAGGAGAAGAGAGAGTAGTAGCAAATCCAGGGTCATCTTTCTACTGCTCCTGCTACCAGTGCCATTGCCCTGACTCTTCCTTGCCAGGACCAAGTAGCATTTTAACCTCTAACTTTGTCACCCCCTAAGACATTAGAAATTTATTTATTAATTCATTTTTTGGTATGCATGAAGGTATATATTTGTACTCCCTTGCCTGGGTAACCTGGTCCCCCACCCCACTTGATTTACTTCTTTTCTAACCTAAGATCACAAACCCACTCTTTGATCCCTGGCCCCAGTCTTACTCCCCCTACACAGGCAGTCTGGTTCTAAGACCTTACGACCCAATCCTATACTCTCCTTACCCAGGGACCATTTAAAATAATATTTTCATTTATATTTATTTAAAATAAATTGAGGCTTTGTATCTTTGATAAGATCTTTAACATATTATTCATTTCATCTTTTAAAAATCTCTAATCATTTTATAATGTACATAACATATGGGTACAGTAGTATCTGTAAAGCAACTTCATTGTGACTTCATTGTTATAGGAAAATTTTGGGGAGGAAACTCCCTCTACCAAAGCAAGTTGATGTCTTCTCCAAAACTTATAGCCTTACCAAGTTGCTTAGAGCACTTACAAGTTAAGTGACTTGACTAGGGTCATACCATGGGTAAGTGGCAGAAGTGGGACTTGAAATCAGATTTTCCTGGACTGAAGCCACTGGTCCATGTCCTGTGTCACGCTGACTCTTTTATACATTAATAAATGTATAAAACACTGGCCATTGACACAGGATCAACACTTTTTTAGACTAAGAGGGAGATGTGATTAACAATAAAGGAAGTCTGGGGATCTCTGCCTACAGGAGAAATGGACTGACTTGTTTGGAAGTCACATAGCTTCTATCCCAGGTCTCCTAAAATTCAGTCTCATACCCTTTTTGCTACTGTCCTACATACAGTGTTGCTTCACATTCATTTGTTGATTCATTTTGGCCTCATACTTAACTGCTTCCACTCCCCAAATGGATCATGGGGATAGAGGATGTAGAAATAACAAGGGAAGCAGGATCTACGACCTCCTAGCCACTCTTCCTCCTCAACGTCCTATCCTTTTCTCCCCCTCCTCCCTCCTCCTCCTCCTCCTCTTCCTTCACCTTGGGGCAATGGCTCTGTGGTTAAGTCTATTGGACACACCTGAACCAAGTGAAAATCAAGGGAAGCAATCAGACTGCATTGTCAACTGTGATGCCGAAGACCTCCTTTTTATTTATTTATTTTGCCAAGTTGATTCCAGTAACTGGCTGTGGGGGCTTCGTCTAGAGTAGACACACGCAGCCTTAGCCAGGTAATGGTTCCATCACCATCTGCAGAACAGGGTTTTAGCAAACACAGGTACAAATATTTACTCAAAGTACCAGAAGTCTCGTATTAATTTATGTGTCAGCTCGCTTTGGCATTAGCCTTCATTATTATTAACCAAACTTGTGAGATGTCTGCAGGAAGCAGCGCTTGGGCTGTGCACAGCGATAGCCTTAGGACTCTCCACTTTAACAAAGCTTAAGTCCCTTCCCTGCTTCTCTGCCCCCTAACCCTAACCCTCCCTCCCTATAGCTAAGGCTCTTTGGGGAATACTGCGTTTTGGAAGCGTTTCCCTCCAGTGCCCAGGGCCCTATAAAGAGGCGGCTGCGTAAACGCAGGCGATAAATGGACAGGATCCAGCCCTGGTCTAAGGCTTTCTGTAGGAGAATTCCGCCAGCAGCCGCCGAGAGAGTTGTCTTTCCAGGCAGCTGAGTCACAAACAAGATTTGCCGGAGGTGAGTTCCTCATATCCTTGTTAAGGCTCCGGAGGCACGCCTTCTTTCCATACAAACCTTTCAGATAGAAGCTGCCTCTGCCGACTTCAAGGGGGTGGGTGGTGCCACCGGAGAACTGCATCTGCCAGTCTTGCCGGACGGGGTCTGGGAGAGAAAGGCAGAGGGCACCTCGGGATTCCAAAAGAGGGTACCTCTTTCCCCCACACGCCCCCTGTGACTGTCGCCTGCTAAACACCCCATTCTGCTTGCTACTGCCGTGGTCGCACCCCGAGAAGCTGCACAGCTGGGACACTTCTGGCTGAAGGGAGAGGGAGCCGGCTGTGAAACCCGACACCCAGCCCTCTGCAAGCAAAGGAAACTTCGCACGCTGGTGAGTTGGGGAAGCCGGGCGGCCGCCGGCGGGCACTGATGGCCGGAACGCGCTTCCCCCGCTCCGTGTAGACGCGTCGGCAGCTCAGTAGCGGGCTGGGGAGGAAGTGAGACGTGGAGACCGAGGTGCTGTGGGCCTGCAAAGGAGCAGACAGCTGCTGGGTTCTGTGCTTTCTCAGGCTTGGCGTGGCAGCCTGGAGACGCGCGGTTTCCAGCCTAGTCCGACAGGGAGAAGGCGTTGGCATGCAGGGCACGCAGCAGCTGGAAACTTACTTGGAGGCTTTTGTGGGATATTTGCATTTGAAACAGCTGGATTTGTTTAGTGCCTTTTTTTTTTAAAGTAGTGTCATGCCAACTTCTTTCCATTGGGTGGGATGTCACTTAGAAATAACATGTTTCTGATCTGATCTTTAGTGAGAAAATGAGATAGACTAGGGCAAAAGAGTCCAGCTGAACCTTTCACTAGGTGAAACACAGAAAACTCAGGAGTAATATTTATTTCCCACTTAAAAAAAAACTCATATGCTCCTGTTTTGAACTAAATTTTGCATCTTTTATTTTGATTCAAGGGGTCACAATGTATTAAGCTTCTTTCAAAGGATTTCTCAGTCACAATATTGAGAGTCTGAAACCTGAAGATGTCCATGCTAAGGAAATGCTCAGTTTAAAAGGCAGAGAATGTGTCAATGAAAGCAAGTTCTGATAAATGCCTGCTACCTGAGAGATCAGAGCCAGCTGTTTCTGTCCAGAGCTAAAATTAGTTGCATGACCCTGCAGGTGCTTGTAAGAGATGTCATCAGGCCAGAAAGGAAGCTCTGTGCCTTCAGTGTTATGGACAAGAGAACTGACATATAGGTCATTCACATTTGAGTAGCAGAATCCCCTTTCCCTCAGGGTGCAGTTTGTCAGCCTAAAGTAGTGCTCAGTATGAGTCAGATTTTGATGATCTAAATTT
Source organism: Bettongia penicillata ogilbyi (assembly GCA_023548195.1). Lineage (NCBI taxonomy): Eukaryota > Metazoa > Chordata > Mammalia > Diprotodontia > Potoroidae > Bettongia > Bettongia penicillata. The sequence continues at coordinate 714,030 of JAJHZJ010000849.1, read as the reverse complement.
TGAAAAGTGATAGATGAAAGCTTTTTAACCAATCAGTGCTGGATTTTATAGCTCTGTATTTTGGGACATGAGTTTATTGTACTAGCAAGCTGTGACATTGCTAAGCCAATCATCACCCATAAATCATAACAAAGCTATTCTAAGGCCAAATAGAATGGGTGAAATGATAACTAGCTTCATGCCATTTGTGACATTTGCCCCCAAACAGTTGTTCATATTCCATAAATGTCTTTTCTTTCTTCCCATGAGATCAGGCCTCCCTGCTGCAAAAGGAGAATCCAATAGAGCTGAAAACATATTCCATTCATGGCTGAATAATTTAATATTAATAAGCTTTTTTGCTTGCTAAAATATACTATGCACACTCCACTTGAGTTTTTACATCATTGCTTTCAAAAGGAGCACAAAGCAGTTTCCAGAAAAAACTGGATGAGCCTGTTCTAGTAGTTGCCAAGGAGGGATAAAAGGAAATTGTCAAAAACTTGAGCAAATGACAATTCCTCCTTCTCATCAGTTTTTTCCCCACCCCTTGGACCCAAACATGTTTGACTTGACAGAAAAGGAAACCTTTTGGAAACTGATATTCCTCCTCTGCAACTTAAGTCATTTGAGCAAATGTAAAGTTAATTTGCAATTGTCCTAAGATTTGCTTTTTCTGGTTTAATGAACTATTTGGGAAAAGTGGAAGTGGCCTGAAAAAAATACTGAAAAATAATCTGGTTATTTTTAATGTTCAAACAGGGAGACTTCTGCTTAATTTCATTAATCTAAATACTAGTTTACTAGATCCAGGTTCTGCAACAAAATGTTAAGGGATTGATAATGCAAGTGGGAGGGTTCTGATCTGGATTGATCTAGTTCTTTGAGTTTATTGGCTAAAGATCTGACATTTTAGCAGTAGTACAAGATAGATGGCTATTATAGCACTGCCTTAGGGTAATAAAGGGAGGAAAAAACAGAGAAAATATAAAAACAGTCCTTTCCAGTAGTGATGGTATATGGTACAATGGTTAGAACCCTGGGTTTGGAATCAGGAAGACCAGAGTTGAAATATGACCTCAGGCACTTACTAGTCATGTGACCCTGGACAAGTCACTTACCCTCCGTGTTAGTTTCTTCCACTGTATAATAGGGATAATTATAGCACTTATATCCCAGGGTTGTTTCGAGGATCAAATGAGAAAATATTTATAAATGTGCTTAGCAAAGTGGGTGCTTAGTAAATACTAGTTTTCTTCACCTCCTAAAGGAAAGTGGCCCTATCTTCACCATTAGGTAAGCTTACAAACTCATAATGTAGAAACCTAAATGAGATGATAATAAGATTCTGTCTGCACCATGCCAATAAAGCCAGTACAAGAAGGCAGCAATCCCAAACCCATTAGTTCAGTCACCTTAGTCCTATAACTGGTCAATTAGTGGGAAGCAAATCCATCAAGTTCATTGTTAGTTTTAATATAGGTGTGGCAAGTAAAAGATCAGGTACTGTTGACATGAAATGCTGACTGCTAAGTCAACAGTAATCCAAATGTGAAAGAAAAAATGGGAATCAGCTAAAGAAACCAACTTGATTTCATGATGAACATAAATTTTAAAAGAACAATGTAGTGAAGTTGGAAGGGGAATCATGTGATTAAAGATGAATTTAAAAAATGGCACTAACTTATGAGGATAAAGTCAGACAATAGAAAACTAGGAATGACAAGAGGTTCAGAAACATGCTAAAGGCAACAACTAAAGGGACTTGGGGGATGTTCATAGTAAGAAGATGTATAAGGAAGGTCTCTTGGGCAGTGCAATGCTAACTTTGGAATCAAAGGACCTGCGTTAGAATCTTGACTTTATCATCTTGCCTATGTGGTGTTAGCTAAGTCAGTTCATCTCTGGGCCTTTTTTTTTTTTTCACAAGTAGAGCCAGGAGGTTGGACTAGATGACAAGACCAGCTCTTAACCTTTGATTCTAAGCTTATCACTTAGCCCAGTGACGAAAAGAACTACTTAACTCTCATTTTGTTTCAGTCCTTTTTCTGATTGAGCAATGATCATGGAACAATGAGATCACAGGTTCAGAGTTGAAAAAGAACCTCAGAAGCCATCTGGTCCAAAGCCATCATTTTACTGATGAGGAAATATTAGCTCAGAGAAGTTAAGTGATTTGCCCAGTCACACATGTAGTGTCATAGCTGGGATTTGAACCTTCACCTTTAGAACCTAGTGTTCTTTTTGTTATACCATACTAACTTTCAGAGTGGAAAGGCAAGAACATCATTAATAAGAAATTAAAACTCATAGCAGATGAAAGTAATAAGAGAACACGTATTCACCTTAAATAGGTCTAACTAAATTACACTAAAGAATTTTGAAAGAATTTGCAGATGTGAGCAAAGAGGCAGCTAGGAATAATCATTGAGAAATCACAGGGAAAGGGAAAAGTGTCAGAATTCTGAAAAAATTCCCAACTTTTCATAAAGAACAAAAATAGATTCTGATAACTATAGATTAGTCAATTTGATATTGATGTCTAGTGAAATCCTACGTGAGAGACTACTAAACATAATATTTGTGAGTCTTTTAGCAAGATGATCATGATCATTAGAAACCAGCATGGTTTCACAAGAAAAAGTTATCCAAAATTAACCAAATATAAAAAAGAAATTAATTTACTGAACTAATAGTTCAAGAGAATACCATGGTTTATCTTGATTTCAGTAAGGCATTTATCATAATAGCTCATGATACTCTTGTGGACAAAATGGACTAGATAATTATTTAGTTAGATACATTTCCAACTAGCTAAATAAACACATGCAAAGAATATTAATTAATGGATCCATATAAACCTAGAGGTAAGATCCTCCAGTCATACCTCTGGTACTATTTTTGGCCCTATGCTATTCATCATTTTTATCAGTGAATTGGTGTCAGGAATGGAGCTGAGGTGTACAAGACAATATAGCCCTGAAGGTGGCTCTTTGATCCATCCCCCACTCAGTCTTTGAAATCATTTTCTTGGGGTGAGGGTTTGCCCCAGGAAAGAGTACAAAGGCAGTTGTGATAACATGACTTGTAGAACCCAGAACGAAAGCTGACCCTGCCAATCCAAGCTGGTTAAGGTGAGAAAATAATGGTGCCAAGAGGGTGGGTGAATAGAAGCAAGACCTGAAACTAGGAGTCAGATAGACTGGGAAAGTCTAACCAGCAGGGATTATCAAAGGAAAAAAATCAAGGAGAAAGCAAGGAAACGTGATGGTGACTTTTGCAGGTGATGAAATTGCAGTGGAGTTGGAAACAATAGTATAGTTGTGAGCTGAGCATGGATCACCTTGAGCATTGTGGGAATTTAATGGAATGATTGAAAGCTATGCCAGTTGGATCCAGTGGTGCACTGGTGAGCCAAAAGGAGCTATACTTCTAGTAGAACCTCATGGATTGATAGGATGGCAGTATTAGGCTTCTTAAACCGAAGGATTTTCTGGAAAAGGAGGTGGGGCATGTCTGAGGAGAGGATTCCTACTCTTTGAGGGGTGAACTCCCTCCCACTCACTTCTGCATCTTTTGGTCTTCATTGTCTCCTCCCCAAGAAGGAATCATGGAGGAGAGTGGGGAGTCTAAGAGCTGACGAAGGAATTAAAATATAGAAGGTATACTTATCAGGTTCGTGCATGATTCATAGCTGTCAGGGGTAGCTGGTATGCTGAGCGACAGAATCAGAATTATCTTGAGAGCACAGAAAAATTAACCAATTTAACATTATAAATGAAAAGTCAGGTTTTTATATTCAAAAATCAATTTCACCCACAGGATCAGAGGTACCTGGCTTGACAGCTGTTCATGTGACAGAGACTTAAGGGTTTGATTTTACCTTAACTCCATATGAGGCAAAAATTGAATGTGGCTGCCAAGAGAGCTAACGTCGCCTTTATCACGCAGCCACTGCCTGGGTCCAGGTCCCCATCAACTGTCACTTAGACTGTTGCAGTGCTCTCTTCATTGGTCTCCCCTAGGTCTCTTCCTGCTAAATTCCACTCTATCATCTACCCAGCTGCCAAAGGGATTTTCATAAAGCAGAGACCTGACTATGTCACACTTCCTTATTCAGTACATTCCAGTAGCTCCCTTTAGCATCCAGAGTCAAATATCCAATCCTCTGTTTAGTTGTTAAAGTCCTTCACAAGCTGCCCCTTACCTGTCTCTCCAGTTTCATACATTCTCCCTCTCTCCAATCCAACCAGGCTGGCCTTCTTTCTATTCTTCATACTTGGCACTCTGTCTCATCTCGATGTCTTTGCAGCGGTCATCTTCTGTATCTGCGATACTCTCCCCCATGACCTTCATCTCATATAGTCCCTCATTTCCTGCAAGATGCAGCTCAAGCTCTACCCCTCGTACTAAGCCTTTACTGATTTTCTCCAAATCCTAGTGTTTTCTCTCCCTAATTATCTTATACTTCATTTTATGTTATTCAGTCGTTTTCAGTCTGATTCCTCATGGCCTCATTTGGTGTTTTCTTGGCAAAGGTACTGGAATGATTTGTCATTTTCTTCTCTGACTCATTTTACAAATGAGGAAACTGAGGCAAACAGGGTTAAGTGACTTATCCAGGGTTGCATAGCTAGTAACCATAGCCGGTAGAACTCAGGAAAATGAGTCTTCCTGACTCCAGGCCCACTACTTATCTACTATGCCATCTAACTGCCCTAGTATTCATTTTATACTTACTCAGTGTGTACTTATTATATGCAGATTAAGAGAGATGTTGTTTCTCATAGGATGCTTGAGAATAGCAATTGTTTCACTTTTTTTGTCTTTACATCCCCAGAAGCTAGCACAGTTCCTGACATGTAGTAGACATTTGATAAATGCTGGTGTTTGATTGATTGGTGTGCTTTAATGGAAGAATCAAGGGAAAGATCAGGGGATCTGCGGAAAGAACAGTCCCACTGTACTTCACACTAATCAGGGTACATCGAGAACATCAAGTCCCATTCTAGGCATAAAAGTTGATGATGATGATGATACTGTAATTCTGTGTCCTGGAGTAGGATAACATTTGTAATGCATTATCTTTTATGAAGAGTTTACTTGATGTTTCATGATCCTATTAGCTTCTCGGAACTTGAGTAGTCATCATTTGGCCACCTGATACATGGAGAAGATGTCAAGGATGCTACAAGTTGATAATTATTGGGTATGGGTAGATTAAGCCAAGCCCTGTGGGTAACCTCACCATTCAGTCTATCCTAAGTAAAAGATTGATTACTATTGGGACAGCAAAAGTGATGCAGTGTATGGGGTGCTGGGCTTGAAGCCTGCAATATCTGAGCTAGAATCCAGCCTTAGATACTTGCTAACTGTGTGACCCTGGGCATGTCACTTAACTTCTGTTTGCCTCAGTTTCCTTATCTGTAAAATGACCATAAAAATAGCACCTACCTCCCAGGGTTGTCATGAGAGTCAAATAAGATAAAAATTGTAAAGTGCTTAGCACAGTGCCTAGCACACAGTAAGTGCTGTATAACATTAGGTAGTAGTAATAGTAGCAGTAGCAGTAGCAGTAGTGGTAGTAATAGTAGTAGTTAGGAGGAGGCAGAAAAAGAGGAATAGCAGCTACATAAATTAGTTACATGAACTGTGATTAGAATATGGCTCTGGAAGCTTATACCTTGCATAAAATAGAATAAAAGAAAGTTAATGTAGCATTGTACAATCAGAAGTCATACTCATCTAAAGAAATCCAAGACTAAACATGGCAAGGGATGTTTAGGTGAACATCAACAGAAGCAGAAACAGAAGTCCTCATTTCATCTATGTTTCATACAGACCACTTAAATAGAAAGAGAAAGAAATGAGGATTCTGGGAAGCAAATGAAAAGCATGGCATAGAGACATGGTGTAGTAGTGATTGACTGGATACTTTCATTATCTAAATATCTGCTGACTGTCTCACTACCCAAAACAGGACAGCTTGGAAATTCTTGACTTGCCTTCATGAGAATTTCCTTCTTCATAAGGTAGAGAAATCAATGGGTAGAACTGATATTCTGGGTCTAGTTTTCACCAGCCAGGAGGAAACGTTTACTAACATATGAGAATGATGGGAATCTTGGGCAAAAGTGACCAATCCAGTCTTAGAGTTTGGGAAAAAAGGAGAGAAAAGCTAGGCCTAGTTTGATGCACATGCACAAAAGCTAAAATGATATAGGGAAAGTCAGTCCAACAATAATAAGCTCTCAAGAATGAAAACAAAAAGGAAACAGTCCTGATGAGGATGAAAAGGGGGAGCTGTCAAAAGAGAGCCCAATGTTTTCAAACAAAGAAATCATCACCACGGACAGATAATGGATTAGGAATACCGAAATGTGGCACTGTCCTGTAAGAATAAGGGCAGAAGCACTGAATCTCAGGGTAAAATGAAGTAAAGAAGGAAAATTAAACTAAATATGGCACAAAGATATTTAAAAAATTTAAGCTCTATCGAGCAAAGGGGTCAGAGAAAGGACAGCTCCACTGCTTAAGGTAGATGGAACAGTGATAAGAGATGGCATGGACAAGCCAGATGATGGAACTATTATTTTACTTCTGTTTTCTCTGTCAAGGAGAATCTTTGGACTGAGAACAGAACTAAAAGAACCAATAAGGAATTGCAACCCAAGATAAGAAGGAAGATGATAAGAGAGCACCACACTGCATTTAACGGGTTAAAATCACCAGACCAAGAGAAGCTATATCCTATATTGTTGAAATAACTGACAGTTTTGATTCTGATCCATTGTTAATTATCTTAAAAGGAACATAGAACCAGGCTTGGTGGTGGCTATCCTAGAATCAGATGCTGGGATGCCAAGGCTGGTGAATAACTTAAGTTCAAGAGTTTTGGGTCATAATTTGTGTAAAATTGATTATCCACATAACATAGTAAGCCTCTGTCTAAGGGAAGTAAATAGGTGGGTAAAAAAATTGAGCAGGTTCAAGCTTTTGTGCCAGTTCATATTAGGATCAGGCCTGTGAGTAGCTACTGTACTGTACTGTGAGCCTAGGCAAGATAGGAAGACCAAACCTAGTTCAAAAACAATGGATATTTGTTCAGTGTCCCAAAGTCTTAGGGCAGGTTTAAGCTAAGAGGGCTCTAATAATTTAAAATCTTGCAAATATCTTTGGATTCAGAAGACCTGAGTTGGGGGGTCTTACTTCTACAACTTTAATTGCCATATGACTTTAAGTAACTCAGCTTTTCTTCGTTTCAGGAGTAGAAATAGGACCGTCAACTCAGGTCTTTTGAATCTGAAGATATTTATGAGATGCCCGTTTAATAATAATTGTAATATACAATGGCCATCCTGAGAAGGTTGAGGATACTACTCGTTCTAATATGAAGACTGGAGTTTTTCTTATTCATTTATCAATTTACCCTATTGAAGAAAAATGTTTTTATTTAAAAAAAAAGAAGGGACTTTATTATGATAAGCATAAAGTGTATGTATTTGGAGGCTTCCCACATCAGCATCTAGTTACTACACATTGTTACTGTGTAGGTTATACAGAAACCATTTGTATGATTTGTATTGTGATTTTCTCTATAAAATGAAATTACGACTACATAAAATGTGATGTAAAGATGAATTTATAGACTAGTCTTTCGCTGAATTCAGTTTATTTCTTCCTGTTTCCCAAAAGTTCATTGAATCACTTATATTTCTTCCTTTCTTTCCCTTCTCCAATATTTCTGCCTTTCAAAGTTTATTATTACTTTCAAGTAATAAGTGTGTTTATGAAGAACAAGAAAGTAAAAAACTAGTTTCTGTTGGATTAGGAAGCATTTTGCCCCAAACTAATTAAAAATAATTGTCTGCATACATCAAGAAACTTGACTGAAAATCAATATGGCAAATATTCAAACACCATCAATTACTATATTGGTTTGACTCCTTGAGAATAGAGAAATAATGTAGAGTGGGAAAAAATAATCATTTAAATTCATAAAAGACCCAATAATTCTAAAAGCGATTTGAAGCATCTTTAATTTGCTTTCTTTTTAGACTTGACCAAGAAAGGTGAAAAAAAATCTTAACACTCTTTCTAATTTACCACTTTTTCCATTTTCCAAGCAAATAGGTAATTGTAACTACAGTTATAAAAAATATGAATAGATTATCACAAAAATATGACAACCTCAGATGTTTCTTTATATCTATTTTCTCTCACTCATCTTGTGTTGCTAAAGAACAATAGAAAGAGAAATATTTAAGTGTTTACTTCCACTAAAATTATTTAGTAGATGTTAAAACTTTTAAAAATTTATTTTGTCTTAGACACAAAATTGGAGAAATTATGATCTTTACCATCAGATGATGTAGCCATATTGAGGAAATCAGGGCAGTAAATCTTTGCTTCATTAACATTTAAGTATCAGGATGACTTGTAGAAAATGTCAGGGTATAGTGCTGTGAATTGGCCTTGGAGTCAGGGAGAGTTGTGAGTTCAAGTGTGACATCTGACAATGTGGGATCTATTAGCCTGGGCAAGAGGTTAAATTATTTCCTGGGATAACAGAGCCAACAACATATGGACGACTCTCAAAGACTCTAAGTTGAAGAACTTGTGCTTGGTCTACGTGGGTGGAGAGAGAGAAACCTGACTGGCCATTTCCTACATTAATGAAGTCAAAGGTCAAATAAAAAATAATGACCACAAAATTCCCCATCCTTGAGTTGGAAAACAGCAAGTACGCAGGAAAGAGTACTGGATTTAGACCTGTGTTCAGATCTTGCCTTTGTCATTTATTAACTATGTGATTTGGGGGGAAATCACTTAAACTCTCTGGGCTTCAGGCTTCTCTACTGGGATTTGAGGAGGTTGGATTAAGTAGCTTCTGAGGTCAGTCAATTACAAAACATCTGTTAAGTACCAAATACACCCCAGGTACTGGAGATAAAAACTGAAAGAATGAAATGATCTTTGTTGCCTTCTAATGAGTAGAATAGCAAGTGCATTGTAAGTATATGCATAATAAATACAAAACAGTTCAATACAAGATAGTTTGGGGGAGAGTACTGGTTATTGGGGAAATCAAGAGAGGCTTCATGTAGAAGTGGTGGTACTTGAGCTGTAACTGGAAGGGGATGAGGGAGACCATAAAATATCGGTGAGGAGGGAATAAATTCTGGGCATAGGGGACAATCAAGGTTATGGGATGGAGACAAGGCACAGAGTATATAATTTGTGAGAAACCAGGAGAAGAAAAGTTTGCCTGGCTTGCAGAGGGCAATGAGACTGGAAAGATAGGTTGGGACTAACTTTACAATCTAAACAGGGGAGTTTTAGTTTTATCATGGAGACAATGGGGAGCCAGTAAAGTTAAGCAGAGGATTGACAAGATTGGATCTGCCATTAAGGAAAATCCCTTATGGATGGACTGGAATGGTGAGAGATTTGATGCTAGGAGAAGACTGTTGCAATAATCTAGCTAAGACGTGAGGAGGACCTCGACTCAGGTGGTTATAATTTGAGTAGAAAGAAGGATATAAGAAATGTGGAAGTAGGAACAGTATTTGGTAACTGATTGGATATGTGGGGTAAGGCATAGTGAGGAGTCAGCCGTAATACTTGGGTTATGAACCCAGGCATGTGGGAGAATGGTGATACTTTTGTTAGCAATAAGGAAGTTTGGAAGTGCAGATGGTTTGGAGAAAAGATGAGTTCAGTTTGGGTCATGGTGAATGAGAGATGTCTCTGGAACAACAGTTTGAAATGTCCAATAGGAAGCTGATCATCAGGCACTAAAACTCAGGAGAGAAAATGGGGTTGGCTATATAGATTCAAGAGTCTGTTTGTGATATGTAGATTTTAAGCACAGGGATGATTAGTTGTTTTGCAGTTATATCCCACTCTTCATGACCGCATTTGGGATTTTCTTGGCAAAGATACTAGAGTGGTTTGCCATTTCCTTCTCCAGCTCATTTTATAGATGAGGAACTGAGATGAACAGGGTTAGGTGACTTGCCCAGGGTCACACAGTGAGTAAGTGTCTGAGGCCAGATTTGAATTCAGGAAGATGAGTCTTCCTGCCTCCAGGTCTGGTGCTCTATCCACTGCCCCAGCTAGCACCCCCTGAGATGAAGATTAAACCCAAGAAAGTCAATGAGGCTGCTGAAAGAGTAGGGAAGAGGAGAAACAATGGCTTAAGAGAGATCTTCCCCTGCATGGGAACACTTAAAACAGGAGTTCTAAAATATGCAGGATTTTTACAAAGGAAACCATGCAGGATTATTACAAAGGAAGCCAATATATTGAAAAAAAATTGTTAATGTTCATAGACCCCAGGTTAGAATCCCTGACCTGTAAGTTAGAATGAATCAAGTCCATCCCTGACACTTAGTAGCTATATGATTTGGGGCATATTGTTTACATGCTTTTTATCCTTGACTTCTCCACATGTAAAATGTAGCATGGTGGTAATCATGAATTCTTAATCAAATGAGAATATTTATTAAAAGAATAGCACCATGCCTAGCACATAATAGGCACTTACTATATGCATGTTCTTTCCCCTCCTTTGAAGGCTAAACTCTGATAGGTAACAAGACTTCTGGTAGAGGTCCAATGATTCACAGTTGTCTAAGGACCAACCCAGCTAAGTTTTGAAAGATTCATCACCAGAAGGTAGATCACCAAATAACAAATCATTTTTCGTCATAGCAACTTGTTAAACCATTATTCAATCCACAGGTGTTTGCTTAACTTCTACTTTGAGCCAGGCACTGTGTTAGGACTACAAAAGCAAAAATGGAAAATTCCCTGCCCTCAAGAAACTCATATTCTGTTGGGTACAACATGCACATATTTAAGTATAGACAAAGTAAATATAAGCTAATTTCTTTGAGGTACACATTATTAGCTGGGAGAAATCAGAAAAGGCTTCATATGGGAAGTGATATTTGAGCAAAACTTCGAAGGAACCTAAGGATTCTAGGAGATGACTTTAGGAGGAAGTACATTCAGGGGATAGGGCGAGGTGAGGGGAAGGGGTGTGGCATCCTATGCAAAGGTATGGAGATAAGAGATGGAATAGCTGACAGGGGTGGGGAACCTGCAGCTTCCAGTCCACATGTGGCCCTCTAAGTCCTCAAGTTCTGCCCTTTGACTGAATCCAAACTTCACCTTGGATTTGTTCGGTTTCCCCTGGGAAGAATTATTTTGTGTGTCAACAGAGCAAAGAAACTATAGATTTTATGAAGTTTTAACGTTCAGTGCCTCTCTGAGAGATGCTGTGAACAACGTGCTATTGACAGGTCGGATTTTGTTGTTATTTGAGTCCCAGAAAGTTAGAACTAGAGGAAACTTTAGAGAAAATCAAATCTCTCCCCCTCATTTTATTTTGCTTTCGTTAGCATCTTGCCTTAATGACTGAACTAGCCAGCCACATATTCACTCTACTGAAAAGCAAATTAGCTCTTTCTTTCTTTTTTTTATAGAGACATTCTGTTGAATGACTGATACTATTTTAATACTCTATTATGTCACTGGAAGGAGAATGTCATGAATTTGGAAAATTCTCTATCTAGGTTTGAAGGGGTCCCTCTAAAGGCTTCAGGGATTCTTAATCTAGGGTCTGTAAACTTGTCCATTTGAGAAATATTTTGATAATTTTAATTTCAGTAGAATTGCTTTTCTTTGAAACTCTATATATTTTATTTTATGTTTTCAGAACATTCTGAGAGCGGAGTGGTGTTGGCATAAGCTGGGTTCATAGGAAATTTAGTCTCCTCTCAGAGGAGCCAGTCCAAGCCTTGCCAGAAAGACTTCAATTTTGATTCACCCACACTTTGCTAACCTAACTCCTCTGGTTTGCCAGAGAGGGTCCTATGACAAAAAAAGGAATAGTTCATGCCCAGGGCTAAAGCATTCTTCTGTTCCAAATTTCAAATTAAGCTCTGTTCTTTTCACTACTCTACCATAAAAGTGTTTATTTAGTAAAACAGCAGGTCCTTCTTTTGGCCATTTTTATTTCCTTCTTCTTCCTCAGCCAAGTCCCTGGCTACTTCTCTTCCTTTGTAAACACCTCTAAAATGCAGAGATATGGGAACAAGTGTTGCCATATCTCCTGGCTGGATTGTGGGGTTCCCCTGTGTGCTCATCTAATTCACATTTTGTAGTGGGCAGGACATCATCATTGAAAATATTCTAGAATAAATTGAGTTCTCAGGGGATGTTTTTCATAAAAGCAGCATGGGTGAGGCTTGAACACTACAATTTTTTTCTGGCCTCCTATTTGTGCATAGGTAAGCCAGAGCATAGAGAGAATTCAGTACCTCATCTACCATTTAGTCAGCAGAATTCTCTTCCCTATTATCCTCCAAAGGAAGTGATCAACCTGTATAAAGACATCCCTGATGTTCCTTTGGGAGATGTTAGTGCAATCCTTTTCTCCCTTCTTGGTGCTAAGTTCACAGGCAGCTCCAATCACAGGACTGGAGCTCCTTTAGGTATTGTTCTCTTTAGCCCTCTTGGGGCTAAATCCATGTGGGGGCATGGATTATTATACATACCAAAAAAATAGTGCCAAATTCCATTGTAGCAAAAATATTTTCCTGTAACTCACTTACCTTTATGAATCCCTGTAAATGAAACCAGCTGGTTCAGGTTGCCAGATCTAAGAATGAACATCAAGATTAAACCTTTGACCCATAGCTGACTGTAAGTAATACATCACTTTGCACAGACATTTCTAGTCCTTAGAATATCCTTACTGAATAATAACCATCTGTAGCATCCATTTTCATTTCTAGTTCAGTTTTTAAAAGCAATAGTAATAATACATTTGTGTGCTATTTTAAAACTTACAAAAGTATTTTCTTCACAACAACCCTATTAGGTTGATAGAATGAGAATTTGGGGAAAGGGAGGAGAGGGGAGGGGAAGGGAGCTAGCTCTATGATGTCATTGCATAGGGATCTCCTAACAAGGAAAATCCCTTTACCACTGAAAATCAAAATCTGCTCTGAAATTTAAGAGTCTTCAAGAGCTGCCTAGAGTTGCTCTTGGGGAACGAAGCTAAGACTCAAAAAGGTTGTGACTTGCCCAAGGTCCCACTTCTGGTAAATAGCTGAGCCAAGACTTAAACTTGTGAATTTTCCCCATCATTGTTTGGCTGGTTTTTCTGTTTCTTTTCACTCTTTGTCTTTGTACTGCATGTACGTGGTACACAGTGGACACAACATTTGTTGGATTCCTGAGTAGGTTTCCACATCCATTTTGTTATGTGATTTTATTGAGGACACATTATCACAGGATGACAAACATTAAAAGATGGTGAAGTAAATGCCTATTCTGTCCGTCCTCTAACCTTATAGATCCTGAGTTGTGTTTCGCTTCAGCCCATTTCCAGGAGTGTGGCTTTGGGTTGTGGTTAGTCGCATGAGGTCTCTGTACACTTGCAAGGGCAGACATGGGATCCAATCCATACTTGGCCTTCCCTAGTAGATCTTCTTCAAGCTTTTCCGTAGGGTCTCATTTGTTATCTAGCATTCCAAAGACATCTTAGAACAGATGACAGAACAGTAGGAGAAATATGTAGGGGAGAGATGAATATTTTTCTTGCTTGGCAGGAGCAAACGTTTCTCTGCTCCTCCCAGCTTTAAACCCACCCCGAATGGCCAACGGGGCCAAACGTGGAATGATCCTGGAGAGCAGGAATAAGGATGGTTCTCCTTATTAGGTCCTCTGCAGTGATGAGTTGCTCAGACAGCCATTTTGATTTAAATTTTGGCACCTTTGAGCCACAAGATTTCTTTTGAAGCTTTTCAAGAAGAAATCAGCCTGCTCATGCCCTTAGAGTTTCTCTGAGGCATTTTTGAGCACTGTTGTGGAACAAGCTCCTCTTGCTTAACTGGGAATGATGAGGCCTTATAAACTCAAACCCAGGGGCCCTTAAACTCTTGTCTGGGCAAATGACCTCACTCTAGTTCTATTGGTCACAGTAGCAAGATTGTCTTTTCGATTTTTCACATAGCAACTCTTCGCAAATGAGGAAAAGAGATGGCTACATCTCTGTTCTGCAGGTGGCTTCTGGACAGAACTGTGAAGGATGCAAACTGTTTGGGTGTCTACCCAACTTTCTTCCCTTTCATTCTTCTCTCTGAGTATCCAGTGTTCTCCTACTGACAGCTCCATTGCCCCTCCCTTCTAACCGTGATTCCCAGCTTGCCTTTGCACCAGTCTGCCCACATGCCCGGTAATGTGTCACCTCTTTAAGATGCAGTTCCACATTTATGAGGCTGTATGTTTTGAGCAAAGACTTTCTGAGAGAGATGGATTTCATACACTGTCTCCTTCATGAGGCCTTTCCTGCTAACTCCCAACGGCTAGTGTCTTCCCTCCCAAAATACATTATATTTAACTTCTTTTATATTTATTAATAATATTTATGGTAAAAAGATAGAAAAATAGATATACACCCACCACATGGTGAATGTGTGTATATGTGTGTGTGTGTATACACACATATATACACACACATGCCAGATATGTGTGTATCTATATCATATGTATGTGTATCATATGGTGTATATATATATATATATAAATATATGCACATATATCAACTTATATGTGTGTATGTATATATAAAATGTGTGTGTGTGTGTGTGTGTGTGTAGGATGGATCATTTTATTCTTTGTATTTGTGTCTTCAGCACCTGGCACATAGTAGGTATGCAATAAATGCTTATTAATTGATCCTGGCCTTGATGGACATCCCTATGGTTTTTAATCTTTTCTAATAACTTGTCACAAAAATGTCAGTGCCCTATGATACATTTTTATATATTGATATTTTGATATGTTAAGTCTAGGTGAGGTATCTGGGCTGATAACGTGACTTTTACCACACTGTCCTCATTGCCACCCCCAGAATATATTCTCGTTTTAACAGGAACTTTAATTCCAGGAATGGTTACAGACAGAAGTCTTAGGCATCGGTGCAGGAAGACCTTTCTGGACCTTTCAAAGTAGACTTCTCCTAAGTAGAAGTGACCCCATGTGACCTACCTGTGACTCCTGGAAGGAATCAATCCCTTTAACAGAGCCAGCAAACTACTCAGGGTTATTAATTGTCTGCACCACTTTTCTGCATGTTCTGAGTATCAGACAAGTATCCCGGCAGGTTCTTTGCTTCCCTTTCTCCTGGAACAATGCCTGTAAGCACATTCTGTCTCCTCTGGACCTTGGTTAGTTTAAACAAACCATTGCTTGATGTTGAGCTGAAATGAATTGAAATTCTTGAGAGTAAAGGGAAAATTTTCAATGGCTTTAGCCAGCCAGCCCAGCAAAGCTGTGAATAGCTAGGAAGCAATAGCAGCTGTTATACCAGGGCAAGTGTCCAGCTGCCAGGAACAGGCTGCTCTTTTTTTTTTTTTTTTAAGGAAAAAAAACCTTATGAGAGACCAATTTCACATGTTTGTTCAGAGGGTCAGAAATTTCAAGGAGGAGGGGATCCCAGAAGTCATCTCATCCAAGCTGCTCATTTTACAGATGAGATCTGTGGAATTAAATTACTTGCCCCAAAAGAATGAAAAATTGAGAGAATGCCCATCAGCTGGGGAATAGCTGAACAAGATGTGGTGTATGAATGTAATGGAAATAAAGCCTCTTCTGCTATAAGAAATGATGAGCAGGAAGATTTCAGAAAAACCTGGGAAGACTTACATGAACTGATGTTGAGTGAAGTGAGCAGAACCAGGAGAACATTGTATACAGTTACAGTATACAGTGATCAACTGTGATAGACTTAGATCATCTCAGCAATACCATGATCCAAGACAATTCCAAAAGACTCATGATAGAAAATGCTAACCACATCCAGAGAAAGAATTGTGGCATCTGAATGTAGATCAAAGCATACTATTTTCACTTTTTTTGATTCTCATGGTTCCCTCTTTTGTTCTGATTCTTCTTTCACAACGTGACTGCAGAAATATGTTTAACATGATTACACATGTATGACCTAGATCAGATTGCTTGCCATCTTGGGAAGGGGGATGGAAAGGAAGAAGTGAGAAAAATTTGCAACTCAAAATATTATTTTAAAAATGAATGTTGAAAACTCTCTTTACATGTAATTGGAAAAGATAAAATACTGTTTACAAAAGATGAATAAAAAATTACTTGCCCAAGTTACACAGGGAGTAAATGTCACAGCTGGGATTCAAATTCATGTCTACTCATTCCATATCTTGCTGGCTTTCCATTTCATCATACTTTCTCCTTTGGGGGGTAGAAGAAGGATTGCCCCTCCAAATTTCTCACTGCCAAGCTGTTGACTGGTAGTACATTGGCCTTTTTAATTGTACTGATGATGAGTATGATGATAATAGCTAACATTTATGTAGTATTTTGTATACGTGTGTGTTTGTGTGTGTGCCAGGCACTATGCTAAATGTGTTAGCCACACTCATTCACACTAATCAAATTTCCAGCATAGAAATGAAAAAATGATTATGATACATATATGATCTTTAAATCTTATCTCTTAAGCTAGCAAACATAGATTCCTATGCCTTGGGTAACATGAGATGTTTCAGACATGGCACTGAATACATTTCCATGGGTTCCTGCTTTTCTGAAACTTGGGTTTATCTGGGATTCAGAAATCAATATTGTTTTCCAGACTAATATAAGCAGAGTGGAATTTTGCATTCACAGCATTCACATTTCCAAAAGTTTTGTCAGCAACTTTGAACTTTAACTGCTAAATAGCATAAGATTACCATGTAAGACATAACTTTAAAATAAAACTACTGAGTTCTTTAAGGATGAAATTCATCCCGGATTCCTAGCCCGATTTTGTAGGAAATATATTTATTTGTAGGCTTTGGGGAACTTCAGTGATTGGTTCATTTGTTTGCTGAAAAGGATGTGCCAGCACTTTCTTGTTTATTCAGTTACAAGGGAAGCCCAGCCCAGTTCCTTTTTGAGATAACTGGATGAATTCCTAAGGTTTAATAGTGTCCCAGGCATAGGGAGAGGGCGGAGTAGAAATATTTTCTTCCCTTTTTAGTTTCACACTTACGTGCAAAGACAATGAGAATGTTTTATATTTCTTCTTGTAGAGCAAAAATATATTTTGGAATGTTTTTTCAACACTTGATATCACATATAAATCTATAAAAATGAAAGGAAATTTGGACAGACATTTCTAAATAAATAAAACTTACCAACATTTCAGGATATAGTTCCTAGCTTCTCGGAGTTGAGATGAAAATATCGAGGTGAGTGAGAATAACCACTGGAAAATATAAATTGTATGACCTAGATGTATATGCTCACACTTTCAGTGGGAACCAATGCATGGACTTTGGTGTATTTCATTGTTTTTAATCAATATGCATTTATTTATTTTCCTCCCAACTCCCGACTCTACTGGAAAAAAAAAAGAAAAAGCACATAACACTTAAGTAGAGTCATGCAAAACAAATTCCCATATTGGATACATCCAAGAATGTGTCTCATCCTGCATCATTAGTCAATCACTTCTATGTCAGGAGAGAAGACTTTCTTCATTATCAGTCCTTTGGAAACATAGACTGTAATTTATTTTAAACTACTCAAACTCAGCTCAGGCATTCTTTTTCTTTTTGTTGGGGAATGTAAGCATCCCTTTAAAAAACCAAAAGCAAATAAAACAACATCAGATTATTATTATTTTTGTTTGTTTGGAAACAGCAAGTGGTGGGAACATTGACTCTGGAGTCAGAACCTAGATTCAAATCCTCATTCTTACACTATTTGAGCCTCAGTTTCCTCAGTGGTAAAATGAAAGAGGTTATCTTAAGTGGCCTCTGATGTCCCTTCCAGCCCTAGTTCTATGACCCTATGACTTATGTTTAATTACTTGTTATCTCTCCAGCACCTTGAATAGTGCTTTCCCATAAGGGAAGAGCTTTTATTTTTACTAGCATAGGGAACCTCCAGAGTGGGGGATTTCCTCAAGGAAGGCAGATTAGGAACCCATCTATGATTTAATAGATAAATCTTTGGAAATTAGTATGTAGAGGCTAATTGACTTGCCCAGGGTCACATGTCATTACTGTCATTAGTCATTACTGGCTAGTAAGGGCTAGGGACTGGGGGGAGGATTTGAACCTAGATTCTCCTGACTCTAAACCTAGATCTCTATCTCCTCTACCAGGCTGCCTCTGCCTGAAGTGGATGCTTAACAAAAGATTGATAAATAAATAAATTCCATAGGAATTACCCTTCTTGCATTTAATATGATATATATTTTGCAACTGACAGAAGCAGATTTTTGCATTTCCTAATAATCATAAATAGAAAAATCCTATTTTAGTATATTGGAAAGTTGTTAGCATAAGAACATTGACTATAGTTTTTTTAAACAATATATTTTATTTTTCCCATTACATCTTAAAACAATTTTTAAACTTTTTTTTATTAAAGTGTTGAGTTCCAAATTTTATCCTACCCTCTCTTCCTCCTCTCCCCTCTCCCTGAGACAGTAAGCAATCAGATATAGGTTATACATGTTCAATCATGTAAAACATTTCCATATTACTGATTGGAGTTTTTAATAACATTTCCTTAATATCCTGAATTACACTTTAATCAACTGTTTGTGGAATGGATGTTAGTGAAATTATAAGTCTTTATGGTTGTGTTGTGGCTTTAATTTTGGTTTGTCAGCCAGACTTTTGTTTTAAACAAGATAACATTATCTACATGTAAAGATAATGATATGAACATAGTGTCAGGAACATGTCTTAACATCTGTTTGTTTTGGTTTTTTTCTGCCGATGGTGGGGGTGGATTTGCACCATTTCACCCACACCTTCTCATCCAGTTCCCTATTGACCAAAGCCACACATTGCTGAGGTGGCTGGTTTGGATTGTGGGTGCAGCCCAAGCAGAACGAACTGGTTTACACAAGGTACACATCATCGACCTTGGCAATCTTAGCTAACCAGTTGTAGCCTTGAAGGTGGCATTGCAAAGCTCTACATTGTAAGAATCATTTCCATGTAGGTTACAACTCATATGTGAAGTTCTTGTGTGAAATCTGTCTCAAAAAAAAGAACAAGATTAAGTTCAAATGTGTAATGTTCTCAATAAATTGTCCTTTCTTTACAAAAAATTCAAGATTTATAGTTTTGATTTTTGAATATTCTGAAACAGTAGAGCTTTCTAAAGATCAAATTATTTTATATATTGTATGGTCTTATAAATATTTCTAGTTGAAGCTCACACTGTAATGAAGGAAAGGTAGGGAAAAAGTATTCATTTCCTGCTTTTCAGCCTGTTTGGAATGGACAACCCTGGGAGGAATACTTCCATAGGAATGGAAAAAAATAAAATGTTATTTCATGTTGGCTGATGGAATGGGAATAGAAAAGGGCGAAGAAAGAATTGTCTGTGAAATGGAGGACAGTGTCCAACAAACCAGACTGTTGGCTGTACCAATCTGGGTGTGACCCAAGACTAGTACCTTGTTTTTCCAGGGAAGCAGACTACAAAATTAGGATTCATGTATACAGCTTTAATCCATACAAATCAGCCATCATCCACAGCAATCCTGTGGAAATGCAGTCTGGCAACTGCTCCTCCAGGGGCAATTGCCATAGTTACTAAAGATAGAAAAGAATGCTCTGGTCACTAAAATCCTTGGCACTGTCAAATGGTTCAGCATCACATGCTAATATTATTTTTATTGATGGAAATGGCATTTAGAAAGAGACATTACCATTTAATTTGTCACTGTCCCTTAAGTAAATAAAGTTTTTTTTATATGATTGCAGCATCCATGTATGCTGTTCCCCCATTAGACTGTGACCTCACTGAGAGCAGAGACTATCTGACTTACTTTCTGTAACCCCAGAGCTTAGCACAAGCCTTCACACATAGAAAGTCCTTTAAAAATGATTTATTCATTCATTCAAATCCAAACTTTTAAGAAATTGAACAAAATAGTTGTCAACCATATCAAGTACCAAGGTGATAAAAGGATTTGAAGACATATTAGACACAAGTATACATATAAAATGTAATGTAATATAATATAAATACTAATATATCTCAGATATATTTGATACTAATAATTACTGAGAGGACTTCTCAGATGAAAAATAGTGGGTGCATCTTATCTATCTAGTTGACCAAGCCCTTCTGATCAAAATAGAGTTGCGTTATTGGGACAGGGTAGAGTTGAAGAGAAGGATATTATCTTGGTCTTTTGGAAAGAGCATCGGCTTATAGAGTTAGATGACCTGGATTTTAAAAAAATTGTCTCTAACCTTTACTTTCTGTGTCACACCTCTTCATGTAGGATCTGGGCCTCAGTTTCCTCATTTGCAAAGATGAAGTTTTTTTAGTTACCTTCTGATTCTTTTTTTTGGGGGGGTTGATTTATTATTTTATTGATTGTCTAGACCAGGGGGTGGGGAACCTGAGGCCTCGAGACCACATGTGATCCTCTGGGTCCTCAAGTGCAGCCCTTTGACTGAATCCAGACTTTACAGAAAAGGGCTTTATTTGTTCTGTGAAGTTTGAATTCAAAGGGCCACACTCGAGGACCTAAAGGGCCACATGTGTCCTTGAGGTCACAGGTTCCCCTTCCTTGGTCTAGACTTAAGAAAGTCATGGAATAAATGTTAATCATGCAGGTTAAAATTAAAAGTCCTACTATACATGTTTCCTTCCCAGGATAACTGGTTGTTAAACATTTAACAGCAAACCACCAGTAACAGGATGAAGGGTGAGACTTTAGTAAAATCAAAAGTTAAGAGGGCCAAAAGAAAGAGATGTGTTCAGTCATTTTTTTTCAGTCATGTCTGACTCTTCATGCCTCCATTTGGGGTTTTCTTGGCAGAGATTCTGAAGTGATTTGCCATTTCCATCTGCAGCTCATTTTACAGATGAGGAAACTGAGGTAAACATGATTAAGTGACTTTTTCAGGTCCCTTCTGATTCAATGGGTTCTGAGTACAGACTGGCTTATCGGCATTATTCCTGTCATGCTCCTCTTCGGTCTTTTCAACCTGATCTATCCTAGTTTTTGGTCTGTGGATATCTTTATAATGGCATCATTATGAAAATTCATAGCAAGAGGAGAAGAGGGAAGCTACTAAAAAGTAGATTCATGTTTTGTATCATTAACTCTGCCTCCTCTCAGGCTCTATCTTCTTTCATAAATTGGGATTTTAACTTTAACTCTTAGTTGAACCTGAACCAATACACTGTGCTTAAATATTTCGTTGCTTTTCACCAGAATAGAAGGAGCCTCACAAAACAACAGGAACCAAATGTGCTTTTCTTGGGTGAGGGTAGAAATTGCCAACTGGAGAAAAATCCAGCACCATTCAATAACTGTGCACTAACAGGAGTAATTAATGTGTCAGCATTAAACTGCTATTTAGGGAGTCCCCTACTTCCCTCCTGTAGCATTTTCTAGCTCCTTTTTTAAAAGTTCTTTCCAGGGGCTTGGCATCCTTAAGATGTTCCTTCATTGCTCTATCTTCTTTTGTACTTGGCCCTGTCCTCTGAGGGACCCAACCTCCTGGTCAGCCTGCTCCAGTCTTTTCCCTATCCTTTTTTTAATTAAAGTTTCATTTTTTAATTAACAGAAATTGATTTTCTCTCTCTCTAATTCATATCCCATTGGTGGAATAAGAAAAAAAAATTCTTAGTTTTGGGAACAACTGTTGAGTATTGTTCTTGCTACCAGGAAATAAGAAATACAGTTAATGGGGAATAGAAAGTCATCTGGCCCTACAGGACGAAAGAGAAGATGGGGACAAGAGAAGGGAGGGATGATAGAAGAGAGGACAGATTGGTGATAGGGAAAATTAGAATTCTCAGTGTATTGGGGTTGGGGATAAATGGGGAGAAAATTTGGAACCCAAAATTTTGTGAAAATGAATGTAAAAAGTTAAATAAATAAATTTATATTTAAAAAAAGAAAAAAATTCTTTGCAACAAATAATGTATAGTCAGGCAAAGCAAATTCCCTCATTGGCTGTGTTCATTTTGATTGAGACTATATATCTCATTCTGCAACCTAAATCCATCACTTCCGCATCAGGAGAAAAGTAGCATTCATCATCATAGATCCGCTGGGATCATGGATGCTCATTGCCTTCTCATTATTCTTACAACTTTGAACGTTGTTTGTCTTTATGGTATTGATATCATTGTATGGCTCATTCTCCTAGTTCTGCCCTTTTCGTTTATCAGTTTACAAACGTCCTCAAAATTGTCCATTTTATATTATTGATTTTATACTATAAATTGTTCTTCTGATCCTGCTAACGTCACTGCACAAATTTGCACGCCTTTCCGTGCTATGTCTTATTGAAATGATCTGTTTCTTCATTTTTGTAGCACAACAGTGTTCCATGACATTCAAATGCTTGCACAGCCCTCCCTCACTCAAAGTCAATTACAAGTCATGTCCTCATTTCTCTAATGTCAAAACAAAGGATGAACACAACAAGCACAATAGTGTTCCATCGCACTCATATACCACAATTTGTTCTGCCGTTTCCCAATTGATGATCACCTCCTTTTCCCAAAATAAAAAGCTACCTTTTCAGAGTCCTAAAGCTCAACAGAAAATTGCATTGATCTCTGTCTAGTCACAGCAGTGAAGCACGAGTTGGGGCAAAGCCATGGAAGATATTCATATTTAAATATATATTTATGGCTATATTCTTTGGTCAGGTTAGGAAACTTATTTTTACCATAGTCGAATCTGATACCAAGAAAAAGTTGGTTTGTTTGTCTTGTGAGACAGAAGCATAAATGAACAATTCACCTCATTTTGAGATTCTCAAAAAACCGAGACTTCACTTAAACACAGAGCATACCCCAGCCTGTGGACTGCAGATCCTTCAGAAGCAGCACTTACCGTAATGGGTCCTCACATGCACATATGCACCAACCCTGTTACTTTGTCCTTTTTTCATTTTCTCAATCAACAGATACTGACCTGCTGTCATGTAGAATCTATGAAATTTGATGCATCAAAAAAAGCCCTCAAAAATAAATAAATAAAAGTTGAAAAAGGCCTCATATTCAAATGGCTAAGAACCACAGTGTTAAAATATACAGATTCATACCATGAGCAGTTTTATAAGGGAAAGAGAAAAAAGAAAGAAAGAGAAGTAGAGAAACAGAGAGAGCCATATATAGAAGAGGAGAACAACATCTAGAGAGAAGTGGGGAGAGAACTGAAATTAAGAAGGCAGGTTGAGGAAAAGACTTGATTAAGTGCTGAGTTGAGTATTAGGCAAGTATTCTTTTATTGACTCATGTTCTTGAAGTCCATGCTCACTCTCCAGTGGCTAAATCATGCCCAGGGACTTCCTCTTCCGAGTTAAATGTTGTTTCCATTTTACTTTTAAATTAGATAACACCCATGTAATTCTAATGACCAAGTTTGCATCTAAAGAAAATTGAGAAAATATGCCATGCTTCTTTCACTGGAGACATGGGGACTGCGTGTGTGGAATAGTACATACTCTCAGACACTGCTGATGTGTTGTTTGACTTTTCTGCACTGTTTTTCCCCTCCTTTCGTAATCTTTAAAGCAAAAAAAAAAGTAGCTATTGAAGTAGGGGACAAAAGGGGCAAAGGGTTGAATGTGGTGTTAAAAAAAGGGTTGTTATTTAACTGATTGATCATAGCTGACCCTTTGTGACCCATTTGGGGTTTTCTGGGCAAAGATACTGGAATGGGTTTCCATTTCCTTCTCCATCTCATTTTACAGATGAGGAAACTAAGGAAAACAAGGTTAAATGACTTGCCCAAGGTCACACTGCTAGTAAGTGTCTGAGGCTGGATTTAAACTCAGGAAAATTAGTTTTCCTGACTCCAGAACCGGTGCTCTATCCACTGTACCATGAATTTAAAAAAAAAAGAGACACTTCTTTAATAATAGTGACTTTTAATGTTCAGCGCACTTTCTGTCTCAAATGAAGTAGATGATCATGGCATCTATAGGACAATATAAGAACTGGTTTGGGAGATAGAGGACCTGAATTCAAATCCTGCCTCTCATGCTAATGGCCTTTGTGACCTTCTGCAGGTTAACACAGGTTAACCCTATGTTCCAGTTTCCTCTGTATAATGAGGAACTATAGTGGATTAGAGAGTATCTAAAGTGCCTTTTAGCTCTAAATTTATGACCCTACTTAAATGAAAACCAACACTTTAGAGATATCTATATATAGATATGCATATACACATGCACACACATACACATGTGTGTTGCACACATACATGCGTGTGTGTGTATATACATGTATATAGACACATACATATGTATATGTATTTGTTGTTGGTTATTTTCAGTCATGTCTGACTCTTTGTGAACCCATTTGGGATTTTCTTGGCAGAGATACTGAAATGAATTACCATTTCCTTCTCCAGCTCATTTTACAAATGAGGAACTGAGGCGCACAGGGTTAAGTGACTTGCCCAGGGTCACCCAGCTAGTAAGTATCTGAGGTTGGATTTGAGCTCACCAAGATGAGGCTTCCTAACTCTAGGCCCAAGGCTCCCACCTGCTACACATGCACACACACACACACACACACACACACACACACACAATCTTTTTTAAGAGAATAAAAATTGACAACTTAAAAAAAAAAACACCTAAGTACTATGGTAACCACTGATATGCTATGGAAATAGTTCTATTTTGATAACTGTTAAGTGGCATTCTACTGCTCCCTTGCAAATATTTGTTCATACTTACTGAACACTAACTGAACTAAACACAAATTCTGGCTCAAGTGTGGATGGCTTTAACTAGCTAAATACTGTGTCATTTAAGCAGTGTCCTCTCAGCACCTGGGCCAGCACCACTTGCTTTATGTAGTGGATCTAGTAGGGAAGACCAATGAATAGACTCCATGAATTATCCACTTTCTACTTGATTGCCTCATCTGTTAAAATGGCATTTATAAAATGCCCTTAGAAGAATGTAGGTGGCATAGGGGTTACAGAACTTGGCATCAGAAAAACCTAGGTTCAACTCCTGCCTCAGACACTTTCTAGCTAACCAAACAAACTTGCCCTTTCTACTTGCCTCCCTCTCCAAGCCTGTTTCCTCATCAGCAAACTGGGGATAATAATAGCACCTACTTCATGGTGCTGTTGTGAGGGTTACAGGAGATAATATGTGTAAAGTGCTTTGCAAACCTTAAAGCATTATATAGAAGTAAGCTTTTATTAAAATAGATAGATCCATGTGAAAAGTATTCTCCAGTAAGTTCATTTAAATGGAAAGAAATAGAAGTACACTTTTAAACCTGATTCAGTTTACAAAAATCTAATTCCCACACATATTTCTGGAATTTTTCTGTTCAATGAAGAATGCCCTACCTCTACTTTAATTTCACAAACCAGAGGCTGCCCCTAAGCAGCTTGTTTTATGCCTTGCTCACAGGTTTAAGAAAAGCTCAATGGGTGCTCAGGTGTGAAATACAAGATGTATATAATTTAAACATATTTATAAAATCCATATTAATTTGTTACTAGCCACTACTGAGCAATTCCCAGGGAATGCCTGGTTTACTTGAAGAGAGACTTAATCCTATGTTTGCTCCTTCTGCTTCCTAAAGCACTGACATCATCAACTCAACTTGATAAACATTTATGAAGGGCCTGTGTAAGGCATTAGGGTAGGCACAGGATGAATTGAGATGGATATAGTCTAGTGTCTAGCCTGTGTGCAAAAAAGCCTCATTTTACTATAATTCATTTTACTATGCTTTTACTATGGTTACTATTCAGTTTTGTGCTTTTGAGCACAAGTGCACAATCCAGTTGGGGACACAAGATGGACACACATTAAAGAATAAAAGTTATGGGAAATCCCCAGGAATATTTCTATGATCTGGCTACATTTTGAATGCTATAAATATTCTTGGAGATTTTCCATAACTTTTATTCTTTAATGTAAGTCCAACTGGATTGTGTGGTTTTGCTTGAAAGCACAATATCTTACATTTCTCTCAGTTCATCTCTCTGGGGCCTTAGCTTACTCACCTGTAAAATTTGGTTGGACTAGGTAACCTGTAAAGTTCCTTCCAATTCCATGATCCAATGATGGTTCATGACTAGAACAGAATTGAACAATTGTAGGAACTCAGAATATTCATTGATAAACTGTTTTTGTTTGCTATTGATTGGCTCCTTGTAGCCTGGAAGTACCAGCTTGGAGAGGCAGGTAACTTGTCCTTCATCCACACCAAACTCTACAATGTTACCTTCCCTGGTGAAAGCAGTTCCTAGTATTGAAAAGGAAAGAGTTAAGTTAACATGGGATTCTGAACAGGTGTTTCTGCTTCTCAGGGGGAGGTCAGAGCTTTCTATGGATGACAAGTGGAGAGGGCAGAGAAAGGTAGGATTCCTTCTAGCCCACTTAATTTTGGTCTTTATCAAAGCCTAGGTGTCATTATTTTGGTTTTCAGTTAAATAGCAAAATGAGCAGTATGAAAGATGTGACTGTCGAGGGCTTATGAAGTAAGAGTTGAAGGAACTGTGAGCTGGGCTTTGTTGGGAGAGAGTTGTGTCTTTTGTAATAACCAAAGCTCATTCATGCAATGTAATGGACCTTTCATCTCATGATTTAGTTCATAGGTCATTTGACTTTTCTACTCAAACTATGTCAACCCAGTACATATTTGATGATGTGTAACTTGGGCAAAAAGAATTAAGCTAGTTGGGAGCATATTGTTTCTGGATATTTTTAACCAAAGAATCCTCTCCTCTTTTCTCCATGTGTGAGTATAAAGTTAGCGTTTTTTGGTAAATGGTCAGATACCCTGCTTAGCCTTTGAAATAGGAAGCATGTCTCCTGCAAAGTGTCTAAGTGATATCTGAGGAGTGGATTTAGGGAAGGGAGAAGGATATTTAAGAGGTAAGGGTTTCTTTTTTGGCTCAGCTATTTACTTGGTGAATTTACCACATAGTTCCATATTAGCATTCTCTTATCTTGGAAAAACAAAGGTGTTCTGTGCTCCAGGTAGTTTGATTGAAGTGGATCCATTGATCAATAAACACTTACTAAGTGCTTATCATGTTCTAGGAACTGTGCTGGATGCCAGGGATATAAAGACAAAAATGAAAAAAAAATACCAAAACCCTAACCTCAAAGAGTTTATATTTAAATGGGAAGGTACAAAACTTATAGAGTGGCAGTCAAGGAAGGAGGTTTTACTCTAGGTCAGAAATTCTTAACCTTTTTTGAGTGTCCTGGAACCATTTGGCAGTCTGGTATAGTCTGTAGATCATTGCTTAGAATTATGTTTCTAAGTATATGAAATAAAATACCTAGGATCACAAAATAAATCAATTATATTGAAATATATTTATCAAACGGGCAGCTAGGTGGTACAATGGATAGCACACTGGTCCTGGAGTCAGGAAGACTCATCTTCATGACTTCAAATCCAGCCTCAGACACTTACTAGCTCTGGGGCACTGGACAAGACACTTAACCCTGTTTGCCACAGTTTCCCTATCTGTAAAATGAGCTGGAGAAGGAAATGGCAAACCTATCTTTGCAAAGAAAACCCTAGATGGGGTCATGGAGAGTCAGACACGATTGAAAAACTATTAAACATACATAGTTATCAAAATATTTTTAAAAGAAGCTTCTGAATCCCATGTCTAAGCAGGCATCGGAATTGTAAGTAGAGCCATAGATACATCAATAAAGCATTTATTAAGTGTTTACTCTGCATGACATTATCAGTTTTGGGATGGGGGCGGTATGGGTGGGATGTCAGGGCAATTGAATTGCTCTGGGTAGGCCTTGCTAACCTGGTAGATGACTGTCTAGGATGAGAAGCATAGTATGGGGCCACATAAATAGGAGAGAGGTGAGATAATAGCAAAAGAGTGAAGAACCTATAGCAGAATTACAAAAGCACAGAATGTTAGAATGCTCAATCTTGCAGAAACTTTAAAGGGCTCTTCACCCAACATTCTCATCACAGTAAAGGAATATAAAGACCAAAAATGTGAAGCACCCAAAGTCACAGTTAGACAAGGCCAGTCTTATCATAGCCTATGGAATGTCTGGGATAGGAAACGGGAAGCTAAGTCATAGAGGGGATTGAGTGCTGAACTCAGAATCAGTTAAGACTTGAGTTCAAATCCTGCTTCAGACAGTAACTAGCTATGTGATTCTGGACAGAATTGAAATGTAAATTCTGTCAGCCTTGGTTTCTTCAGCTGCAAAATGGAGATGATAATAGCACCTAACTTATAAGATGGTTGTGAGGATCATATGAGATAATCCATATATTTTGCAAACCTTAAAAAGATACGTAAAGGCTAGATATTACTATAGTTCCCTGTATACCAGTATATGTTGACCACTTCCTGTGATACTTATAGCCTGAGAGAGCTGCCTAAGCTAAGTGACTTACCCAGGGTCACCCAGCCAGTAATATTAGAGGCAAAAATATGACATCACCATCTGTGTCATTCCCGTAGCTCAGGTTTACATCTTGACTCAGAATCCAGAATGGAATCTGCTTCTCCGTGGAAGGTAATACAAAATATAGATCATTTTTATTGACTGTGGAAGAAGCAAGAAAAACTAGGCTCAAGTTAATGACTTTGTGGGAGTATCTAATTTCCCTAAATGTGTCCTTGTTTGAGAATTCTTTCTCCTGGCTGTCCTTCACATTACCAGCATCCCATATGTTCCTTGTGAGATGTTGTTTCTTTAAACATACAAAAAGAGTGGGCTTTTCTTTCTTCTTCTGAATTTGATCATTCATGGAAGCCCTTCTCCTGTCTGTCCTCTTGTGAGCTTGGACCTAGCTCTGGTCTGAGGTTGATGGCTTCCATTTGGTTTGCCTTTCAGCTGTCCCTCCTGTTTCTCTGACTCTCATCCTTTTCCCTCTCCCCACTCCCCTTCATTTCTATTGTTTTATAGCTCCTTTCTCTTGTGGAAGCCAGTGATTCATAGGGTCATTGATTTAGAGCTGAGAGAGACCTCAGGAGTCATCTGGTCCAAGTATGACTAGTGTGAGGCAGGCTCCGTTTGGACATTTCCTACCCTCGAGCTGCACCGTCCTCCTTCTTCCCCTCCTGCCCACTGCCCTAGTGCTTTCTGCTTTGTGATTTTATAGTCAGCAGCCTGATGATGATATATTCCACTTCATATTAAGGAATGTGAGTTACTGTTCTCATTAAATGCCACAGGTAAAGGGCACACTGCTGTTATACATGTTTGTTATTAGTGCTGATGGGCAGAGTCTGAAGACTCCAACATCTGTGGACCCAGATTACTTCCAACTGAAAGTCTCCCTCCCTGAGCATTGGCCAATAGAGTTTGTCATAGAAGTCTTTGCAGGGAGCCATGAGCATAACCGTGAGGCAGCCAAGGATTGTCTTTGTCTCGTCATCATTCTTCTTCATTAGTCCAGCGTCCCCACGTAACTCTGCAAATGACACATCTTCACATTCAAAATACGCCCCCAACGAGGTCCCCTGTCATCCACATTCCATACAAACTTTAATTGTCAAGACGTTCTCCTTGCTCTGAGTAGACTCTGTCTCTTGACACCTTCCACTCACTCCTCCTGGTTCCAACCCGGGGCCAAGCAAAACAACTCTACTTTTTGTTTTTATTTTTGTGGTTTTTTTGCTTTTACTTTTAATAATATGTCATTCTTAAAATACAGCATTCTTAAAACTGTCATTATTGCTAAGGAAGTTTGAAAGAAAGCTTGAGGCTGAGTTGTGTATGATGGGATGCTCCTAAAAAAACAAACTTGGGGAGGAAAAGGTAAAAAGGAGCAATTATCTCACAAATATGGGATGTGAAAGGAAGGACGAATATAAAGGAAGGAGGTGGGGGTGGAGGGTCGGTAATTTGGCAACCTTTCTTTCATCTGGGCTGAAGAGGAGATAATGTGTACACCTGGAGGAGTGTAGAAGTCTTCTGAACTTACAGAGAGGTGAGCGAACTGGGGAACTGGGTGGGAGAGGGACATTTAGAAGGGTGTATATATTAAGATATAGGAAGATAAGAGAGAAGATAAGGGAGGTACTTTTGGAGGGGTGTGTGTATTATCTTTTTTCCACGTACAGCTTTTTAAATAATTGAAGACACTATTCAGATATTATACCAATCTCAGTGATCAAGGTGAAATGACTTTCCCAAGGTCACAGAGGTAGTTAGTGATAGATAAGTAACTAGAAACTGTGGTATTGTGCCCTGACTCATAGTGACATTCTTTTGGGTGTACTGTGTTCATTCTGAGTTTATCATACAGATGATTTTAGTATAAACACCATGTTTATTGCCAGACAGAAGCTTTGCATTATGAGTGCCAGGGACCTGAAGACAGACAGGCTGATGAAAAGTGAACTTTGGCAATAAGTATAGACCTCTGGAATTCAGCGTGGTGTTTCATTTACAAAGGCTAAAACAAAAGGAATGGTTTAATTTTGCCCTTTGGTTAAGACATGCTACCAACTGACAAACTCCTGGCCCTTATTGATAAAGAATTTCTAATAGTTTAGAAATACTAACCTTAGTATTAAGTGCAATAATGTAGTTTCTTCTGTCTTCTTGGGATCCTGCAGTATTCACAGTGAAATATCACACAAGATGTACGATTTCATTGCTGAGCAGTTACCCCCTCTGTGGACACAGATCACCTGCCCATGACATGGCTTGGCCATCTCCGCATCACACAGGCTATCTCCCATGCTTGTAATGCATTCCTTCCTCATCTCTGCCTCTTACATGTGAATCTTGAAGGTGATGTTGCCTGATCCAAGGGAAGTCAGAAAGGCTGAAGGCGGGATGGGATGGCTTAGTTTTACAGAGCACCCACTCTCAGGTAATCCTGCATTGGCTCGCCTTCTCAGTTCTATAGCTAAGGGGCCCTATTAGTGCTTCCCAAAGCCCCTGATAAATGACCTTAAGGAATACCAAGGAACTGATTAATGGAAGTATGTGTAAAATAATATTACATATTTGTGTATATATAATGTGTGCATAAATACATACTATGGCATATGTATATATAATATAATAATAATAATAATAAAATACATATATGTGTGTGTCTTATGGTAGACATCTCTAGGGGAGGGGTGAGGGAAGAAAAGAAGGAAAAGAGAAAAAAATTACATGATAACTTTATCATATATTTAAAAAGAATAGCAAGTTGTAAATTTGCAGTTTCATGTGCAATCATCTTTTTGATTATATTATGCAATGGAACTATTGTTTTATTTCATAAATTAAAAATAAATAAATTCTTTTTTAAAAATACTAAAATTTCTTTTAGGCTTCTCTCTTTACAAATCCATAAAGCTTATTCTCACTTCCATGTTTTTCAATTGCATTCAATTAGGAAAAATCAAGGACAAGGAGATAAAGGTATTGTCAAATTTCGCTGAGTTAAATAGTAGCTAGAGGTAGCACAATGGATAGAGCACTGAACCTGGAGTCAAATCTTTCCTCAAACATATACAAGCTGTGTGCCTCTGGACAACTCACCTAACCTCTGTTGCCTCAGTTGCCTCATCGGTAAAATGAGTATAATGTGATAGCATCTACCCGCCAGGGTTTTCGTAAGCCAAAATAAGATATTATTTATAAAGTACTTTGCAAATTGTAAGGTGCTATATAAATGTTAGCTATTGTTAAATATAAAATAGACCTTGTTAAGTAGGTGATATAAATAGCTTCTGAGGTCTTTCTTTAGTAGCTTAATGGTTCAATTATCATTTTATCTTCCTTGAATCCACAATTTTAAACACTGATGTTTCAATCTAGCAAAATGATCAAAGTACAGATATTGACACCTTGACACTAATGTTCCTTCCTTGCGCCTTCCTTCATCATTCAAACCATGTAAGACCATGTTGATATTAAGAATTGTTCCACCTATGATTGCCAAATAGACCTTTGTGTAAAAGCAGCTTCAAAACGGTGTTGGATGGGACTTTTCAGTTTAAGTAGGATGATGGGATTGGGAGGGATATCAGGGGACATCCAGCTCCCTCAATTTCTAGATCATCCAGTCAACAAGCATTTATTAAGGTCCTTATGTTGTGCTAGGCACTTGGAATGTAGATGAAAAAATTGTAGTCCCTACCCTTAAGGAGCTTTTTAACATTTTAATGGAGGAAACAACATATACACATACAAATATATAAAAAAAAAATAAGCGCAACTAGGTGGTCCAGTGGATAAAGTGCTGGATCTGGAGTTATGAAGACTTATCTTCCTAAGTTCAAATCTGGCCGCAGACGTTTCCTAGCTGTGTGACTCTGGGCAAGTGACTTAACCCTGTTTGCCTCAGTTTCCTCATCTATAAAATGAGCTGGCGAAAGAAATGGCAAACCACTCCAGCGTCTCCACCAGAAAACCTCAAAAGGGGTCACAAAGAGTCAGAAATGACTGAAAAACTACTGAATACCAAAATATAAAAAATAAATCCAAGGTGATGTTGTAGGGAGGCACTGTAAGTTTGGGGAGATCAGAAAAGGCTTTATGCAGAAGCTAGTGTTTTATCTGAACTTTGAAAGAATCTAAGGATTTTAGGAGGTGGTCAGGAGGGAAGAGTACCAGGAGAAAGTTAGAAGAGGGGCTTCAGAAATTGTTACAAAGTTCTGTCTCCACACAGGTTGATTCCTTAGATGATGACTGAGGGGGACTGGATTGGAAGCAGGTTCAGAGTTCTGGGGTCATTGCTATTGCCAGGAATTCTTGGGCTTACCTTTTCAAATCCAGCAGATGGAGTTGGTAGCAAGAATGGAAATTCTAGTCTTTACAAAACACAGTTTTTTCAATTAATAAAACTCAATTTACCCTCCTTCTCACCCCTACCTCTGGAAAACACAAACTCCTTATAACAAATACAAATTGTCTAGCAAAACAAATTCCTACATTGGCCATATCCCCTTCTCTGTCAGGAGTTGGTAGTATACTTTCTCATCTGTCCTCAGTAACTATGATTGGTTGTTGTGCGGATCAGAATTTTTGTGGCTTGCAAAGTTTGTTTGTTTTTGCAGCTTTGTTGATGCATTAACTGCCCCTCTGATTCTTCTTTGACACTGTACCAGTTTATACAGGTCTTCCCACTTTTCTCTGAAAACATCCCCTTCATCATTTCTTATGACACAATAGTATTCCATCATATAAATATTCTTTAATTTAGTCAGCCATTTCTCAATTTATAAGCACCCCCCCTCCTTAGTTTCTTATTCTTTGGCATATTCTTTTTGCATAAGGATGGCTCCCCTCAGTGAAGGCTTTGGGAGCCAGGATGAGCCAGGGTTGGTGTTCAGAAGAGCACTATGGTTCCCTGGCCTTTTGGACTCAGAGTCCTGGGCTGTCTTCCTCACAGTCTGAGGGAAATGGTTGTTAAGATGGAAGCAGTGTTGGTAGTTTGACACATCCATAAAATATCACTTGCTAAGTATGACTCTATGAGGATGCCCTTCATATATGAATTGAATCAGATATGCTCTACAGTCCCTTCCACCTCTCATATCCTGTGATTCTGTGGGAATAGAGAGCATTTTAGAAATAGAATAAAATACGAACAAATTAAAATGAAAGAGCCACCAAAGAAGCAAAAGTGAGACAATTCCTTTGTAGTTTCTGAGACATGATAAGAGTTAGAAAATAGCTTGATAAGGGAGAAGATCCCAAGAACATAAAATTCATAATAAACCTTTTAGTTTGGGGTTATTTTTAAGTCAAATTGGAGGATTTGGTTTGTTGGGGTTTTTTTTTTTTTTGGATTTTTTTTTGTTTGTTTGTTTTTACATTTAGCATCTTCCAGAAAAGACCTTCTAAACTATACTGAGGAGTACTGGAGAAAAAGACTTAATAGACAATGCCTGAAGTTTCCAAGACAGAACTCATGGTAGTAAATGCCCGGGTCTCTGAAACCTACTGAAGGCAAGACCCTGGGTGGCTGCATGGAGAGCATTTGGGCCCTCTCTCAGTCTTCCCTTGATGGAATGAGTTGGGGAACAGAAGGAAAGTAAAAATTCCAATGAAGGATGCACATCTTATTTTTCAATTCAACCAACATTTTCTGAATGCCTACCATACAAAGATGCTTGCTGAGATAGGTTATTTTTAAAAGTATTCTTAAGCAACTTGGTGCCCACTTGCTTTTCCTTTCTAAATATTTTATAAGCTGCTCAAGGTTCAGAGCTAGACCTCCTGTTGCTTCACCTTTACTGACTCTGCACAGTAAATAGGTTTGACTAAAATGCCAGCTTTGTCCAAAGCAGCGTTGGGGGAATGCCAGGCTCTTGGCCAATTTCTAGATCTCTGGTTTGAGGTGCCTAGTACCACATTTCATGTTTCACCTGATCACCAAAGTACCCTGCCAGAGCTCATCAGAGGGATGCAAAATCTTTTTTCCTTAACTTTGTACTTTGGAAAGTCATTTTCTCCCCTCCCCATGCACCCATTCTGCTAATTTTTATTAATGGAGTAAGGTATGGGTTGACCCTGGTAGGATTAGGGAAAATAACTGAGTATCATGTCTTTTTTATCTTACTTCTAGTTTAGGTAGGGAAAGTTTACAAGTATGATAGAGAAACAAAGTCTGAATTATGGCAAAGGAAAAATCCAAAGGCACATGTTTAGTCTATGGTTGTGACTTATTCTAGAATATTCTACAACAATTCACAGATCCTTCCTCCAGAGGTTCTCGTAGTGCAGAGGATAGAGGAATGAGCTTGGAGTCAGGAACACCTGAGTTCAAATCTGGCTTCACGTCACTTACTACCTGTGTGACCCTAGGCAAATCACTTAAGCCATCTGCCTCAGTTTTCTCAACTGCATATGAGTTTATGTGCATATGTTCATCTATTATATGTGCATATATACAGTATACCACTTTAAAACATAGAAAGTGCTTTACTCATTATCTCAGTTAAATATGTGTAAACACATATTGGGGTGTGCTCAGGCCAGCTCCCACTGGTGGTTGGTAAGAGTCAGTTGTTAAATTTTCAATATGAGCATTTATACCTTGGAAATAGGCAAAAACTAGAAATCAAGGTTTGACTTAATTATATTCATTGTCTAGGAAAGTGATGGAGAAATCATGCAGGTAAAACTTAAAAGTATATTTTGGGTTTTTGGAGAGTAGGTTGTTAAACAGTTACCAGATCACCCCCAATAGATTGGTAGACAAAGAAATGTGTGTATGTGTATGTGTGTTTACACGTGTATGTATATAGCACTATAAAACTTACAAATATCCAGCCTATTGTCATCCCCCTTGTCAGACAAAGGCTGGGACTGCTGAGTTTCACAGCTGAAGCCCTCCAAGTTCACCCACAATCTGCGTGTGCATCAGATTACAAATGTTTTAGGGAGTTATCAGTAAGAGATTGTAATATAATTTATTTTTTCATAAGATCTTAGTAAGACTAACTGATTATATATCAGATAGATAGATAGACAGACAGATAGATATGTAAAATGTAAGAGCTAGCCACATAGATATCATTCTTCATGGGAGGTCTCATGTAGGAGGTGGTGCATTGACTTAATGTTTGTCTGTCCCTTTAAAGAAGGTTTTCCTGAGAAAAACCCACCCTATAAGGCAAATAGTAAAAGCATTTTGTTTGGTCTAGACCTC
The DNA here is from genome assembly GCA_023548195.1 of Bettongia penicillata ogilbyi. Lineage (NCBI taxonomy): Eukaryota > Metazoa > Chordata > Mammalia > Diprotodontia > Potoroidae > Bettongia > Bettongia penicillata. The sequence continues at coordinate 678,360 of JAJHZJ010000849.1, read as the reverse complement.
TTATTTCATCCGTGTAGAGAACTCCCTGGGTGGAAACTCCCACTGCTGATATAAATTGGTAAGGTTTTGTGTCTCTATCCATTTATCTATCATCTATCTAAAATGAGTTATTCTTATTTAGATCGTACATAAAAAGTTGATGTATTTATAGCCTCTGGACAGTCTCCCTCACCCTAACTTCCTAAAGCATTTATAGTCTATTGCACAGACAGATGTGGGTGAGCTTGGAAGACTTGAATTGTGGAACTCAGGAATTCCAGACTTTGTTTAACAAGGGGAAGGAAAACAGGCTTGGGGGCTGTGACCATTCCCCGTTTTGCCAATGAGGCCTGAAGGATAACTGGTTGATGAACATTCCTTGTTTAGGGCAGTAATATTCTGACATCATTCTGAATCTCTAAACCCTTTTCTGAAGGTGCGCAAAATGGCCTTTTGCATTTAGAAGCTGTCTGCTTGAGAACTGAATGTTCAGAAGAGGGTATATTCAGGCCTTAGACTCTGCCAAGCAAAACTGAAACTTCCTTATTTTTTATTTATTCCTTCATGTGATTGGATTTGATATCCATGGAATTTGATATTGCAAGCATTTAGTTATCACCATAATCTCCTTCCCTGGTTCCCATTACAAATATATAGCCCTTAGGAAAGGATCAGAAAACAGGATTGATTTTCAGCTGGAAGATTGCAGATTTTAGAGAGTTATGAAGAACTTTCTGCAGTTAAGGTAGTTGGGGCATTGAAATGAAATGAGATATTAAAGGATGTATTCCCTGATGAATAAGATGGATATCAATCTGTCCAAAGTATATTAGGAAAAGCCCCATCTAAAGATGAAGAAAATGACAACTTCTTGTAGCTGTTTCTTTGTCTGCAGGACATTACCAAAGGTGGGTCATCACCAAGATGGGTTAAAAAGTTTGCATTTTTATTTTGATATTTTGGTTCATGCACACAAGTGATTATCTTTTCCTCCTTTCAAAAAATAGAAAGCTCAATTTTAATGTTTTAATGGAAATTGCTTAGCCCTTTAAATGGTAAATATGAATCTATCAAAATAGCTGGCCTTAGATACTATTAAGTTGCCTAACACTTTTTTCTCCTCCCATGTACCTTTTGGAAAATATATAAAACTAGCTTAACTTAGTGTCCATTCTCCCCCAGTGAGTCAGCCAACAAGCATTACCTAAGTGCTTACTATGTGCCAGGTTAAAGGGTCTGTATTCAACTCATCCACCATCTATTAGACATCTACTACGTGCAAGACATTGTGCTATGGGGAGGAACCAAGATGGTGGAATAAAAAGACTCACGTATGCTAGCTCCAAATCCACAGCCCATAAATTTCCTGTAAGAAGAACTTCCCACAAATTTTGGATCACTGCAAGGTGCACAGAAACACAGTGGAAGAGATTTCTATTCCAGAGAGCCCTGGAGAGCTGTCCCCAGGGTCCGTCGTGCCCCAGAAAGCGGAACCCACCCCTGCGCTGCCTTGGTCACGCAGCCTCGGAGGAGCAGATCCGAGCAGGCTTCAGGGACAGAATCTCTGGCGGCCAGGAAGGTCCCTCCACCCACAGACGCTACAGGTCAGTGAGAGAGACGTCTGGGCTGGCTGAGAGGGGAGCGGGGTGTCTCCGTGACTCGGGCCCCCTTGGGAGGCAGCAGCAGAGGCAGCAGCAGCGGCCTGGGACTCCCCAAGCAGGCAGGAGCTCAATTACCGAAGGTCTCTGCATAAACCCCCTGAGGGAGCTGAGCCTGGGAGGCGGCCCTGCCCCCACCCACTCCATCACTGAAGGTCTCTGCATAAAGCCCCTGAGGGAACTGAGCCTGGGAGGCGGCCCTGCCCCCAACCACTCCATCACTGAAGGTCTCTGCATAAAGCCCCTGAGGGAACTGAGCCTGGGAGGTGGCCCTGCCCCCACCCCAGCACCAGAACATAAGCTCACATTGAATAGCAGCCACTCCCGCCGCAGAAAGCCCATTTGAATCTCAGACCCCAAGCACTAGCTGGGCTGATCCAGGCAGGGGTGGAGAGGAATCTCAGAAGTCAGGTAACTGGCTGGGAAAATGCCCAGAAAAAGGAAGCAGAATAAGACCATAGAGAGCTACTTTATTGGGGAAGAGGTGTTCCTTCCCCCCTTCATTTCTAATGATGAAGTACAATGCCTGCCATCGGAGAAAGATGTGGAGGTCGGGGCCTCTCTATCCCAGCCATCCAAGGGGCATGTCCGGTGGGCTCAGGCCATGGAAGAGCTCAAAAAGTTAGAAAATCAAGTTAGACAGGTGGAGGAAAAACTGGGAAGAGAAATGAGAGAGATGCAAGAAAAGCATGAAAAACGGGTCAATACCTTGCTAAAGGAGACCCAAAAAAAATGCTGAAGAAAATAACACCTTGAAAAATAGGCTCACTCAATTGGCGAAAGAGGTTCAAAAAACCAATGAGGAGAAGAATGCTTTCAAAAGCAAAATTAGCCAAATGGAAAAAGAGGTTCAAAAGCTCACTGAAGAAAATAGAATGGAACAGATGGAGTCTAATGACTTCCTGAGAAACCAAGAAATCATAAAACAAAACCAAAAGAATGAAAACATGGAAGAAAATGTGAACTATCTCATTGGAAAAACAACTGACCTGGAAAATAGATCCAGGAGAGACAATTTAAAAATTTTGGGACTACCTGAAAGCCATGATCAAAAAAAGAGCCTAGACATCATCTTTCATGAAATTATCAAGGAAAACTGCCCTGATATTCTAGAACCAGACGGCAAAATAAGTATTCAAGGAATCCATGGATCACCACCTGAAAGAGATCCAAAAAGAGAAACTCCTAGGAATATTGTGGCCAAATTCCAGAGTTTCCAGGTCAAAGAGAAAATATTGCAAGCAGCTAGAAAGAAACAATTCCAGTATTGTGGAAATAAAATCAGGATAACACAAGATCTAGCAGCTTCTACATTAAGGGATCGAAGGGCATGGAATAGGATATTCCAGAAGTCAAAGGAACTAGGACTCAAACCAAGAATCACCTATCCAGCAAAACTGAGTATAATACTTCAGAGGAAAATATGGTCTTTCAATGAAACAGAGGACTTTCAAGCATTCTTGATGAACAGACCAGAGCTGAAAAGAAAATTTGACTTTCAAACACAAGAATGAGAAGAAGCATGAAAAAGTAAACAGCAAAGGAAAGTCAAAAGGGACTTACCAAAGGTGAACTGTTTACATTCCTACATGGAAAGACAATATTTGTAACTCTTAAAACTTTTCAGTATCTGGATAGTTGGTGGGACCACACATACACATACACACACACATGTACACGTGTGCACACACACATACACACATGCACGCACATACAGAGACAGAGAGCACAGAGTGAATTGAATAGGATGGGACCATATCTTAAAAGAAATTAAGGTAAATGGTGAGAGAGAAATGTAATGGGAGGAGAGAGGGTGAAATGGAATGGGATTAATTATATCTCATTCAAGAGGCAAGCAGGAGACTTTTTAGTGGAGGGAAAAAGAGGAGAGGTGAGAAAAAAACATGAAGTTTACCCTCATCACATTCAACTAAAGGAAGGACTAAAATGCACACTCATTTTGGTATGAAAACCTATCTTACAGTACAGAAAAATGGGGAAGAAAAAGATAAGCAGGGAGGGAGGGATGATGGAAGGGAGGCCAATGGAAGAAGGGAGCAATTTGAGGTCAACACTCTTGGGGAGGGACAGGATCAAAAGACAGAATAGAAACAATGCGGGGCAGAATAGGATGGAGGGAAATACAGTTAGTCTTATACAACACGACTGTTATCAAAGTCATTTGCAAAACTACACAGATAGGGCCTATATTGAATTGCCTGCCTTCCCAAAGGGAATGGGTGGGGAGGGAGGGATGGGGAGAATTTGGAACTCAAAGTTTTAGGAACAACTGTTGAGTATTGTTGTTGCTACTAGGAAATAAGAAATACAGTTAATGGGGAATAGAAAGTCATCTGGCCCTACAGGACAAAAGAGAAGATGGGGACAAGAGAAGGGAGGGATGATAGAAGAGAGGGCAGATTGGTGATAGGGAAAATTAGAATGCTTGGTGTATTGGGGTGGGGGGAGGAGACAAATGGGGAGAAAATTTGGAACCCAAAATTTTGTGAAAATGAATGTAAAAAGTTAAATAAATAAATAAATTTTTTAAAAAAAGACATTGTGCTATGCATCAAGATAGAAAAATAAAACAGCCCTTGCCACCAAGGAGCTTGTATTTAGTTGGGTGTATACAATAAGCACACAAGTAATACATACAAAGCAATTTCAAGATGATAGAGTGACAATAACAGGGGATGGGATGGGGGGTGGCTACATGCAGTATAGGAAGTTGTGTCTTTAATAATATTTAATATTTATTTATCCTTTTTAAAGGAGGCTTTCCTTACAAAACCCTACTATATAAGGCAGGCAGTAAAAATATTTTGTTTGTTTGGTCAGATTTGTGATTTCCTCATGGGACACTCCCAGTATGGAAACTCTCTCTGCTGATGCAGATAGGTAACTTTTCAGTAATTTAGTCTTAGACAGATGAATAGGAGCGCTTTGAGGTTGGGTGACTTGCCCAGGGTCAACCAGATTGTATGTATTAGAGGCAGGATTTGCTTGCTAGCTCTGTGTTCACTATACCATGCTATCTTTCACTACCAGAAGAGTGTCCCTTTTTGCAGATGAGAAAACCATGGTGGAGAAGGGAGCTTGCCTTTTCCAAGGTCATCCTGCTAGTAAATAGTACAAGTCAGCAAGTCTTCTGATTCCATGGCAAGTTTCCCTTTAAGGCCTCTACATAGGCCTTTATAAGAATGACTATTTCTGATGAATTCCCCAAATGGAATCATCTTCCTTTTCCACAAAGAATAGTTACTATGGAGATCAATAGAAAAGAGATTATTTTGTGTAAATATTCTCTTCATTTAAAAAAAAAGTGAAAGATGGGAAAAGGATAAATTTATGTTTCAGGAAGACTTGGTTTATGTCCCAATATTTACTTTCTTCCTTTTGTTTTTGTGGATGTTTGAAGGGAAGCATTCCCATTTGTTATTGTAATCAAGCAGTGAATCAGCTAGCATGTCTTTGACTAAAGATTGCACATGAACAGTTAAATGATGCTCGCATAAGCTGTTTTCAACAAATACACGCTCATTTATGGGCCTGTTGTGTCTCTACCTTTTTTCGGCCATTGTTGTGATTGATTAATTTCAATTCAATGTGTTGGACAAAGTACTAAGGATGGAAGTGCAAAAATTAAAGCATTCCCTGACCTCAAGGAGTTTACATTCTACTAAGAGGATACAATGGTGAAGTGGGAGTGTTTGTAGTAGACCATATGGCAGAAAGTGAAGGCTTCAACTCAGGTGTGTTAGCTAAGGTATTGGATTAGAACAGAGAAGATAGATGGGTGCAAGAGATGTTGAGTAGTTAGAATTGGCAGCATCTCCAAAGGGATTGGCCATAGGGTTTGAGAGAAGAAGAAGTTGAAAATTACTCTGTGGTTGAGAGTCAGGATGGCTGGAAGAATGGTGGTGTCATCTGTAGAAATAAACAAGAATGAAAAGGCAGTTGAATGGGAAAAAGGAGTTCTGTTTTGGACATTTTGAGTTTGAGATAGCTATGGGATAATTGCTATTGTTCAGTTATGTGCAACTCTTCATGATCCTATTAGGTGTTTTCTTGTCAAAGATACTGGTTTGCCATTTCCTTCTCTGGGTCATTTGACAGATGAGGAAACTGAGGCAAACAGGGTGAAGTGACTTGCCCAGAGTCACACAGTTAGCAAGTATCTGAGGCCAGATTTGAACTCAGGAAAATGAGTCTTCCTGACCCCAGGTCTGGTGCTCTATCCATCGTACCACCTAGCCCCAAAGGGACAATTATTCATTTAGAATACAGGGGCTGGTAGGACTAAATGACATCTGAGCTAAAGGCAATCTGGGGATAGGAGAGTACCAGCAACTGTGAGACTTAAAAGAAGTTTCACTTAGGAAATGGCACCTGAGCTAAATCTTAAAGAAAGCTACAGACTCAAGAGGAACATAATAAGCACTTAGACATCAGTGGGTTTTCTCTGGGAGTTTCATCTTTTCTTTAACGTTGTCTTCCAGAACCAGCAAATCAAAGTGATACAGGATTGTGGAATGGGAGCCATGACTTACATTTCCCATCTTTCTCTCTGTCCCACCGAGGCCCTTCAATCCTATTGTCAGAATTCCTCTTACCAGCATTCGGAGGAAGCCACTGTGTGGTGTGTGGCCATCAGTCCTGTTCTGATTAAATTTGAAAAGGCTCCATCCTGTTCTGAACAGCGGGGAGAGGTTGTTTCAGCTGTCAGTGGTTCTCTGCTAATGATGACTTTTGCTCACCAGAAACAGCTGGGGGTGAGGAAGGGCAGGAGGGCTTTAAAAAAATGTATACATCTTTTAGAGGAGAAAATGTTAGTAGAGTTTGAGACATGATCAATTGACTAGACTACTGCCAAGGAGGAAACAATAGACTCATTGAGTCAATAATTACTCATAGCTGAGATACCTGTGTGTAACCAGTGCTTCGGTAGTAGGTGAGGTGGCTTTTAATCACCTAGTTTTGCCATAGGTAAACGTGAAAATGCATTTCAAACGTTACATTTGCTCCATGAGTTTTGATATAGCATCATTGTTCCTGGAAACTTAACTGCTCACCCAGGGTATGTTGTTAAATAGGCTGGAGATCAGAACTGGGCCTAGAGTTTTATTGGCTTGAGGGGCTCTTGAGTGAGGAAACCCTGTCTGCCAATGCCCTGGTGCCTTCTCTAACACAGGGTCTTAGGAGATCTGAAGTGTCCAACTCAAAGACAAATAGGGCCACTGAAACATACATGAGGATCCCTATAGGCCACATTGTGACCCAGAAAAACACAATTAGCACAATTAATAATTGACCATATCCATGTATTGTTGTATTTTTATTTATTTTGTTAGATATCGCCCAATTACATTTTAATCTGGTTGGACTGAACTTGGCCACTATAAGGCAGATAAGCACCATGTTTGCTCCCTCTGGCCTAGGGCACTGAGAAGTTAAGTGACTCACCCAAGGTTCCACAGCCAGTGTGTGTCAAAGGGAGGACTTGAACCCAGATTTTTTTAGTTCCAAGGCCAGCTCTCTGCCACTAAACCACATTACCTCTCTAACAAATAACCTTTGTTAAATTCTTAGATATATCATATTTTATCCTATAATTCCCCAGTTGAAAAAATCTTCCAGGGTCATATTTCTGCCCTTTCAGCCGCTCCCCCACATTTCCCAGTATTCTCTCACCTCTATGCATTCTCACAGGTCACTTTCAGCTTGTCATATGCTTTTTCATAATCTCCACCTGCTGGAGTGTTGCTTTTCCCTCGGTGGCACCTCCTCCATGAAGCTGGCCCCTCCTCCATGAAACTGGCCCTGATCAGATGACTCTGAGCTCTCTTGCCTCAAAAACCTGGAGCGCTTTTGGTTTCAGTCTCTCCTTTGACCTCATCACATTTTACCTTGCATTCGTCTTATCTGTGTACCTATCACATAGGGACCACAGATAGGAACTGGGCCATTTTCTCACGTTTGGATTCTTAGTGGCAAGACTCTAGTGCATAGCAGGAACTTTTACAAAGTGTTTGTGGACTTGAAATCAAACTACTTGGCTTCCCTTGCAAAGCCTTTCACGTTCTGCCCTCACCCTACCTGTCCAGCCTCAGTGCCTACAATGGCCAAGTCTCCTTATAATCCCCGAAGTTTGCCATGATCATTCACCTTTGGGTCTGGAATGAATCCTCCTCTTTCCTACTCCCATTTACTCTTCCCCATCCTTCAAGACCCAGCTCAACCTTTGTTCATCTCTCTGAAACCTTCTCTGAATGAATTAATTCCTGAATGAACTTCTGTACCATTTTTAGAAAGCCTTAGATTTTTTCTTGCTGGAGATCTTGGATCCAGAGCTTAAGGGGACCTCAGATGCCATCTATTTCAACCTCTTTAATTTTTCAGATGAAGAAATTGAATCCTAAGGTATTTAATTGACTTGTGCAAGATCACTCAGGTCAGAGGTGGGATTTGAACCTAGATCCTCCTCTTGTCTTTATTTTATCACAGTAGCCCTATTCATCTGTCCTTATCTGTTTTTGCTATTGTTTCATATTCTTATCTTCCCAATTATGACTCCTCCTAATAACTCATATTCAAATGACACTTTAAGCTTTGCATAATGCTGTCCTCAATCCTTTGAGGTAATTAGAAAGTATTATTATCCTTTGTTTATGGATAAGGAAATAGGCACTGAGTGTTTAAGTGACTCATCCATGGTGATACAACTAGTAGACATCTAAGGCAGGATTCTAACCCAAGTGTCTGTCTGTGCTAAGTCCAGCACTCTTTTTACTATGCCACATTCTCTCCCCAGAAAATAAGACATCTGAGGATAGAAACCATGTCTCATAGGCTTTCTGGATCCCACATTCCTAGTACCTAACATAATGCTAAGCCACATAGAAGGTACTCCATATCTTTGTTTAATGAATGAATGCCCTTAATCACCTTCCTCTTCCTTATGCTGTGATAAAAAGGTATATGCTAGTAAATATTTAACAGGTGTCTCCAAAAAAATGCACATGGGACATCCTTTTAAGTTTAATCTGCGTCATTAACATTTTCTCCATCCCTTTTTAGTATCTAGACAACCAAGAGAACAATCAATCAGTGATGCCCTGATTTGAAGTATTTGTCTGATTTCTGAGGTGTAGATGCTCACATGGAAAATTTAACAATTGTTTTTCTCAAACTGGCCCCAGCACACCCCTAGCAGCTCACATCCTGACCATTTCTCACTGATAAAATGAAGGGATCCTCAGTTATATAGGGTTGGTTCATCAGTGAAAGCTAAGCACGAGGTGAAGAGATGTCATTGTACTCAGAACAGGGATGAGAGATGGTGTGGCCACTGGCCTTAGTTTTGCTGATTTTATTATCTCTATTGTAGGTGTAAGACACAGAGGCAATTTAGAGAGTAACTTGTGTCCTTTACATCATTTACTTCTAGCTAGGCACTGCTTGTACTGAGAATTTTTATTTCTTGTCCTAGAATTAGGAAGGAAAAAACTTATCTTGGGCAGGGAAGAAATGCTAAATTTAAAAAGGCTGGTTACTGTTCTTCATTTTAGGGTGTGTTTGTTTTTAGTGATGTAGGGGAAAGAGGAACATCAAAGAGAGAATATAAGCACTGGACAATTATAACAGATGTTGGGAAAAGGCAGCAATGCGTATTTCTTAATTGACTTTTACGTTCTCTGCCAAGGAGAATTGTCTTTGTACCAGGAAGAAAAGAGATCGCTAATGAGGATTTGAAGCCCAATAGGAAATAATAAAAGTGAACATGGTTGATTTTATACTTTCAGGCCACCAGGCCAGGGAAAAATTGGATGCTAAGGTACTAAAAAAACTTGGGAATGTGACTGCTGGACCACTGTCAGTGCTCTTTGAAAAGCGGTGAAGAGTGGGAAAGAGGCCCCAAAACTGGAGAAGGGCACTTCTGGTCCCATTTTTTTTAAATAGAAGTTTACCAATGGTTGACCAACAAGCTGACTTTTGCCTCTAGAAATTCTGGGATATTTCACTGAAGAGAAGGTTAGTGAACATCCAGAGAAGGAATCAGTGATCTCAAAGGGCCAGCATGGCCTCATCAGGAACATTTCTTTTAATAATGATGATGATCTGTTCAGTCGTTTTCGGTTGTATCTGACTCTTCATGGTCAATCTGGGGTTTTCTTGGCAAAGACACTGGACTCGTTTGCCGTTTCCTTCTCCAGCTCATTCTATAGATGAGGAAAGTGAGGCAAACAGGGTGAAGGGATGTGCTCAGAGTCATATAGCTTAGTAAGTGTCTGAGGCCAGATCTGAGCTCAGGGAGATAAGTCTTCCTGACTCCAGGCCTGGCATTCTACCCACTATACCAGCTTAACTGCCCCATATAGAGTGATAGCTTTTATTTAGCATTTTAAAGTTTGCAAGGCACTTTACAAGTTTCTCATTTGATCCTCACAACTGTCCTAGGAGGAAGGTACTACTATTATTTTCATTTTACAGTTGAGGGAAGAGGTGGACAGTAGTTAGGTAACTTCCCTAGGATCATATAGCTAGTAAGTATCTGTCACAGGCAGGATTTGAATTCAGGTTTTCCTGACTCCACGTCCAGCACTCTATCCACTGCTCCACCTAGCTACCTTTATAATCAAGTTATCTGAATGGTAGATCAGGGAAATGCAGCAGATGTGGTTGGCCATGATTTCAACAAAACATCTGACTTTGTTTCCTTCTGGATAAAAGAGAGGTGGGGGCTAACAGGAGCTATGATTAAGTAGATTCATAGTGAGTCAAATGGCTAGAACCAATGTCAACTTGGTAAGTGGCTCAGGGAAATGTCCCATAGGTCTGGATTCTGTGTTGACTTCTCCATCAATGAACAAAGCAATTAATTTTTAAGAAAAAAAAGTATTTATTAAGTGCCTAATATATGCCAAGCACTATGCTACACATTGGAAATATAGATGACAGAGCAAAGACTATCCATGCCCTCAAAGATTTACATTTTCATGTGGGAAATGACACACAAAGGGACTGATGGCCAGGATGGGCACTTTGTTACAGAGGTCATCAGTTCGTGGAATCACAATGTTAAAATTGGATGGGCCCTTAGATGCCATCTCATTTCACAAATAAGAAAAATAAAGCCCATAGAAGTTAAATGAACTTACTAAGGGTCACACGATTAGTGAGGGCCAGAGGCAGGATTTGAACCCATGTTCCCTTGACTTCAGATCCAGTACGTTGCTTCCCAAGGAAGAAGAGTGCAGCCTCAGAGTATCTATTGATACAGACCATCCAAGGACAGTGGCAGGGTTGATTTGGCCACAGTTCATGATTCCACATCTGAGGGATGGTGCCTTAGAACGGAGAAGGAAAGCATAATCATGAGACTGTAAGGCCTTTGTGGGATAGGAAATTGTGGGAGAGTAGAGATAGAAATAAAGCAAGGCTAGGGCTTTCCTGAAGAGCCATCATGGAAAGGCAGTGGGAGATGGCCATAGAATACATAGATGGCATGCCTACCAAATTTGCCAAATGACACGGTGCTGTAAGGGATAGCTGCATTGGGTCAAGCAATGAATGTTATCAAGTACACCAAATCTAATAATATGAAATTCTATAGAGATAATTTTGTTGTTGTTTCAGTTGTGTCCAACTCTCCGTGACCCTATTTAGGGTTTTCTTGGTGAACATATTGGGGCGGTTTGCCATTTCCTTCTCCAGATCATTTTACACAGGAGGGAACTGAGGCAAATTGGGTTAAGTGACTTGCCCAGGGTCACACAGATAAGTATCTGAGGCCAGATTTGAACTCAGGAAGATGAGTCTTCCTGATTCCAGGCCCAGCGTTCTATCTACTAGACTACGTAGCTGCCCTACAGAGATAATGATAAAATCCCAAATTTGGATTCCAAAACTCTACTTCATATTAGCAGTTTGATTGATATAGTTTATCTGAAGAATATCCAACATTTTTAGAAGGCCCCAAGCTCAACATGAGTCAGCAAAAAAAAATTCATTCTAAGGCAGCATAAGAGGAGAAATGACAAGTTATCACCTATACTTTGCCCTGTTCAGACCACATCTTTAAAATCTGGTCAGTTCTGGGCACCACATTTGAGGAAATACAAATGTAAGCTGAAGAGTTGAAGTGTACCCAGTGGTGGGTCGTGCCAGATGAAGATTATTTGTTAGCTTTGGGGGAGGAAGACTTGAATTACCATGATGACTAACATCCAGTATTTGAAGGAATTACATGTAGGATATATATTAGATCTATCCTCCTTAGCCCCAGAGGACAGAATGAGGAACAATGGATTAAAGTTGTAGAGAGGTAGTTTTTGAATTTAAGTGTGGAAAAAAACCCATCTCAACTATTAGGGATATTCACAAATGGAATTGGATACCTTGGAAGGGAATGTTTTTTTTCCCCTCAGGGCAGTTTTTCAGAAGACTAGATGGCAACTTGTTAGGGGGCTGTTTTAGAGGGAATTTGGGGCTGAATGGGGTTGAGCTCTCTGGTCCCTTTCAAACCTGAGATTCTGTGAACCTGTTTAATAGATAATAGGCCCTTAACACAAGTCACGCACAAAACATCATTGTTTTAAGAATTTAATACAGGAATTTTGGGGGGAGAAATATAGACTAAATGAGGTAGAAACTTATGAGCTAGACACATTCCTTCTCTAGTCTAGACAGAAATATTTATCTCTTCTTCAACATTTACTAAGCTAATCATGCTATTCAATGTTTAATTCATATAAATGACCAGCTAGCTTGTCTTTCTAAAAAATGAATGCAGAATCTTTTTTACGTTTGTTGTTCTTGGAATTATATTGTCCTTTAGGTTATCAAGAATTAATTTTACCTAGGAAGATTTTAAAACAATTACAGTGCCCTACTTATTCTCATCTCTTTGTGGTTATGGATTATCTCTTCTGTCTTCCTAACATATCAGAGAGCCAAGAAAAAATTGGGGGCAGGAAATTTTATTATTTTCATTTCATAAATAAGGAAACAGAATAGTAGAAAATATGAATAGATTTATTCAAATTAACAGCCATAGGAGAACCCAACTCAAATTCCCAGCCTCGTAAGCCAATATTTGGTGACTATTTAATCTCTTTGGTAAAACATGTTATTTAACAAAAAAAAAGTTAAACTTTAAGTGATAAACTTTATATAGACATAGAATAAGTTTAGTTTATTTTTATGATCATTTTTAGACTAAATCTTCTCACATCTTATTTTCTCCCCCTCTCTGCGTATTCCCCAACCCCATCCTGGGGAGAGAGTCACATACAGAAAGGAGATCAGAGGAAGGATTATTTATGCTGTCTCCTTATTGACCAATTTGAGGCCACAGGTTCCCCACAACTGAATTAGACAAATGGCCTTTGAGATCCTGTTAAGGTGTAGGTAGACCTACAATTCTATGATCTTTCTATCTCTTTCATTTCTTAACTCTAAATCTACTTTTTGTCCTTATTATAGTGACTTTCAGCACCTTAAACCATTCTGTTTACTTCCCATGCCAGGCTTTCACCTCCTCTCCCCCACTTCCTCCATGCTTTGCCATTCCAGTGGCACTAGGCATTGGAACCTTACCTATTTAATCTCATCTCCAGATGACCTCCACCATCCAGTTTGTCCAATTCAGTTGTAGAGCTGTTGAGTATAGCTGGGAAAAAGTATCTATACTGAGCTGATTTCATCCACTCCATATTTGGGGCTCACAGACTCAGCTGGGTTCACCTGATTGCTTGACAAGTCTCCGTTCAGTTGTTTCCATTATGTCCAACTGTTTGTGACCCCATCTCAAGTTTCATGGCAGAGATACTGGAGTGTTTTGTCTTTCCTTCTCCAGTTCATTTTTACAGATGAGAAACTGAGGCAAGCAGGGTTAAGTGACTTATCTAGGGTTACAGAGCTAGTAAATCTTTGAGGCTAGATTTGAACTCAGGGGGATTAGTATTCCTTGCCTCTAGGCCTGGCACTCTATCCATTGCACCATCCATTTGTCCCTAGGAATCTTTTAGTTCACCTTGATTGAATCCTTGCCTCATTCCCAACAGAATCTGCTATTAACTTTTATTTTCTCCTTCTCCCTCTCCTCTTACCATCAGCCCAACCCAATCACACTTATAGTTGACCTAGACTCCTACAGCACTGAAAAGACTGAAGCCATCTGGTGGGAGCCTTTTAATCCACTGCTACCCTTGGACTCCATTCCTTAGACCTCTGTACCATTGCTTCCTTTCTCTTTCCGTCAGGGGAGGGGGAAATCCCATTGTCTTGTAACTTCTCTAAGACCTTATTCCATCCATCTTGTTTACTTTCCGTCTCTCCATTCTAATCAATCTTCCACATAACTTTAAAAACAACACTAGTCTGCGTCTTGTCTTGGGTGGAGGGCAGGGAGGGGAAGGTGAGCTGAAGAGGGGAATCCAGTTGTTTCTGCATCCTGACTTATTGGCTTATAGTATCGGTAACAACTGCTCACTTTTCAGCTTTCTATGAAGCTTTGAGAGTTTAATTCATATTCATTTCCATTAGCATCTAAACATTTCAGGTAGAGAACATTTTTGGAAAATCATTCAATTAAGGTGACACAAACAGGACTTGTTTTTTTACTCCCTGCATAACTGATAAGTAGCTATAATACATAGAGGTAACGATACAATATATGTTAGCAACCATTTTTTTTAAAGCCAAAGTATAGTTCTTAAAATGAGATTCTTTTGTTTTTCTTTGAATATTGAAGCTTTTATCTTTGTTTAATTCATAATAAAAACAAAATTTAAAATAAAAATTCAATTACCTTTCCTCTATAAAAAGGGGAATGTAATAAATTTGCATTAGCTGGCATTATACTTTCATTTTTATCATATTCAGTCGACATATATTTCTTAAGCTCTTATTATATACAAGTCATTTTATTTGGTAATAGGGGCTATAGAAATATAACTAAGATGTAATCCTTGCCTTCAAGAAGCTTACAATTAAATATGGGAGATAAATAATGTGCACTAAAACACATGCAAAACTAAGACGTACTCAAAGGAGAGCTCCAAAGCTCTCTGAGAGATGGGAAAGAAGATTCCACCATTGGTAAGGGTGAATCATGGAAAACTTCATGGATAAAGTGCCATCTGATCTAGGTATCAAAAAAGGCAAAGGATACACATTTTTCAGACAGTAAAGACATAAGATGGTTTGGTTCATGCCTGTAGCAAGTGTGTCTTAGTGGAAAAAACACAGCCTTGACTTAGAATCAAAGAACAGCAATTCAAATTGTCTCTACCATTTAATAGTTGTGTAACATTACACAACGTCCTTTGTTTGGACCTCAGTTTCCTCATTTGTAAAATACTGATAAAACTTCCTACCTCAGTATTATGGTAAGTATAACATGAGAGTATATGTAAAGTATTTTATAAACCATGAAGCATTCTAAATGTGATACAGAATTCCACATTCTATAAATGTGAGTTACTGTTATTGACAATTGATTTGAAATGTACTCCATTGAGGTATTTTCATTTTTTGCCTCTATGGACACATGATTTTTAGGGGCCAGGTTACATTTTAGTTATCATGTCTTTCTTCAATGTTTCCACTTGAGGCATCTGCCAATATTGTACTGGACTCAGCAATGTGGCACATTGATGCTTCTCCAAATCCTGTTGTGTTTTAATGATCTGATAGTACGAAACACATTAAAATAGTTCATTGGACTGTGCTTAAAATAGATTAGAAAAAGCTTTCTGGAGAGCTGGAGGAGGGAGAGCAGCTTAAAATGCCTAGAATGAAGAGACATTTTCAGTTGTTCCATGATTTGACTTTTCAGCACAGACAGTAAGCTACAGGTTTCTCAGCAGGCTTGTTCTCAAGCAAATTGACTTTTCACCAACTCAGCCTTAATGATAGAGTGGCACACAGCTGTACCCCCCAGTACAGGAGAGGAGGTCCCCCAGTCTCTGTGAATGGGGTTAAATGAAAGGAATGGCAAAAGGGATTATGGGAATGCCATAGAGGAAGAAAAAAATCCATAAAAGGAATAGATTTGGGGAAGATGTACTAAAGAAATGGGAGCAAGGGTAGATGGCTATTTCCAGGGAAGGGGGAAAGAGAAAGAATGCAATGCTGGCAAAAAAAAAAAAACAAAACAAAAACCCAACATTAAAAAAAAAAAAAACACACACACCTGTGTCTGGGAAACATCTGGCAGAACAAGGTTGTTGATTAAATTTGAAATTTAAAAATAAGTTCAGTCAGATGCCATAAAGTTTAGTCAGAGTCCAGAAAGTGCTATTACCCTTTCCCCTCCAAAAAATTACCTTAGAAAAAAATATTAAGTTTTATTGTCATGAAAGGGTCATTTCAGAGGATATATTGGCATACTCTATACAAAGTATTCAATACTAATTTTATTTCATAGTGCCATTATTAATGTTATAATAAAACCATGACCAATTAAATCACAAGTTCAGATATCCTCCTCCAATGCCATAAAATTGTAAAGCCCTAAAATAATATTGTTTATCCAATCACCAATTTACTTTTATGGAACTAACTCTTGCGTGTAGCATTACTTCACCTAATGTTTATACCTTGACCCAATTACAGATGTTGGATGGGTTATACCAGGTTTCTCAACATGGGGCCCTAAAGAGGTCTGTGAATGAATTTCATGGAATCTGTGAATTTAAATGAGAGAAATTACACCTTTATGTCAATATGATTGGTTTCCTTTGTAATCCTACATATTATATTCATTGGGACACATTATTCCTAGAAGATGTTCATAGGTTCACCACACTACCAGTAGGGGTGCAGGATGCAAAAAATGTTCACTATCCTTGGGCTATACTCTGATAACTCAGGATGATCTTCCCCTTCAATTCTAATGTGAGTAGGCTGAATTGTAAATCTCAGTCTTTTCTAAATACCAGTACCTTCCTCTTAATCCTTGGATCTGTAAGGTACCTTGGTAATCAACTTGTCCAAACCTTTTGTTTTAAAGATGGAGAAGTGAAATCCAGGGATGTAAGGAGAACCAGCCAGCTAGCACAGGTTAGTGGACAAAACCAAATTTCCTATATACTCTTCACACACCAGCTTCCATCATTACTAATCCAGTTTTCTGTCACACTTGGGGAGAGAAAAAGCAATGCCATGAATTTCTATTTCTTTTTAAATAGATTTGTTGGAGTGGATGCATTGACCACTACCAGTTTAAGAAAATGTGGTTTGATTAAGTTGACTTGAACTTATTTTTCAGCTCCATCTTGACTTTAACAGTGAATTATTTCCCAACATCATTTAGATCAGTTAATACTTCTAAGTAGTATTAACTTGAAATCCAAATAATTTATTATGATTTCAGTGCAATCCAGTAGAGTAGGGTACAATGAACAAAGAACAAAAACCATCTCACTTGGATTTTTTTTAGAACAAGTCATTCTGTGCTATTCAGGGGTTCTCTCATCTATCATTTAAAACCAAACCTTGGGGATATTAAAGAAATTATGTGAAGTGATGTTCCATGGTCGATTATATGTATGATACCTCCTGGCTCTAACTCAAAGACATAACTATTGGGAGAGATGTCAGGACTTCTATTATACCTGCTTTAGTACAATTCAAGGCAATCAAATCAAGATAAATTATGAAATCCAAATAAGTTGCCACTTTTATATTGGAAAGGTTTATTTAATTCATTAAGACTGTGTCTACACTGTCCCTACTGATCAAACTCATTCATTTTACAATGTAGGTCACACCAGTCGATGCTTCTAAATAATACAATCTTGAAATATAAATATATAGTAATCCTTGGACAGCCCATTACCTAAAGAACATTTGGGAATTTTGTGGAGTGGAAAGTCAGTATGAGTTAGCAGTGTGACATAGCAAGAGGATTTGGAGCAGTATTAAGAGAAGCAGAGTCCAGGACTAGACAGGTGCCAGGCCTTCCCTGCCAGGGATGTCACATTTTAGGGAGGATATTGATCAATGGAAAGGCAAAAAGTATGATAAAAGGCCTTAAGATCCAGAAACCAGAGCTAGGAGCAGTGGTAACACAGAAACAGATTTAGTTTGACAAAAAAGAAAACTGTTTCACATTTTGAGCTCTCCAAAAGTGGAACAGGCTGTCTGGCTCACGTAGTCGATCACTTCTTCCAAAGTGTCTTCAGGGATAGGCTTGAGACCACCTTTCAAATACGTTATAGAGGGGTTCTGTTTGGTTTGGGTTGCACCAGATGGGCCCTAAAATCCCTTTTAACTCCAAGATTCTACAGTTATGAAACTTTATATTCATGAAGCATTTAACTTTCACATCTTTGAAATATTTCACTTAAATTCAGTTCTATAAATTTTATTGCATCTTATTTAAGCTTATTTGTATGTATTTAGAATAATAAGTGCCAATTACAGTTACATCCATTAGACAACTAGGTAGAATGCTAGACCTTGAATGAGGAAGGCCTGAATTCAGATGGAGGCTCAGATATTTACTAGCTGTGTGATCCTGGACAAGTCACTTAAACCCTTTTCACTTCAGTTCCCTCATCTTTAAAATAAGCTGAAGAAGGATATGGCAAACCACTCCAATATCTTTGCCAAAGAAAACCCTAAATGGGGTCACAAAGAGTCAGACATAACTGAAACAACAAAATCAGAGAGCTGAATTAACTGATCTCTATGGACCTTAGAACATCCCTGAAAATTCAATGAATAAATAAGAATTCCGAGAATAAGCACTGCTGAAATTCAGTTACCTCTCCCTCCTGTCCTCCCACCTTTTGCTCCTGGTCCCAGAAGGGCCAAGCATGTGACACTCTCCTTCTCTATCTAAAGGAGCCAGGACTTCTTGTGGTAGAGCTTGTGACATGTTGATAATGACCGAGTATCAGGCACATTTCCTGCAGCGTGACATTGCCCTGGCTCTTCTCTCTTTGTGTGTCAGTTCAACAAAAGAGTGACAAGATCATCCATTGTTGTACAAGAATAACTGGTACTGGGAACTCCCCGGTCCTTTCCTCCTTCCAGACCTGAGGCTGCAGGCTATTTTGTCTTGTGTATGGCAGATGAAACCTTGGGAAGCCATTTTAGAGGTCAGAGTTATTGATCTCTTCGTCCCTCCTGGAGACTTGCCCAGGGTCACAGAGCTGAGGCGTGTCAGAGGCAAGACTTACATACAAGTCATACTGAATCGGAGGCCAGCTTCCTACACACCATCGCATTTTCTCAAAGTCCAGGCTTAGAAGTATTAACACATCTTAGGCCCATCAAACCAGTGTGGATTTATGACAAAAGGACAATCCTTCTGGAGTGTGTTATAAGGAAAAATGAATTTTGAATAGAATGCTAAAGGGAAATTCAAACCTAGGCTAAATACCACCATCTTATATACATACATACATACATACATATATATGTATGTGTGTATATGTATCTTATATATACACACAAATATGTGCATACATGTATATGAACATACATGTAACTGGATGAATTAAGGGATAAAGACATATTTGTGGTTTCACTGATATAAGGAATTCTTAGATGAGAGAACTCCTTCTACCAATGCATATGGGTACCTTCTTTAGTCGCTTAGAACACTGAGAAGTCAAATTATATGCTCAGAGTTACCCAGTCATTAAGTAGTGAAGGCAGAATTTGAACTCAAATCTTTATGGTTCCAAGGTCAAGTCTGTAGCCTCTTACACCCAGATTACATATAAATTAGTGAATGAATAAATAAATAAATGTATATGTATGTATATGTACATTCATACATAAATACATATATAATATAAATATATTATAACATATAATTATATATAAATATAATTTATACATACATAAATAAATATATTTATTTATATATAGACATGCATATACCCATATATATGTACATATATTAATAGTTATAAAATTATACTGTAAATTATATTATAATTATAATTGCATTATGCTACATTACATATAGTATATACATATAATGTTATTATGTTATAATATATGCCTGTGTTTAAGTACATATATAAATATATGTATGTGCATACGTTTTTGTCGTTTAGTTGATCTAGTTATGTCTGAGTCCATGACGCCATTTGGAGTTTTCTTAACAGAGATACTAGAGCAGTTTGCTGTTCCCTTCTCCAGCTCATTTTACAGATGAGGAAGCTGAAGCAAACAGGGCTAAGTGGCTTGTCAGAGCTCACACAGCTAGAAACTTTCTGAGACCAGATTTGAACTTAGGTTTTTATGACTCCAGGCCTGGCACTTTATCCACTAAGTCATCTATTGATGTTATTGTATATTATGTATTATATATACATACTCAGAAATGCTAAATGAATGAAAAGTTAAATGAAAAGTTTCCCCAATGTCAAAAGTGATTGAGTTTAAACACAAATAGTATAGAACACCCTTAATCAGAGAGAGCAAAATCTGACCAGATACATCTCAAGATCCTTGTTTTCCCAGGACTGGCTACTCTGATAAACATCCCAATTTGGTTTTTATCATTCATTTACGTTTGGATGTTTTTATGCCTGAGACAGGGTGAGAGTCAACCTCCTTCACCTGGCATTCAAGGCCCTCTACAATTCTGTCCCTAACCTTCCTTTTCAGTTTTCTATCTGACTTCATTTGAGCCCTCTGTTCTAAGAGTCCTCTGTCCCCCAAAAGTACCTTACATTTCACTAGTGCTGTGTGTTTGTCCCTGCTATCCTCTCTGTTTGACATGACCTCCTTCTTCCCTTTCTGCACATACTTTATGTCTCAGTTGAAATAGAATCAAATGAGATAAAACTTAGCATGTACCTGGCACATAGTAGGTACTGCATAAATGCTCATTCCTACACATACACACACACACATTTGGCAATTTATCAGGTACTATCTCATCATCTCTGAAATTATCTTCTATTGATATTGATTTTTTCACCTATATTCATCATTTTCCTCTAATTGGATTATAATGTGGGCTCTTTGAGTGTAAGACCTCAGGTTCATATTTATATCTCTTTCAGGGCTTTGCTCACAGTTTATTGATTGGGCAAGAAATAACCTTTCCAGTTGCTGGAATAGCAATGAACAGGGACAGCCAGAAGCAAAATTATAAATAGCACAAGTTAGTGTACAGGGTCCCCAGCCTTCCCTTTAATCACCCCTTGCTATTTCTTCTGTAGGCATCTCCCTGTTTCTTCCCTCCTACCCTCTCCACCCATTCACGTTTCCAGTTGCTTTCATGTTGTTTCTTCATAAGAGTTGGAAGTGATTTTAGAGGCCTAATTTCCCACTTACAATTGAGGCAACTGAGGCCTAGAGAAGAAGTAAGTGATTTGCCCAACGTCACAAATGTAGTAATTTTCAAAGTTGTATTTTTATTCTCAGGGCCTTTCTCTGACTCCAAGTCCAAAACTCCTTCAGCTATACCAGTTTTCCAGATGATTAAAACCAGGAAAGTATCTGATCTCAATAATTTACACTTTAGTGTAAATAAACTTAAGTTTATCTGTTTCCTTTCATATGAGAGGGTTACATTTTAATGCCTTTTAACTTCTTGTGAAAGGTTTGGGGTTTTTTTTTCATGGAATTTCGGACATGCCTGGAAACACTGGGTCCCTTGTTAAGCTCCTTTAAATTATACTATATCGACATTCCTTTCATATGACTGACCCTGCGCATGGCCATCAACCATAGCATCTATCAATACAAAATTCTAGTAAAGCATAGAGGACATCTCCAGCAAGAGTTAACAATGGGTTATATTTTTATTTCAACTAGTAACTACTTCTCAACCTATCTTGTGGGTTCAAACTCAACTCAGGATAGATAGATAGATAGATACATACATACATACATACAGATAGAGAGGGGCAGGGAATGATACACATACATGCATTGAGGGTGGAGAGAAGTATAGATAGATAGAAAAATAGAAGGAAAAGGGAAGGATAGATACATACTTACAGAGAGAGAGAGAGTGGGAAGGATCATACACACACACACACACACATACACACACACACATACATACATACACACCCATAGAGAGAGAAGGGGAGGAAAGGATAGATTGGTACATACAGATACCTACATTCATACACACATATAGAGAAGAGAGGGAAGGATAGATAGATAGACAGGAGATCCTGAAATGGGTAGATTGAGGAGTGATACTAGAATGAAATGATGTTGTTGAGGAGAAAAAGGAAAAAAAAAATTCCCTAAGAAGGACTCCAGTGTTTTCAAGCTCATATCTGAAATCATTAACAAAAAACAAACCTTTCCTGAGAAGCTAAAAGGCACAAGAGAGGAAGTAGACTGACATAATCTCACTAAAGTATAAATGATTGAGATCAGGTACTTTCCAGTTTTAAACATTGGGAAACTGCTGTAACTGAAGGAATTTTGGATCTAGAATCAGAGGGAGAGGAGAAGACATCTAGAGAGCTGTGAATGAAAGGAATGAAGGAGGGCTAAGGTCCCTCCTGAACCATGGTCTGGATAGACCTATCACTTCAATGATTAAATAGAAACTTTTCTAGCATTTATAATCTTTCATAGCCTTGCCTCCATCTGTTCCTCCAGCTTTGTCATAATTTGCTCCCCTTTACTGCTCCTAATACTAGATGCTCCATTTCCTATCTTTGTGTTTTGGTATTCCTCTCCACCTATTAGGATCCCTAGTCTCCAAGTCAGCTCAAGCACTACCTTCTAATCAGGCCTTTCCTGATCCCCCAGCTGCTGGTGTCCTCCTGCCCCTAAACTGCCTTGTATCAATTTTGGATATATCTACACACATACATATTTGCTTTCCTGATAGACCACAGACTTTTTGAGAGCAAGACGTTTGTCTTGGTACCTCTGGTCTCCCATAATGCATAGAACATAAATAAATATTTAATAAGTCCTTATTAATTTAATGATTGATAGTCTTTGATCACTTATCCAATAAGGATGTCTTTTTGGTCTAGGATATGTGTGCTAGTTCCATATATGTCTTAGATATCAAACCATTATAAGAGATATTTAGTGCAAAAGTTTGTCTATCTCCCTCAATTGACAGCTTCACTTCTTATCCCATGTGTTGATTTTCTTAGCACTGCAGAGGTCTATTCATTATTGGTGTTGGAAGGGCATTGGAAAGAGAGAACTCATTATTTTCCTTCTCTTTCCTAAAGAAAACCCTTTGGGATGGTGGCTATCCTAATAGGAAGATTGAGCATGCATATCCTGCTAGATGATGTATGTCTTGTCCAAATATTGAGGAAAGAAAAAAAGTTGTGGTCCGCATACCTTAAACCTGAATAATTTATTTAACAAATAGTAGTCATGGTGGGTGTGGCAAACTGTAGAGAAAAGAAAGTTAAAGGTCACTGATTAAGAGTTCTCATGCCACCTTAGTTCCATTGTTTTTAATAAAAAGTAGTAAATAAAGATCATAGGACCATAAATTTAGAGCTGCAAGGGATAGTGGGAGGGAGAGAATCCCCTCATTTGGCCCAAGAAGAAACTGAGATCTAGATATATTAAATGATTTACCCAAGGTCATACAGCTAAGTAAGTTGGTATACGGACTGAGATTCTGTGACTATAAATGAAACCCTCTTTCCATAGTACCATGATGCTGTAGTTGAAAGAGATCTAATTAGTTTAAATATGCACATATATACATATGTTTATATGTATCTCAAGAATGTTCAGAATCATCATGTTCTGGGTCATTTTTGATATGATCATGGCTTATTCTAAAGTCTTCTCTGATCCCCCTACCTGAAAGTGTTCTTTTCTCTTACAAATTTTCCCAGATTTCTTTGTCTCAATCCTTGCCTCAACTTTATATTAGACTTTTTTGTGTACATGTCCTATTCACCACTGGATGATGATATAAATGAAAAGACATTTTAAGGTTTACAGAGCACATTAACTCACTTGATTCTACACTCTTAGATGCCAAGAACCGTCATCATTTTATTATCTTTGTTTCAGCAGCACTCAATGCAATGAACATAGTAGGAAAGGACTTTGCTGAGTTGAATGTAATTATTAAAGTTTGAGGGCCTTTTAGAAATCATTCCTGAACAGTATGTGAATGTGTGTGTGTGTGTTTACACTTAAAGACTCACAGATTTTTCCTTGCGAATTTCTCCCAGCATATTGCTAGACAAAGAATGTGAAGATGAAAAATCCAGAGACCTTGGCCCTTGTAGTCTTGGCCCTGTGACCATAGATACTCACTTCACTTTTTCTGGGTCTCAGTCCCTCCCTCTGTCATATGTTTAGTCAACAAGCACTTATTAAGTACTCACTCCATGTCAGGCACTGTGCTTAGCATGGGGTTGGACCAGATAATCTCAAGGATACTTTTGTAGCTCTCAACCTCTGTATTTTACTGTGTGTCATAGTGATAAGAGCTACTAGGTAGCTCGGTGGACAGAGTACTGGTCCTGGAATAAGGAAAACTCGTCTTTCTAAGTTCAAATCTGGTCTCAGATACTTCTCAGCTGGGTAACCTTGGGCAAGCCACTTTGCCTCAGTTTCTTCATCTGTAAAATGAGCTGGAGAAGGAAATGGCAAACCACTCCAGTATTTTTGACAAGAAAACTCCAAATGGAGCCACAAAGAGTCAGGCATGCTGAACAGCAACAACAAATTATAGTTATGCCTTTACTTGTGCTCTCAAAGGGATCATAGGAGAAAATGTTGTATTGATTTTGTACTTTAGCATTAGTGAAAAAAAAGAAAATTTAAAATTAACCCAACTTCTTTTTCCCCTCTTCCCTAGGTCCACCAAGATCAGCATTATGACTGATGGAGACTATGATTATCTAATCAAACTCCTGGCCCTTGGAGATTCAGGGGTGGGGAAGACTACATTCCTTTATAGATACACCGACAATAAATTCAATCCCAAATTCATCACTACAGTAGGAATAGACTTTCGGGAAAAACGTGTGGTGAGTTTTTAATTTAACTTACTCTTCTGGGGCTTCTCTCACATAAAGGAGATGCTTTCACTAAATAACATCCATTTACTTCCTCTAGTGAAATTCATAATCACTGGCGGTTTGTTTTGATTTATAATCCTACATGTTTCCTTCTAGTGGGAAAAGGGAAAAGAATATCTAGTTGGATAAGAATATGCATTCCTCGTTAACAATGATGCCATGTAGTTTGTTTATATATAAAGAGTGTTATGCCCAACTATGGAAAGTCCATGTGAACAGCATGTTCTAGAGATCCTAAGAGGTTGTTCTGAAACTTCAAAACTGAATTCCTTCAGAATCCATTGACATTTTAAACGAGTCAAATTGGATTCTATCAGTAAAAGTCAACGTTAATCTCTTTTGTCTTAAGCAAAAAAGGCCAGAAGCTTCCAAAATTAGCTAAGTCCTAAAAGGCACAAGCAAACCAAGCACAGTTTCATGGGTATCCTATTTGTTAAGAGACAGAATGGTACAAGAGAAGGAATATTGGTTCTGCAGTCTCAATGACGTGGGTTCAAATCTCTTCTATGAGATTCATTATCTTGTGTTACTTTAGGCAAGATACTTAGCTACAATTCGATCTGTCCTTCACACGGTTGACAAATCTGCCTTTCTAATGTACAGTTTTGACCATATCACACTCTGCCTCAATTTTTAAAAATTGTTCCACATTGCTATAGAATTAAGTACAAACTTAAAAAAAAATTGTACCTATGACTTCCTTTGAATAGGAAACTCCCAGTGAGGAAATTCATTCTACAATGCAGATGGACATCTTCCATGCAATTTATATTCTTAGAGTGCTGTTTGTTGGCACTGAAAGATTAGGCAAATTACATGGCCAATGCATGTCAGAGACAGGAACAGAACCCAGATCTTCTTGACTCTGAGTTTGGTTTTCAATCCACTATGTAATGTTGCCTCTGATTAACTTGACATTTAAAACCTTCTACAATATAGTGCTATTATTTAATTCTGATATGTTTTGTGCCCTTCCTTTCCAGATAAGTTGGACTATTAGATGTCCCATCTACCCCTGCCCCTATATATTTGCAGCCTCTATCCCCCATGCCTGGAATTCCCTTTTTCTAGGTTTCTTTTTGAAATTTTTCTCTTTCTTCAAGTTCCAGTTCAGGACCATTTCTACCATGAATTCTTCCTTCAATCTCCTCTCTAACTCCCAACACCCAACTAAAAGTGATCTTTTCCTCTTTAAATTTCTGATAGCACTTTCGTTAGATTTCTTGAGGGCACAGATTGTGTTACTGGTCATCTTTGTACCTCCAACACCACACATGGTGTAGACACTTAATATCTGCTCAATCACAGATATGAGAACAACTCAGTCACTCTCCAGGGAATGTGCTAACAAGAAAATCTTTATTTGAGTATATTCAGATACTTTCCTTCCCAATAGTAGATACTTTGTATAGGAACAGAGATACTGTGATGTATGTAATGTGTAGCCTAATGGAAAGAGTGCCAGACTTTGGGTTTAAGTGATGAAGATTTTGTGTAATCTACTTAACCTGTAAGAACCTCAATTTCCTATTTGTAAAATGGAGTCGTAGCACTCACACTCATAGGATCCTAGATGTAGATTTGAAAGGGACCTTAAAGACCATCAAGTCCAGCTCTCTTATTTAAGGGATAAGGAAACATAACTGGAGAGGGTGGTCACTTACTCAGGGTCATAAATGTATTACTATTTATTGTTCAGTTTTGCCCAATATGCAATATTTTGTACTGATAGGTCTTCGTCTCTATATACTAATACTTGGGGTAATATTTGAGCAGTTGGTCCTCTGGGCCAAACTGTTTGATGAGTAAAGAGAATGTTACCTGAGTACCTTCCTTGAGTAGAAGGCTTCCCTCTGTTCATCACTTTATTTCTCCCATATTAGCTCCACTAGGCTGTAAATAAGTGTCAAGTGAATGACATGTATGACAAAATGACAAAAAAAAAATCATGACCCCATCTGAGGTTTTCTTGACAAAAATACTGGAGTGGTTTGCCATTTCCTTCTCTAGCTCAGTTTATGGATGAGGAAACTGAGGCAAACAAACCTAAGTGACATACCCAGAGTTGCATAGCTAGGAAGTGTCGGAGGCTAGATGTGAACTCCTCAAAATGAGTCTTCCTGACTCTAGGCCCAGCAATCTCTCCACCGTGTCACCTAACTGCCCTTTGTTACTGTTAACTACTTGGGATTCACTTCCTTTAAAGCCACTGTTGATGGTCAAGGGAGCCATATGTTGCTACATGATTGTTGCTTAGGACAGAAGACTTCCATGTGGAAAATTGGATCGTTTTCAGGCTGTGCTCTCTCTCCAGGTCCATTTTCTAAGAAAGAACTTAGCAAGAGTACAAGACTCCCTTGCACTGCAGCCCTGAGGTTAACTGGCTTCCTCCAACCACTCCACTATCTGCAAAGTCAGTATAGGTTGTTTTTGTTTAATTTTGTTTTTAAGAAAGAATCTCTCTTTATAAACATTAGTTATCATACAAAATTAAAGTTACTGATAACTAAAAATGGTCAGGAGAGATACTGGTCAAATGCATAGGTCTGGTGAAATGGCAATTGCTACTTCTCAGTCTTAACTGTCATTCACTTGACACTTATTTACAACCTAGTGGAGCTAGTATGGGAGAAATAAAGCGATGAACAGAGGGAAGCCTTCTACTCAAGGAAGGTACTCAGGTAAGATTCTCTTTACTCAACATACAGTTTGGCCCAGAGGACCAACTGCTCAAATATTACCCCAAGTATTAATATATAGAGATGAAGACCTACCAGTACAAAAATATTAATTGCCACTCTATATTATTTGAGTAAGTTATGTGTCTAATGATTGCAAATGATGAAATAATTTATGGTATGTTAATGGGAATGAAACATTGGCTATTATGTCATAATAATGAGAAACATGAAAAAGACATAAAAAGATATAAATCAAAAGATTTATATCAAGTATTGCAAAGCAAGGTCAATAGAATGGAAAATATGAGCACCACACTGGCTATAACAGTACTAAAAACAAAAGGCAACAAAATTTTATAAATACTCAGCTGAATTTGGCACAGAAACATGAGCATAAATGAATTGTTAAAATTTGTAGTATATAATTATTTTCCTAATTAACAAGGGAATAGTTTGGAATTTTAATTTGAGATTTACTCCACAGTCTTAAGTGTTTATATTTGTTCAATTCAAGTTTATAATAATAAAATAATTCTTCAAAGATAATATACATTATTACTGTCTTACCAGATGCAATCTGGCATACTGAATAGGGCAGTGGTGTCGGGGACAGAACGATTATTGTTCAAATGCCCCCTCAGACCTTATTAGCTTTGTTACCCTTGGAAATTTGCTCTACCTCTCTGTGCCTCAGTTTCTTAAACTGTCAAATGATGTGGTTAAATTTGATTACCTTTAACGGTAATCTAATGTAAAACCTGTAATCCTTAGGCCAGTTCAGGAATTTGTTTTGTTTGATTAGTCATATTGGTTACAAAGGTTTTGTTTTTCTTCATTCTTCCCCTGAGGGAGGGAAAGAAAGTTTATTTTGTTCATTAAAAAAATAAAATTTAATTTTAAAAAATAAGTAAGATCTGTGACTCTTAGTACATTCTAATGTTTCAGTTTTTCCTTAAAAATTCCATCCTGGTCAAGACCTTAGCTGTCTGAAGATTAATAGCTCTCACCATGAGTTTGTTCCTGTCTTGGATTTTCCCAATTGTTGAGAGGTATTTAATATATCATTTGTCTAGGCATGTAGGATATACTTTATAATTGTATTATTTTTGGTAATTCTTGGAAACTTGAAGACGGGTTCTTCCTCTCTCTTTTCCCATGTGAAGTATTTTCCAGTAACTCTTGATCCTGGGTTCTGCTTAAACAGAAAGGGTTCTGTTTTGCTTGATTTTATTAAAAAGCTATGAACAACAATTGAAAATAAAATATTTTCTTTTAAGGCCATGGTAACCATGGTAAATAAAGGAATCCATTGAAGGCCTGGTGGAAATTCAGCACAAAAAATATGATACCTATTGTATTGCTTTGTCATTTCAGCCACAGCCACCATAAGCAACGACATTCAAATGAAGGTATTCAGAATTTACTTATGAGGATAATGACAGATTGTGCTCAGGTAGTAAGCCTAAAGACTTTTGAAATCCTAGCATTTTTAGTCCTTTTTTTCATACAGATTCTTATGTACTTGTTAGATGTTTGTGTTTACAGTAACATTTGTGGGAAACAGAAGGTATTTATTTAGGGTTTCTGTGAACTTTGACAAGAGTGATTGAAAGAAGATATGGGAGTGAGAGAAAGAAGATAGCATGTTGGTGAAGCGGTCTACTATGGCTGCTTCGCTTGAATAATGAATTGATGATTTTTATATTTGTATATTTCAGGTCTATAATGGTCGAGGACCAAATGGATCTCCAGGAAAAGCTTTTAAGGTCCATCTTCAGCTTTGGGATACAGCTGGACAGGAAAGGTAACTATAATAATAAGCAACCATAATAATAGCAGTGACAGCTCACGTTTACATAGTATTACATAAAATAAAAAGTGCTTTACTCACAGCAAACCATTCTATAGGGTAGGTGGTAGTAGTATTCCTACTTACAGAGGGATTCAGAAAAGTTAAATGATCACACCATTGGTAGATATTACAGCCCGAGCAGCAGCATCAGTCTTCTGGTTTTATTGTAGGCAACGTTGCACTTCGTAGCTTCTAGCTTAATGACCCAAGACCTTTTTTTTTTTTTAAATTGCTAATATCAATGACTAAAACTGCTGACAATAATCATAGCTAACATGTATATAGTAGTTTTAGGTTTGCAAAGTACTTTATACTTATTATCTCATTTGATCCTCACAGCAGCTCTTTTTAGGTAATAAAGCCCCATTTTACAGATCAGGAAACTGAGACTGAGTTGTTAAATGGCTTGCTAGCTAGTGACTTAGCTAGATAGAACTAGGAAACATATGAGGCAGGATTCCAATTCAAGTCCTCTTGGCATCCAGATCAGTGAGTGTTCTTATCTCACAAGTTACAAAATATGTACCTATCAAAAGAGAAGCACCATGGGCATAGTGGAGTCAAAAATATCTGGGATCGTTATACCTCTGACACAGACATGTAATTATCCCTGAAACTGAGGTAACTCTATGAATTATATGTGGATTGCGACCTGCCTTGTGGGAGGGAGTTCCCACAGGTACAAAATCTGAAGTTGCTGCCATATTGGTGTGTTAAGATATAAAAATAAACTACTTCTAGGTAATTAAGATAGGAGTTTTAATATGTAATGTCAGTGATATAAAGAACTCACTGATGAGGAAACTCCTTCTACCAATGTAGGCTGAGTCTTTCTCTGCTACTTATAGATTCACCTGGAGCATTGAGAGGTTAAATAACCTGCTTGGGATTAGAGAGCTAGTGAAACCAGGTCTTCCTGGTCTAAGGCTCATTCTCAACCCACCACAACAGACAGGCTGCATCTCTCTAGATAATTAAAGATGACTAATAAGTGAGTGTATTTTAGTCACATGTGACAAGCAGAATTCTAAAGTGTCATCACTGCATTCTTCTCTATGAAGAGAACATCTTTCAAGTTGTCTCTGGTTTTGGGTAGTAGGTAGGGGATAAACTCAATTAAGGAGAAATGAAAAAGAGAAGTTACATATGTAAAAAAAAATATGCCTACAGACTGTTTAAGAAAAAGACTTAAGCCCCTTAAGAGGAAATTTTTGTTCCATCTATAATAACCCATCTGTGCTGTCCCCAAGTATATGCACACTTCCCTCTCCATGGTTTTGCCCATTTTATCTATATCTTCCCAGGATGCTTTCTTCCCTTCTCTCTTTCCATCTTTCAAATTCTACCCATTCATTGTAATTACACATGAAAGTCAAATTGGATTTTGGCTTCAACTGAATGATGGAGGGGTAGCAAAGACACCTACCCACTCAGTACTGTGGAGTGTGCCAGCTTCACAGGACAAGTACCCATGTTATTTTCAGAAGCAAAATGACATTCCAGCTTTCAAAGGCCTTGACCAAGAATTTACCATTTTAGCCATCTGAATGATTTGACAAGGATCCTTCTGTTACCCTCTATCTTGAAGGTATCTCATCTGTTGTCCTTTTACCAAATTACATAAATATATTATTATGGCTTAATTTAATTTTACCTATTCCTTTCTCTGACCTCCCTAGCTAGATCCTTGAGGGCAAGGTTGCTATCTTTTAATTTAATTCAATTAAACAAATATTTATTAAGCCTCTACAGCCTGTCAACATTGGTCTAAGTGCTGACAACACAGAGACAAGGATGAAATAGTTCCTTATCTGTAAAGAACTTGCTTTCTATTGGGCAGGAAGAAAATATGTACAAAATAAGTAAATATTTTTTAAAAAAACTTTTGTGGAGAAGCAAATTTGTAACTGAGTGGATCAGGAAAGGTCTTGTGCAGAAGGTTGAATTTGAGTTTGACCTTAAAGGAAGCAAAAGAATCCAAAAGGCAGAAATAATGAGGAAGATCATTTTAAACATGGAAGACAGAATGTGAAAAAGCAGAAACCAGGGATAGATTGTCATGAATGGTGAACAAAAAACCAGCTTAGGTGCAATGTAGAGTCTGTGAATGGAGTATTGAGAACTCAACTAGGTGAATGGATGTGCTGGGTACACTCTGGTCCTCTCTCCCAGAGCCAACCTGTGACATCTCCCCTCAGTGTTCTAGGTATCCCAAAGGACCTGAATATTTTTCTTCTCTACTGCTGTCCCTCAAGCCCCCTGTGACTGTGCTTCCTCCATTGTTAGGTGCTTGTGACTAGCACCCCTATTCCATTTAACCATTTAACTTTGATGAGTTATTGCAAAGACATTTTTATTTCTAAACTATAGATAAGATCAAAGTACAACCACCTCCCCTCCTCTCACCTCTACCTTTAGGATATCCTTTATTACTTTCCTTCTGTTTCTAATCTAGGGATTGGGCTTTAAACTTAGTTGAGTTCTTCTCTACCATTGATCCCACCAAGTTCATATCCAAAGATGGCATATATGCCAGATGAGTCCTTATCTCAGTCATCCTGACCCAAAGATTGCTCCTTGCTCTGTGGGGCACTAATGCTGTATTTGTTCTGGAATCCAGATTGTAGGATACCAAGACGCCAGGGTATCCTCCTTTACATTACATTATGACCTTTACAACTAAATAGAACATGAGATGCTTCACCTAGAACAGAAAAATAATGAAAGAAGGCCCTAAGACCTGTTCCTTTACTTCATGGTTTCTCACCAGGCACCAGAAGTGAAGGAGTTCCACTGAGATCCCTCAAGAGAAATTAAGGCGAAAAAGGAGTTAGCTCACGTTGACCAGACTTTTTGAATTCCCCAGAAGTCAATCAAACAGCCTCTTCTTCATCATGTGTCTAGAGTATTGCCACAAGCTATGGAATATCTATGTATGTTCTATGATGTGTACTTTCTTTAAATATTATCCCAATTCTGCCAGAAGCAAGCTCCCTAGTGTCCTTCACGTGGAGTTACATCAGCTGAGCAAATTGGTAGGCTCTGCAATATACCAGTTTTTGCTGCTGTTAAGTTGTTTTTCAGTCATATCCAACTCTCCATGACCTCATTTGGGTCTTTTTTTGGTTTGCCATTTCCTTCTCCTGCTCATTTTACAGATGAG
Source organism: Bettongia penicillata ogilbyi (assembly GCA_023548195.1). NCBI lineage: Eukaryota > Metazoa > Chordata > Mammalia > Diprotodontia > Potoroidae > Bettongia > Bettongia penicillata. The sequence continues at coordinate 646,003 of JAJHZJ010000849.1, read as the reverse complement.
GAAACAGGGAAACAGGATTGAGTGACTCAATTAGGGTCACACAGCTACTGTCCAAGGTGAGACTTGAACTCACAAAAATGAGTCTTCTTGGCTCTAGGCCCAATACTCTATCCACACTACCATCTAACTGGCTCACATGTACCAGACCCCCATGATAATAGATTAAAACCAAATTATGATGGGCTTTAAATGTCCAGCAGAAGAGTTTGTGTTTTATCCTAAAGAGAGCAGAAAGCCACCCATCCTATGTGTGGGAAGTGACACAGCCAGCCCTGTGCTTTAGAAATACCAATACCCCTTTAGCTGTGTGAAGGATAAATTGGAGAAGGAAACACTAGAAGCAGGAAAATCAATTAATGAATTAGGAGGCTATTGCAATAGTTCAGGCAGAAAGTGATGGAGGTAAGAACTGTGTTGGGGAGGGAGGTGGGTTAGGGTGTGAATAGGGAGGAGGGGTTGGAGATGAGACAGGGAGGCAGAATCAATAGGACTTGATGAGTGATTGGATATGGGGAGTGAGGTTGTGAGTCTGTGTACCTGCAAGGATGGGGAGATAAGTGCCTTTGGCAGAAATGGGAAAGTTAGCAAATGAGAGAGAGAGAGAGAGAGAGAGAGAGAGAGAGAGAGAGAGAGAGAGAGAGAGAGAGAGAGAGAGAGAGAGAGAGACTGGGTAATTCATTGATTTTGATTGGGGGAAAGGGGAGTGTACACTACTCTATATAATGTACAATACATCTATATAAATGTGCACTCTATAAATGTACTTCTTGTGTAGCTAAATAATAGCGTAGAATATGGGCAGCCTGACTCTTACAAGGTATGGATTCTACTGTTACTTCACTCAATTTTCAGCCTTGGGCAAATCACATAGACCTCTCTTGGGTCTTATTTTCCTCATCTGTAAAAATAAAGGTGTTGGACTAGACCAACTCTAAGGCCTATTTCAGTTGCAAATCTGTATTCTAATATGATGTAAAAACTTACTCACCAAAGTAGTAGCATATTCTTAGATATTGCCATAAAACCATTCAGTAAAGTACAAGAATAAAGATTGATTCTTTTAAAATTTTTAATATTCCTTAGTTTCCCAAATCTTATATATGCACATCTACCTCTCCTCAGATTTTTGAGGTTATAAATGATTCAGTTTTAAAAATGTATGCAAAATAAATACTCATATTTAAGTCTGTAAATGTCAGGAAAGGTGCTGGGATTTTTTTCTATCTGCTTTTTTCTTAAACTGTGAACTCTACAGCTTTCATCATAATTACGTTCCCTCTGAAAGTATTGCTCAGAGAATCTTCATATGTCAGTATTGTTATCACAGACCATGCATTTTTTGGATATTATGAAAATGGAAAAAATGTTGCCCCCACATGTAATAGTGTTTTTTAGATTGGTCCAGCCAAGTGAAAGAGATGTTTTATCTTATATTCTCATAACTGCTGCTTTGGGAGGCAGGGCAGGATGAAAACAAGGGGCAGCCTTAGTTACCATAAGCCATCCTTCTGTTGACAATCGTTCTGTCAATTTCCTATATGGTATGTTTGTAGGATAGTTAAGCAAGGCCTATCGTGTCACATAATTCAACTATGTCTATGGTGTTTACCACCATAATTTCTATGTGGTTATATCATTCAAAAATATGTTGCCCTGAAAGAAAAGGTCATACCCCCTTCAAGTAAATCTAAGGGAAAACAAGACCTAATCTTAGTGACTCAAGGAGAGTGATAGTGAATCTCTGGAATGCTTATTTTATCCTCATGGAGGGTAATCATACCAGATTCATCACCACTCCCAGCTTCCCAAGCCACTGGGGTAATTAAATCAGCCATTTGGCTAGTCAGTGAACATTAAGTACCTACTATAGGCCAGGCACTGTGCCTTTACTACCAAAGTAGTGGTCAGTGAAAAACACTTAATATAATAATTGCTGGGCAGTACTGAGATCCAAGATATTCTAGTCTCTCAGTCAAATTTAGATGATTTTGCACCAGAATGATGGCAGAAAAAAAGCCGTTCCCTCTGTTATCTCTGCCGAAGGGTTTTTCTTTATTAATCGATGACAATGGAAATTTTCATTTGCAAATAAAAATCCTTCAAATATTTCTCTATTTTCATGCCTTCATGTTAAAAATGTAATTTTTAACTTACTGTAATAATTTAAGACTTTGTATCCTCCATCTTTGTTCTTATGCCCTTTGCCTCTCTTTTTTCTGTTTTGACAAATAATCTCCCTTCCTTGCTCCAAGTCTTTACCTTACTCAGAGCTCATGGCCAAATTCTCACTCATTCATTCTTTCATTCTATCAATCACTCAAAGATTTTTATCTTATGCCTACTTTGTGTTACTCTGCTACCACTGTGGAATATATGTCTGTGTGTATATACACATTTATGTGTGTGTGTATATATATATATGTATGTATGTATAGAAAGATAGATATACATATACATACATATATATGTATATACATGCATTAGTAATATATATTTCTGCCTTCTTGCTCTTTACAATCTAGTTAGAAACATCATAACCATTGTGACTAGTAACTACTCCCATTTCTATAACATGCTTAAGATTTATGACAAGTACTCTTCACAACTCTATAAAGCAACCAAGTCGTGCAAGGTGTTATTATCCCCATTTTACAGATAAGGAAATTGAGGCTGAGAGTTTAAGTTACTTGTTCATAGCTGCACAGCCATAAGTGTTAGAATTCCAATTCAAGTCTCCTAATTTGAAGTTTTCCCCACTAGACTTGCCATCTCTCACAAGACAAAGGTACAAGAGAAACCAAATGAATAATAAGATTCCAAAGCAACGTATCACCAAGCACACAGTACATGGGTATAGTAAGTTTGGTATAGGAGGTAACCAAGGGCAAGGGAAGTCATCAAAATGAAATTTAAGCTCCTTCTTATAAAGAACTAAAAGGTTCTCCATCCTGATGACAATTTCCTCTACATTTGGAACAATTGCAAACCATTGAGCAGTCTTTCCTTGTGTTCCATCTGCAGTCCCATGGAAATCTCTGCAATGGTAAGTAAAGGACTCTGATTTCAAAATGAGAGAAGGCACAGGAGAACCCTGTTGCATAATAGAAGCACCAGTCAGAAGAGTTCATGCTAATCTAAACTCGTTGGTAAACTGAACACCTGTACCTAGCCTCTCTTGAAGGGTTATTGGGCAGTAAAGTGTTTTATGTAAATTGTTAAAGACTACTTAAGTGTGAGCTATTGTTATTGCAGGTTGATTGACTAAATTACTGTTATTAACATTCTTTCATTGTGCTTTCTTGGCAGATTTCGAAGTCTCACCACAGCATTTTTCAGAGATGCTATGGGCTTCTTATTAATGTTTGACCTTACCAGTCAACAGAGCTTCTTAAATGTCAGAAACTGGATGAGTAAGTCAGAACAAGTAGCTTGCCTTGACTGCTCTAGAACCTAACTTATGCATTTCCATATTTTACTGGTTTGCCTTGATTTTGCTACATCACTTCTAGAATGCAGATATATTTTCAAAATGGAGTCGATTCCAAACCCAGTGGCTTTTCTTAGCCCTCATCCTTTTTTTTTTTTGACTATCCCTCTTCATAGATCTTCCTTCTTCTCTGAAAATTTTCGATACCGTTCTCTCAAGTTAATCCTATCTGTCTGGTCACTTGTCTGTCCATTTTTGAGGGTCACTATCTATGATCTACCTTATAACCTTGAGACTTTGCCCTGGGGCACTCTCGGTAATCTTGTCAACTCCAGTGGACTTAACTATTATTTCCATACAGATGATCCATAGATCTATATATCTGCCTCTGACTATCAAATGCCTATTGGACATTTTTACCTGGATATAGTCCTCTCATGTCAACATATCCAAAATGTAACTCATAAACTTTCCCTCAAAATTTATCTCCCCCACCGTCTATTTCTGTCAAGGGTCTCACCATCCTTCCAGGTTCCCCACACTTTTGGTGTCATCTTAGATTTCTCACTTTCTCTACACCACATATCCGATTCACTGCCAAGTCTTGCTAACCTCTCCCATTCTCTCCACTCAGATCACAACCACTCTAGTTCAGGTCTTGATCACCTCTCAGCTGGACTATGGCAATAGCTTCCTTATTAGCCTCTTGTATCCAGTTTTCTCCCTCTCCCAATCCAACCACTAGATAGTTACCAAGGTGATATTCCTAAAGCACAGCACTAACCATGTCACTGTGTCCACTTAAAGAAGTCCAGTGGTTTCCAGTGCCCTCTATAACTACATTCATACTCTGTTGTGTTATTTTAAGCTCTTTGTAATCTCATTCCAGACTTACTACCTAAGAATCTCCCCATACACTCTTCTCTCAATCCTGATTGTTTACCTGTTCTTCACATATAACGTTCTACCTTCTCTGCCTGTTCCTATCCCCTCACTTAGAGTGTTCTGCCTTCTTACTTCTGCCTCCCAGAATCCTTGGCTTCCTGCAAAATTTACCTCAAGCACCACCTTTATTCTCTACATGAGGCCTTTCCCCATCACTCCAGCTTCACCTTCCCCTTGTCCCCTATTAATTTATATTTACTTTGTATTTTATATTCATTTATATGTGTACATGTTGTTTCCCCAATAGAATATAAACTACTTGAGGGCAGGGAATACTTCACCTTTGTCAGGTATACAGTAGGTGCTCAGTCAACACTTGTTGGTTTGATTTGATTGAACCTGATAGTGATAAGTAAAGTTGAATGTGGGTAGTCTGTTTTATGTCTCCATCCCTGGCCATTCAAGATGCTCATCTTTTTATTTTCTGTATTTTCTGGCAGTGAGATGGTGTTTGTCCATTTGACCTCTCAGAGAGAAATATTTCTTGCATTGATATCAAATGTACTTATGAGACTAGTTATCTCATTTGAAAAGCCATTAACTCCACTTCTTTAGTGTGCCCTTGAGTGCCTCTTTAAACTAATTGAGTTGGCATCTACAATGTGAAGCATGGAGAGGGCAAAGGAGAATGAAATTGGGTCTATACTGAGTGGGAACTTACACCTGAAATGTGCATGAGCTCTTTGCCTAAATGGAACTGGAGTAGAGTTAAAGGTGTGTGTATGTGTGTGTGTGTAAATGGAGATCTAAGCCTGTTCTACGACTAACTGTAAAAGAGTTATGTGTGAAAAATGATTCCCCAGGCTTTTTGATTGTTTGAAATTATTAAGAATTAAGGATAATGACAAAGGAAGGATTTAAGGAATGAGTTACACAGAATATTTCATCAGAACAACATTTAGTTGGTACCATGGATAATTTTTCTTTCTAAGGCCTGGAAGAAAAATATTTCAAATGCATTTGAGATTATTGGTAGAGAAATTTTTAGTCTGCAAGGTCAGAGCCCTCATGCAAAATCTTGTATACTTTAGTGGTTAAACATTATTGTCATCATTTCACCATTTTCCTATAAAAGCATTTTCTTTTTAAAATAAATTTTATTAATATATTTAGTTTTTATATTACCTAAATTTCCCTGTCTCCTCTCCTAGGGAGCCATTCTTTATAACAAAAGATTTTTTTTAAAAGAGAAAACAATTCAGCAAAATTGACAACACAAATGTGACATTATATACAGCTTCCTATACCCATGGATACTGACATCTGCAAATGAACTAGAGGAGGCATCTTTTCAGATCTCTATTTTTTGGCCAACCTTGGTTTTTATAATTTTGCAAAATTCAGTTTGGATTGTTTTACAATTATTGTTCTTTTATTTATGTTATTGTAGTTATTATATATAAATATATACATAATATATACATATATATGTATATATATAATTTGCCTGGCTTTGCTTCACTTTACTTTGCATCACTTTCTGTAAGCCTTTCTACAAAAAAGCAGATTTCCAGATTTCCCACATGATGGAAGGAAGTTGGAATCTACTAAAGATTTAGATTCTAAATGGGCTCATTAATATGATTAAAACAAAAAATGAAAAGAGAAAATTCATCCTTTCTTTTTGAGATATATGATTTGCGCCAGCTTTCTTTTATTATTCTAATTTTCATCTCATTTGAAGGCAATTCATTGTTTTGACTTCTAGGATTAAAAAAAAGATGTTGATGGTATTCAGCTCATCCTCCTTTAGCATAGATAAACTTCTCCTGTATTCATAGACCTCTGGGGAGAATGTGCATTTTTCTAAGATCATTAGGCACAATGTTTTAGTAATCCTATTTCATATTATACCATCTCCAAATTGACAGTAACATTGAGTAGTAACATGACAATAGTGGAAAAGCAGGAAAAGCATTTGAAGACAAAGGATCTAAGTTCAAATTTAATATTGTGTGACCTTGGGCAAGTCCCTTACATTTTCAGGGTCTCAGATTTGTTGGTGTGGTTAAGTTGTGTATGACTCTTTGTGACTCCATGGAAGATAGCAGATGAATACTATCCAGAAGGTTTTCTTGACAGATTCTGGAATGGTTAGCCATTTCCTTTAAAAGTGGGTGAAGTCAAATAGAAGTTAAAGTGACTTGACCATTGTCACATAGCTATTAATTGTCTGAGTCTGGATTTGAACTCAGGTGCTCCTGATTCCAGGAGTTCACTGAGTCCACTATCCACTGAGCCACCTCATCTGTAAAATGATGAGGTGAGATGTAATGACCTGCAAGGTCCTTTTCAGCTCTAAATTTGTGAGCTTTTCATCTAAAGGGAATTTAGTTCAAACTATCTGAATAGGAATGTCCTATTCAACATCATCCATGTCACCCAGCTTCCTCTTGAAGACTTTTACTGATGGGCAACTCAGTACCTATACAAAGCAACTCATTCCACCTTCAAAAAGCTCAAATTCTTAGAACATTTTTCCTAATTCCTAATAAAAATAAAAAAATTCCTAATAAATTTCCTCATATTCTAATATTGAGTTGTAACATACCACTGAAACTTTTACTCATGCTTTCAGTTTTGTGCCCTTGGACCAAACAAAATTATTTTAAAGTTAAGGTTAATGTATTATAGCTTATCTACTTATTTTTCTTTCTTTCTTTCTTTCTTCCTTTCTTTCTTTCTTTCTTTCTTTTTTTTTTTGTAAGAACAAAATTTATTAACAACGAAAACTTAACAAGAGCGGAATGGAATACCTCAAGAAATAGTTAGTTTCTCCTTGGATATTTTCAAGCAGAAGCTAGAAAAGTAATGAGAGTATTTAATTCAGATATTGATTAAAATAGACAAATGAGATCCTTCCCAAATCTGAAATTCTATGATTCTATGGCAATATACAATAAAGGCTATAAAATTGTTCATATCCTTTGACCAAGGAATACTATTACAAAGACTGTAAGGATATTGACAAGAGGCCTAACTTTACATAGGTATTAATAGCATTAGTGGCAATAGGTAGATTGTTCATTCATTCATTCATTCATTCATTTATTTATTTAACTTTTTACATTCATTTTCACAAAATTTTGGGTTCCAAATTTTCTCCCCTTTTATCCCCTCCCCCCACCCCAATACACCAAGCATTCTAATTTTCCTTATCACCAATCTGCCCTCTCTTCTATCATCCCTCCCTTCCCTTGTCCCCATCTTCTCTTTTGTCCTTTAGGGCCAGATGACTTTCTATTCCTCATTAACTGTATGTCTTATTTCCTAGTAGCAACAACAATACTAAACAGTTGTTCCTAAAACTTTGAGTTCCAAATTCTCCCCATCCCTCCCTCCCCACCCATTCCCTTTGGGAAGGCAGGCAATTCAATATAGGCCATATCTGTGTAGTTTTGCAAATGACTTTGATAATAGTCGTGTTGTATAAGACTAACTGAATTACCCTCCATCCTATCCTGCCCCTCATTATTTATAATCTGTCTTTTGATCCTGTCCCTCCCCAAGAGTGTTGACTTCAAATTGCTCCCTCCTCCCATTGCCCTCCCTTCCATCATCCCCCCCCCTTGCTTATCTCCTTCTCCCCCACTTTCCTGTATTGTAAGATAGGTTTTCATACCAAAATGGGTGTGCATTTTATTCCTTCCTTTAGTCAAATGTGATGAGGGTAAACTTCTTGTTTTTTTTCTCAGCTCTCCTCTTTTTCCCTCCACTAAAAGGTCTCCTGCTTGCCTCTTAAATGACATATAATTTACCCCATTCCATTTCAACCTCTTTCCTCCCCCTACCTTTCTCTCTCACCATTTACCTTAATTTCTTTCAAGATATGGTCCCATCCTATTCAATTCACTCTGTGCTCTCTGTCTCTGTGTGTGCGTGCATGTGTGTATGTGTGTGTGTGATCCCACCAACTACCCAGATACTGAAAAGTTTTAAGAGTTACAAATATTGTCTTTCCATGTAGGAATGTAAACAGTTCACTTTTGGTAAGTCCCTCATGACTTCTCTTTGCTGTTTACTTTTTTCATGCTTCTTCTCATTCTTGTGTTTGAAAGTCAAATTTTCTTTTCAGCTCTGGTCTTTTCATCAAGAATGCTTGAAAGTCCTCTGTTTCATTGAAAGACCATATTTTCCCCTGAAGTATTATACTCAGTTTTGCTGGCTAGGTGATTCTTGGTTTGAGTCCTAGTTCCTTTGACTTCTGGAATATCCTATTCCATGCCCTTCGATCCCTTAATGTAGAAGCTGCTAGATCTTGAGTTATCCTGATTTTATTTCCACAGTACTGGAATTGTTTCTTTTTAGCTGCTTGCAAGATTTTCTCCTTGACCAGGGAGTTCAGGAATTTGGCCACAATGTTCCTAGGAGTTTCTATTTTTGGCTCTCTTTCAGGCGGTGATTGATGGATTCTTTCAATACTTATTTTGCCCTCTGGTTGTAGAATGTCAGGGCAGTTTTCCTTGATAATTTCATGGAAGATGATGTCTAGGCTCTTTTTTTTGATCATGACTTTCAGGTAGTCCCATAATTTTTAAATTGTCTCTCCTGGATCTGTTTTCCAGGTCAGTTGTTTTTCCCATGAGATATTTCACATTCTCTTCCATTTTTTCATTCGTTTGGTTTTGTTTTGTGATTTCTTGGTTTCTCAAAAAGTCATTAGACTCCATCTGTTCCATTCTAATTTTGAGAGAACTATTATCTTCAGTGAGCTTTTGAACCTCTTTTTCCATTTGGCTAATTCTGCTTTTGAAAGCATTCTTCTCCTCATTGGCTTTTTGAACCTCTTTTGCCAATTGAGTGAGCCTATTTTTCAAGGTGTTATTTTCTTCAGCATTTTTTGGGGTCTCCTTTACCAAGGTATTGACCCATTTTTCATACTTTTCATGCATCTCTCTCATTTCTCTTCCCAGTTTTTCCTCCACCTATCTAACTTGCTTTTCAAAATCCTTTTTGAGTTCTTCCAAGGCCTGAGCCCATCTGATATCCCCTGGGGTGTCTGGGATACAGAGGCTCCGACCTCCAAGTCTTTCCCTGATGGCAAGAATATTTCCTCGTCATCAGAACCGAATAGTGGGAACATTTGCACCTGCTCAAAAAAGCTCTCTATTGTCTTATTTTTTTCCCTTTTCTGGACATTTTCCCAGCCAGTTATTTGACTTCTGAGATTCCTCTCCACCCCTGCCTAGATCCGCCCAGCTAGTGCTTGGGGTCTGAGATTCAAATGGGCTTTTTGTGGCAGGTGCAACTGCTATTCAATGTGAGCTTTAGTTCTGGTGCTGGGGTGGGGGCAGGGCAGCCTCCCAGGCTCAGTTCCCTCAGGGGCTTTATGCAGAGATCTTCAGTGATGGAGCGGGTGGGGCAGGGCCATCTCCCAGCTCAGCTCCCTCAGGGGGTTTATGCAAAGACCTGAAGTTTTGCCTGCCTGGTGCTCAGGGAGTCCTGGTCCCGCTGCTGCCTCTGCCCCTGCCTCTGCCTCCATCGCTTCCTCCCAAGGGGGCCCAAGTCACAGAGACACCCCTGCTCCCCTCTCGTCCAGCCCAGCTGTCTCTCTCACTGACCTGTAGGGTCTGTGGGCGGAGGGACCTTCGCGGCTGCCAGAGAATGCGTCTCTGAAGCCTGCTCAGATCTGCTTTTCTGGGGCCGCCCGGCCAGGGCAGGGCAGGGGTGGGCTCCACTTTCTGGGGAGTGACGAACCCTGGGGACCGCTCTCCAGGGCTCTCTGGAATGGAAATCTCTTCCACTGTGTTTCTGCACACCCTGCAGTGATCCAGAACTTGTGGGGAGCTCTTCTTCCATTAAATCCATGGGCTGTGGGTTCGGAGCTAGCATATGTGAGTCCTTCTACTCCGCCATCTTGACCTATCTACTTATTTTTCCTCTGGCTTCAGAATAGCATTATAGTTTTGGAGCTAACCTCAGAGGTCAAACCTGCTCATATACATATACACACACATATACACACATATTCCATTCTATTTCTGTTTGGAGTTGGGCATAGTACTGCTTTCATACTTTTCATAAGCATAGAGGAAAAAAAAACATGGAGATCAGATTGTGTGTGAGTGTACATGTTCATGTGTGTATGTGTGTGCTTCCTCATGCATTTATGTATATTGGAGATTATCATTTTGATTTAGCCTCAGGAGAAGGAGCTATGTGACTGATGTTGTTGATTTGTTCGGCTTTCTTTCCAAGGCCAACTGCAAGCTAATGCATATTGTGAAAATCCAGATATAGTATTAATTGGAAACAAGGCAGATCTTTTAGACCAGCGGGAGGTCAATGAGCGACAAGCCCGAGATCTTGCAGACAAATATGGGTAAGTTAGTTATTAAAAATTCATCCCATGGTACTGGCTGCAGCTAGTCTAGGGCTCTGCCATGGGTTCCCTGACACATGAATCAATACTCAATATTGGGGTGTATGAAGAGGGACCCTGCACGATTGTAAAACTTCTGGAGGAGCTCCAGGGAACAGATACAAGGGTCAGCTCCAACCCTAGCCCCAGCCTTGCCCTGCCTCCTCTTATTCTCCAATATCAAAGATATTATTTTGTGGCATTGGGGTTTTGTTTGATGGATGGATTTGGCATGGCTGACAATTCAAGACTGTAGGAGGAAAACTCGAGGAATATGGGTAGCCTCATACTTACCTGGTTTGAATGCTTCTTACAACAGATAAGATTCAATAAGCTCTGGACTGGGGATTATTAGACTTCAGTTTGAATCTTGTCCCTACCACTTGTTGATACCCCTCCCACTCTGTTTCCTCATCTGTAACATGAAAGGGCTGGGTTAGGTGATCTCTGAAGCAGCTGAGTGGTGTGGTGGCCACATTGGAGTTGGGAAAACCCAAGTTCAAACCTTGCCACAAATAGTAGCAACATGACCTATGGCAAGCTACTTAACATGTTTGCCTCAGTTTCCTCAATTGTAAAATGGGGTAATAATAACACCAAATGGACTAAATGAGATAAAATATGTAAAAGCACTTTGCAAACCTTTACGTGCTACATAAAATTTAGTTATTAGCTCTTAACTACAGTTCTAACATCGTTTGACTTGTTTCAAAAAAGAAAAGTGGTAGCAATGATGCAACTGTTGTGGTCCTTTCCTCTTCCTGTGGGAAACCACGGTGCTGTTTCCCAGGCTAGCAGGCAAGGAGATCTGTCAGAATTTTTTAACCTTTTCCTTTTTAAAAATTATATGGCTTTGTGCTACCTATTGGCAGCTTATGGCGTTTTCTCATCTCATGAGTATTTGTTTTCTGTTACTGTCCCTGCCAGAATACCCTATTTTGAAACAAGTGCAGCAACGGGACAGAACGTTGAGAAACCTGTGGACACGCTTCTGGACTTAATAATGAAGCGCATGGAGCAGTGCGTGGAGAAGTCACAAGTCCCCGATGCGGCCAATGGAGGAAATTCAGGGAAGCTGGATGGGGAGAAACCAGCTGAAAAAAAATGTGCTTGCTAGACTTCACCTTTTTAAACTGAGAATCAAGAACTTCACCCAAACAGTTGATCAGAAAATGGTTGACAAGCCACGTAATTGATAAGTGAGCCTTGCACAGATACATTTTCTTTTCTTTTCTTCCAGAGAATGAATTTTTAAACACCACTGTGATTATCAGTATTCAGTGGGACTGAACTATGAGTAAGGCCTTACAGTTCTGAGTCTGAGCTTTCCCAACACAATCTCTCCATCAGGGACATTCAGTCAATTTTCGGGTTGTTTATTGCATTTTTTTTTAATATTACAGTAGCATTGAAATCTTCCAATGGGTAAATCAAAGGTGTGAAGAGCCTAAAATCAGAAAGAAAGGAGACCACTTGTTGTGTGTGGGGGTGGGTGGAGAGGGGAATAATAAATTGATTACTGAAGAAAAACATAAAAGGGCATTTCTTAGATTGTTTTCACTTATATGGAGACTAATGATTCACACCTTTTGTGTTTGCATTGATAACAGTGTATGAGCTGAAGAAAATCTGCAAGTGAAGAATTCTCTGGGGTTCATTAAAAATGACCTTATTATAGGCACACAGTATGTAACTTGCCCTACTAAATTACTGATAAGGTGACTGGGTGGATGATTATGTACCTTTGATTAAATTCAGGGAATTGTGTGATAATGTCATTTCTGTGTTCCTAGAAAATGGCAGGTAGACTAGATGGGATGACATACAGGCAAAACAAGCAAGCCAAAAAAGGGCACGGAAGGTTGACATTAGCAAGTACCGAAAGTACAGTATGTGTAAGGCGCACCTTTCCAAGAGAGTGATTTAACTAGGCTTCATGCATGTCCAAGTTGAAACTGATGTTGCCATTGGGGGTGACAATGAAAATTCCAAGGGCTTCCATTTCCAGAGAAAGGTCATGAGGTAGCATAGTGTTCACTCAGCAACACATTTTACTTTTTCCACTAAATGTCACCAGGAAACATGGAGTTTCTCCCTCTTGGAACGTTATAATTAAATCTCATTTTCAAAGAAGCCATCCATAAGAGTACTGAACTTTTCATCTCTTCTTTGTAGAATGAAACTCAATGAAATGTTTTGTTTTGTTTTCTTTAAAAGTAAAAAGTGATATTAATTGTAAAGAATTAGGAAAGTCACAGAATCCTGATCCATATTTTTCTCCTATTTGGTTCTTTTTGTCAAAAATGCCATTGCAACTCAATTGACCCAGAAATACTGAAAAACAAGAGGTCTTTGCTTGGGTTCCCTCTGAATCTGCAGATTTTCAGGAAGTCTATAAAGATCACATTATGATATGGTTCAATAACTCATGTTCTTATTTTTACCTATTTCAAGGAAAATGCAAAGTATGGAGATGCATTTGGGGAGGGGAGAATGAAACTTATTTAAGTAAGTTCATCTCAACAGTGTGTTTCACATGGACTGATTTATCCTTATGGCTACATTATTATCAGATTTACTCCACAGTCGTGATCTTATGAGGTCTTTATAAGTAAACATATAAAAACATTCCCATGGAACCTCATTCTTTATACAATATTCTAGTCACTCTTAACTATGAATTAGGTGCCAGATGAATATATCCCTTTATTTAGTAGAGATAAAGATCCTTAACTTTTTGTCTTTCCTTCAGATACTTTTTAAAAAGAATTTCTCATTCCTGCTGTTCATATGACACATGAGCAAATCAAGACTCCCTAAGAGCTATGTATATAATTTGGCCACCTTATCCTGTCTTTCCTAAGGCCTTTACCCACTTACTCCAGGATTCCATTCCAGCTCACCCTACCTTCAGTCCACTACCACCTCTATCTCTGCTATTGCTGACTTCCAAGAGAACATTTGTCTTCTGTCCCTAGGGTAGAGCAAGATGAGGAGAAAGCCAGTGGTGTCTGATGGGAAGCATTTAAGGATTGATTTGCTGGCAAAATTCTCCTTTCCATTCCCACCTTCTACCAGTTTCTCCTTCTCCTTACCAGTCTTTCACAGCATCACCTAACTTTCCAACTTACCGTCATTCTGTTTCTTCTTTCATTCTGTCTTCCCCGTAACATTTTGTATTCTGAAGACTATGCCAAGATGGTGAAAAACCATTAGCTGATACTGAACACCATAGAGGTGGGGGAAAAGTTAAGGATTTTCCTCTTCATTTGCTTAGACAAAAACATAGTCTTCCCCATCAGTGTCTTCTCTGGCCATTCCCATTTCCTTCTATCTTTTATGCCTGAAATCTCCACTTTTTTATATTTTTTTGCCCCTGTATCACTCTGATGGAGAATTGTCAGCTTTTATAAGGTCCAAAAAGGTTGTGCATGCATGATTTTATAGTCCCCATATGGTCACTTAAGTTTTGGGGGCCTTTGTGCCAAAGAACTATTTGTCTGATAACTGGGGGATAAATTAAATGATCAACATGCCATCCAAGCTATTGGACCCAAACTTGACATGGGAGGTCAAAGGAAGGAGGGAGGAACATGGGTAGATGGCTGTGGTGTGGGCAGTCTTTGGAAGGGGCCAAACTATGATGAAAAATTTAAACTACATACTCTAACCTTCTGTTTGTAAATCTTCTTTCACACACACACACACACACACACACACACACACACACACACACACACACACACACACACACAGAGTCTGGGTGCTCTTCCGTCCAATTTTGCCAATTCCGTCCCTCTAAGATAAACTCCACAGCTCCTTTGCATTATTTTTTGAAGAATTTCAATGGTTCTGCTTTAAGGAAACATAAACCCTGTGTTTGGCAAAAAATAAACCAACATGGAATTCCTCCATGTTTCTTAGTCACCGAGACAATGTTCTTTGGTTTTCGTTTGTTTCTTTGCTTTTTCCCCTCAAGGCCTCTGATTAGATTATATTGTATTGTTGGAATTGTCCACAACGTACATAAAGCTCTTTTTCCAGTGTAGAAATCATCTTGGTGGGGAATCTGCACTGGTTCAATGTTTACATTGTTCTTATCTGGTGCCTCAGATACCTCTGTGACCAAAATCGGCTTCAGCCACACGGTCTATTTGTGGTAATATTGTGTTACTTACAGCCTCTCTTGGAGTTTCTTACAGGGGTATGGAATTCTTGACAATAACTCCAACTAATGTCCACCTGTCACAAACCCAGGTCATAGACATTGCCTGTCTTTATTTCTTTGCTAATAGAATTCCCATCAGTCAAATGTGCTTACCATAATTAAAGTTCAGGATTATCCTTCAAATGGCAAGCCCTTTTGTGAAAATGGGTTGAGCAGAGTTGGATAACAAATTCTGTTTTATCGTGATTGGGGATGGTAAACTGTTGTGGATTACCAGTCAGAACCTCTGAATGATTTCCTCACCATGCAGGGCTCTGAGTAGTCAGTCTCTAAACAAAGCTATTCAGAGGACTTTGCAGACAGTCAGCAACCTAAATTAAATTCGTTTGCTTTCATGCCATGCTAGGGTGTTGGCTATTCTGCTGCCAAAATAAACAAGTAAATAAATAAAGATCAGTTTTTAAAAAAAATATTTGAGAAAGGATATTAACTGAATAAATTCATCACAACCTGCCCAGAAGGGCTGTATTAGTTGAATTTCTGTGTTTTACTGACTATGCTTTTGTCATCCAGCTAAGTACATTGTCTTGTATTGCCAGAGAATCCATTTAGAATGCTTTGGGTGAGGTTTGGGATAACCACTCCATAGGGAGAATTCCAATTTTTGATCTTTGCAAGGTGGAAGAAAAACCAGCTGTGGAGAAAGACTTGATATTTTTCTGTGAATCAAAGAGTATTTTTAAATTCTGAATAAAGTTGATTTGAAAACTTAGCCAAAAGTCTCTCTGCACTTGAAATTCCCTTCAATTGGAAGGTGCCCAGTTTACCTTGAAATATCTTGTCATGTAAAAAAAAAATAAGTTCAACAGAGAAGCCCCAGGAAATTCATGGGACAAAATTATGTAATGAGTGGCTTCATTTAAACAGTGATCAAGAGGCATGGGCTCTGCTCCCCCAGTATGCTCTGTGATCATGAAGGACAGCTAACTTCTCTGTTTCTGGTTACTTAAGCAGTCAAGGTTCCCTCTTGTTCTTTATGTACCTCACATAGAAGGTATGAGATCTAAGATATATCCATAAAGCATTTTGGAGAGAGAGAGATGTGGTATGAAATTCAAGATACAAATGCAGTAAGCATTTCAGATTCCTGGTCTAGCAAGAAACTTTGTTCCCTTGACCCAGGAAGATCTGATTGTTGAATTTATCCATGAAGAAAATGATTTTTCATTTCTAACTACCAGTGCCCTTTACACTATTAATGGAGTCGAATATTTGTAAAACTCTAGATTGCATATCTTTTAGTAAAGCTTTTCCATTTCCAGGGAAATCTATAATACCTAAAAAAAAGATAATATAGGAATACATCAAGAATTTTAGTTTCTTCTTGAATTTTTTAAAAGATGCTCTGAGCATATTTGAGGCAGGGAAAAGGGCAGAATGCTGGGGTATGATTTGAATAGTGGGCACTAGGTGAAGGGCATTGTTTGCTGAGCTGAAAGGTGCCTAGACAATGGATGAAGGCATGAAAACAATTATCTGGTATTATAGCCTAAAGACAGATGTTAGTTGAGCAGCATTGTATTAATCTTACTGGCTTAGGATTTTTTTTTTTTTGGATACCAAAAGACAACAAAATTTGCGATTATATTTGTGTGGCTAGAGACGAGTAAAGAAACATTTGTTTAAGTATATGTGTTTAGGGAGTGAAAAGAGTCATGTTGAAAGGATTGATTCTACACAGAATAAAAGACATTGGCAGGGAGCTATTTTATAACAGAGATTTGGAAAATATTTATCAATTACTTTTCTCCCCCAGATAATTATTTAATGCAGGGGGTGGGGTGGGGAGGGTCGGATGTACAAATAGAAGAGGTATTTCAGTATTGGGTTTGCAGTTTGATATATTTGGAGAATATTTCCTTTATTCTATGTGAATGACATTTTTCTTTTTGAAAATATTCTTGAGGGACTTCAGGAATAATATCCCAAAGACCTTTTTCAATGAAGTTCATGTTCAAAGCTAGGGGTATTTTTCCACTTTCCCATTTGAAGAAAAGGTCATAAAACTCAATTTTGTAGCTGTGAGACTGAATAACAAAATGAATCTAACAATGACATATTTAGAAGAAATTTCCAAAGAAGTTACATTTTGGTAGAATAGCTTCAATTTTGCTTCTCAGGCATAATAGTTCAGTAGAGAGGGGAGGCAAGTTGGAGACCTTTCTTGCCACTAACTTGCTGCTTGTTTGGTAAGTCACATCTCTGTAGACCCGTTTCCTTAATTGCAAAATGATTAGATGACCTGCAAGGGCTAGTCTAGCTCTAGCTGTCTCCACTTTCCTTTATTCAGCTAAAGGATATTGGCAATGACCCACCACCCCCATGTATTCTAATGTTCCAGGAATAGATTGAAAATGAACTGAGTTTTCCATTCTTAATGATTGCTTTATTTTATTTACAGAGTGGCTGTTGTCCTTATTAACTGTTGTTAGCTAAGGCAAAAAGCTGTTTATTTGGGTGGCAAAACAATATGTTTAAGCTTTCTCTTCAGTTACACAATGGGCTATTTTTCAAAGACTTTTTTGCATGAGGACAATCCAGGCCACCTTGGCTATCATGTACATGTACCTACAACTTTACAGGTGTAGGGAATTCCCAGGTTGGAAATTCCTACCGCTAATGTGGATCATTGATTGTTTTG
This sequence comes from Bettongia penicillata ogilbyi, assembly GCA_023548195.1. Lineage (NCBI taxonomy): Eukaryota > Metazoa > Chordata > Mammalia > Diprotodontia > Potoroidae > Bettongia > Bettongia penicillata. The sequence continues at coordinate 628,401 of JAJHZJ010000849.1, read as the reverse complement.
CAATTTAGACTTCCTAGGGCATTTGGACTTTAAGATACTCAGTGTTAACTGGGTCATACAGCCAGTATGTGTCAGAAATGGGACTTGGACCCAAGTCTTCCAGAGTTTGAGGTGGCAAAGGACAATAGCCATGAGTTCAACCATTAATGTGTGAGAAGTGGCCAGATAAAGAAAATGAAATCACTTGAATGGAAACCTTGGTACTTGTAGAGAGGCTACCAACCTTGGGCCGCCTCATTCAATCTGTGTATACTTCTTTTCAAACGCAGCAAAATAAGAGATGAGTTCTCCATCTTTGATTTTCTCGTGTACTTCCTTTGAGGCTGCCAATTTCATTACCTTAAAAGTGTATGCCAATGTGGTGAAACTCCTCAATGTATAATAGGGCTTTTTTGTGAACATATCCATGTAAGACATGCTGGCTGTATCTGAAATTATTTATGGAAACTAATTTGTTCTACTCTAGTCATGTTTTAAAGATAATCATTGTTTTGACTGTAACAGTCAAGTGTTTTGTTGTTTCCCAAATTTATCCTTAGATAACGTTTTCTCTAATGTTATCTTGTGTAGTTTTCTTGTTTTACATCAGTCTTCACAGGTCCATAGATGTTTTGTATTAGTACTATTAATGTAATTTAAACCTTTTAACATGATATTTCCTCTCTATATACCCCTCAGTAGACTGTGGTGCCTGACACTATTATCATTTTGTTGTCCCAAAGTTCCTATGGCTTAAAAAAATTATTCAATGAATCACTGGTGTCTGGATCTGAATAATATGGTCAAGGAATGTATCCTGTGATTGTTTCTGCACTTTTCAAATAAAAATGCATTTTTACCAGTTGTGTTGGGTCCCCTGAAAAGCATATTCCAGTGGTTAAGTTTGGAATAGATGAGAGGGATAAGAGCATTTATGTGAAAAGATAAAAATGCAACTTCATCTCATTAGTGATGGGACCTTCTTGGGACCTGCCAAACTCCTGGGTTCTCATCCACTTGATTGCCCATGTGATCTTATTATTCATGAAAATATCAATCAACAAGCATATACTAAACACAATGCACAGGGCACTATATTAAATACCAGTGATCCCTTCCTCAAAAAATAAATATAAAGATCCCTTTGAGGTGCTTACATTCGAATTAGATATCATTAGGTAATTCCAATAAGATTACATAACACACACACAACACACACCGGATACACACAGAACAGATACAAAGTAAATTTAGAGGGAAGGGAAAACCTCTTGCATGAGGTAGCCATTGTCCTGAGTCTTGAAAGAAGCCTGGAATTCGGTGAGGTGGGAGAGAATTCCAGACATGAGGAATGTCCATGCAAGGGCATAGAGATGGGAATGCAGTATAAAGTATAAGAAAAAGGAAACAGACTGGAGTGATATGATTGGACTATAGAGTGTAAAGGAGTAATGTTTAAGAAGACTGGAAAAATAAGAAAGGGGCCAGAGCATAAAAAGCTTTAATAGCCAAATGGAGGAGTTCATTATGTTATTGTAGGGGTGGTTAGGAACCTCTGGAGTTTATTGAGTTGGGGAGGGGTGCATGACATTGCCAAGATTTGTTCTTTATGGAAATCACTTTAGCAACTATATGAAAGATGAGCTAGAATAAAAGATGTGGCAGGGAGACCAATGAAGAAGTGAAAGGGAGTATTCTAGGTGAGGGGTTAAAATATGGACTGTGTTGGAAACGTTGTTCCACATTTTAAAAATGTCTTATGAGCATAGTGCTCACTTGCAAGTGCTTCAATGTCCCAGCAATTAATAAGGTATGATTAGCCAAAAGAATAATGAATTTTTATTCTCAAAAAGCACCATTATCCAAAAGGGGTAAGGGTAGAGATGCAGCAGTATGGTTAGTTTGATATAGATAAGGAGACAGATATAGACACACACACATATAACATACACATTTATACACACATTCATACAAAAATATACATGCATGCATATATGCACATTATGTGTATATATGACATGTGTACATATATAGGTACTATACATACATCTACATATCATATATATGTGTATAGACATGCTAACATATATGGTAAAACTGGAATATATTGATGTGTATCTAATATAGGTCTGTATATAATTAGATGGTGTAGTGGACAGAATAGCAGGTTTGGGGTCAGGAAGACCTGAGTTCAAATCTGACCTCAGATTCTTCCCAGCTGTGTGTCCCTGGGCAAGTCATTTAACTCAGTTGGCCTCCATTTTCTCATGTGTAAAATGAGCTGCTCTGGTGGAGAAAGTGAGGCTGGTGACCTTGCACAGCCCTCCCTCCCTCAAATAAAAGTCAATTGCAAATCATGTCATCATTTCCCTGATGCCATGGTCCTCTTGGAAAACAAAGTACAAACACAACAACAAAAATAAGCTGGAGAAGGAAATGGTAAAAATCTCCAGTATACTTGCTAAGAAAACCCCAAATGGAGTCACAGAGTGGACACAATTGAAGCAAGTGAACAATTACAATATATGTAATGTATACATATACCAGCAGCAATCAGATTGTTCCTCATTGCCAGGGACATGTTTTTTCTCCCCTGGTTCCATCTTAAATAATGCAAGATAAGTCACTGCAGTGCTGGTTGGCTGAAATAGTCACAAATGCGCCCCATGTTGAGAAAGGAAATAGGGCATCCTGACATTAAAATTCTGCCCATAAACAACAGGCATTCTGTATTTCATCACTGTATGCATGGGTTATTAAATTCACAGATCCTTTGATTGAGGGTATTATGACTTCTGGCATTCTCATGGAGCAAATTTCCTCAGCTATAAAATGTGAGGGTTGAGCTAAATGAACTCTAAAACCTTTTCCTTCTGAATCTATGATCCTGTAAATTGAAAGTGTGGGGACAGATGTCAAAAGGTTGAAAAATAATTGAATATATTCTTCAATAAACAAAGGAAAAATAGTAGAGTTCATAGAGAGATATATACATACTCTTCTGTAATATTTGTGTGGCTAAATCTGGTTTCTGGTGGCTTTAGTTAATAACTTAGTTGTACACAGCCCAAGAAACCAAAAGAAACCAAACCAACCAGGTGTGACGATAACACACCTGAAAACAGGCCTGGAAGTAGTTAGGAATGCTTTGTGGTACAGACTTTTGTAAAGATAAGCTTAACCCTCTTATATGTGGCACATGTTTGGATTACTCTGCAAGTCCAAAAATAGAGGGTGCATGGGGCAAACCAGAATTGTGCCCATCTTTCTGTATATCTGTAGAGAAGTTTACCCTTTAACCTATAGATTTAGGTGAAGTCAAAGGGAACTATTGAGTAGATTAATATTATTGACAGCTGCATGCTTTCTACATACATAACCCTGGAGGCCTTCTCCCACTTTGGTATAATGACAAACCCAGGTCCACTCCTCCAATAGAGGCCATTAAGTGAGGCAGTAAATAGAATGCTTGGAGTCAGGGAGACCTGGGTTCAAATCCCATCCCTGACACTTGATAGCTAAGTGACCCTGGGCAAGTCACTTAGACTGTTTGCTTCAGTTTCCTTATCTGCAAAATGGGGAGAATAACAGTACCTACCTCTCAGTTACTGTAAGGAATAATTGAGATAACATTTGTAAAGTGTGCATAACATTTGCAAACATTTAAGCACTATACAAATACGAGCTATTGCTAGGGATGGAGGGGGCAGCAGCAAATGGTTGCAGATCTATTCTTCCATTCACACAGAAACTTTCAGCGTGGAAACTGCCTCTGCCAATGAAGATCTGCAACTATTTGTTTATTTTTAAATAAAATTTTCCCCTAATTACAAGTATAAATAATTTTAAACATTTTTTTAAGTTCTGAGTTCCAAATTCTATCCTTCCCTCACCCCTCCCTGTGATAGTAAGCAATTAGATATAGATTATACATGTGCAATCATGTAAAACATTTTCATTAATCACTCTCTGCAAGCATGAAAGGAAGAAAGGGAAGGAAGAAAGGAAGGAAGGAAGGAAGGAAGGAAGGAAGGAAGGAAGGAAGGAAGGAAGGAAGGAAGGAAGGAAGGAAGGAAGGAAGGAAGGAAGAGAAAAGTACTTTGCTTCAATCTGTGTTCAGATGACATCAGTTCTTTCTCCGGAGGTGGACTGCATTTTTCATCATGAGTCCTTTGCAATTCTCGAATAGCTCTGTTGCTGAATCTACAACTATATAGACATTTATAGTCTTATCCTGGAACACTGAGAGGCTAGGTGATTTGTCCAGGGTCACACAGGCTATGAGTCAGGGGCGTTTCTTGAACCCAGGTCTTTAGAGATCTACTCCTTACACACTATTCTACACTACCTCTCTTTTCAAAGAGCAGTGAACTTCAGGAGGAGCAGGAGAAATGGAATAAATGGGAATTGATTCATTTGACTCCCTCACCCTATCTCCCTCAAACCTTCCACCACCACCTCATCCTTAAAATCAGGGAAAGATGCCAAAACTAGGTCTCCATACTTTAAGGTCATCTCATCTTCTCGGGGTTTGTGAAAGACAGGAACCTGACTCACAATAGTCAAAGGGAAATACTAATAGCTCAAATAAAGTCAACTGGAACTCAACTCTCCTACATGGAAGACTGGAATTCAGGTAGACTTCTGCAAAGTCATTTTGTGTTATCTCCACTTCCTAAAAGATACCCAAAGGCAAGTTCTGCCCAATTACAAAAAGCCAGTGAGGGAAGCAACAGGGATATGCCTCAGAACCACTCTCAAAACTTAGGATATGAATGATTAAGGACAAAAAACTAAATAAAACCCACCAAATCACTGGTTTTGAAAGCTTGGGAACATGAGACCTTTTAAACCTTGCAGTCAGTAGAAGTCAAATGCTTCGAAGAAGTTAATTAAGGTAAGGTAAAAATGTAGCCACACTATTTTAATTCAAGGCATAACAGGAAATAATTTAAATTGCCTAAGAATATATAGGGGTTTCTTCACCTCCCAATTAAAATAATAGAACTTAACAGCCTTGTTAGCTTCCCCCGTTTTTATTCACACGCTGTATTCTTATCCTCCCATTTCTTCAGCAAATGCTATCTTCAAACTAAGAAAAGGGTTAACTCTAAAGGTTGATGTTAATTCTAACTTTGACTTTTAAGATTTTTCTATGGACAACATTTTATAATCTGGAATCAAACTGGGGCAAGAGATGGGGAAATTCCTTTTCTAGAGAGAAAGTGATGTTATAGAACAAATAAGCCAATGCAGTTTTGTTTTCAGGAATTATACTACTAATAAAAAGTTTTTGAAATACCTGGTACATATCATCTCATTCGAACTTCATAATATCCCTAAAAAATATGTCCTCTCCCCCCCACTGCTTTCTCTCTCTTTCACCCCTTTTGTTCTCTTAAATAATCACCATCTTCAAAAGTGGAAATTGAGGTAGAGTAAGGTTAAATTCCTTATCCCAGTTTGCATAGCTGCCAAAGTGCCTTAGATAGGATTCAAACTCAGGTCTTCCCTAGTCTAAGGGCCAATGCTCTACCTACTAAACAACTAAGTAAAGTTATTTTTCTTTTAGTATTTGGGGAGGAAAGAAGAATGCATATGATTTCTGGCCCACTCTAGTAAATTCAGACTCTGTTCCACTGTAATCTAATTTTCCTTTATTTAGTACTTCCTCATGACTTATTGTCACTTCAAACATCTTTGTCCCACATTTTATACAATTAAAAAAAAGGAAAAAGCCATTTTGAATTTGGATGGAGATACGATATCTTTTTCTTGTCCATATTTAGAAAATGGAGATGCTAAGTGGCCCTTAGCACACAGAGCCAGCTGGGGCTTTTTCTAATCCTGAGTAAATTTCCAGCAACCCTTCATGCTTCCACATGGCTGCCTAATTCTGAATTTGGAAGCCTAAGGATAGGGAAGAGATGAATTTCAAAGTGAAGGAATATAATGGATTGGAGAAGTACTGGCATTCACATTTATACTCAAACACTAAACTAAAAAGATGTAGAAGATATGTTTATTTGATCCAGAGTGAGTGAAAAAAAGTCAGTGAAGACTTTTCAGTACTTGACAATAGGTTTCTAGTAAGTAGTTAGTCCAAGTTTCTATCTCTCAGAAATTATGTGATCTTGAAGAAACTTGAAACTTAACTCTCCCCCTTGGAGTGCCACCTCAGCACGCTACGTGCCAAATACAGTTATGAGCATTGTGTTAGCTTTACGTTGGCTGTTTCACTACTTCCTTGCTCCTTCTTTCTAAGGTAAATTGATAGTGAGCCTGCCTTCCAGCCAATGGGAGTAACGGCCAGCAGGGAGGGTGGGGGATCTCCATTAGGACCATACAAGATTTGTTCTTGCCTTTTGCAAGCACTTCACCCTCCTGATTACTTATCAGACAGGAGATGCGCTTCCTCGTGAGACCATAATAAAATCTTGCTGCTTTGCTTCTACTTTGAAAAGTCTCTGATTTTCATTTGAGTCGGTGGTGTCTGACCTACACAAGAGGACCACTAAGGAGAAAATATTTAGAGAAATGTGAATTGCTTGTTCATGACATTCCTTAATCCTATAATCAACTTCTAAATTAAAAACTTTTGCATTACTCTCACGGATAAAAATCTCATTGCAACATAAAAATGCAGGAGAAACATTCCATCAAGAGACAAAGTAAAGAAAGTACACAGGAGTGTATGTGTGCTTGTTGGCATTGTGCAAATTAAGATATCATGCTCTTGATATCCATGGTCTTTTTCAAAAAGAACAAACAATAGTACACGTAAACACACAGTGCACAAACACATACACATGTATTTTGTGTTATAGAGTGTCACACTATTATAAATAACTATAAATTGTAGCACCCTAATGCTACAGAATGCAGTTCTAGAGTCAGGAAGACTCATCTTTCTGAGTTCAAATCTAGCCTTAGACACTACCTGGGACTCTGGGCAGGTCAATTAAACCTGTCTGCCTCAGTTTCCTCATCTGTAAATGAACTAGATAAGGAAATGGAAAAACCACTCCAGTTTCTTTGCCAAGAAAATTCCATATGAGTTCACTCACAGTTGGAAATGACTTTACAAAAAAATCTATAAATTAGTACAACATTATGCCAACTTTAAAATGTGAACATTTCTTACAGTTCTCATGCTTTAAGCACTGCTGCAGGTAGAAAGCTTGCTTCAGTCAGGAAGACAAGTAACGTGACAACTCTGAATCCTACTGGCTGAGTGATCTTAGCTAAGTCACTCAACCCTCTCAGTGCCCTCAGAAACCTTTCCAAGACTAATTTGCAGAGAAGAGGTTGTGTTGGAAGAGGCAATTTTCTTATTGGAAATGCATTATACCAATGAAAGCATCAGTCCAGACTAAAACAATTTCTTTGCTTTGTCAGCTTACAATATAGAATTCAGTCAGTAGAATGATCTTTCCCTATACTAAAATGTATATTATCAGACCTGTCAAAAATGTGGCATTACTTCTTTCAGATAAAAAAAATCTCTTTTCTGTAGACATTACAATTTTTGAGCATTTAAAATAATTTCCTTTTTAAGAAAGTCTCTCTCAAAAAATATGATGGAGAAGTAACAGCATGTGTCCAATTTATGGCCCTTCTTTTGCTACCATAAAATTTAAAATGAATTTCTGGATCAGTCCTGTTTATATTAGCCTAATTCTGAAAAAGTAAATTATTGTTCATTTTCTCAAGAGCACAGAAGTACCATCCACTAGATTGCCTTTTCGAGTTCATGGGTTGTATCTTTAGAGTATCTATCAATTCCAAATCACCAAGCTAGGCCCATTATTCTCACATACTGAAATAAAATGAATGCAGAGAGGGAAACCAAGATCCAACAAGTTAAATCTGTGTCTTCTTATGTGAAACCTTAGAAGAGCGTGTTCTGCTGGAAGCTACTGGTTCAGTTAAACAGATGACTTCTTCACTGAATATATCTGAAATATAAAATTATGTATGACAAGAGAACCAGGAATTAAAGACAAGAGGCATTCTACTTATGGACAAGTAAGCTTTCCTATCTATAAGGCAAAGGCTTGAATGAATATGAAATATCTCCACCCCAAAAACAAAAGTCCTGTGGAACATTAGCTGAAGATAGTCTTCTGTATCCTAAGATGGAGTACTTCTGGTCACTGGATTCAGATGGCCCTGGAGGAGAAGTGAGACTGGTGACCTGTACAGCCCTCCCTCACTTAAAACAAAGTCAAGTGCAAGTCATGTCATCATTTCTCTGATGGCATGGTCTTCTTCTGCAACAAAGAATGAACACACAGTTCTGGTTTCAGAGACCTACAAAGTTTTCTGCAGGTCTACTCTTTTGATAACCTGGGTTATCATTAGCTTGTTAAAGAAAAAGAAAAAAAATGGGTGTTTTCCATAGTCACAAGAGGTCTTAGAGCATGAGTCAAAGCACCGTGGCTCTTATGGAACAAAGATCAATATAATTCTGGGGAGTGACATCAAACAATGGACATGTATAACTCTTGGGGAGGAACAGTTTAGGTCAAAAATCATAGCAAATTCTGATGGCAACTTTTGAGCTAACAGTATATGAAAGAACTGGCTTAAAAAATTAATTTTAACACAACTGCTCCATTCCTTAGATATTCTGCATTTTATGGTATGTTGAGATATGTCCTTGTAAGGGTCTTCAGAGATGCCTCAATCCACCCATTCCACCTTCATTTAACATATCAAGAATATGAAGTAATACCTCATTATTCATAAACACATAGGGACTATAGCTGGAAGACTCTTAGAGATTAGCTTTCATCCTACAGACAAAGAAACTGAGGCCTGGATTTATGTGATCTACTCAAGGTCCAACAGAGTAAGCGACTGAGCTGGGGTCTGAATCTAGATCTTCTGGCTCCTAACTGTCTCACATTACCTCCTTTAATATTGACCTCTGCGATGGAAAAACATTTCTTCCTAAATACATTCAAATTCTTAAAGAATTTTTTAAAATCTAAGAGTCAAATATATGGTATCTTCTTTTTCACTTGATGTCATCCCTAACAAGAGCATTGATTAGCTTTCATCCTACAGACAAAGAAACTGAGGCCTGGATTTATGTGATCTACTCAAGGTCCAACAGAGTAAGCGACTGAGCTGGGGTCTGAATCTAGATCTTCTGGCTCCTAACTGTCTCACATTACCTCCTTTAATATTGACCTCTGCGATGGAAAAACATTTCTTCCTAAATACATTCAAATTCTTAAAGAATTTTTTAAAATCTAAGAGTCAAATATATGGTATCTTCTTTTTCACTTGATGTCATCCCTAACAAGAGCATTGACACTCCTAGATTACAGTCAGGCATTCAAGTTGTAATCCTGATTCTAAGTAATGCAGCAGAGTTCAATAGCACAGAATTTTATTAAATGGTTCTTTAGCAGTGTCCAACTCTTCACATTCCTAATCTAAAATAACCCATCCCCAGGGTGTCACTTCTTGGTGGCATATGGCCAACCATATTTCCTTTCACCATCCAAAGGGGACCATCTCCGATATCAAATGAAAAAGCACTGCAGGAATCTGCAATTATACCATGCTTGGTTCTATTTTATAACCAGTACACTTAACAAGTTGGAAAAGAGAATCAAGTGTTTTCCATGGGGAAGAAGCAAATTTCCCCATTAGTTCAGGATGGCAAAATCCCAGCACTGGGGAAGGAGCACTCTTCCCCAAATGCTTGTCTGACAGCTTCAAACATTCTCTTCCCACCAAGCGGGAGAAAACTTCTTTACAGAAGCCACTCATGGGTAACCTTTAAGATCAGAGACAGCAGCAAATTAACATTCTCATTTAGACTATGTTTTTTTTAAAATATATTAAACAGTAGAACTTGTTCAGAAACAGAGGACATCATAATAAGGAGTTTTTTCAGGGTCTGGAGCTCCCATACATGTTGAAGGTTTATTTCCGTAGTCTAATTAGCATCAGATAGGGAGAGGTGTCTTCGGCCATGAATTCACTGTAGAAATAAAATCACATATGATTAATGGAACCAGATAAAACTCTGAGGTTGCAATCCCCATCACACAACGGCTATAAATTTATGTGGCTTATTGTGCCTTCCTCCAGAAGTCCTGAGGTTCATTGACCATCTCTGACCAAGTTTGCAGGACACCCTGGACAGCTCCTAGCACACTGGCTCACCTTGTCATTTAATTGCTCGGCTGACTATGTTTCATTTTTTCAAAAGTAAGAGACAATGCTCTAAAACATTAATGCTGTGATTTTTTGCAACCGTAATTAAAAAAAAAATAAAGTTTAAAACATAATTAGGATCATTAGACTTATACCTCACAGGGACTTTAGAGATTATTTAGTCTAATCCTTTATGAGGAAATTGAGACTTGGGCTGGGTAAGAGGTAAAATCACAGAGGGCAGGTCCTAAAATCAGGAAACCTGATTTAAAATCCTGCTTCTGGGGGCAGCTAGGTGGCCCTGATCCTGGCCCTGGATTCTGGAGGACCTGAGTTCAAATCTGACCTCAGACACTGAATAGCTGTGTGACTCTGGACAAGTCATTTGATCCCAAATGCCTCCTGCCCTCCCCCCCCCCCAAAAAAAAATCCTGCTTCTGGCATTCAAAAGCTATGTGACCATGGATTGCTTCAAGCCTCAGTTTCCACTTCTGTAAAATGGGAAGAAATCAGAACACCGACCTCACAGGACTATCGAGAGGACCAAGCATGATAAATTGTGTAATAAACTGTGTGTGATAGATTATGTAAAGCAACTCATAAAGTTAACTACTAAGTGGTATGCCCAAAGTTCTGCAACTAGTGAGGAACAGAGCAAAGATTTTATCTGACTCTCCCTCAAACGCGCTCTATGCCCCCCATCAACTACCCTTACTCCCCTACTGAATAAGTTTTAAATGGTCTCCTGCAGCCAACATAAAATGTTCTGTTTGGTATTCAAAGCCCTTCCTAACCGAGTCACCTCCTACATTTCCAGTCTTCTTATGCCTACCTCTCCAACAGGTACTCTCTAATGCAATCCCCTGACTTCCTGGCTGCCTCTCAAACAAGACCCTCCATCTCTCAGCTGTAGGCATTTCCCCTGGCTGTCGCTCATGCCAGGCATGTCCTCCCTCCTTATCTCTGCCTGCTGGTTTCCCTGGCTTCCAACTCGCCTTCTCCAACTTAATTCTAGCATCTCCCTTCTGTTAATTATTTCCTATTTATCTCATGTATAACTTGTCCATATGTGTTTATTGGCATATTGTCTCCCCCATTGAAATGAAAATTCCTTGAGGGTAGGAACTATCTTTTCCCTATTTTTGTACCCCAATGCTCAGCATGGGGACTGATAAATTTCAGGCCCTTAATAAATGTTTACTGACTGATTAACTGATTCCAAAGTCAATGCTCTTAACACTACGCGAGTGGAAAAATGCAGTTCATTTTTCCCTTTGGAAGCTAAAAGTACTGGGAAAAATTATTCTTCTCTCTCTGGCACCTTCTGTTAGGACCCAACCCTAACGAGAGGCCGTTTGAACAACATGACCTAAAAGGATCATAGATTTGGAGTGTAGAGAGCATTCTCTCTTTTTTGCAAATGAGGAAACTGAGGTACAAAGAAGTTAAAGAGGTTTGCCCAAGGTCACATAGATAGAAAGGGCAGGGTGAGGATATGAACCCATACCTTCTGAACCCACATTCAGAATTCTTTCTCAGGCACTTCAAGTAAAGGCCTCTAGATCATAACATGAACAAACATTTGAACACACACACACATATACATATACACACAAGTAGGCAAGCACAACACAAGGCACAGCTATTGTTTTTTCCATCAGGAACCTGGTCACAAAAGAATGGTTTTGTCCCCATCTTGGCATGGAGGTAACAGACATTCCCTTCAGGTCTGAACATCACTTTCAGTTTCCCCTATCCAACTAAGAGCTAATCTAACTCCCAGTAATTAAGAGCCCCTGAAAAGTAGCCCTGTATGGCAGTAGAAAGAACACTAGCTTTGAAATCGGAATGCCTGGGTTTGAGTTCTGGCTTCAGCACTCACTATCCATATGATGTTGGGCTGCATCTCAGCTGTACTATCTGCCTCCCTGTGTCTTTGTGAAAAGATTGTCTCACAAAATGCAAAGAGTCATATAAACAGACCTACTGCCATTCCACACCGAGGAAGTCAGAAGTCTACACAGTTCCTGAAATGCGTTCATTTTATCCCTTTCCTGATGTCTCTGGGGTGGGACTTTTTTGCTCTTGTAGACATTATAGTAAAGTGGTTAAAAGACAGTATTTTGTGACCTAGGGCTCCCAAGACTTTATGACTTGGCTCAGAAACTTTTTCCCTCTTTAGTCCCTAATTATATATATCATTAGGAGAGAGATGTTCCACAGTAAACAGTTTAAAGTATAAAATGAATCTGTCTGCATTCCCAGACTGACACTAATCACAACGGGCTTGATTCTGTACTCCATGCACTGTGCCCACGGAGGTTCAGAAAATCAGAATCTGTCCTCAGAGGACTGACTTGAGAAACCTACAAGCTTCTGCTAGAATGGGAAATTTTTAATTGCCTCTTTAATGATATGTGTAATTATAGACTATAGTTTTTTTATGGAAGCAATTCTATGGAATATCAAAGAAACAGGACTTAGGACTGGAAGTGTTCTGCCATTTGCAAAATATTTAAACATCCAAATCATTTATTCTTTTTTTATCATTTCTATCAAAGTATAATTCCAGACCTGAGCAAGTCACTCTTTCATCCATTCACTCACCACAACAATTTTTGTGAGAATCTATCATATGCTTACTATTGTGCCAGATGTTAAGTAGGACTGAAGGAATCAGGGAAAAAATATATATTTCTGCCCTCTCCTAAGATCTAGTTGTGCAGATAAGACACAGACCACATGAAAAGTTAAATAATAAATTCTGTGATTAAAAGCTAATTGAGTGCAAGAGGAGTGATCATTCTGGGCTAGATTTGAGCAAAGCCTTGAAGGATGAGTGGACTTTGAATAGGCAGAAAGGCTGGAGGGATGGAAGAAGGTTTTTAGCGAATATTGTCAACCATGATATGGAAAATGCATGTCATGTTCTGGAGAGCATCTCAATATTTTGTGTGTTGGGGCCAATGTGGAGAATGATTAAAGATAACTCTGGAAAAGTAACCTGGAACCTGATTATAGATAGTCTTGAATGTCAGGCTAATGTCAAACTGGACTTCAACCCCAGGGATGGAGAGTCACGATTTCAAGCAAAGGCATAATATGATGAAGGCACAAGTTTACAAAGATTAATATATCAGCCTTGTGTAAGATGTGCTAAAATGTGCTTGGTGTAAAGTGTGGGGAGACTGGAAGCCAGTAAAGTGCCTAGAATCCTTGCACAGATCTTAGCATGAAGTAAGAAGGACCTGGATTATGAGTCATCATGGAATATAAAGGAAGGGACAAATTCAAGAGAAATTATGAAACAACAGATAAGATTTGGTGATCTGATAAATATGAGGAAGAGGAAAAACTTAAAGGTGACTAAAATTTTAATTCTGGATAACTATAAAATGATGATTATTAGTGTTAGAAAGAGGGCAGTAGGAAAGCACAGACAGTTTGAGTGGCAGGATAGCATATTTGAAAGCACTATGTCAATAAAAGACACTCATTTTTCAAATATATGCATCTCCTAGGGAAAATATTCCACTTTTGCTCATTTTTTTTTTAAAAAAAGACATCTGCAGAATGCTTATCAAGCATTGTAAAGTTTTGGGATGCCAAATTTAAATAATATTCTTGACTAGGTTCTAACCAAGTAAGTAAAATTCAGTTCAGCTAAATCTGAGAATGACAACAAATGTAAATGATTAAAAAATATTTATTCATGGCAGCTGTCAAAAGTGGAGCTAGGAATATTTTTATCACAGCTGGTAAAAGCCAACCACATGGTCAGTATGCATCATGCTATTAGCTTGATAGGCTCCTTACAAAGAAAAGAAAATTGGGTCCATTTTGCTAAGTTTCTGTTCATAAATATACAACCCATTTTTACTTGCTTCTTTCCTTAATACTAAAGTAGAAATAAACTTAATGATTCCTTTTACAAGTCAAGATTTCCTGATTTTATCAGTGTAGATAAAGGAGGAAAGGAAGGAGGCCACTGTACAGTAGCTACTATGGGCCAGGCACATGCTAAGCACTTTTTACAAATATTACCTCATTTGAAATAGTGAATGTGCCTTCATTATCAATAAAGATTAGAAAACTTTTAACACCATAAATATTTAAAAATGACTTTAAAAAAATCCAGTCCTCTGTGATATGGTCAATGCAGTGAGAAGGTGCCCTTAACTAGACTAATTGTGGACAGTTCTTCATCCTGTTCATACTTAGAATGCGAACAGAGACTGAACTTGTCATTTCACTGGTACTGGCAGATCCCAGTGAGGAACTTCCTGTATTAATAATATATGTCAACATTTTCCCTAAAACCTAGACTCGAGCTTTTTTTGTGTCTTGGACCCTTCTGGTAGTCTGGTGAAGCCACAGAACCCTGCTCAGAATAATGTTTTTAAATGTATGAAATAAAATATATAGGATTACAAGGGAGATTGATCACATTGAAATATTTATCAAAATATGTAATTTTCAAAAGTTTGTGGACCCCATGTTAAGAACTCCTGTATAAGGAAGTACCCTAGAACAATGAGAGGTTGGATAATTTGCTTAGGAATACACAACCGGTGTATAGCAGGACTAAACCTAGTTCTTCCTAGCTCCAAGGCCACCTCTCTATCCACTATGTTTTTCCATCTCTAGTTCATAGTTAAGTTATTTTAAAAAGATTCAATGTTGTCTATATCTTATCAATATAAGTAGTGATAATTTCTCATATATCCAAAGTCATAAATATAATTACATTCTACATGAGATGTGGCAGGGGACAAGAGGAGAAGTAAACACCTTACCTTGTGGAGACTTCCTTGGATACCTTCAACTTGGAATTGTCTGACCAAAGTTCAATCTTGCTTTTTAGGTCTTTATTCTAAAATTAAAAAGAAAACTATCAAGATTGTGTAGAAACCCTGGCATGGAATGATACTTTTGCATATATGGACTGCATTCTTGGATAACCAAAGCTTATGTGTCCCTCCTTAGAAGTTAGTCAACTGAACTATTGATTCATTTTTCAGATCACTGATCACAGTACATTAATGGCATAATGTCTTCAACAGAAAAGAATAATCACCTGGGAAAATGCCTAATCAAATATAGGTTCAAGCAATAGTTTGATTTCGGGGCTCAAATTCAACTGGTGAAAATAATCAATTTTAAGAAATATGTTGAAGAATTCCAGAGAATCAACTAAAAATCAGTTGAAACAATTAAAAACTTTAGCAAAATTATAGGATATAAATTAAGCCCACATAAATCATCAGCATTTCTATATATTACCAACAAAGTATAGCAGTAAGAGATAGAAAGAGAAATTCCATTTAAAATAACTATAGAAAATATAAAATATTTGGGAGTCTACCTGCCAAGACAAACACAGGAACCATATGAGCCCAATAAAAAATACTTTTCACACAAATAAAGTAAAACCTAAACAACTGGAAAAATATTAATTGCTCATGGGTGAGGCAAGACAATATAATAAAAATTACAATTCTCTGTAAATTAATTTATTTATTCAGTGTTATGCCAAACTACCAAAATGTATCTTATAGAGCTAGAAAAAATAATAACAAAATTCATCTGTAAGAAAAAAGGTCAAGACTATCAAGGGAATTAAAGAAAAAAATATGAAGGAAGATAGCTTAACTATACCAGATCTCAAATTGTATTACAAAGCATTAATTATCAAAACAATTTGGTACTGGCTTAGAAATACAGTAATGGAGCAGCGTAATAAATTAAGTACATGATACACAATAGTAAATGACTGCAGTCATGTATTGTTTGACAAAAGCAAAGATCCCTGCCTTTTGGACAAGAACTCACTGACAAAACCTGCTGGGTAAATTAGAAAGCAGTTTAGCAGAAACTAGGCATAGACCAACATCTCACACCACATACAAAGATAAGGTCAAAACAGGTACATGATTTAGACATGAAGGGTAATACCATATGCAAATTGGGGGTGTAAGGAATAGTTTACTTGTCAGATCTATGGAAAATAGATGAATTTTTGACCAAACAAGAGACAGAGAGCATTGTGGGATGTAAAATGGATAATTTTGATTACATTAAGTTAAAAAAATTTTACAGAAACAAAACCAATGCAGTCAAGATTAGAAGGAAAGCAGGAAACTGGGGAAAATATTTTACAGCAGGTTTCTCTAATAAAGGCCTCATTTCTCAAATATATAGAGAACTGAGTTAATTTTATAAGAATACTAGTCATTTCCAATTCATAAGTGGACAAAGAATAGGAACAGGTAATTTGCAGAAGATATCAAAGGTATCTATAATGACATAAAACATGCTCTAAATCACTGTTGATTAGAGAGATGCAAATTAAAACAACTCTAAAGTACCAACTCATACCTAATAAATTAGCTAACATAACAGAAAAGGAAAATTATAAATGCTAGAGAGGATATGGGAAAATTGAGACACTAATGCACTGTTAGTAGAGTTATAAATGGATCCAACCATTCTTGAGAGCAATTTGGAACTATGCCCAAAAGGCAATAAAATTTTGCATACCCTTTGACCTAAAAATGACATTACTAGACCTGTACCCCAAAGATATCAATGAATAAGGAAAAAGACCCAGAAAGCACCCTAGCATACACAGGATGGCTGCCAGCACAGGTTCTTAGATCTGCTTTTTTTAAAGGAAAGCAACTTTCATGGGGTCAATAATTTTTTTAATTACATTCACTAGTTCAGGAAAAAGTCAGCACCCTGAAAGTCAGAGAAAATACAAATAGAGAAAATATAAGCAGAGAAATAAAGACCAACAGACAAAGCTGTACTTGAATCAAAGCACTATACACTTTTGCTATACACTTTACATACATCCTTGGATGGAGAAAATTTTTACATCTGAGCAGTTGGATAGCTCTGAACATACGGCCACTTAGAGTCTCGACCAGGTAGTCACAAGATCCTTCTCAGAAGTGAGCCCCCAAAGCAAAATACCAACTCAGAGCATATATACTCTTCTCAGAGTCAGAAGGCATCACAATCCTTGTGACTCACTGCCTAATTAGAAATTAGCAAAAGCTGTGAAAGTCTTCCTACAAGCAAGCCTCCCTTAAGCAAGCTTCCCTTAATGGGCAGGGAAGATCTTAAATCCCTTGAACATTACACATGCACAAAAATATTTATGGCAGCTCTCTTTGAACTGGCAAAGAATTGGAAATTGAGAGGATGGCCATCAATTGGGGAATGACTGAACAAGTTGTGGTATATGATTGTAATGGAGTGCTATTTGTCCTGTAGGAAATAATGAACAGGAGGATTTCAGAAAAAACCTGAAAGACTTACATGAACTGATACAAAGTGAAATGAGCAGAACCAGAACACTGAACATAATTACAACAATACTGTGATGATTAACTTGAATAACTTAGCTATTCTCAGCAATATAATGATCTTAGATAATTCCAAAGGACACATGATGAAAAAGGCTATCCGCCTCAGAGAAAGAATTGAAGGAGTGAGATCAAACCATACTGGATCTGGAGTCAGGAAGACCCCAGAAAGGATGACATGCAGACAACCAGGTATATAACAGTGAGGGAGATTACATGTAAACAGTCATGTACAAATGTAAATGAGAAGTAATAGAGGGAAGGTGCCAGCAGTTCACACTTCTAATTGGGGAAATAAGAAAAATAAATAAATACAAAATTGAATAATAGGTAAGAGTTTTAAAGTTTACAAAGCATGATATATATGTGCATATATAATACACACATACATATATATAATATGTATATACATATATATGCATACATACATGCAATTTCATTTGATCCTCAGAACAACCCTAGGATGTATGTTCTGCTATTATCATTATTACCATTTCATAAATGGGGACACTGGGGCTGAGAGGTTGTTTGACTTGCCCAGGATCACACAGCTAATAAATGACTAAGGCAGGACTCAAATGCGGGTCTTCCTGACTCCAAATACAGGGCTCTATCCATTGTATCACTAGCTACCAATTAAAACAAAATAAAGACAACGCTGCCAACAAAACAGCCATACGGCTAACTGCCAAATGAGAGAGAAAGGAGACGGAGAGGAGTATAGGTATTTCCACAATTTCAGAGGTGAGAGACCATCAGGAAATGGTCATGGAAAGTCTCATAGAAATAGGACTTTGAAGGATCAACTGTAATTTTGGCTTACCTGAAAGGAGAAGGTATCAAAGATAAATGAGCAAGGGAATTGCTTCCTACACTGTAAGGTCTAATCATATCCCCTAAACGTGACAGACATTCCATCTTCTATCTCTGCACTTTTGCACTGGCTGTATGTACCCCATGCTTGGTGTGCTTCTCTCTTCTGATTTCCCCTTCTTGGAATCTCTAGTTTCCTCCAAAATTTAGTTCAAGCTCTGCTTTCTTTACTAAGCTTTTCCTGAAACCTTCCATCTGCCAGTGCCTCCCTCCCAAAATTCACTTGGATTTATTTTATATGTATTCTGTGTATAGTACATACACACAAACATATAATATATGTATATACTTATATGCGTGCATAAATAATGTGTACATGCACAGATATATGTGTGTATACCTATATGTGTATTATATGTATTTGTGTGTATACATACACTGTGTTGTCTTGCAATTGTGTGTATCATAAATTACATGTGAACATATGTATGATACATGTATCTATGTGGTTGTATTGCACATGTGTGAAAAGCATGGGTGCATGTGAAGCTGTATATATGTATATATGTGCATGTGTAATGTATATCCATATGTGTGTACACCTATATGTATGTGTTGTGTAGCTATAGATATACACTGCCATTGTCTTCCAGGTCTCCTCTACTGAACATTACATTAACTCAAGTTCATAGATAGTTGTCAGTGGAGAAAAGCAGTACAGGAATATGGACTGAACCTGACATTTCACTGGTATAGGAACTTCTAGGTAAGAAGTTCCCTCTACCAAGGCAGGTTGGCCACTCTGCAGATTAGAGACTTAGAGAGCTGCCTATATCACTAAGAGGTTAAGTGACTTGCCTAGGGTCACACAGCTGGGATGTGTCAGAGACCAGACTTGAGCCCAGGTCTTCCTGGGTTCGAGGACATCTCTCTTTCCATGGTACCCACATCTATACTAGAGGAATGTTCTGAGACAGTATGTGATTAAAAGTGACTAAAATTTACTTCCTGAATTATCATCCCCAGTTCTCTCTATAACTCATCTAAACAGATATTATGGGGTAGGAAAGTACCCTCTTTGCCAAGATGACAGGCTTTCACTCACTGTTCTTTAGTCTCCCCATATGCTTTACCATCTCTGTTCATGTGATAATGTTTTCCTTACACAGGCTTTTATGATGTTTCTACTAAATGAGACATTTTATATAAGTTCTGCATTAATTGCTTTTTTGTCAAATAGAGATTATCTGAGCCAACGGCAAAAACGTTTGCCAGTCAGGGCTCTGCTTCAGCACAGCTTACAGCCACTTTCTTCTCTAAAATATTTTTATATTTGCCCTTATTACTGAAGCATGGCTACTCACATGTAAAAGAGGATGGTGGCTGTATGGTTACACAGAAGGATTTGCAAATGGAAACATGTGAACATGGAAGAGAATATTTAAAATAGACAAAGGTGAACAGGTTATCAGTGAGAGGTAACTGAACTCTTGTACATTTACCAGAAGCTTCAAATGAAAAAGGAAAACTAAAAAATTGAGAGGAAAAGAATTAAGAATCTCGACAAGAGTCAGGCTGAAATCATGTTCTGGTGACATTGAAAAGGGATTTTTAAAAAACCGAGTGAGAAAGAGGATGTATAAGACAAAGCTATGCAGTGTTGAATCAGTAAATTTCACTCTCAACATGGGTAAAAATGAGGGCATGATTTATGACAGAAAGAGCCTCACAAAATTGAAAAATATTTTCCCCAGAATTTTTGAATACTTGGAAGCAGAAATGGAAGAAAAAGGTAATATACAGTAATTGTGATGGCCACACTAATAAAACCCAAATGCCATTGGAATCATCCACAGTACATGAAGCCATTGCCTATCTCTATCTAATAGATCTTTTTTTTCTAGTTCCATAATCTTTTTAGTCAAGAGAGAGAGTACTTTCTATGTGTCTTAAAATTTTTATCTCCATTAAAAGAGCCTCTTCAGTCATAATAACCAATATTCTGGCCTTCTTGAGGCCACTGCACTGCTTAATGAGATTCCAAGTTATACAGAGGCCCTCAAGTCCCTGGGGAACCTGACCCATCTGTACATTCTATTCTTGCAGTTGATGAAAACTTCCATAAGCAGTCAGAAAAGTTGTCTGATATGGTCTGTCATCTCAAAGTCTAGACTGGATAACATGTGATTATTGTCTACTTGCTATCGAAAAGGAAGTTTCCCCATTTTAATCGACAAATGTGAAGGATATGAACATCCATCTGTTTGTTTTCTATAATGTTCAGTATTCAATATGGAAGAAAATGTTCCAGGAAAAATGGATGTGGAACAAATTGAGATGGGGTGCCCTATCTTATACATCATCATTTCCTTACAAAAGGACTTTGGGCAAGTCCTGTAAGTTTAAAGTAAATGAAATGCTTCCCTGGGGACAATTTTTAAAAAAAATCTTCAGAAAACCAGTCCTTCCTATTAGTGAATACATCATTTAATGGGTACTGTATTCTAATAAAATAGGGGATAATCCCTCAAGGTTGAGTTCCTATCTTATTGCATCTAACTTTATACTTTCATTTAATGAATCACATAAATAATTGTGTATTCATGGCCCCAAATCTATCAGAACTTAAGTTTTACAACATGACTAATGTGGAAATATGCTTAACATGATTACATATGTGTAGCATATATCAGAGTGTATGCAATCATGAATGGAAGGGGTAAATTTGGAACTCAAAATCTTAATGAAGTGAAAACTAAAAGTAATATTTTTATTTATATATATATATATATTTTAAAGTCAGGAACCTCTTTTATTTTTGTTTTAAAGAACAGGGTTTCAGTACATAAAGTTATATTAGTGAAGAGTAGTAACTTATGAGCTATCTTGTGTTATCTTAATGGAAAATCTGATTTTACTTATGCCTGTTATTTAATCTGGAATAAGAACATGTGTGGGATAAAAGTAATATTTTTAGAAAAGAACTTATATGTTAGACACTATGCTAATCATGGAGGTAACAAGGAAAAGCCAAAAGCAAACATCCATCCAAACCTCAGTTTCTGTCCTCAAAAAGGATACATTTGATTGGGAGAGAGAACATAAAAATGAGCTACATACAAGAAACATACAGAGTAAGCTAACGTACTCAGAAAAGAAAAGGTAATAGTAGCTGGGGGAGCAAGGTTAGACCTCCTCCAGCAGTTCTCCCAAACCTTGTCACTTCCTTCTGAAACCTCCCAGGTATTGCCTTCACTCTACCCTCTCAGCTGGAAAGCTTGTCTTATATTTTACTGAAAATACTGATTCCCCTTCTCAAGAGGTCCCTCTTCTTCCCTCCTCATGTCACATCATCCAGATGCCTTCTTCCATCGTTTCCTTCGCTCATCTCACAGATGAGGTGGTCCTTCTCCTTCCTGGGGCAAAGCCCTCCACATACACCAGTGATCCTATTCCATCCCATCTTCTCCAGCAGCTGCCCATCCCCACTCTCTCACTAATCTTCAGTCTCTGTCTACTTAGCTTCTTCCCTACTGCTAACAAATACACCTATCTCTCCCTCATCCTCAAAAAGCCTTCATGGGATCCATCCATCCTCACTGGTTATCATCATGTATTCTCTCCTTATGGCTAAACTTGAGAAGGCCATTTACATGAGCTGCCTCAACCTCTTTCCTCTCACTCTCTTTTTAATTCTTTACAGTCTGGCTTCCAACCCTACCTCATCATTCAACTCAAAGTGCTCCCTCCAAAATCTACCAGGTTCTTAAGCACCAAATCTAATAGTTTTTTCTCAGTCATCATCCTTGTCAACCTCCCTGTAGACTTTGATACGGTCAATCATTCTTTTCTCCTTGATATCTTTTTTTCCCTTCAGGTTTTCAAGACACTCTCTCTCCTGAAATTTCTCTTGTCTAACGGAATGCTCCATCTCAGTGTGGAATTTGGTGGAAACTGATCCAAGTCTTGCCCACTACCCTTGGGAGTCCTACTGGGCTCTGACTTGGGCTCTTTCCTCTACTCCCTCTCCACTATTTCACCTGGCAATCTCAACAGTACCCATGGATTCACTTATTATCTCTATGCTGATGATTCAGATTTACTTCTTGAATCTCACATCTCCAACTACCATTGGATGTATCAAACTGGATTTCCTGTATATATCATAAAATCTCAACATGTCCAAAACTGAATTAATTTTTCCCCAAAAACCATTTCAACTTTCAAACTTCTCTATTACCTTTGAGAGTACTGCCATCCTCCAGTCACCCAGACTCAAAACTTAGGTATCTTACTTGACTCGTATCCACTCACCCCTGACCCCGCCCCCATATCCAATCTGTTGCTAAGACCTGTCGATTTTGCCCTTATAAGATCTCTTGCATAGGCCCCTTTCTCTCTCTGGCACTGCCAATCCCCTAGTATAGGCAGGCTCTCATCACTTCATGTCTGGATTATTGCAATAGGCTACTAGGTAGCATCCTTGTCACACATCTCTCCACACTCCAATCTGTCCTCCATTTAGCTGTCAGTCAAAGTGATCGTCTAAAACACAAGTGGTATGCAGACTGCAACCAAGATTAGGAGGGAAGCAGAAAACTGGAAAAGAATTTTTACAACCAGTGTCTGTGATAAAGTCCTCATTTCTAAAATATAAGAGAACTGAGTCAAATTTACAAGAATACAAGTCATTCCTCTGTCTTACTCTGGTTTCTGTCTTACTAGACTGTCTTACTCTGGTTTCTAACTAGACTAGACTAACTAAGTCTAACTTAGTCTAACTAAGACTAACTGTCTTACTCTGGTTTCTAACAGAATTACTCTTCATATAAATGCAGGTTTTAAAATACCCTAGGAAGTTTGCATCAAAGTTATTATAGAAATTAAAAGCATAATTTTCATGAACTGAAAAACCTTGGCACCAAATAAAAAATGTGTTTAATTTTTAATGCAGTGAAAAGGTTCGTGGGTATGCACACACTTGTGTGCCTAAGTGTGGCAAGTATTTTCCCCTTACCTGAGCTTCGAGGACAATGACTTTTTCTTTCAGAGTCTCAATCCTTTTATCTTGTTCTTGTACATCATTTTTTAATCCTTCCATCTAAGAATCAGGAAACACAAATGAGAACTTTTTGCAAGTCTTACCAAACCACAGAGAATACTTATATAATTCAGAGGCCATGAGCATTTTACAATTAAATGATTTTCTGAACAGGGGAGATCCTAGGTATTAAAGGACACAGGTTATATAGTTTTGTTTTGTTTTGCTTTGTTTTAAAGGGATAATATAAATAGTTTCTGGAGACTTGGACAAAGGTTTGTCTTACAGAATCTGAAGTTGGGGGCTTGGTGAGGCTGATTTTTCACATCCATTTTTTTTCAATTAAATCCAGACCTCTGAAGAAATCATTTGGAGTCTTAGTGTTTCCTGGCAGCTTCCTTGTCACCCACAACTTTATGTTAAGGGCATGCAATGTCTGAGGAGAAAATATTTGCCCAGAGATACTGGAATATAGACTCCTTAGGGGAGCATGTGTCTTTGTATTATTGCCAACACAATGCCCACCATGTAGTAGGTGCTTAATAAATGTTCGCTGAATTTAGCCTGGTATAGGTGAAAGGACACTGGACTCTGAGTGATGAGACATGGGTTCACCCTTGGACAAATCAACTCACCTCACTGAGTGTCAATTTCCTCATGTGTAAAATGAGGCATTTGGGCCTAAATCATATCAAAGGTCCCTTTCAGGTCTAACATTTCAGGATTCTGCTTTACAGTCCTTTGATCACGTTGCTCCATCAATTACAGAAGACCATGGTTATTTCCACACAGGCAAGAAACTTGAGCAAACAATTAAGACCTCTTATCTACCTCTTCCCTTTAAGGGGTAAATATCAAGGAGGTTTTTTTTTTTTTAAGTTTTAAATTTAAAGCAGGTTGATCATAATCAATGAATCAGTAGTCTTGAAGACCTGCATGGGCTACATTCTTGGTTGGTTGACTCAATCACTCTTGGCTGACACCATGTCTTCTTCTCCTTAGTTTGCCACAATTACCCTCGTAAGCAGCTGGCCCCTTCCACTGCACCTACCTTCTAAATCATCAAAAGCCTCAGGGGAAATGAAAACCAGTCCCTGCTCCAGCTGGGAATCTTGGATCTATGAGACATGCTGAGGAGTAGTCTAGGATTTCTAGACTTGGTTCTTTTTTAATATCAGCCAAGAGTCTAAAGAAGAGTTAAACGCTATTTCGAAGTGCTCCGTGCCAAGTACAAGCAAAAAGTCAGGATGCATTTAGCAATGCAGGGAAATGTCAGAGAGGGGAAAACTTTCATTACTTTTATAACCCAGGCAAGACACTTGTATTTTTCTTCACCCAGTAAACATTCCATCTCCAGGAGAAAGACACTTGATTAAACTGACCTCCTGGATCACACTGCGTAGGTTCTGATGTTGGGAATGAATCACAAACTGCAAATAGGAAATTTGCCTCTGGAGAGTGGAAATCTCTGTCTGAAGGTCCTTACAACTGAGGAAGAAAAGGGAAAAAGCAAATGATTTTGCCAATAATGACTTTTATAATTTGTTTGTAATGCTTGTTCCTAAATTATTGGCATTATTCCCCTGCTGACTTTCTACAGGCGCATGATGTCATGTATTTGCTTCATTTTGGACAGAGTAGATGTCTACCCCCTGGGGACTGGCTGAACAAACTGTGCTGTATTAATGTATTTTGGGTTTTTTTGGACCAAACCTGTTATTTCATCATGGGGCAAGAAGTTTCCAGGTGAGAACTTCCCTCACACAATACAGATTAGCACTTGCTCTGCCAGTGTTTACAGCCTTAGAGATCTTCCTGGGGGAACTGAAAAGTCAAAGACTCGCTCGGGGTCATGTAGACATGAGGTGCCAGAGGAAGGTTTTCAACCCAGGTCCTCTTGGCACTAAGGTCATCCCTGCCTCTCGTTATAATATAATATAATATAATATGATATAATATAATATAATATAGTATAGTATAATTATAATATAATAGTATATAATAATATAATTGACATAGAGAAACATGAACTCTGTATGAACTGATGCAGACTAAATGAAGCAGAACTAGGAAAACTATATTCATAACTACAATATTGCAAACAAAAATATGCAAGATCAGCCCTGAAGAAGACGTGAGAAAAATGGGACTCCCTCCTTTACCTGGATAAAGCATAGGACCATAAAACTGGAGACCAAAGGGCCTTCAAGGTCAGCTAGTATCATCCCCTCATATTACAGATGAGGAAACTGAGGTTCAAAGAAATTAAGTGACACGACCAAGGTCATAAAGGTGGGGAGTGGCAGAGATAAGATTCATATGCAAAGCTTTTTCCATTGCACTGTGCTATTTCTCAGGGTACATGACTATGGATAAGGAATGTGGTATAATCTGCCAAAACCAATCACTGTGTCACTTTTATTTGTTACCAAAAAAAAAATGTTCAGTGGATGGGGAGGGAGCAGTGAGGGGAGTATAACGATAATAACAGAGAGATTGTGATATTTTCAAAAAAAGCATAAAGAAAACTTTAAATAATTAAGATAAAATAATTAAAATGGGAAAAACTGAGAAGCTGAGAGTTACAAAAAGAAAAAAAGATACAATGAAATGTGAAGTTACATTGAAACAGGAAAACTCTGGCACATAGTTGGTGCTTAATAAATGTTTATTGATCAATGGATTTAGTCAGATAAGATAACTGAAGTTCCAAAGAGGATGGAAGAAAGATATAAAGATAAGTGGGAGATACTAATAATTAGGCAAAGAAAAATTTAATACAGAGGTTCTACCATATACTTATCACTCACACACACACACACACACACACACACATTAGACTGGTAAAGATGACAAAAAAGAAAATAACAACTGTTGGGGGGGCTACATGAAAAAGATACATTAAAGCCCTGCTGCTGAAGCTGTGAATTGGTGCAGCCATTCTAAAAAACAATTTGGTTCCATTGCTAAAAAGTCACTAAAACTGTGCATACCACTCTCCAACCCAGTGACATCCCTTCTAGGCTTATTCCCTAAAGAAATCAAAGAAAGAGGAAAAGGATCCATATATATAAAACGAATTACAGCACTACCCCCCAAAAAATCACTAAGGATACAAAGAAGAAGCAAAAATTGTCTAAGGAATTTACACTCCATTAAAGAAGACAAAGTGACATACTAATAATTACCAAAGATAAATACAAAGTAGATGAAGGCATTGTTTTGTGAACAGTGCTGTGACCTGTGTGATTGGTACATTTTCCAGATGAAAACCAAAACAAAATAAAACATGAGCAGTTGTTTATGCACTAGTCTGACTTAATGTGCCGTTAGAAACTGCCTCAAACCACTTCTGGACAGAATTCAAAGCTCTTGTGTATGTATCTGTAAAATGTCAAAAGTTAATACTGGTAAATTGCCAAAGGTCAGTATAGGGAATGTTTTCCCTTCTGTCCCACAAAGGCACAGCAAACAGGAAAACTGAAAGGTGGGGAGTAATTGGGAAAAAAACTGCATATTAAAAAATTACAAGGTTCTGACTTCTATCCTTGGTACTGATTGGAAGTACTTTGGCAGAATTTACTATAAAAGGGAAGCCTTCCCTCAACAGTTTGCTAGCGATTACTAAGTCCAACCTTGTCTGCTCACCATGATGACAGCCACTCACTCACAAAAATATCACTTCATATGACAGAATACTGACTGAACTGAATAGATTAACTGTAGGTCTGACCAATATGATATTTATGTCCTTATATGTTCTTAATTATCTGGGAATAATCATTTGGAGGGTCTTTAAGTAAAAGGAAGTCCTCCAGCCTACTGGTTGAATATTTTGCAGTGAATTTCTGGGAGAAATGTAGACCAGAGTCACACAAGGATGGATGGCTATGAATGGGCTAAAATCTGCATCTTTGCAGGGAACTCCCAAACTGATGATACCATAGGTTCATCTGAGTAAGTTATAGGTTATGCAGGAAGGAAAATGACTGAATAATGAAAAGAGTAAAAAGGTCAAAAAGAGGAAAGAGAAAGAGGTACTAAGATTAAAGGAATGGAAAAAGGAAAGACTACATGAGGTGGAATCCAATGACCCCAAATAGCATATCATGGGTTAATATTCCCAGGGTAATATATATATATATATATATAATATTATAAAAATATTAAAGAAAATTCTATAAAATAATATACACTATGGATCATGCTTTGCTGCCCCTGGTAATTTCTTACATATTTCTTCCAAAACAGGGACCTGACCTGTTTTGGAAGATTCTTTCCCTAAACCTGTTTATGTTCTCTGTGGCAACAAATGGACATTTCTGCTAAATTACTGAAAAAGCACTTTACAACTAGCAAAATTTTGTCAATTTCTCCTGATACAATAGGTGCCATCTAGTGCTAAAAATGGTCCTAGGATCATAGGATTCTAGATTAGAACTGGTGTTTTCCTAAAAGATACTACATATTTATATGCATATGAAATTAAGAAATGCCATATTGAATCTGACTAAATCTATGTTTAGAAATGGCAGAATGAAATCTCAGCAATTAGGGAGTTTTTTCCCTATCGTTTTGGACAGCAATGTTTCCAACTTTATTCATATATACAGTTTAAAAGAAATAGTTTTAACAATCAGTGATACCTACATTCTGTAGAAATAGCTGACTGTTCAAACATCTTACTGGAAATATGAAGCAGTTGAACACCATAATGTAGCCCATAAAATCTCCTAAAAGCTACTTCAGATTTAGTTATAACTACTATGAACACCTCAGTTGATTTTAGAAAAACTATTAACAGTATAAGCTTTGTTCAAATACTATGCTGATGGCAAAGTTAAATTTAAGCAATATCTACTTCCGTCGTAGCCCCAGCTGCCATCACCTAGGCAAACAAGGCTTATGGAGAAAAGACTTCACCACCAACTGCCACCTATAAGACAGGCAAGCCTGTCTACCTGAAACAGTAAAGTATCTTCAAAGAGAAACAGAAGGTACTATATGCCATCTGGGTCAAACCACCACCACCACTACCTCTCTAATCCCCAAAGAAATAGCCTGGACCCAAAAGTCCTGGAAATGGCAGCATTCTCCTCCATCATTCCCCCTAGCAATGAGCCCTGCTTCCAATAATGGCCTAAGAGCTATCATCAAGGAAGACATTCACTGTGGAGAAAGGGGTTTACCATCTCCACTAACATCAGTTACCAACTCAGAACCAACTTCCACCTACAAAGAATGTAAGCTAAAGAGTCCTAAGAATAGTAGCACCCCTGCCCAGACCACTAGTCCTCACTGCAGCGTGGCTCCCAAAGTCACTGGCCAGGAGAGCAATCCTTCTGTGGGTGCCTCTGTGGATGCTTAAGCCCATGTCTCCTCAAGTGTCAGTCCTATTATGTACCAAGCACTGTACTAAACACCATGGCTACTGAAGACCCCCAGAAATGTTCTTACCACGGTCCTCACCACCAACAATTTTTAATGAAAATATCACTGAAGATGCAATAATGATTGGGCTTCCTTCACAACACCTCACTCTCTACGTAGCCCTCCCATCTTTTCCAGACTTCTTCTCAGTCATTCCTTCTCTCTCTAATCTTTGCCATCTCCCTATCTGCTGGTTCTTTCCCTACTGCCTTTGATCATGTCCATGTTTCTCTCATCTTTAAAAAAAACAAACAGATCCAGATCCTCTCATCCCATCAAGCCATCATCAGCCTGTATATCTATATCTATAACTGTCTATCTATCTATCTATCTATCTATCTATCTATCTATCTATCTATCTATACATTCCCCATTTCTTATTCAATTTCAAGAAAAAACTATTTGAACTTTCTGCCTCTACTTCATCTTCTTTCTCTCATTCAGCAATATAGTTTCCAGCCTCATCACTAAACAGAAACTGTTTTCGCAAAAGATATGAGTGATCTCTTAATTGACAGTTCAGATAGTCTTTTCTCAGTCTCCATCCTTTTGTATCTATCTGCTGCCTCTGACACTGTTGTCACCTATCTCCTCCTGGATACTTTCTCTACTCCAGTCTCCTACCAAGCTGAGAGCACCCTCATAGTCTCTTTTGCTGGCTCATCATCCATATCAACCCCCTAAAGGTGGCTGATCCCCAACGCTTTGTCCTTGGCCTTCTTTCCTCTCTGTATACTCTTTCTTCATGACCTCAGCAATTCCCCTGAGTTTATCATCTCTAAGCAGATAACTCAAGTCTACATATCCAGCTCCAGGATCTCACCTGAGTGTCAAGTCTACGTCATCAGTTATCTTTTGGACATGTCAAACTAGATGTATCAGAGTTATCCCAAATTAAATATATCCAAAGCTGAATTCATTATCACCCACACCAACCCTATGTTCATCACTGAATCCTTATCCCTTGCAAATAACGCCTTCTGTCCATTTACCCGGGTGATGGTAGAGTTTTAAGAAATCCATTTAAGAGAAATTATTTGCAAACCTCGTAGAATTTTTAGAGTTCAGTCTGAGCTGCTCCAACTTTGTTTGTAAAGATGCTTTTCTTTCCAGCAATAATTTCTTTTCCTAAGGAAAAAAAGATGCATTTTTGAGATATACTTTTGCACTGCTTACAAAACTCACTTCTTGATTATGTCAACAATGATATTAATAAAGATATATAGCTCTTTAAAGCAATATCATGCTAAGGCCACTTATCAAAGAAATTGGCAGGATAAAAAATAAAAGGAAAACAAAACAGATTTGCCTCTAATGATCTTTTTCATCATCAATGACAGTGGAACCACCCCATTTGGACTCTGCCCCCTCAGCCTTTGATGTGTTGTTATAAGAGGAAGTTGAAAGGGTACATAGTACAACAAAATCATGAATAGTAGTTGAACTAGATCAGATGTAGTATATCCAGGAAATCCAGACAACATAATTTTGAAAATATGAAAAGATCATTTTACAACATACCTCATGAAACAGAAGATGCCAAAAGAATGAGGGTGGAGGAATCTATAGATTGTGTTCAGTAGGTAATCAAAGAAACATCAATAAGTATGGAACTATTTTCCTACTTTTAAAAATCTTTATAAATCTTTACAAGAATGGTTATACACACTGATGGTATTTTTTTGTGAAAATATGATAAAGGAATAGGCAGGCTTTCACCTGTGATTTTCCACATCTGGCCACATTTTTATAGTCACACACAGCTGATTATATGAGATAGATTATATGAGATTCTTCTACTTTAATACTTATTTATTATTTTTAAAAAAAGGCATTCAATTTGGCAGAATAAAACATGGCCTTAAAAGTTCCGCTCCAAAAAGGAATCTCATTCATGCATTAAGATCATACAAAAAATGTATGGAGAAATGAAAGAGCTAGAACATAAAGAGATATAATAAAGAAAAAAAAGAATTAAAGGGGCAACAGCGCACTTCTAAACCTCAGGCTATATTATGAAGTATTAAATATGAAAAGTATTTGGGGTATTGGCTAAAAAACAGAAAAGTAGATGAGACAAAAATCAGAAATAAAAGGAACCCAGGATTCTAAAAGCCTAAAAACAAAATTTCCTAGGAAGAACATCTAATCTGATAACAACTGTTGGGAAAACTGGAACATAGTCTGTCAGAAATTAGGGTTAGACTGACAACTCAAACCACATCCCACAATAAACTCAAAGTGGATATTTGAATATTAAGGACCTCACCATAAAAATAAAGTGATGTACCTTTCACATCCACAGGCAGGAGATGAATTCATAACCAGACTAAGAATGGGGTAATTACAGAAGATAAAATATTACACAAAATGAAAAGCTTTTACGCAAACAAAATGATCACATCTAGGATAATATATTTAGGGAAGTTTCAACTGAGGAAAAGTATATTAAACTTCTCTGATAAAAATTTCAGATTGATATGTGTGTATATATATGATATATATGTATATATACACATGTACACACACA
Source organism: Bettongia penicillata ogilbyi (assembly GCA_023548195.1). Lineage (NCBI taxonomy): Eukaryota > Metazoa > Chordata > Mammalia > Diprotodontia > Potoroidae > Bettongia > Bettongia penicillata. The sequence goes on along the minus strand of JAJHZJ010000849.1, from coordinate 597,059 downwards.
CAACTAACAGAAACATATAGATGGGAAGGCAATAGAAAAGGGGGCAAAAGATATGAACAGTGTACAAATTATTAACAATCATATGAAAGAATGTTCCAGATCAATAATAAAAAGAGAGTGCCAATCAAAACAAACCTGAGGTTTCACCTCATGCTCAAATGAGCAAAGACGAAACAGTCAGAAAGGAATAGTCAATGTTAGAAGGTTTATAGAAAGTCAGGCACTCTAATGCATTCTAGTGGAGCTGTGAATTGAAACAGTCATTCTGGATTTAAAATATAAGCTCCTTGAAGGTAGAGACTGTCTTTTTTCCCCTTGTATTTGTATTCTAGATGTTTAGTACACGATCTGGCACACAGTAAGTATTTAATAAATGTTTGTTGACTGAATGATGGTTGCCAGTTTCCTCAAAGATAAAAAATCATTTTTCTTAGAATCTCATGTAGGAGGAAATATAGACAGAATATCAGAAAGTGGAAAATAGTACTATAGCCCAAATATTAAATTTAATATTAATTAAATTAAATAAAAAATTAAATATTCCAGTCTAAAGAAATCAAGTTACAGCCTCGCTGTTAAAAACAAACAAAAAAACCTCAACAAATCAAAAACCTAATCCATCCTTGTTACATTTCAATGGCAATCAACTATAGAACTTGGAATGTCAGGCTATAGAATCACTTCAGCTTGGTGTCCGGTGAATAGTAAAAGGAGACAAAATAAGATACAGGGAGGTAAGAGCATTGGTAGAAACAGAACCATGGGTAGCGCAAGAGGGAATGTCGTTCTTAACTCGTAATACTTTTTGGGGGGATAAAAGGTAAAGATAGGCTGTTTAAAATCAGTTTATTATATAGCATATTTTGTCATCCTTGCCAGTTTGCTGAGTGTGAGGTGAAACTTCAGGTTTCTTTGATGTGGGTTTCTCTTATTATTAGTGATTTGGAACCTTCTCTCATATGGTTGTTAATAATTTACAATTATTCTTCTGAAATCTGTCTGTTCATATCCTTTGGCCACTTATCTCCTAGGGAATGCCAATTAGTCATACATACACTATATAAATAAATAAACATGTGTGTGTATATCTGTATATTATGTATATATACATATACAGATATATATGTGTACATATATATTTGCACACAAATATATAATTACATGACTGGACTATACACTCATGTATAATCTATAATTTTCTTTTACAAATGATGAGCTGGGTCCAGAATGAAAGAGGAAGAAGAAAGTGGAGTTGGATTGTATCTGGGAAATTTTGTAGTGTGTTTAATGATCTCAAGCTGTTCCTAAACCTAAAAACCAATCTTTAAAAACACTAATGTTCTCCCAGTGTGGCCATATGGAACTTTTCCAAGTTTCTTTATAGTGCTAGACCTACCACTGTGCACTGTACATTGAGAGTTTGAAGGGACTTCAGAGGTTACTAAACATACATAAACATACCCACACATAGACATGAAAAGCAGTGGGATGGAGTAGAGAACTGGTCTGGAGGTCAGGAAGATCTGAGTTCAAGTCTTGCCTCTTACACACATTGTCTAGATAGACCCTGCATAAGTCACTTCTCAGTGTTGTAGGCAGCTCTCTTAAGAGGAACAAGATATTCAAAAGTAGACCAAGGTTCCTCGCCAGGGAGTTTTCTATGCCATCAGAATCACAGAACTAGTCCTAACCCAAATGTGTGTGTGTATAAGCATAATCTAGTAGTATTTGAAGTACCTGTAATTATAAATTCCATTCAAAAATTTATACAATATGCCCCTCAAATTCAATAGTGTATTCAAAGCATAATGGGAAGGGATATGTGTATATATGTGAATATGTACTCACACATATATACACATTCATATAGTATATGTTGCATATTAATTTGTATACAATATGTGCATACATGTGTATGTGTTATATCAGATATATGCTGTATATCTACATACCACATATACTAAATATTAACATGTGTATATAACATATACACATATACTAGTATATATTATTTTATACATACATTATTATATATTAGCGTATTATATATCAGCACACAGTAATCTGCACACATAATATATGTGAGTGTATATAATATATACACAATCCACACTCAATAGGTCCTGAGGACAACTGGTAAGAATATTCATTTCAAAGAAAAGTTCTTTTCTATCTATAATGTATGTATGCTACATATGTATATGTATGTATGTGTACACAAACACATATGTATATATTATGCATGTGTATGATATATGCATGTGTGATATATACTATGTTGATATATACACATAATATATACAACTTATATATACTATATCCAATGTTCCAGATGTATATGGTATGCATATGTGCATGTAACACACATGTACACACCATATACATCTACACACTACATACATATATGTATTTTGTTGTGGTTTTTAAGTCTTATGTGACTCCATGACCCCATCTGGAATTTTCTTTTCAGAAATCATGGAGTGGTTTGCCATTTCCTTCTCCAGCTCCTTTTACAAATGAGGAAACTGAGGTAAACAGGGTTAAGAGACTTGCCCAGGTTCACACAGCCAGTAAGGCTAGATTTGAACTCAGGAAGATGAGTTGATGACTCCAGGCCCAGCACTTTATCCACTGCATTACCCAGCTGCCCATATATGTGCATATTGTGTTTATATATGTGTATACTATATATGCTAAGGGTTAATCAGAGTTCAGGGTCTAGCAGTGACCTTGACTATATATTTTGGACTTGCCTCACCTTTTAAAGTCTCCACTCTAGCAAGTGGAAAGCCCCAGAGTACACTATATTCTCCAGTCAGCTTTTTTATTTAGACAAAATTCCTCTTGAAAATCAAAGGTAGCCCCCAGAAACATAAGGTGGTTAGGCCAGGATGGGAGAGAGCTCAGGTATTTTCCAAGCTCCACCATACCCACCTTCATCTTCACCCATGCTCTGGCTCTCTCCTCTAACACTTCCCAGGAATCATAGGGGCTATAGAGCAGCACAGGAGACACAAAAGTGGCCTGGGAGTCAGGAGCCCATTCCTCTGACACCTGTAGTCTAGGTGATCACGGACAAGGCACTCAGCTTCTCAGTGCCACCAGGATATAGGGTGCATTTCAACCACTCAGTGCTGATGGAGCCACATTGATTAGTGGTAAGGACAAGATCCTGGAGAGATGAGTGGAACACTTCCATAGTGTTCTCAACAGATTGTCATCAATTAATGCTGACGCCAGTGACCATTTACCGCAGGTCAAACCCTTTCTGGACAAATTTCCATCTGAAGAAGAGGTCTTGAATGCCATTGAGTTCCTCTCCTGTGGCAAGGCACCTGGTGCTGATTCTACTCCAGCTGAGATTTTCAAGGGGGGGTGGGGTTAATTGCTCATATAAAAGCTGACTGAAATTTTATGATTTATATGGCAAGAGGAAGTTATCACCCAGGAGTTCAAAGATGCCTCTGTTGTCCATTGCTATAAAGGTCAAGGAAATAGATTGTCCTATGACAATCACAGGGGGTCATCACTGTTAGTCATTGCGGCAAAATTCTTGCCAGAGTCCTCCTTCATGGGCTGATCCTTCATCTGGAAGATGAGAATTCCAGGAGAAATACCAGGAGCAGAACAGAGGTCTGTACATGATCTTTGTCAATCTATCCAACTTGAAAAGGCTACAAACCAAGACTAAAATGGAGGGTGGTGGTGCATGATTTTTTGTTTGCAGATAATTGCGCACTCAATGCAGCCTCTGAAGCAGAGTTACAACAAACCATGGATTGATTCTCTGCTGCTTGTGCCAAATTTGGCCTAACAATTAACACCAGAACAGAGGTGCTCTACCAGCCAGTACCATATCATCCATATATGGAATCATAAGTTACAGCAAATAAAGAAATTTGGAATACTGTAGATACTCTGACTTAGCTTAGCAGTATACTTTCCAGGGAAGTACATGTTGATAATGAGATTGACACATACATTGCCAGAGCTAGCTGAGTGTTTGGGAGGCTCCAAAGGAAAGTATAGGAGAGAAGAGGTATTAGACAAACTACCAGACTAGAGGTCCACAGAGCTGTGGTGCTGACCTCATTGTTGTATGCCTGCAAAACATGGACAGTATACCAGTACCATGCCATGAAACTGAATTGCTTCCATTTGAACTGTCTTAGGAAGATTCTGAGGATCACTTGACAGGATAAGGCATCAGATACTGAAGTCTTTACCTGTGCTGAGCTGCCAAGCATTCAAACTATGCTTCAGAGTTCATAGCATCTCCAATGAGCTAGCCATGTTATTCAAATGCCAAATGTACACTTGCCAAAAAGACTATTTTAGGGAGAACTCACGCAAGGCAAGCAGTCACATGGTGGTCAGAAAAAGGGATACAAGGACACTCTCAAAGTCTCTCTGAAGAACTTTGGAATTGATTGTACGACATGGCATGCCCTCTTCAGAGAAGGTGCTATGCTCTATGAGGAAAGCAGAATTGAAGTAGCTCAAATAAAATGAATCAAAAGTTGCACAGATTTGGAGGATCTACCCCAAATATTCAAAAGGACTATTTGTGCCCGACCTGTGGCACAATATGACCTGAGCTCATATTGGTCTGGTCAGCCACATTCAGGCACATTCTAACTTGACTCTGACATAATGTCATTTTGGGCCTCTGTGAGAATGAAAGACATCAACCGAGAGATCCCAGGAAATTCTTTAAGACAATACCTTGATGTATAAATGCCATCTGCCTATGCCTCCAGAGGAGCTCCCTAGACTGAAGAAATCCTAGTTCTAAACCAAAAAAGGGTGAAGTGGAGCTGGCTACATAATTTAACCATCAAAACAATAAATATTAGCATCTTTCCAATATTTTTGGTGAAGTCTTTATATTGTGTCTGAGAGGCACAGCAGAAAGTCAGGAGATCAAAATTTTTACCTTGGCTTTGCTACCTGGTGGCTTGGAGAAAAATCAGCTCTGCAACTTTGAGAAAAAGAATTTCCCTTCTCTGTGCCTCAGTTTCCTCATCTTTAAAATGAAGGAATTGGACTAGATGAGCTCTAGGGCTCCTTCTGACTTTAAAATGTAAAAAATCCAAATATGTTAGCATGTCTGTAGTTGACACTAGAAAATAATGAGAAAACATTATAGAAATGCACTAATTACAAAACAAACATACGCCCATATTAAATCCCCTTTTTGGACTTTTTGTTTGCTTATCACTGTATTAGCAGAATTTATTCTCGCTGCATTGTTGATTAAAGTGGGACAGATGGTGATGCTTTTAAGTAATATGTTCATTATCAAACGTCACACTACTAATGGCTATTTACCATAGCAAAAATGCATTCAAATAAACAGAAAATGAATCATCCTCCAGGGGGAGCCTAGGCCCCACTATAGAAGGTTGTCTGTGCCTGGTATGACTGGGCTTTGGGATTCCTACTCACCTATACCCTACAGCATGCGGAACTTTTTGTACCAGCCTACAGAGAGTTAAATGAAAAGGAAGACAGAGAACTTTAGATCTAGAAAGTTAGGCCTGTGCAGTAAGAGTTTTGATATGTCCCACCAACATGGAAAGATTCAAATATAGACCCAATGATGGACTGAATAGTTTGCCGTTTGAGGAATAGCCCTGATAAGTTCAATCAGAGTCTTAGCACTCAGAAGGCTTTCTATATGGATCATGGGAGCTTCAGAGACCATCCAGTCTAATTTCCTTATTTTCTAGATCAGGAAATAGACTCAGGGAGGTCAGGGTCACACAAATAATAGCTGTCACAAGTGAGAGATCTGAAGCAAGGTCCTCTTTGTCACAGCTGTAAAAATAATAGATCCATTGATCACAGTAGGTCTCAAAGAACATCTACTAAGTTACAGAGGGGCTGTGATTTGCCTCAAAAAAAAAGAGAGCATCTAATGTGGATACATTAAAGCTACCTGAAGAATCAAGTATGAGATAAAATATATATGATATATAACGCTGTATGTAGTATAATACAGAACAAGATATATAACATACAATGAACATTACATAATATATATAATATATATTTAAAAGGACAATGCATATTTTATTTTAATTAAGTTTCTTTGATAAAGGCCTCATTTCTCAAATATGTAATTGAGTCAAATTTGGAAAAATAAGAACCAGTCCTCAATGGATAAATGGTCAAAAAATAGGCAGTTTTCAGAAGAGGAAATCAAAGCTATCTATAGTCATATATAAAATGTTCTGAGTCACTATTGATTAGAGAAAGGCAAATTAGAACAACTCTCAGTACCACCGCATACTTATGAGAAATGACAAATGCTTCAGGGAAAGTAGGTATATTAATTAATTGCTGGAGGAATAGTGAACTGGTCTGACTATCCTGGAGAATAATTCAGAACTATGCCCAAAGGGATATAAAACTGTACATACCTTTTGATCAAGCAATACCACTACTAAGTCTATACCCCAAAGAGATCAAAGAAAAAGGACCTGTATGTACAAAAATATTCAAAGCAGCTCTTTTTCTGTTGTGGCAAAGAATTGGCAATTGAGGAAATGTCCATCAATTGGAGAATGACTAAACAAATTGTGGTATGTACGTACATTCACACACACACACACACATAAAACTATAAAAAATGACAAAGAAGGTGGTTTCAGAACACACATGGCAAGACCTATATGAACTGATGCAAAGTGAAGTAAGAAGAAGTTGGAGATCTTTGTCCATAGTAACAGAAATATTGTAATGATAACCAGTTGTGAAAGACTTGGCTACTCTGATCAATACAGTGATCCAAGACAATCCCAAAAGACTCATGATGAAAAAAATGCTAACCATCTCCAGAGAAAGAACTGATCTGAGTGCAAATTAAAGTATAATTTTCTCACTTTACTATTTTGTAATATGGCTAATATGGAAATATATTTCGCATGATTTCAGATGTCAAAATTGACATATTGTTTGCCTTCTCAATAACCGAGGGGAGGGGTGGGTAGGAGAAAGAGAAATTGTAACTCAAAATTTAAAAAGAAAAGAATGTTAAAAATAATTTAAAAAGAAAATTACTTGAAGTACTGAAGTCTCCAATTGAGGAAAGTTTCAGACTTACTTTTTAAATTGAAAATTAGTTAATCAAGCCTTTCTATTAGCCAGTCCTAATTCCACACCAAAAATACCTTCCATTAGTCAGGGCTAACAGTCTTCATACCATATTAGTTTGAAGGGGCAGAGGCAGCCAGTAGATAGAGTACTGAACTTGCATTAAGGAAGACCTAAGTTCAAATCTGGCTTTAGACACTTACCAGCTGTGAGACCCGGAGCAAGTTACTTAAACTTCTATTGCAAGTTCCTCATACGTAAAATGGAGATAATGATAGCACCTACCTCCCAGGGCAGTTGTGAAGATCACATGAAAAAATATTTGCAAAGTGTTCTGCAAACCTTATGGCAAATATATACTTAATGTAAATAATAATAAATACTTAATATCTTTAATATAAATGCTAGTTATTACTATTATTACATAATATTAATATTAAATACTCTAATACTACAAATTATCAAGCTAAATATTATAGCTTCCAACAAAGATGGAAAATAAAAAACAATGCATAATTACTACTGAGAAAGAAAACTTGGAACTAGATGAGGAAAACCTGCTTTAAGCCATATAATTCCAAGATAACATAGCAAGAACAGAACTCATGTCAGAATATGAAGCTGGCTATAGAGATTATTGTTGGGGTCTGATACAACCAGTACAATGTCATCAGTAGAAAACAGGACCACAGCATACAGAGCCTGTTTGTTTGTTTGTTTTTAAATATGGCCCCTGTACACAATCTCATGGGCAGTGAGGTGACACAGTGGATAGTGTCAGACTTGGAGTCAGGAAGACTCAACTTCCTGGGTTCAAATCTGGCCTCAGACACTTACTAGCTCTGTGACCATCTGAATCCAGTGACCAGATATTCATCAGGATGACTGGAGATGACCCAGGATGAGGCAGTTGGGGTTAAGTGATTTGTCCAAGGTCACACAGCTAGTGAGTGTCAAGTGTCTGAGGTGAGATTTAAACTCAGGTCCTCCTGACTCCTGCACTGGTGCTCTATCCACTGTACCACCTAGCTGCCCCAACTGTAACCTGGTAAAGCCATTCAAATAACTGATTTCATATTATGATCTCAAAGTTACATTTTAACTGTGCACATAACTTTGACCCAGTGATAACACTGCTAAGGTTATCCCCACAAAGAGATCCAAGAATGAGTAAAAGGAACCATGAGTACAAAAATATTTATGGCAGCTCTTTCTGTAGTGTCAGAGCCCTAGAAAGTCAGGGAATGTTCATCAAGTAGGAAATAGCTAAACTAATTATGGCACTACTGTGCCATAAAAAATGACAGAAGAGATGGTTTCAGAGAAACCAAAAAGGATTTAAAGGAACTGATGCAGAATGACATAAGCAGAACCAGAAGGACAATTTATACAATAACAACATTGTAAAGACAAACCACTTTGATGAACTTTAAGAACTCTGATCAGTATGATGCCCAGTCATGATTGCAGAGGTCAGATGATGAAGCATACAACCAGACTCATGTTCTAATGATGCATAATGAGAATGTGGGAAATTGTTTTGCTTGACTATGACATCTGTAGAAACATTTTGCAATTCTTTTTTTTTCCAATGGGGTTGGGAAAATAAAATCTTTAAAAAATTTTTTTAGTTTAATGAACAAGGTTGTCTCCAAAAGAAGAGATACAAGAAGATACTCTCTAAGTATCTACTACATATATCTCGCACTGCGCTAAGTGCTAGGGATACAAAGACAAGCAAAAGACAGGAGCTCACAATCCAATGAGAAGCGACAATATGTAAATAACTATATATAAATAAGTTATGGACAGTATAAACGGGAAATAATCAAGAGAGGGAAAGCACTAGAATATATAAAGTCAGATTTTTTTGCTCTGTTGATTTATTTTGCTGAATTATTCCTTGTTTCATTAAAAGCTCTGCTACAAGAGATGACTCTCAGAGGTGGGATATAGGGAAATGTAAATGATTTAAAAATAACTTTAAAAATTTTTTTTTTCAAAATCAAGATATAGAGAATCATGGTTTCACAGACAGTCCTCCTTTTCTGTCCTACTCAAAGAACTGTTCACAGTACATTTAGTAAACAAATTAACCCTAGTTTGACTACTTTTTTCCTTTTCTTCTTTTTTTGAAAATAATTTAAGTATTTTGGTTTTTATATCACCTAAGTTATCCACTCCATCTATTTCATTGATCCTTATATAATAAAGAAGAAAATGTGACAAAAACTAAGACAACAAAAAAATCTGACAATATATGGAGTGTTCAGCAGCCACGGCAACTTGACATCTGCAAAGAAGAGGGGGGAGGAAAAGTAACTGTAATATCTCAAAAGTTCCATTTTAAAATCCTGATATTCTGCACACAAACAAGAAGGCTAAAACCCATCATCTCAGGTCTTTTTTAGTTGGACTTTCAAAAGGTCTGCATATATTGCAGTGTTGCATTTCTATGAAAAATGACCGCCTTGGAGCACAATTTAAAATGGTGTCACCATTAACACATTTCATTATAATTCCTTAGGCTGATGAAATTAAACTAATTAAATAAAATTTTTCATTTTCCAATATAGTGAGTTATTTCTCAACGGTTTCAGGGTTCTGCTGCAGGCCTTGTTTAACTAATGAATCAATTCACTTTGATCAGCTGCCAGCCTGGCCAAGCTCACCGCTTCCATTCTCTGGACTAGGTTTTCCAGCTCCGTGATCTGGCTGTGCTTTCCTTCAAGTCTTTCGGTGACTTGCTTCAAACTTTCTACACGGTGTTTGAATTTCTGTTCTTTTTCAAGGTTGCTTGCCTGTGGTTGGAAAACACAGTTGTCAAGGTAAGAGCATTCATTTCTAAACAACTCGTCCATTTCTACACACAGACTATTGGCTTTTCATATACAATTTTTTCAAAAGCCAAAAAGAGAGGAAAAGGACTGCAAACACATGTAATAGCTTTTAAAAGCAAAGTTTTCTTTAAAATTGCCTTGAAATCATTCAAAATGTAGTTTATTTCAAGGATGGATGAAAGCAGCAAAATGTATCAAGTGCCAGAATACAAACAATATAAGAATAACTATATAAGCAAATATATAATACCTTACAAGGAGATACGATGATGGGAGGATCCATGAAAACACGGATTTAGAGTTGGGAGGACTCTCAGGAGCCACCTGGTCTCACCCTTTTATTTTACAGACGAGGAAACTGGGGCCCAAAGAGGTTAAATTTTCTGCCCAAAGATGTAGGAGGTAATCAGCAGGTGGGATTTTAACCTGGGCAATCTGATTCCCAGTCTAAAGCTCTTTAAACTGAACTACGCCATAATAATTCTCAAAAAAAATTCTAATAATCTTAAGGCAAACTAGAGTGGTAAGAATGAGTAACGTAAATATTCTGCACTGATGCAGTGGAGTAATAGACAGAGTGCTGGGGCTAGTCAGGAAGACCTAATTTAAAATCTATCAGACACTAGTGTGACCCTGGCAAATTAATTAACCTCTGCTGGCCTCAGTTTCCTCAACTGTAAAATGCAGATACTAATAGCACCTGCCTTCATAATATTTATAAAGGGCTTAGCACAGTACCAAGAATGCAGTGAGGACAATAAATGCTTAACTCCCTCCCTTTCCCCTCTTCCATCATACAAAAAAGGACAGAATTTTAAAATGTAAAAGTAAATTCTCACCTAATTATAACTAAGATTTCACAAAAAAGTTTTATTCTTTATTATACATCTCAGAAATCAGAAAGTATAATAAAAAATCAACCCACTTATATACTACATCATTTAAACTTTCAAGAGCTCACACAGCAGCCCAACCTTACTTAATAAGTTTAGAAATACTCAAAAGTCAAAGCATTTTAGAGGCAGAAATGTCTCAGTATCTTAGAACATCAGAGCTGGAGATAAGAGAACACTGTATAAAATAATAACAACATTATTTTAAGAATGACTTTGAGTGATTAAATTATTTTGACTATCAAAAATACCCAAATTAACTATAAAGAACATATGGAGAAAAATGCTATGGCATCCAGAAAGAACTGACAAATAGAAGTATGGATAGAATAATTTCACATGTATATATATATATATATATATATATATATATATATATATATATATATATATATATATATATATATATGTATATGTATACACACATACATGTTTGTGTCCAATGATAGGGGGTGGGGGAGGAAAGAAATGTAGATGATAATTATACTTAATAGATTTGCAATTTTATGTACAATCATCTTTTAAATTGTTACTATGATATGGAAAGTTGATTTTATTCCATAAATACGTATTAATATAAAAATAAATATACATATATAAATAAAAGGGAAAAAATAAATATTGAAAAAGTTTTAAAAAGAATGTTGGAGCTGTAAGAAACCATGGAGAGAGTGCAGACCAACCTCCTAAATTCATAATGAGTAACTGAGATGCCAAAAGGTGAAGTGATTTGCTTAAATTACTAGTTTGTAGGAAAACTGTGACTAGGACTTCAATCTTCTGACTTCTAGCTATACCATGACATCACCATCCAGAAATACCACCTGCACTGTCCCATAACTTTGCCTGGCATTTCTAGCTTTCCCACCATTTGGTGTGTGCCAGTGACTTTATTTCCACTGGCTAACCCTTTTCTAAGATAGGTTCACCAAGTTAAGCACCTGTTGTCAGACATCAAACTCTCAGAACCTAAGCCAGCATGACCACGCTAGGCAACTGGAAACAGAGATATTTTAAGGCAAAATTTGCTGGCTTGATAATTATGTCCAAGTGAGCTCTGTTCATACTGTGGGAAGATCATCACAGACTAGAGTTGAAAGAGATCCCAAGGGACCAGAGGTCATCTGGTCCCATCCCCTAACAGTCAGAGGTAGGATTTGAACCTAGGTTTCCTGAATCCAGAGCCAGGGCTCTATCCACAGTGTCACACTGCCTGTGCACTCTGTAGTTACCCCAGAGAGTGCACAGAACACAGGCCTATTTGGGCACAGAGCAGGGGTCAGAATACAGACAACAATGAGGGCACACAAATATGCTCGCCACTAAGGCCCTGTCCATTCCTACCCCTTCCATACGTTGTATCTGAGCCACTAACAAACTGGTGGCTTTGGCCATTAACTCTTTTACATTCAATTTTCTAAAGAAGAAATTAGACAGACTGAGAGGGCTGGTTTTTGATGAGAGAAGGGATTTTATACCTGTAGTAACTTTTTATCATCTTCGTGCTTTTTCTTAAGTTCTTCAGACTGTTTATGATAGCTTTCAAATAATTTCTGAGCAGCATTTCTCAGTGCTGCAGCACCTGCTTCTCTTGAGGCTTCCAACTGAAAAAGAAAAAAAAAAGAGATTGCTGTATTATGTTTGTATTTTTAAAGTATTGAACTAGAAACATTTGGGAGACAACTAAAATGAAGAGGCAGTAGCTATGCCATTTGGAATATAATAGAAAAATGAGAAAATTAAACATAGTAATACTGAAAAGAAAAAAATTAATTTCCAATGATTCATATCTTACTTAGTAAAACCAACAATGCAGTCAGACTGTTAATCAGACATAGAGGTAAATAAGTAACTTCTAACACTTTTGTGTTTGTAAAATATCCCTTGAAAGGATCTGAGTACTCTATATGTGTACATGACTTTGCAAACATCTCCTCACCAAAAGCCAGATGGCCTCACCTAGTCATTTTACTGTCCAACAGTTAAAATGGCAGCATTAGGAAGTGGTGGTGAGTCTTCATGTGGCAAATGTTCGAGTCGATGAACTAAAAAATCTCAAGTGTAATTTAGGAATCTGCCATCAGACTGTCCCAGGCAGACCTCTGATATTTTGGTTGTGACCTGGTGCCTCTACAGCCTCCTTACCTCTTTCCCTTTTCTTGCCTCTTCCTCCCATCCCTGCCAAAACATTATGTATCTGTACACATCACCAGTGTAGGGAGCACAAGGAAAGAGATACAAGGTAACGATGACCTTGGATTAACTCAACTGATAATTCATGACCACAAGTTCAAAGAAGAGATTGGCTACTTAGAGTCTTTCCAAAATCGGACTGTACTCCTGACCTCCATCTTACAAGGCAGCTACAAAGCAAAAGAACATGAATTATGATGTTAATAATACTGATAACTAATAGTAATTACTATGTGCCCGACAATGTGCTGAGCACTTTACAATTATTAACCCTGCGAGGTAGGTACTATTATTATTCACGTTTTACAGATGAGGAAACTGAGACAAATAAGGTTTAAGTGACTTTTCCAGGGTCACAGAGCTAGTATACATCTGAGGACAAGATTTGAACTCATCTCCTGACTCTAGGTCCAGTGTTCTATCTATTGTACCACTTAGCTATCCTAATTACTTCAAAGAGGTGAAAACTCTTAAAGTCATTAGGTTACTAATATCATAAACTATATGTTACCATAACTCAATTCAGAGTGGGTCACAGGACTATAGATTTAGAGATGGAAGGGAACTCTGAGGTCTTATAACCCAATGTCTTCATCTTACAGGGGAGAAAAATGAGCCCGAGTGTGGTTAAGTAACTTGCCCCAGGTCACACAAAAGCAGTATCAGAAACAGGTCCTCAAATGCAAAGCCAGTAGTTTTTTCCATTGTACAAGTGGGATGGATACTTGGAATTTATGCTCTAAGACCTTCTAGGAATGGATGAAACTGCTTCCTGAGAATGCCATGTTATCCATTTTCCTTTGTGTGCCTGCTGGCAATGCCAGAGATAAAAGAAAATCAAATTCATCTAAACATAAGCAGAGAAACTTTTACCTTTCTCTTGTATAGTCACTCAATAGGATCTTGCCCTTCCTAAGTTCCCAGCCATAAGCTTGAGGGGCTGCCAAAAATCTTGATGGTTTACACATTTCCTGGGATTTCTAAGTCTCTATGTAATGAAAGAAGGGGGAGAAAAGTATCTCCTGCCCTTCACCAGACACACACACACACACACACACACACACCAAAATCTTCTCCTACCCAAAGTAACCATGGGATTTTAGAGATGGGAGAGAATGTGGGAGATCATTTAATCAATGCCTCAATTAAAGGGAAGGATGAAGGTTTAGCCTTAGGTACTCAAACCAATTTTTTATGAAACTAGGAGCAGTACTCAAGTTTCATCTTTCTGACCATCTTTCTGAGCATCTTTCTGAGCATAGGACAAAATAGGAAACAGAAAGCTGAGGAAGTAGAACGTAGATAGTAGACTGATGGATAGGCGGGAAGAAAAGGATCTTGTGGCTACCTCTAGGCTCCCTTCTCTTGCCTAATACAAGACCTAGACAGGATGACACACCAGTGAGAAAACCAAAGACATTCTGCATGTGACTGAGCTAAAACGCAGCCAAGTGACTGATCAGAAATCCTATGATGTTCTCTGGGTGCTACTTGCTGTAGAATTAGGTGAAGCTCACAATTAATGCCCTTGACCTGCCTATGCATTTTCAAAAGTACAAAAGCCTCACTTCTAGGAACTTAAACATTTTCCTGACTTAAGAACTGAAATATAATCACCATACCTTGATTTTCAGTATTTCATTTTCTTTGTTCATTTCTAGCAGCTGTTGATCTTTGTCTTTCATCTTTTCCATCATCAGATCAAAACTGGAATGAGAGATCTCTGCCTGGGACTCGGGCCCATGCTCAGCATTGTGACAACAGGACTGGAATGAAGAAATATGAAAGATCATGATCTTATCTCTTGTTTAAATTCAAAACCTTTGACCACATGAACCATCCCACTGAGTTTCACAAAGGAAAGAGAAGTCAGGGCATATAAAATAGAGCTTCTGGTTCACAAATAAGGACAATCCAGTATGTAGCCACACCAAATTCTAGACTACATCCCTCATATGTGGATTTTTCATAAACTTGAAAAAGACCCAAAACAAGGGAAGTAATGAAGTTCTGTTCTAGTATTTCTGGTTGGAAAAAAATACGTTAACATGATGTTAACAAAAGTGAAAATGTCACATCCCTACCGCATTGGGCATCGTCACTTAATTATTAATGATTTAATTCTAGCCACATCTGTTGTGCTGGTTTATTTTTGGTGACCTGTGTGATTTCATTGGTATAGGGTACTCTGGGTGAGGCACTTCTATCCCACAGATTGGTGACTACTCTGAGTCTTAAAGTCCTGCATAGTCGTCCTGGAGAACTCAGAACTTCGTGACCCAGGTTCACAAAGTCAGTATAGGTCACAGATGGGCCTCTGTCTTCTTGACTCTATGGCTGGCTCTCTACCCATGATATCATATTGCCTCATGGGTCAGGTAGCTGGGTGTATTTGCACCAAACTTTGAATCAGCTTGTGGATAAAGAAAACAACTCTGTTTCTAGAATTTGTCACTTGATCCGCAATCATCTGTGGAACACTAACTGCATATACTCAGCTTTGATGGGTTGCTGCCCTCAGTGAGTTTGTGACCTAGTGATGTCTGATCTCTGATGACTTGCTAAGCAACAGATAAAAATTACCATTTCACCATCAGAGCTAAGAAAGATAGTAAGTTACATCTTGTGCCCTGCATCCCTGTCACCTGATATATACTCTAGGAACAATTAAATAATTTTTTTAATCCAACAACTTTATAGACTTGAAAACATCAGCATAGAATTCTTACAAACAATAGAAGTTATGTGTGCCTAAGATAAAAGCAAAGAAAATCTGATCTAGCTTCACTGTTAAATTTGTTAGAGATTGTTATTCACATAAATAAGGATGTTATACCTCTTGGGGTTTTTTTATGCAATTCATATCAGGTTCATTTAGAAACCAGATTCTTCCTTACATGAAAAGTTGTCTTTCATTTATTACCTGGGCTCAACAAAGTCAAATGTGTGGCCATTCTTGTTAGGTGATGTTTTACTCTAGTTCTACCATTCTACCTGTTCCAAAAAAGAAATCCAGTCCTTTATTTCTTTATATATCATGCCCCCAACTCTCCCACATTGCCTAAGACATTACTCTGCACAGAATAAACACTCAAAAAATTCTGAGTAAAAAAGTCATTTTCATGGCTACCAGTACAGAAATCTTAGAGAATGTGGCAAAAAGACCAGAACAAAATGGAAAATGTGATATTAAAAAAAACAGAAGAAATATAAGGAAATCATTAAAGACTAATTATAATGCACTGATAAAGGTTAAACTGTTTACTTATGATATATGGAAATGTTATCAGCATCCTTCAAATTCTTATAATTACTAAGGCAGTTTGTAAGAAAGGTTGTGGCTGAGTTGTGCATGATGAGGTGATTCTAGAAAACAAAATTTGGTGAGAAAAAGTAAAAAGAGCAATTATCTCCCAAAAAGGAGATGTGGAAGGAAGAAAGAATACAAAGAAAACAGCTGGGGTTGAGGGCTCAGAAGGTTGAAATTTGCTCTCATCTAGGTTGAAGAGGCAAGTGTACAACTGAAGACATTTTGAAGTCTTCTGATCTAGAGAGGTGAGAAAACTGAGAGATGAGATGGGGTGGGAGAGGGACTTTTAAAAGGCTGTATAGAATAAGAATGGGGGGAAGATAAAGGAGGAATTTTTAAGGAGAAGGTAAATAAGGAATAAGAGGGTAAGGGGAAAAGATAAAGTAACAGGGAAAGGGTAAAAAGGGAAGCTGAGAAGGAAAAGAGGAAAAATAAGATGGAGTGAAATTCACAAATAGTAATTAGAACTTGGTCAAATCATAAGAATACAGATCATTCTCCAACTGATGAATGGGTCAAAGGGAACAAGCAGATTGTTTTCCAATGAAGAAATCTAAACATTTATAATCATATAAAAATTCTCTAAATCATTATTCATTAGAGAAATGCAGATTAAAACAACCTTAAGATATTTTCACCTACCAGATTGGCTAAAATGGGAGAAAGGGGAGGTGGAGCTAAGATGGCGGAGTAGAAGGATGCACGTTTACGAGCTCCGAAACCAAAGCCCATACAATTAATGTAAAAAGAGACCCCCATAACTTCTGGGTCAATACAAGGTGTGCAGAAACGGAGTGGAAGAGATTTCCGTTCCAGGGAGCCCTGGAGACCCGTCCACAGGGTCCGTCGGACCCCGGAAAGTGGACCCCACCCCCAGCGCTGCCCTGGCCGCGGCCCCAGAGAAGCTGATCCGAGCAGGCTTCAGAGACGGAAGCTCCAGCAGCCGGGAAAATCCCTCCGCCCACAGAAGCTACAGGTCAGTGAGAGAGAAGGCCGGGCTGGAGGAAGGGAGCGGAGCATCTCCATGACTCGGGCCCCCTTGGGAGGAAACAGTGGCAGCAGAGACGGGGGCAGGAAGCGGCGGAGGCAGAGGTGTGGGCGGTGGCTGAGGCGGCAGCGGCCCGGGACTCAGGAATCCCCCAGCAGCAGGCAGGATCTTCATTATGGAAGATTCCTGCATAAAACCTGAGAGAGCTGAGCCTGGGAGACGGCCCTGCCCCCACCCCGCTCTATTACTGAAGGCCTCTGTTTAAAGCCCCTGAAGGAACTGAGCCTGGGAGGCGGGCCTCCCACCTTGCCCCCACCCGCTCCATTCCTGAAAGTCTCTACATAAAGCCTCTGAGGGAAATGAGCCTGGGAGGCGGCCCTGCCCCCACCCCAGCACCTGAACTAAAGCTCACTGATTGACAGCCGGCAGGAGGAAAGCCCATTTAAATCTCAGAGGCCAAGCACTAGCTGGGCGGATCCAGGCGGGGGTGGAAAGGAATCTCAGAAGTCAAGTAACTGGCTAGGAAAATGCCTAGAAAAGGGAAGAAAAATAAGACTATAGAGAGTTTTTTCCAACAAATGCAAATGATCCCGACCTTCGGATCTGATGACGAGGACGTATCCTTGCCATCAGGGAAAGATGTAGAGGGTGGGGCCTCAGTACCACAGACACCCCAGGGGGGTGGCGGGTGGGCTCAGGCCCTGGAAGAGCTCAAAAAGGATTTTGAAAAGCAAGTTAGACAGGTGGAGGAAAAACTGGGAAGAGAAATGACAGAGATGCAAGAAAAGTATGAAAAACGGGTCAATACCTTGGTAAAGGAGACCCAAAAAAATGCTGAGGAAATTAACACCTTGAAAAATAGGCTCACTCAATTGGCAAAGGAGGTTCAAAAAGCCAATGAGGAGAAGAATGCTTTCAAAAGCAGAATGAGCCAAATGGAAAAAGAGGCTCAAAAGCTCACTGAATTTAATAGTTCTCTCAAAATTAGAATGGAACAGATGGAGTCTAATGACTTTATGAGAAACCAAGGAATCACAAAACAAAACCAAAAGAACGAAAAAATGGAAGAGAATGTGAAATATCTCATGGGAAAAACAACTGACCTGGAAAATAGATCCAGGAGAGACAATTTAAAAATTATGGGACTACCTGAAACTCATGATCAAAAAAAGCGCCTAGACATCATCTTCCATGAAATTATCAAGGAAAACTGCCCTGACATTCTACAACCAGAGGGCAAAATAAGTATTGAAAGAATCCATCGATCACCACTTGAAAGAGATCCAAAAAGAGAAACTCCTAGGAACATAGTGGCCAAATTCCAGAACTCCCACCTCAAGGAAAAAATCTTGCAAGCAGCTAGAAAGAAACAATTCCAGTACTGTGGAAATACAATCAGGATAACTCAAGATCTAGCAGCTTCTACATTAAGGGATCGAAGGGCGTGGAATAGAATATTCCAGAAGGCAAAGGAACTAGGACTCAAACCAAGAATCACCTACCCAGCTAAATTGAGTATAATACTTCAAGGGAAAATATGGTCTTTCAATGAAACAGAGGACTTTCAATCATTCTTAATGAAAAGACCAGAGCTGAAAAGAAAATATGACTTTCAAACACAAGAATGAGAAGAAGCATGAAAAAGGAAACAGCAAAGAGAAGTCTTAAGGGACTTACCAGAAGTGAACTGTTTACATTCATACAGGGAAAGACAATATTTCTAACTCTTAAAACTTTTCAGTATCTGGGTAGTTGGTGGGACCACACATACACATGTACACGCATGCACACACATACACACATGCACACACATACAGAGATAGAGAGCACAGATTGAACTGAATAGGATGGGACTTAAAAGAAATTAAGGTAAATGGTGAGAGAGAAATGTAGTGGGAGGAAAGAGGGGGAAATGGAAGGGGGTAACTATATGTCATTTAAGAGGCAGGTAGGAGTTTTTCTTAGTGGAGGGAAAAAGAGGAGAGCTGAGGAAAAAAAAAAACAAAAAAAAAAACAAGTTTACCCTCATCACATTTGACTAAACGAAGGAGTGAAATGCACACTCATTTTGGTATGAAAACCTATGTTACAGTATAAGAAAGTGGGGGAGAAGGAGATATTGCAAGGGGGGGGATGATGGAAGGGAGGACAAAGGGAGGAGGGAGCAATTTGAAGTCAACACTTGGGGAGGGACAGGATCAAAAGACAGAAGAGATACAATGAGGGGCAGGTTAGGAGGGATGGTAATCCAGTTAGTCTTACACAACACGACTATCAGGGAGGTCATTTGCAAAACTACACAGATATGGCCTATATTGAATTGCCTGCCGTCCCAAAAGGAATGGGTCGGAAGGGAGGGATGGGGAGAATTTGGAACTCAAAGTTTTAGGAACAACTGTTTAGTATTGTTGTTGCAACTAGGAAAGAAGACATACAGTTAATGAGGAATAGAAAGTCATCTGGCCCTACAGGAGAAAAGAGAAGATGGAGACAAGAGAAGGGAGGGATGACAGAAGAGAGGGCAGATTGGAGATAGGGAAAATTAGATTGTTTGGGGTATTGGGGTGGGGGGAGGGAATAAAAGGGGAGAAAATTTGGAACCCAAAAATTTGTGAAAATGAATGTAAAAAATTAAATAAATAAATAAAATTTAAAAAAAAAATAAAATGGGAGAAAGGGAAAGTGACAAATATTGGAGAGGATTGAAAAAATCGGTATACTAATGTATTTGTGGAAAATATTGTGAGCTAATCCAACCATTTTGTAGATCAATCTGGAATTAATAAACTATCTAAACCCTTTGACCCTGCAAATACCACTACTTGGTCTAGGAAAAGAACCTCTATGTTCTAAAGTATTTATACCAGCTCACTTTGTGATGGCAAAGAACTGGAAATTGCACAGTTGCCCATCCATTGGGAAATAGCTAAACAAATTGTAGTATATGATTATGATGGAATACTACTGTGTTTTAAGAAATGATGAGCTCAGTGATTTAAGAAAAACATGGAAAGATCTGCATTTAATAAGACTGATATGAGCAGAATCAAGAGAACAGTGATGCCATATTATCTTAAGAATGACTGAGCGAATAAGTTATTTTGTCTACAATAGATACCCAAATTAACTATAAAGGACACATGAAAAAGATCCTATTTGCATCAAGATAAAGAATTGATAGATAAAAATATGAATAGAATAATTTTACACAGACACACACATATGTATGGTGATGGTGGTTGTTGCCCTTCATTTTCACAGAGGACCAAAATGACATCACCATCATAAAGTGAAGTTTCAGATCAAAAACTGTCTGATCAGTGGCTGATCAGACTAATACAAGCTTGGAATGCTCTACCACAGGTTGGGCACAGATAGTCTGTGTGAATATTTGGAGTGGATACTCTAAATCTGTGCATCCTATGTTTACATTGTGCTGTCTCAATTCTGCTTTGCTCATAGACCACAGCACCCTTCCTGATGTGGGCACGCCATGCTGAGCAGTGTGTCCTTGTATCACTTCTTCTGACTACCATGTGATTGCCTGCCCCCTGTAAGTTCTCCATAAAACAGAGCTTTTGGCAAACATACATTTTGCATTCGAACAACATGGCCAGCCCATCAGAGTTGCACTCTCTGAAGCATAGTTTGAATGTTTGGCAGTTCAGCTCAGACAAGGACTTCAGTGTCTGGTACCTTATCCTGCCAGGTGATCCTCAGAATCTTCTGAATACAGTTCAGATGGGATCATTCAGTTTCCTGGCATGGTGTTGGTACATTGTCCATGTTTCACAGGCATACAACAATGAGGTCAACACAACAGCTCTGTAGACCCTCAGTATGTTGGTCAGTCTAATACCTCTTCTCTCCCAAACTTTTCTTTGGAGCCTCCAAAACGCTGAGCTAGCTCTGGCAATGCATGCATCAACCTCATTGTCAATGTGTACATCCCTGGAAAGTACACTACCAAGGTAAGTGAACTTATCCACAGCATTCAAAACTTCTCCATTTATTGTAATTGATGGTTCCAAGTATGGATGGTGTGGTGGTGGCTAATGGAGCAAATGTTTTCTTGGTGTTAATTATTAGGCACAAATTAGCACAAGTAGTAGAGAACTGATCCATACTTTGTTGCATCTCAGCTTCAGAGGCTGCATTGGGTGCACAAACATCTGCAAACAGAAAACCATGCATCAACACTCCCTCCACTTTAGTCTTGGCTTTCAGCCTTTGCAAAATGAAGAATTTACCATCAGTACAGTAGTTGACCTTGATACCATGTTCAGCCTGATTGAACGCATTTGATAACACTGCTGAAAACACCATGCTAAAAAGCATGGACTCCATTAGTGACTGGGAAGGCAGGAGAGCATTGCCACTATGCAGAACCTGGACAAACATGTCATCATAAAATTGACATCCAATATTGATGAACTTCTCTCGTCAGCCAAATTTTGATAACGTTCGATAAGCCCTCATGACTAACAGTGTCACAGGCCTTGGTCAGATCTACAAATGTTGGCTACAGACCTATGTCCTGCTCCTGGCATTTCTCCTAGAGATGTTGGGCAGCAAACACCATATTACTGTTCCTTGGCCCTTTCTGAAGTCACACTGGCTCTCAGATACATGATTATCTTCCAGGTGAAGGATCAGCCTATTAAGGAGGACTCTAGCAAGAATTTTGCCAGCAGTGACTAAGAGGGAAATCCCCCTGTGATTGTCACAGGACAATCTATTCCCTTTACCTTTATAGAGATGGAAAATGGAGGCATCCTTGAATTCCTAGAGGATAATTTCCTCTTGCCATATAACTGGGAAAATTTCAGTCAGCTGTTGTATGAGTAATGGTCCCCCTACCTTGTAAATCTCAGCTGGAATAGAATCAGCACCAGGTGCTTTGCCACATGAAAGGAGACTAAATACCCTCAAAACCTCTTCTTCAGCTGGAAGTTCAGTTAAAGAGGGATTAACTTCAACCTGAGGTAAACATGCAATGACCTCAGCATTGATTGATGATGGTCTGTTGAGAATACCATGGAAATGTTTAGCCCATCTTTCTACGATCATGTCCTTATCACTAATCAATGTGGTTCCATCAGCACTGAATAGTTGTGATGCACCATAGGTTTTTGGTCCATAAATAGCTTTCAGAGAATCATAAAGGCACTTTGGATTGTTACTATCAGCATAAAGCTGAATTTCATCTGACTTCTTACTGAGTCATGAATCCTACATCTCTAAAAGCTTTGCTTGTACTTTGCTTTAGATAGAATTAAATGTTGCCTTCGCTTATTGGATATCTATTTCGGATGTTTGGGATACAGAGGCCTTGACTTCTATGTCTTTTCCTGATGGTAAGCATTGTTCTTCCTCATCAGAAAGGAAAGGAGGAAACATCTGTTCACCAAGAAAGTAACCTTCTATGATCTTATTTTTTTCCCTTTTCTGGGCATTTTCCCAGCCAGTTACTTGACTTCTGAGATTCCTCTCCACCCCCGCCTCACTAGTGCTTGGGGTCTGAGATTCAAATGCTGCTCCCCCAGCCTCAGGGCTTTCAGCAGGGGGGAGGGGCTGCTATTCAGTGAGAGATTAAGTACTGCTGCTCAGGTAGGGTCAGGGCCACCTCACAGTGCTCAGTTCCCTCAGGGGGTTTATGTGAAGACCTTCAGTAATGGATCTGAGGTCCTGCCTGCTCGGATCTGCTCCTCCCAGATCATGCGGCCAGGGCAGGGCTGGGCTCCACTGTCCAGTGCGTGACGGACCTTTGGTGCTGGTTTTTCAGGGCTCTCTGGAATGGAAATCTCCTCCACTCTGTTGCTGCACAGCTTCCACTGCTCCAGAATTTGTGGGGAGTTCTTTTTACAGGAAATTTATGGGTTGTGGGTTCGGAGCTAGCATATGTGAATCTTTCTACTCCGCCATCTTGGCTCCTCCCCCTAAATGTTGCCTTCTTAGAGGTGGATGAGCTATCCAGCTGGTATATCCTGTGGATTTCTTGTTCTTCATTTAGCAGCTTCTGAATTTCCCCATCATTTTCATCAAACTAGTCTTGGTGTTTGTGAGTGTTCTGACCCAGATAAGTAAATGCAATGCTGTACACCAAATCTCAGAAAGTTGTCCACTCCTTTTTTGCTCCACTGTTGCCAACTATGTGTTGGCTCAACGTGCCATCCAAGTTAGCAACAAACTGTTCCAGTTCAGAGAAGTGCTCTAATTTGTTCACATTGATTCTTCTGGTAGTCATTTTGTCTTGAGGGCAGTATTTTTGATGAATGTGAATATTTAGCTTGGAAAGGATAAGGATAATCTAGTCAGCAAGCTGGTATGCCTGCCAAAAGGAGTGAATGACAGGCTCATGACAATGTGATTGCCACCCGCAGGAAAAAAGTCATGCCACCATCATCAGTGCCTATATTCTCACCATGACAAGCCCTGATGAGGTCAAAGAAAAGTTTTATAAAGAACTAGAGATCCTTATAATCAATGAGCCAAAAGAGGACAAGTTTGTAATTCTGGGTGACTTTAATTCTACAGTAGGCTCAGACTACCAGACTTGGCAGGGAGTCCTAGGGAGGAATAGAGTTGGAAACAGCAAACGGTCATTTGCTGCTGAAGACTTGTGCACTGCATGACCTTCTTATCACTAACACTGTTTTCCATTTACCTAAATGGAATAAAACTTCATGGATGCACCCTCGCAGCAAGCATTGACATCTAATAGACTATGTGATTGTAAGAAGCAGAGATAGACAAGATGCAAGAGTGACAAAGGCAATGTGTGGTACAGAGTGCTGGAGATGTATATTATATATATATTATATATATTATATGCATATTATATATAGAGAGAGATTTTATATACATATATATATATTTATATCTAATGGTAGCCATCTCTAGGGTAGGGGAGGGAGGAAAGAAAAAAATTATGATAATTTTGTTGTATATTTTAAAGGAATAGGAAGTTGTGCATAGTAGATTTGCAGTTTCATGTACAATCTTTTTTATTATACGTTGTGGAAATTTTTGTTTTTTTTCATAAAAATAAAAATTTTTTTAAAAAGGAAAGGTAGAGGTGGCAGAGACCAGTTGGCAGAGTAACAGCACGGAATTTCTAGGGCACTCCCACCAAGCCCAGCCAAATACCTGTAAAAAATGGCTCTAAACAAATTCTGGAGCAGTGGAACCCACAGAATGATGGAGTGAAACAAATTTCCAGCCCAAGACAACCGGGAAGGTCTCCAGGAAGTGTCTATCGCACCACTCTGGGAGCAGAGTATAGTCCAGTGTGGGCCGTGCCTGCACAGACAGAACCTGAGAAGGCCTGGGGAGACTGAAGCTCTTGTAACTGTGGCAGTTTCCAGACTTCAATACCCCAAAACGCCGAGGACAAATTGGAAGATCAGTGGGAAAAGTCTGTGGGACCAGTGTGAGAGAGTGGAGTAGTCTGGCCCCAGCCTCAGGGCAGCTGAGGGGAAGGGGGAGGAGGAACCCACGGCAGCCATAGCAGCAGCAGCAGCAGTGGCAGAGACAGTGACTGTTTCTGGAGCACTACACCCACAGATTGTGGATGAAACAAGGGACTGACAGTACACTCCCCACCCCCACTGGAAGCAGAGATCTACCTGATCAAACAAAGAGCTCAAACATCAAGTAAATTGCTAAGAAAATGAGCAAAAACCAGAAAAAGAATCAGACTATAGAATCTTACTTTGATGACAAGGAAGACCAAAGCATGCAAACAGAAGAAAATAAAGTCAAAGAGCCTCCATCCAAAGCCTCCAAAAAATATGAATTGGTCTCAGGCCATGCAAGAGCTCAAAGAGGATTTTGAAAATCAAGTAAGAGAAGTAGAGCAACAATTGGGAAGAGAAATGACAGTGATGCGAGTAAATAATGGAAAATGGGTCAACTGTTTGCTAGAGGGCACCCAAAAATGCTGAAGAAAATAATACTTTAAAGAATAGACTAACCCAAATGGCAAAAGAAATCCAAAATGCTAATGAGAAGAATGCCCTAAAAAGGAGAATTGGGCAGATGGAAAAGGAGATCCAAAAGCTCACTGATAAAAATTATTCTTTAAAACTTAGAGTGGAGCAGATGGAAGCTAATGACTTTATGAAAAATAAAGAAATTATAAAACAAAAGCAAAAGAATGAAAAAATTGCAGAGAACATAAAGTATTTCATTGAAAAAACAACTGACCTGAAAAACAGAACCAAGAGAGACAATTAAAAAATTATAGGACTACCTGAAGTCTATGATAAAAAAAAAAAAGCCTAGGCATCATCTATCATGAAATTATCAAGGAAAACTGCCCTAATATTTTAGAACCAGAGGGTAAAATAAATATTGAAAGAATCCACCTATTGCCTCTTGAAAGAAATCCCAAAAGGAAAACTCCTAGGAATATTGTAGCCAAATTCCAGAGTTTCCAGGTCAAGGAGAAAATACTGCAAGCAGTCAGAAAGAAACAATTCAAGTATTGTGGAAATACAATCAGGATAACATAAGATTTAGCAGCTTTGACATTAATGGATCAATGGGCTTGGAATATGATATTCCAGGATTAAAAACCAAGCATCACCTACCGAGCAAAGTGAGTATAATACTTCAGGGGAAAAAAATGGTCATTCAATGAAATAGAAGACTTTCAAGCATTCTTTATGAAAAGACCAGAGCTGAATAGAAAATCTGACTTTCAAACACAAGAATCAAGAGAAGCATGAAAAAGTAAACAGGAAAGAGAAATCATAAGGGACCTAATAAGGTTGAACTGTTGACATTCCTACATGGAAAGATAGTATTTGTAACTCTTGAGACTTTTCTCAGTATTTAGGTAGTTGGAGGGATTATATATGTATAGACAGAGAGCACAGAGTGAGTTGAATAGGAAGGGATGATAACTAAAAAAATAAAATTAAGGGGTGAGAGAAATATATTGGGAAGAGAAAGGGACAAATGGAATGGGGCAAATTATCTCTCATAAAAGAGGCAATAAAAAGCTTTTTCAATGGAGGCGAAAAGGGGGGAAGTGAGAGGGAAAAAGTGAAACAATCTCATCATATTTGGGTAAAGGAGGGATTGCACACTCAATTTGGTATGTAAATCTGTCTTGCACTACAGGAAAGTAGGGGAGAAGGGGAGAAGTGAGGTGTGTGGGGGATCATAGAAGGCAGAGCACATGGGAGGAGGAGGTAATTAGAAGTAAATACTTTTGGGGAGAGACAAAGTCAAAAGAGAGAATAGAAGAAATGGAGGCAGGATAGGATGGAAGGAAATACAGTTAGTCTTTCACAAAATCACTTTTACGGAAGTCTTTTGCATAGGTACACATGTATAACCTGTATTGAATTTCTTGTCTTCTCAGCGGGGATGGGAAGAGAGGGAAGTTGGAACTCAAAGCTTTAAAAATGGATGTTAAAAATTGTTTTACATGTAACTGGGAAATAAAATATATACAGACAATGGGGTATAGAAATCTATCTCACCCTACAAGAAAATAGAGGAGATGGGGATAAGAAGGGAGGGGTGTGATAGAAGGGAGGGGAGATTGGGGAAAGGGGAAATCAGAATGCGCAGTATCTTGGGGTGGGGAGAGGGGAGAGATGGGGAGAAAATTTGGAACTCAAAATCTTGTGGAAATGAATGTTGAAAACTAAAAAAAATAAATAAATGAAGCAAATGTCGTTCTACTACCCAAAAGAAGGAAAGACAGAGTAGCTTAAGGAAAATGTAGTCCAATATATCGAATGCTCATGTATGAAGAAACGTTGAATAAAATTTTGGCAAAGAATCAATAGAATTATATAAAAATTAGTATAGTAAGGCTAGATTTGACTTATACAAAAATTCAATTCTGATTCAATATAAGGGAAATAAAGATAATAGACCATACATAATAAAAAGCAATATGAATCATGATTATATCAATAGTTGAAGAAAAATATTTTGAGAAAATATAAAATTTTCCTGTTAAAAACATGAAAAGGCACTGAAATAGATTTTTCTTTAATATGATAAATAGTACCTATCTAATACCAAGAGCTAGCATAATATTTAATAGAGAAATGTTTTTCCAATAAAAGCAAGATTAAAGCAAGAGAAAAAAAAAAGAAAAGGTAGCAATGATACATTATGAGAAACTTGCAAAAAAAAGAAAAAGAACCTCCTTCACCTCTAGAATACTCCCCATCCCAAAAACACAGGGTCTGCCTTAGCACTCTACCTCCAAGAAGTGTTTTTATGGTTAACCTAAGGAAAACACAAAATAAAATCACAGTGACTTTAGCAATTTTTTGTTTTCTGCATGCAAATAAGGAAGTTTATTAAGACAATACCTTTGCACCTAGTTTATGATTTGCGTTCTTATGACTTGTTTCATCTTTAAATATCTGGTATCGTATCTTCTCTAGGGTAGTTCGAATCTGCAGAAAGAATAAAGAAGTGTTTTTGTTGTTCAGTTGGGCTTTTAGCGATCTCCTTTCTCTAATGAGGTTTAGTACCAAAGTACATTAAAAGATTATCTAATTTAAAGGTTTTCAAACTTTTTGGTCCCAGAATCGTTTTATATTTTTAAACATTATTGAGGACCTCAAATATCTATCAATATTTACCATTTAAGAAACTGATAAATTTAAAATATTTTATTATTTTATTATTAAAATTACTTATTTTATTATTAAAATATTTTATCATGTAAAATAACAATAATAAACATTACACATTAACATAAAATTTTAATTTAAAAAACTACATTATGAACCCCCCAAAAAAGTTTACTAAGAATAGTAGTACTGTTTTACATTTCTTTTTTGCAAATCTTTTAATATTTGATTTAATAGAACACTGCTCAATTCTCATATATGTCTTTGCTTTCAATCTGTTGTAATGTTGTTTTGCTTGAAGTATATGAAGAAAATTTGGTCTCATGCAGAGAAATTAGAAAAGGGAGAAGTATTTTCATAGGAAATAACATCTAAGTATGAAAATAGTTTTGACCTCAAAATGCTCTGAAAGAGTCTTGGGGATTCCAGTATCTATGAACCATACTTTGAGAACAACTGATCTAGTCTGATCCCTTCATTTCACAAATGAAAAAACTGAGGGGCCAAGTGACTTCCCCAAAGCTCTCAAAGGTAATGGGGTAACACAGCAAGAACTCAAACCCAGGTTTTCTGACTTAAAATTCCATACTTTTTCCATTATATTATATGACTTCTCTTTTGTGTTATGAATATCAAATGAGATAATATTTGTAAAAAGCATTTAGCACAATGCTATATAAATACTTATTTCTTTCCTCTTTCGCTCTTATGCTTCTAAGTCAAGGTGCCCATCATAAGCATGGCAATAAGAAATAGGAGCAATATTTAAAATGACTAAGTCCTATATAAGCACCTTTTTTTTTTTTTGCAAATCTCTCTGAATATTTCTCAGCAATCTAAGCAAAGTTCTTGATTTAAGACCCTATCTAGTTAAACCAGAATCAAAGACCATTACAAAGCTATTACTAAGGGAGAATTTTATAGAGCAGCATATCGGAGAGATTGGTTTCTTTAAAAGGGAGACTGAGTTTGAAACAAACTGATGAATTCTGTTCAAATTTATTAACTCTGATATGATACATTATTCAATCCCAAGCATGTCACGAACTAATTGATGCCTCAAATTTCCCCATTTGCACCCTAAAGGCTGTCCTGTGCAACAGTTTACAGATATTTTTAAAGCACCACAAACAGGACTTTTTCTTTTAATCCATCACTGAATCAAAAAATATTTATTGAGTACCTACTATGAACCATAGAGAATACAAAAGTAGCAAAAACCAAAATCCTTACGAAGAGCTCAAAATCTAGTTGAGAGGATGAGATTAAAAATGAAATAATTCGTTGTCAGTGTTCAGTTGCTTTTTAGTCATGCTAGAGTCTTCATGACCCTATTTGGGATTTTCTTGGCAAAGATACTTGGAGTAATTTGCCATCTCTTTCTCAAGTTCATTTTACAAATGAGGAAACCAAGGCAAACAGGATTAAGTGACTTGCCCAGGGTCATACAGTTAGTTTTGAGCACAGATTTGTCCTCAGGAATATGAGCCTTCCTGACTCCAGACCCCACACTCTAAATACTAGTTACCAAATGACAAATGACATAATATAAAACATTATATAATCAAGTGCTAAGTGCCACAGAGTTCCACGTCTGGTCAGATTCAACCCTTTGGTCAGATTCAATTGCTGCACTGATGAGAGTCTCTGTATTGTAAATTCTAGTCTTTCTACAGAAAGCATTTAACACCCCAAGAACAGAAAATAAGAATATCTCAAAGGATCAAGTTGCATAAATTGATGCAGTGCAACTGCATGTATTAGAGATAGGATAAAAGATTTTATTTCAAAATTAAATAATATCTACTTAATTATTTGTATTTAAAGTATAGAAGAGAAATTATAATAAATCACAGTAAAATTTTTAAAAATTATTTACAAATAATAAAAAAATCATTTGTGAACTGATATGCCTGGTTTTGTTCATTACAGAAATAATGTGATTGTTGGAAAACAAGTACTACTACATTTAGCGTCATGATAGAGAAGCTACAATAGTATTTAAAAATTAGCACAAAGCAAAACAGCAAGAATGAACATTTCACATTTACCTTTTTCACATATTCTGTTTCTTCAATAATGTGGGCAGATGTAGATTCATATAATTCTAAATTTTCTTCTTCTACCCGTGTGTCCTCTTGGAGTACTTCCTTAGTCATTGTTAAGGTTGTCATTTTGTGCCAATATTATTGCTCTATATTTAGGAAAAACAGAATTGGGTCAAATAAAAGGAATTTCTTTCTTTGAGCATAAAAGATGAACCCAAATACAGCAAAAAAAAAAAAAGTTCGGGAAGTCACTTATGTTTATGCATGTCTAGAAATCTAAAAATCAAAGCATGAAATGCATTTCCTCAAAATAATCATTACTAAAAATTCAGTATTTTAAGAACAATAGAGAAGATTTAGTATATTCTATTTAGTATATGACTATCAAAAGCCAAAAGAAAAGGAAAAAGTGAAATCTGGAAATGAATCATTAATGAACAGCTCAATTTGAACTCACAAAGAAAATGACCATGTTTACATCTCACATTGAAAATAGACAGCCTTTGGCCTAACCAAAGGCCTGTACTTTCTCTTTAACCTAGGAGGTAACCATTTTCCTGTAAATATCCTTGGTACTAGGCATGTCTTCTTTTTATTCTTTGTGTATTTTAATGTGCTATTTGAGCATCTGCTTTGAGCAAAAGGACAGCAGAAAGGCCAGTACCTTTCTGTTTATTAAATTTTAGCTAAAAAGAACTTCCAAATTTTGGGAATACACAAAGAAGAAGTCAACAAATATTCATTATGGGCTTACTAAATGCTACTCCCTGTAACAAGTCCTGAAAATACGAATAAGGGCAAATAACAGGGTCCCTGTCCTCATGGGGCAAATATTCTAATACCAAAGACAATATGTAAGTAATTATGCACACACAGAGTAGATAGGAAATGAGTTGACAGAAGAAAGTTAAAAAAAAAACAATATACTTATTAATGTTTCAGAGCTACATGCTTATTCTGGGGAAGACAATGGATAAGAAAATGGAAGAAAGCTATACTATGCAACCTGGTTTTAATTTTTATTACCACTTTCTTCTTTTGTACCTTTATTTCACTTCTTCTTTGTTCTTTCTTTTCCCTTGTTTAGTATTTTATGTTATAAATCTGAACTCATCAATATTGAGCTCAAAGCTATCATGTAAATTGACAAAAATGTAAGATGCTATTTCTTTATTATTCATATTCTTCATAATAAGGTTGTCTTCATTCTAAAAATAAATAAATTTTAAAAACTGAGTCTATGAAAATTTTGAAAATCTTATAAACCTGTTCTATCATAAAAGTCAAAATACAAAATCTTTAGTATTTAAAGTTTTTTATCCAGAAATCAGAAACAGCAAGGAATCCCAATCCTTTGGCTGCTAAAATTAATTAGATCATCATGGAACACAAACACCCTTAAATGAGAAGGGATAACTACATTCCTAGTTCCAAGGTCTCCTCTCCAAGATCATCAAAATGAAATAAGAACTTTGTTTCAAGATCTATAGGCAGTACAAAGGGATAACTGCCACTGCTATTTTCGGCCTGGGCTATTTTACTGTACCCATTGTTCCTTTAAAAAAAGAAAAACAAACAAAAAAAGAGAACACATCTGCCAGTAGATGCTAAAGAACTGCCATGTGGCATAATTACTCTTGGGAAATTTCCAATTTCAGCTTTCATTTCAGCCTGACCTATATCACCCACATCAGTTTTCCATCTAGATTAGCAACAGAAGCAGCAACAATTAGGTAGCTGTATTTTCTTAGATTAGTTCGCTAAAGCAGAGTTGCCAACTTGTAGAAGTGATATCTCAGTCTCAGGGCATTTGACTTCGGTGGAATATTCAAAACAGCTTTAAGAATAAATTAGCTTAGAAAAAGAAATCTGCAAGAACTACAGCCCATAATAACACAAATGATGATATTCACCCTCTACTGCCAGACCTATTCACAGAGCGCCAGTCCTTTCTAATTGCTGTAACAAAGAGGAAATAGAGAAGGGCTTGACTTGTAGGCATAGTTACCACTTACTCCAAACCAAGTATCAGGGAGAATGTTCCAAAAAAAGAGAGACATTTTTTTTAAGACCCTAAAAAACCACATTTTCCTTAAAATTGGCACTGTCTGGAAAAATCTGAAACATGTGGTCACCATAATGAAAGGGCTTCATAACTTAAGAAGGATACACCGTACAAAATACACAATACTATTTGATCCTCTGTGGAATTGAACAAGACTTGCTGATTACAAACTCAGAGTCTTAGGTTTGGAAAGTTCTACAGAAATTAGAGATAAGTCCACTCTCATTTGATCTAACCAAATTAGGTTCCCTAAAAACACAGAGCCTCTTCTTGGCAGCCAGCCTGGCAGAGTGGATCCAGTGCTAGGCTATGAGTAGGGAAGACATAAGGAACTCCTGCCTCAGATGGTGGGCGGGCTGTATGACTGTGACAAATCATTTAACCTCTCTGTGCCTCAGCTTCTGCATCTGTAAAATGGGGATTCCCACAATACTTTTCTCATTATGTTTCATATAGTGGTAGAAATACTAGTAAAAGCAATAAAAAAAGAGAAATAAATGAAACATTTAAGGATAACTGAATAGGTGAGATAACTTCCAATTCACTAATATGATTGTTTACTTAGAAAATCCTAGGGAATCAAGAAAGACACAAATTGAGATAATAATAGTTTAAGGAAAGTTGAGGATGTAAACTTAATACACAAAAGTTAACAGCATTTCTATTTAATTATCTAAAAAGAACAAAATCCCATGGAAATAATAGGAATAGAAATAATAAAAATGATCATTTTATTAAAAACAACTACAAAATGTATATAATATTTAAGAACCAATCCACCTAAGTACACACAAAAAAACACACAAAAAAACTAATCTAAATTAAATTATAAGATGTTCTTTAAAGGACAACCTAAATAGCTGGAGGAATATCCAGAGCTCATAGATGTTCCATGACAATATAATAGAAATGATATTACTGAAGCTAATTTACAATTTTAATGCTATGCCAGACTAAATATCAAAGGATACTTTCATGTTAGGATTAAGTAAAATAACAACCAATTTCATTTGGAGAAACAAATGATCTAGAAAATCAAGGAAAACCATGAAAAAGTTAGGAGGGAAGGGGTTATAGCATTTCCAGACTTTATCATAAAGCAGCAGTTATCAAAACCATTTGGTATCGGTTAAGAAACAGAAAATTTGTTCAGTGGAACAGGCTAGGTATGGGAGAATCAGTAATAAACAAAGTCAATATCCAGGTTTTTGATCAATGGAAAACATAAATTACTTAGGAAAAAACTCCCTATTTAATTAAAACTGGGGAGAAACTATAAAGCAGTCTGACAGAAATTAGGTTTAGAGCAACATTTCATACCATATTCCACAACAAAATCAAAATGGATATATGTCCTTAGTATTAAAGATCATATCATCAAAAACTTAAAAAGAGATCATCTACCTTTCACAACTATGGGCAGGAAATGTTAGTTTCTTAACTAAACAAGGGATAGAGGCAATTACAGAAGATTAACTTAACTGATTACATGAAACTAAAAAGCTTCTTCACAAATATAAATAATGCTAGGACAAGAAGGGAAATAGCCAGATGAGAAACATCTCTTTGTACAAAATTTCTCCTATTAAAGGTTTGATATCCAAGAAATAAAGAGAAAGCTAACAGATATACATGTATATGTGTGTATATATGTACATGTATAATATGCAAATATTAAATATTATACATGTATACTAAAGATAAAAAGTCATTCCCAATAGGTAGGTGATCAAAAGTTTTCAATACATGATCTTTAGAAGAATTTCACACTATTAAGAAACATGAAGAAATGCTCCAAGTTACTAATAAGAGAAATGAAAATCAAAACAACTCTGAGGTTTCTGGCAGTAAACTTCAAATTGGCAAAGACAACTAAAGATGAGAATAGTGAATTTTGGAAACATTTTAATAAAGTAGAAACATTAGTACATTTTTGGTAGACTTGTGAATCAGTGCAACCATTTTGGAACACAATTTGGAATCATGCAAATAAAATGACTAAAATGCCCATATCCTTTGATCCAAACATTCCACTACTAATTTATTCCAAAGCACTGACAAAAATATAGTCTTCAAAACAAACAAACCCAGTCCTCATATACACCACACTATAATATTTATAGTCTATCAATTAAGAAATAGCTAAAAAAAACTGTAGCACATGAATGAAATATATTATTACTGTGCTGTAAAAATAAAAGGACACATAATAAATACAGATAACTAGGGTTGAAACCAAGAATCACCTACTCAGCAAAACTGAGTATAATACTTCAGGGGAAAAAATGGTCATTTAATGAAACAGAGGACTGTCAAGCAGTCTTGATGAAAAGACCAGAACTGAAAAGAAAATCTGATTTTCAAACACACGAATCAAGAGAAGCATGAAAATGTAAACAGGAAGGAAAAATCACAAGGGACTTACTAAAGTTGAACTGTTTACATTCTTACATGGAAATATAATATTTTTAACTCTTGAACTTTTTCTCAGTATCAGGTGGTTGGAGGGATTATACACACACACATATTATATATATATATATATATATATATATATATATATATATATATATAGAGAGAGAGAGAGAGAGAGAGAGAGAGAGAGAGAGAGAGAGAGAGAGAGAGA
This sequence comes from Bettongia penicillata ogilbyi, assembly GCA_023548195.1. NCBI lineage: Eukaryota > Metazoa > Chordata > Mammalia > Diprotodontia > Potoroidae > Bettongia > Bettongia penicillata. Next base: position 562,388 of record JAJHZJ010000849.1, on the reverse strand, counting down.
GAGAGAGAGAGAGAGAAGGAGAGCACAGGGTGAGTTGAATAGGAAGGGATCATATCTAAAAAAATAAAATTAAAGGGTGAGAGAGGAATATATTGGGAAGTGAAAGGGAGAAAAGGAATGGGGCAAATTATCTCTCATAAAAGAGGCAAGAAAAAGCTTTTCCAATGGAGAGGAAAAGGGGGGAGGGGAGAGGGAAAAAGTGAAGCTTACTCTCATCACATTTGACTCAAGGAAGGAATAACATGCACACTCAACTTGGTATGAAAATCTGTCTTACACTACAGGAAAGTAGGGGAGAAATGAATAAGCAGGTTGGGGGTATGATGGAAGGGAGGGCAAACAGGAGAAGGGAGTAATTAGAAGTAAACACTCTTGGGGAGGGACAAGATCAAAAGAGAGAACAGAAGAAATGGGGGGCAGGATAGGATGGAGGAAAATATAGTCAGTCTTACACAACATGACTATTATGGAAGTCATTACAAAACTATACCTATCTAGCCTATATTGAATTGCTTGCCTTTTCAAGGGGGATAGGTAGGGAGGGAGGAAGGAAGAGAAATTGGAACTCAAAGTTTTAGGAACAAATGTTGAGAATTGTTTTTGTGTACAACTGGGAAATAAGAAATACAGGTAACGGGGTGTAGAAATTTATCTTGCCCTACAGGACAAGAGAAAAGATGGGGATAAGGGATGGGAGGGGTGTTAGAAGGGAGGGCACATCGGTGGAAGGGGCAATCAGAATGCATGGCATTTTGGGAGGGAGATATGAGGAGAAAATTTGGAACTCAAAATTTTGTGGAAATGAATGTTGAAAGCTTAAAATAAATTAAAAAAAATAGAAAACACAGGTCCTCCATCAGCCACTACCACACCACCCATACATGGAACTATCAATTACAGCAGATGGAGAAATTTTGAATGCTGTGGATAAGTTCACTTATCCTGATAGTGTACTTTGCAGGGATATTCACATTGACAATGAGGTTAACACATGCATTGCCAGAGTTAGCTCAGTGTTTGGGAGGCTCCAAAGAAAAGTTTGGGAGAGAAGAGGTATTAGAGTGACTACCAAACTGAAGGTCTACAGAGCCATTGCGATGACCTCATTATTGTATGCCTGTGAAACATGGACAATATACCAGTGCCATGTAAGGAAACTGAATGCTCCCATCTGAACTGTCTTAGGAATATTCTGAGGATCACTGGCAGGATAAGGTACCAGACACTGAAGTCCTTGCTTGAGCTGAACTGTATCAAAGTATTCAAACTATGCTTCAGAGAGCACAACTCCAATGGGCTGGTCAAGCTGATTGAATGCAAAATGTACGCTTGCCAAAAAGACTATTTTATGGAGAACTCACATGGGGCAGGTGATCACATGGTGGTAAGAAGAAGCTATACAAGGACATTCTCAAGTGATAAAAGGTCTCTCTCAAGAACTTTGGATTTGACTGTGCAACATGGGAGGTACTGGCACAGGACCACTCAGTATGGTGTGCCCACATCAGAAAGAGTGCTATGCTCTATGAGCAAAGCAGAATTGAGACAGCACAAAATAAATGGAGGATGCGCCAATTTGGAGTATCTATTCCAAATATTCACGCAAACTATCTGTGCCCAACCTATAGTAGAGCATTCTGAGCTCATATTGGTTTGATCAGCCACAGTTGGACACACTGAAACTTCACGTTATCATGGTGATGTCATTTTGGTCCTCTTTGAAAATGAAGGACAACAACCAACGAACCAGTTTTTGTCACACAATAGGAGAGAATAGAGAATAAATCAGTCTTAGGAAGAGAAGGTCAAAAATGAGCAAAAAAGCACTAGGGTGTTTTTTTTTAAGATTTTAAATATATTTATTGATAATTTGGTTTTACATTGTCTACATGTATTTGTCCCTCTTACTCATAACTGTCCTTACAACAAAAGAGAGAGACAAAGCTATGTATAGACAGGAAAAAAAAAATGAGACAGAGACAAAGAATGACAGACAGTGAGAGACAAACACAAAGGGAAAAAACAGTGAGACAAAGAGAAATAAAGAAATAGAGGCAGGGAGGGAAATACACAGAAAGACAGAGACAGACAGAAACAGAGAGAGAAAGAGGGAGAGAGAAAATGAACAAGTTCAGCAGAAGTAACCAACACATCAAAAATGTTTGACATTATCTTAAGTAATCCATGCCATAGTACCTCTCCTCTTCACCCCCGCCCCACCCCTACAAAGGGAAGAAGTGCCTTTAATTTCACAGCATGAAATTTTCATTGTTTTGTGGTGGCTATTTTTTTCCATCTATACTATTGTAGCCATTAGTTAATTACACACACACACACACATATATTTGTTTAAATGAGCCTTTTTTTGTATATGTCACTCTGACTAGTAAAAGTGGCAAAGGAGGGTCTTCCCCTTCCCAATAGAAACTGTCAGTTACATCTCTCTAACCACCATTGTCTTCAACCATGAGGCTTGATATTGAGCAAATCTTTCCTTTGGCCACTGTCATTTCTAAGTACAGTGATACAGCCCCAATTCAGTTCAAACTCTACCTTTTGGGAAGTTCACAAAAATGTATAAATTAGAAGATGTTCTAACTAATGCTAGCAATCATACAATTTCATATCCTACTGGAAAGAGAGGTGGATTTGGCTAGGCACCATGACAGATTCCCAGTCTAAGTGAAAATGGTGACCAATGGAAGGAAAGGCTCTAACCAGTTCTTTCCCCATTTTGCTGTTGCTACTTATTCAGATTCCCCACTTGAAGAAAGGTGCAACTTCAGTGGAACCCAGCTCAATCCACTTCAATTCTTTATTTCTACAATCTTTCTAACACTGCCTATTTCTACATGGGTATAATGGTAATTTAAATAGGAAGACCTTTCCCACTCATTAATAAGCCCATGTGACCTGCTTAAATCACATGAAAGCCTAAGTCAGATGCGGTAGGAAAAGCTTGCCGAATGGGTGGAACAGGAAGGGTAAAGAAGAACTGGGAGGAAGTTGATGACAGCAGTTAGGTTGGAGGGAAGAAAGGACACAGGCAGGCACAGCCAGGCTCATAAGTGTTTTTTTTGTTTATGGGAAGGCCTCTGGGCACGTGGAGGTGGTGGGGAGTCTTGGGAATAGCTTTGTCCCCTGCAGCGCTAATGTACATTGATTTCTTGGTTACTACGATGGATTTGGTTTTCTGGTGTCTGAATAAATGTTTTTCTTCTGTCTTCTATATGGAGAGTCTGTTATACTTTTCAATTTAGAACTATGCCAGCATATTGATAGCTGTCCTCGATGCTGTGAATATTGCCTTGGCAATACATTTGATTATTGGGTTTTTTTTTTATTTCTTTTACAAATATGAATTTGAAAAATATCAATAAGCAAGAATATTTCTTTATACAAAAAAATAGGAGGATTGCATATGATACTGCGATTCTCTGCTATGTATATAAGTTTTGTAAAAGTAGTTGGTAATATATTTAATTTAGTAGTTTCAACATTGCCCTTGCTTCCTTGTTGCTCTTCTGAATTCTCCTTTTTCTCTCTTTTTAAACTATCTAATTGATGCTCCTTTCTTTCTTTTCTTTTTTTTTTGATATCACTACTCCCTCAACAAATTCCTTCTACAGCTTTCCTCCTTTGTATGTCCCACAACCCACAAATAAAAGACTTCCTCTGTAACAAATAAATATATTAAAAACAATAATGGATTCAGACATTGGGCATGTCTAAAAATGTGTGTCTCACCCTGTCCTTCTACTCCATTATCCCCCAGAAGTGAAAAGTATGGTTTATAAGCAGCCTTATGGAGTTGTTTGAGTCATGGTCCTAATAATTATAATTCTTCAGTATTCCACAATTCTGCTCATTTCACTCTCTATAAGTTCAAATTAATCCTTTTAGCATGCATTTCTTTTGGCATTTTGTATGCCAAAATTATACTTATTATTCCATTGCCGACTATGTCATCACTTTTTCGGCCATTCCCCAATTTATGGGCATCCCTTTGTTTTCCCATTCTTTGCTATAACAAAACATAATGTTATATTTTTTGTATGTACACATTTATTTCTCTCCTTCTTTGATCTCTGGGAGTGTATTACTACAGTAGTGGTATCAGTGAGTCAAAAGATATATACAGTTTAGTGACTTTGGGGGAATAGTTTCACATTACTTTCCAGAATAGCTACCAGGGGTGGGGAACCTGTGGCCCTGAGGCCACATGTAACCCTCTAGATCCTTAGATGCTGCCTTTTGACTGAGGCCAAGTTTTTTTTTTTTTTAATTTATTTATTTTTAATTTTCAACACTCACTTCCACAAGATTTTGAGTTCTGAATTTTGTCCCCATCTCTCCCCTCCACCCAATGCTTGGGATTACTCCTTCCCCCACCTGCCCTCCCTTCTATCACACCTCTTCCTTCTCTCATACCCCTCTCCTCCATTTTCCAGTAGGGCAAGATAGATTTCTATACCTCATTGCTTGTGTGTTTTATTTTTCAGTTGCATGTAAAAACAATTTTTAACATGCATCTTTAAAACCTTGAGTTCGAACTTCTCTCCCTTTCTTTCTCCCCACCTATCACCACTAAGAAGGCATGCAATTTGATATAGGATATACATGTGTAGTTATGCAAACCACTTCCATAACAGTCATACTGTGAAAGACTAATTATATTTCCTTCCATCCTATCCTATCCCCCCACTTATTTTACTCTCTCTCCTATCTCTCTTAAAAAGGGCTTACCCCTAATTACCCCTCCTCCTTCCATTTGTCCTCCCTTCCATCATCCCAACCAAACCTTCCTCCCACTTATCCCCTTCCCCTCTACTTTCCTGTAGTGTAAGATAGATTTTCATACCAAACTGAGTGTGCATGTTATTCCCTCCTTAAGCCAAATTCAATGAGAGTAAGGTTCACTATTTCCCTCTAACCTCCCCCTTTTCCCCTCCATTGAAAAATCATTTTTGCCTCTTTTGTGACAGATAATTTACCCCATTCTATTTCTCCCTTTCTCCTTTCCCCAATATATTCCCCTCTCACCCCTTAATTTTATTTTTTTAGATAATATTCCTTCATATTCAATTCACCCTGTGCCCTCTGTCTATATGTATATAATCCCTCCAACTACCTTAATAGTGAGAAATGCCTCAAGAGTTACAAATATTATCTTTCCATGTAGGAATGTGAATAGTTCAACTTTATTAAGTCCATTATGATTTCTCTTCCCTGTTTACCTTTCCATGCTTCTCTTGATTCTTGTGTTTGAAAGTCAAATTTTCTGTTCAGTTCTGGTCTTTTCATGCTTGAAGTCCTCTATCTCATTGATTGATCATTTTTCCCCCTGAAGTATATTTGGTTCTGCTGGGTAGGTGATTCTTGGTTTTAATCCTAGCTCCTTTGACCTCTGGAATATCACATTTCAAGTCCTTTGATTCCTTAATGTAGAATCTGTTAGACCTTATGTTATCCTGATTGTTTCCACAATACTTTAATTGTTTCTTTCTGGTGGCTTGCAATATTTTCTCCTTGGCCTGGGAGCTCTGGAATTTGGTTACAACATTCCCAGGAGTTTTCCTTTTTGGGAGGTGATTGATGGATTCTTTCAATATCTACTTTACCCTCCGATTCCAGAATATCAGGGCAATTTTCCTTGATAATTTCTTGAAAGATGATGGAAAGCCTCTTTTCTTGATCAGGGTTTTCAGGTAGGCCAATAATTTTTCAGTTGTCTCTCCTGGATCTACTTCTAGGTCAGCTGTTTTTCCAGTGAGATATTTCACATTGTCTGCTATTTTTTCATTCTTTTGGTTCTGTTTTATAATTTCTTGATTTTTTCATAAAGTCATTAACTTCCTTCTGCTCTATTCTAATCTTTAAGAAATTATTTTCTTCAGCGAGCTTTTGGATTTCCTTTTCCATCTGGCCAGTTCTGCTTCTTAAGGCTTTCTTCTCATTGGCTTTTTGGATCTCTTTTGCCATTTGGGTTACTCTCTTTTTTAAGTTGTTATTTTCTTCAGCATTTTGGGTCCCCTTTAGCAAGCAGTTAACTCATTTTTCATGATTTTCTTGCATCACTCTCATTTCTCTTTCCCATTTTTCCTCTGTTTCTCTTACTTGATTTTCAAAATCCTTTTTGAGCTCTTCCATGGCCTGACCATCTTTGGATGTAGGAGTTTTGACTTTGTTGCCTTCTTCTGTTTGTGGATTTTGCTCTTCCTTGTTACCAAAGTAAGATTCTATAGTCTGATTCTTTTTCCAGTTTTTGCTCATTTCCCTAGCCATTTACTTGACTTCTGAGCTCTTTGTCTAGGCAGTCCTCTGTTTCCAGTGGGGGTGGGAGGGTGTACTGTCATTTGCTCAGTTCCTCCCCGCTCCCACAATCTGTGGGCCTAAGGCTCCAGAAGCAGCCACTGCCACTGCCATTGCTAATACTGTGACTGCTGCCGGCTCCTCTGCATCTTTTGCCATCCTGAGGCCAGGGCGAAGCCATGCCACTTTCTCACACAGGTGCGACATGTTTTTTCCACTGACCTTCCAATATGCCCTCAGTGTTTTGGGGTTGTAAAGCCAAGAAACCACCACAGGTGCCAGACATTCAGTCCACCCAAAGTCTGCTCAGGTCATGTCTGTGCTGGGGTGACCCATGCTGGACTACATTCTGATCCCATCACTTCGCGAAAGACACTTCCTTTGCTTCATTCCATCATTCTGTGGTTTCTGCAGCTCCAGCATTTGTTTAGAGTCTTTTTTTTTGCAGATATTTGCCTGGGCTCAGGTGAGAGCTCTAGCAAGTCTCTGCTTCTGTTTTGCTATTTTGGCTCTGCCCTCTGAGGCCAAATTTTACTGAACAAATATGTTTATTAAGGGAATTTGTTCTGTGTAGTTTGAATTTAGTTACAGAACTGCACTTGAGGACCTAGGGGGCCACATGTGGCCTCAAGGTGGCAGGTTCCCCACTTCATAACTTCACCAGCAATACACCTGAGACACTTTAAACAACATAAGTATACACATTATGAATAATAATATCTACCATTTATAGCATTTTAAGTTTTCTGAAGCACTGCACATATATCATTTCATTCAATCTTCACAATATCCCTGGGAAATAGGTAATGTTATTACCTCCATTTTACATATGATCAAAGTGAGACTGAAAATGTTATGTTTCAGGGTCACAAAATTTATAAGTATCTGCAGCCCAGATGTTCCTGACTGAAGAGTCTAGCACTCTTAATCATCTAGCTTACCACATCCCACCTACATTTTCCTTAGTTCAATACAAAGTTTTTTTCTGACTAAAACCATGCAGTTAAAAAAACCTAATATGTATCCAGAGCTTTAAAGAAGAAATTCATTGGTATAATGCAACTTAGCAAGGAGAAGTATCTACTTTTAGTAATTACTAGTGAACAAGTCCCTAAGCAAGAACTTACTTCCTGGTACTTTACATTTACACTAGTTTAGCAGAAATCAATGAATCTCATTAATAAAACAAACAGCAAGACATAGAGTTTCAGTTTTTTCTCTTTAAGGCTTCAGGGAGGGAAGGATACTATTCCCTTGTATATTACTGAACAAGAGAAATTGACACGTGAGAAATGATATAAAAGACATCATTTAGGACATGCATCAGAAGGGAAATGCAGTTGTGTACTGATAACAAAGAATGGAAGGCTACACAAATGCCACAGGACATTAAAAGAACAGAGGAAGGTCTCCAATGCCTTGGATACATCCTCTATGGGTGGCCTGAGCAAAGACATGGATAAAAATCATACAGAATCATAAAGATGAGATAAAATTTGGAAGGGGAAGCAGAAATACTCCCAATGATGAAGTACCACATCTAACAAAGTAGAGAAATAATTTCCATTTTCAATATTATATCTATGACAATTTCAACTTTTTAAAAACCATCATCATATTCCACACCATATTATTACCAATATTGCTCCAAGAAGAGATTTCACAGTTCTGACTTCCCTTTCAAATGAGTCATTCTTCTGATCATTTGAGCAAGGGTCAGTAAAGCCTTAAGTTGATGATGCAAGGGGTATGCTGGAGCCAGCTGATTAAAATCAAAGAATTGATTAATACATTTTCAGTATAAGCATTCATGCTTCGTAAATCAACAAATGTATAAATCAGAGCTTGATTTGCTTTGTTGTCTAGACCATGGTATCAGACTCAAATAGAAACCTAGATCCCTGCTAGCCACAAACTGACTTAGAAAATCACAAATTAATATTATCTATGTTGTGTTGCATTTTTATTTATTTTGTTAAGTATTTCTCATATGAATTTTAATCTGGTCCTGTCAAAACAGTTTTCAGGAGTTATGAGTTTGATACTTCTGGGTAAACTTAAGAAAATAATTGAGAAAATGTTAATAATGCAGATGAAATGGATTGTTGAGTGTCATGTTAAACATTTACCAGCATGTCCTGAATGACTTGATAACATTCAATAAAAGAAGCACAACTTTTTGTGAGGGAAAGGGAAGGGAACAGATATTTGATGAGGGCAAAAAAAAAAACAACCAATGACACATGATCCTTTAATGACAAGTCTAGCTCTTTTCATGACACAAACTAGGATGGAAACTGATCCTACCTCATGACTTTGTACAGACATAGAAGCTTTGTCTTAATACCTCTGAAGACACAAAACTCCTGCTAATATGATGAAACTAGAAATAAATGGAGCCCTTCTTAAAACATGTAGGATCTATCTAAAACCAAGAACAAGTATTATCTATTATGGGGAAATAAGCTTAAAACCTTCCCAATAAAATCAGAGGTGAATAAAATATGTCCATTATCACCACTATTATTTAATATTATTTTAGAAATTACAGGTATAGCAATAAGACAAAAAGAAACAGAAGAAAAATAGGAAATAAAGAAGCAATGCTATCACTCTTTATAGATAATATGGCAGTACACTTAGAGAACACTAGACATCAACTGAAAAACTAGTTGAAACAACTTTAGTAAAGGTGCAGGATATAAAATAAACCAACCTAAGTCACCAGCATTTCTATATGCTACCAACAAAACACAGAAGAAAGAGATAGAAAAAGAAATTCCATTCACAATAACAGCAGACAACAGAAAATACTTGGGAGTCTACCTATCAAGACAAACTCAGGGACTATATGAACACAATTATAAAACACTTTTCACACAAATAAAGACAGATCTATACAACTGGAGAAATATTAATTGTTTATGTGCAGGCTGAATCAATTTAAAAGTGAAAATTCTACACTACTAGGTTAATTTACTTACTCAGTGCCATACCAAACAAACTGCCAGAGAATTAATTTATAGAGCTAGAAAAAATAATTACAAAATTCATCTGGAAGAAAACTAACTCAAGAATATCATGAGAATCAATGAAAAAAATGTGAAGGAAGGTGGCTTAATAATAACAGATTTCAAACTATATTACAAAGTGGTAATCATGAAAACAATCTAGTACTGAGTAAGAAATAGAGTGGATTACCAGAATAGAATAGAAGCACATTACATAGTAGTAAATGGCCATAGTACTCTACTGTTCAATAAACCCAAAGATCCAAGCTTTGGGGGTAAGAACCCATTATTTGATAAAAATTGCTAGGAAAACTGGAAAGCAGTTTGGAAAAAAGCAGGCATAGACCAACAACATCTCACATATATAACAAGATAAAGGTCAAGATAGATAAATTATTTTCACATAAAGGATGAAATAAGTAAATTAGGGGAACATGGAAAAATGTACCTGTCAAATCTATGGCTAAGGGAAGAGGTTATACATAAAATTTTAAAGATTTTGCGGCCAAAATTAGAAAGAAAGCAGGAAATGGGGGGGGGAGGTAGGTGGGAATTAGGTAGGAATTTTATAGCAGGTTTCTCCAATAAAGACTAATTTCTCAAATATGTAGAGACCTGAGTAAAATTTATAAGACTATAAGTCATTCTCCAATTGATAAATGGTTAAAGTATATAAACAGGCATTTTCAGAATAAGAAATCAAAGCCATCAATAGATATATGAAAAATGCTCTAAAAAACTACTGATTAGAGAAAAGCAAATTAAAACAACTCTGGGATACCACCTCACACCAATAAGATTGGCTAACATGACAGAAATGGAAAATGACAAATACTGGAGGGGATGTGGAAAAATTGAGACACTAATGCAATGCCAGAGTTATGAATTAGCTCAATCATTCTAGAGAGTCCAAAAAGCTATACAACTGTACTTAGCCGTTGACCTAGCAATACTACTAGATCTATATCTCAAAGTTTTGAATTAAGGGGTTTATAAGAGTAATAGAAAGCCTGTCCCCACAATCCAGTCACATGAGGCTTTGTTATTCCTTTTTACAAGACTTGTTTTTTTGGCCAGTGTATTAGCAACCACATGAGCGCACAGGGTGGGCTGCTAGAACATATTCTTTGATCTGCTTTTCTAAAGGAAAGCATGCTTTAAAGGGTCAACAATCCTATGTTAGAAAGGAGAATAAAAAATACAAGAAGGGAGGTCAGAGCCAAGATGGTGGAGCAGAAGGACAGACATGTTCTAGCTCTACCCCCAAAGTCCATAAAATACCTGTAAAAATGTCTCTAAACAAATTCTAAAGCAGCAGAAGCCACAAAACGACAGAGTGAAAGAAATTTCTAGCACAAGACAGCCTGGAAGGCTGATAGGAAAGGTCTATTGCACCAGGCTTGGAGCGGAGTACAGCTCAGCCTTTGCCATGCAGTGCAGCAGGGATAGGACTAGAACAGGTTTCAGGGCACAGAATCACAGGTAGCAGCTGCAGTTCCCAGATTTCTCAACCCACAAATGCCACAGACAGCTTCAAAGATCAGTGAGAAAGATCTTTCACCTGGGTGAGAAGGGAGTGGGGGGGAGCCCTAGTCCCAACCCCAGGGCAGTGGTAGCCACTGTAGTAGCAGCACTCATTTTTGGAGCCCTTGGCCTAAAGACCCTGGTGGAGTCAAGTAGCCGATCTGAGTCTCAATCCTGAGTGGCAGTCCTGGGGTGAAGAAGAGCACTGGTGTGGTGGAGCTAGTGGAATTTCTGGAGAGGGAATTCTACTTGCTGATCCTAGGCAAAAAAGCTTGTGGTTGCCTCCAGACAAGAGCACAGACCAGAAGAGCAGTAAACTCCTCTCCCTTGATTGTACCACCTAGGAGGAACTGAGAACTTACACACCCCTAGATTATACCCTCCACTTGACAAAGGACTCAAATGTCAAGTAACTCGCTGGGAAAATGCCCAAAAAAAGGAAAAAATAAGACTATAGAAGATTACTTTCTTGGTAGAACAAAGCATATCATCAGAGGAAGATATCAAAGTCAAGGCTTCTACATGCAAAACCTCCAAAAATATATGCAATGGTTTCAGGCCATGGAAGACCTCAACAAGGATTTTGAAAATCAAGTAAGAGAGGTGATAGAAAAATCAGGAAGAGAAATGAGAGTGATGCAAAAAAATCATGAAAAGCAAGTCAACAGCTTGCTAAAGGAAACCCCAAAAAATGCTGAAGAAAATAATATCTTGAAAAAAAGACTACCTCAAATGGCAAAAGAGGTCCAAAAAGTCAATGAGGAGAAGAATGCTTTAAAAATCAGAATAGGCCAAGGGGGAAAGGAGGTTCAAAAGCTCACTGAGAGGGTGAATCCAAGATGGGAGAGTGAGAGCAACTACTCACCTAAGTTCTTAGACAAACTCCCTCAGATACCTCTAAAAAGAAAATCTGACCAAATTTTGGAGCTGCAGAATCCAACAGGAGACAGACTGTGGCAGTTTCCCAGGACAGACTTGAAGATCAGCAGGAAGAATCTGTTCCACAGAGGTGGAACACAGCACACAGAGCAGCGCCTCCCAGCTGTGGCAGGGCCAAGCAGGAAAGCCTCAGGACAGTCTGAGGAAGTGGCAGCACAGCGGGATAACAGCTCAGGGTGAGAGACAAGCAGAGCCAAATGAGTGAGAGCCGTGGATGGAGCCCCAGGAATCTCTGCAGCAGCTGCGCCTGAGACATTCAGCTCGCAGATTAAATGTCTGTAAGTCACCTACTTGAACTTCCAGGAACCAAATGGCAGAGTGATTGGTAAATGCTCTTTCCCCCTGCCCTAACTGACCTTGAAAGAACCATAAAATATTTCCCCAGAAAAATCCTGGATCAGTGCAATCAGCAGAAGGGGCAAATAGTCTCATAGCACCTGAGGCTAGGAACGTTCCTCTTACTGTGGCAACAGCCCCACTTCAGCAAACCAAACGAGAGGAGATCTGGAGCCCAGGGGAATGGAGCCTTGCCCTAGGACCCAGGTATGCTTCAGCACTCCAGGGGAAATGGAAAGGCAGGTGGGCTCGCCAAACCCTGAGCTTGCCTCTGCTCTAGCTCAGTTGAGGAGATCTCCTATGACCAGACCACCCCTCTCGCACACTTAAAAGCTAGCTCCAGAGCTTATCCAGGCAAATACAAACAGAATCTCACACTAGCCAGCACAGCACCAGGTTCTTTAGCTTCTAGCTGAAAGAACCAGAGCCCTCAACACACAAAGTTTCACCATCATGAGCAAGAAGCAAAGGAGGAAGGAAAAGACCATAGGATATTTCTATGGAGGTAAGGACCCAAACACAAATATGAAAGAGGTCAGTATTGAGACTGTAGTCCCTTCTGAAACTTCAGAAGGGACTATGAGCTGGTAGCAAGCACAAAGAGCACTCCTGGAATAGCTGAAGAAGGAAATAGAAGAAAAAATGGCCAATGATTTTAAAAGTATGAAAAAAGAATTCACTGAAGAGAATAGCTCTTTAAAAAGGAAAACTGAACAAATGGAAAAGGAAGCGCAAAACCTAACTGGGAAAATTGGACAAATGGAAAAGTACAAAAACTAACTGGAGAAAATAATTCCTTAAAAGGAATAATTGGACAGATGGAAAAGGCAATGCAAAAGTTGACTGAAGAAAACAATTTTATGAAAATTGTAATTGGACAAGTTAGAAACAAATGACTCTATGAGATATCAAGAATCATTCAAACAAAAACTGAATAGTGAAAAGGTAGAAGAAAATGTAATATATCTAACTGGAAATAAACAAGAGACCTGGAAAATAGATCCAGGAGAGAAAATTTAAGAATTATTGCCCTACCAGAAAGCCATGATTAAAAAAAAAGAGTCTGGACAATATCTTCCAAGAAATCATCAAGGAAAGCTTCCCGGAAGTTCTAGATTCAGAGGGCAAAATCATCATCAAAGAATCCACCATTCACCTCCCAAAAGGAATCTCAAACTAAAAACACCAAGAAATAATGTTGTCAAATTCCAGAACTATCAACTGAAGAAGAAAATACTATAGAAAGTTAGAAAGAAACCATTCAAATACTGAGGAGCTGCAGTCAGGATCACACAGGACCTTTCAGCTTCTACATTAAATGATCAAAGGAACTGGAATATGACATTCCATAAGGCAAAGAGTTGGGACTACAACCAAGGATCAATTACCCAGTAAAGTTCAGCATAACATTTCAGGCAAAGAGATGGACATTCAATGAAATAAGGGATTTCCAGACCTTCCTGATAAAAAGGCCAGAACTCAATAGAAAAATCGATTTTCAAGCACAGGTCTCAAAAGAGGCATAAAAAAGTAAAAAGGGGAAAAGAAAACTTGTTACTCAATTTGGGCAAATTGTTTACCTCCATATAAGAGAAGATGATACTTGCTAATCTTGAGAAAGGTATATCTATTATGAAATATAAAAGGCATACACAGAGATAGAGGGAATGAGTACAAAGTAAATTACATGATGATAAAAATGTGATTTAAGCATGCAAAGGGACTGTAACAGGAGACGCGAAAAGGAGGAAGCAGAAAATGATAAATTACATCACAGGAAGAAGTACAAAATTATATTCCAGTAGAGGGAAAGAGGGGAGGGAGATGAGCATTGTTTGAGAGGTACTCTCATCTGATTTGGTTCAAAGAGGGAACAACAAACTTAAGTATATAAATCTAACTAGCTCTATAGACAGTAGGAGGGAAAGGGTGAAAGAAAGGGGAGAGGGGGGTAAAAGGGAGGGAAGAAGCAGTAAGGGTAAAGGGTAGTAAAAGGGAGGGGGGTGGGAAGACTGAAGGAGGTGGTGGTCAAAAATTAAAACTCTATTATGGAGGAGAAGGGAGAACTAAAAGCACAAACAGTGGGAAAGAGGATGGAGGGAAAGACACAGATAGTAATCATAACTGTGAATGTGAATAGGATGAATTCTCGCACAAAACAGAGACGGATAGCAGAATGGATTAAAAGCCATAATCTGACAATATGTTGTTTACAAGAAACACATTTGAATGGGGAGGGTACACACAGGATAAAGGTTAAAGGTTGGACCAGAATATATTGTGCTTCAACTGATGTAAGAAAAGCAGGGGTAGCAATCCTAATTTCAGACAAAGCAAAAGCAGAAATAGATCTAATCAAAAGAGATAAAGAAGGAAACTATATCCTGCTAAAAGGCACTATAGACCATGAAGCAATATCATTACTAAAAATACATGCTTCAAGTGGTATAGCATCCAAATTCTTAGAGGAGAAGTTATGGGAGTTACAGGAAGAAAGAGACAGCAAAACTACACTAGTGGGGGACATCAACCTCCCCCTCTCTGAACTTGATAAATCTAACCTCAAAATAAACAAGAAAGAAGTTAAGGAGTGAATAAAACTCTGGATAAGGTAGATATGATAGATCTCTGGAGAAAACTGAATGAGGATAGAAAGGAATATGCCTTTTTCTCAGCTGTACATGGCACATATACAAAAACTGACCATGTACTAAGGCGTTAAAAACCTCACAATCCAGTGCACAAAGGCAGAGATAGTCAATGCATCCTTCTCAGATCATAATGAAATAAAAATTTTATGTAATAAAAGGCCATGGAAAGATACAGCAAAAATTAATTGGAAACTAAACAATCTAATCCTAAAGAAGGAGTGGATTAAACAACCAATCATAGAAACAATCAACAACTTCATTCAAGAGAATGACAAAAATGAGACAACCTACCAAATCATATGGGATATTGCAAAAGCAGTTCCAGGAGAATTTTTATTTTATTTTAAAATAGAGAAAAAGGAGATCAATGGCTTGGGCATGCAGCTGAAAAGCTAGGAAAAGAACAAATTGAAAATCCTCAAGTAAATACCAAATTAGAAATACTGAAAACCAAAGGAGAGATTAATAAAATTGAAATTAAGAAAACTATTGAACTAATAAATAAAACTAAGAGTTGGTTTTATGAAAAAACTAATAAAATTGATAAACCTTTGGTCAATTTGATTAAAAAAAGAAACAAGAAAACCAAATTACCGATACCAAAAATGAAAGACGTGAACTCACCTCCAATGAGGACAAAATTAAAACAATAATTGGAAATTACTTTGCCCAACTTTATGCCCATAAATTCGACAATCTAAATGAGATAGATAAATATTTTAAAAAGTATCAATTGCCTAGATTAACAGAAGAGGAATTTGAATACTTAAATAATCCCATCTCAGAAAAAGAAATTGAACAAGCCATCAATGAACTCCCTGGGAAAAAATCCCCAGGGCCAGATGTATTTACAAGTAAATTCTATCAAACATTTAAAGAACAGTTAATTCCAACACTATATAGACTATTTGGGGAAACTGAGGAATAAGGAGTCCTCCCAAATTCTTTTTTTATGATACAAATATGGTTTTGATACCTAAACTAGACCAATTTCTCTAGGGAATACAGATGCAAAAATTTTAAATAATTTTTAGCAAAAAGAATATAGAAACTTATTACAAGAATAATACATTCTGATCAGGTAAGATTCATACCAGGAATGCAGGGCAGATTCAATATTTGGAAAACTATTAGTATTATTGATCATATCAACAACAAACCTAACAGAAACCACATGATTATCTCAATAGATGCAGAAAAAGCTTTTGACAAAATACAACACCCATTCCTATTAAAAACACTGGAGAGCATAGTAATACAGGGAACTTTACATAAAATAAGAAGCAGCATCTACCTAAAACCTTCAGCAAGCATTATATGTAATGGAGATAAGCTAGATGCACTTCCAATAAGATCAGGGGTGAAATAAGGATGTCCATTATCACCACTGTTGTTATTCAATATGGTACTAGAAATGTTAGCTGCAGCAATTAGAGAAGATAAAGAAATTGGAGGAATTAGGATAGGCAAAGAAGAAACTAAGCTATCACTCTTTGCAGATGATATGATGATGTACTTAGAGAATTCCAGAGATTCAAGTAAAAAACTACTTGAAATAATAAATTACTTTGGCAAAGTTGCAGGTTACACAAATCCTCTGCATTCCTATATATTAGTAACAAAGCCCAATAGCAAGACATAGAAAGAGAAATCTCATTTAAAACTAGGGTAGACACTATAAAATATTTGGGAATTTACCTGCCAAAACAAACCCTGGGACTATATAAACACAATTACAATACACGTTTCCTCAGTAAAGTCAGATCTAAGTAAGTGGAAAAACATCAGGTGCTCGTGAGTAGGCTAAGCCAATAAAATAAAAATGATAATTCTACCTAAATTAATTTACTTATTTAGTGCCATACCAATCAAACTATCAGATAATTATTTTCTAGAGCTAGAAAAAATAGTATCAAAATTCACCTGGAAGAACAAAAGTTCCAGAATATCAAGGGGACTAATGAAAAGAAATGCTAGGGAAGGTGGCCTAGCACTACTAGATCTCAAATTGTATTATGAAGCAGCAATTATCAAAACTACTTGGTACTGGCTAAGAAACAGAAGGGTAGACAAGTGGAATATGCTAGGTACTCAAGACACTGTAGGCAATGAATACAGCAATCTACTGTTTGATAAACCCAAGAACCCCAGTTTCTGGGATAGGAACTCACTGTTCGACAAAAATTGCTGGAAAAACTGGGTAACAGTGTGGCAGGAACTAGGCATAAACCAATGCCTGACACCATACACAAGAATAAAGTCCAAATGGGTACATGATCTAGGTATAAAGATTGATACTATAAACAAATTAGTGGAGCAAAGAATAGCGTATTTATCAGATTTATGGAGAAGGGAAGAATTTTTGACTAAAGAGACAGAAAGCATTATGAAGTGCAAGATAGATAATTGTGATTAGATTAAATGGAAAAGGTTTTGTACAACCAAACCCAATGCAACTAAGATTTGGAGGGATGCAGAAAACTGGGAAAGAAGTTTTGCAACTAATGTCTGTGATAAAGGCCTCATTTCTAAAACATATAGAGAATTGAGTCAAATGTACAAGAATACAAATCATTCCCCAATTGATAAATGGTCAAAGGATATTAACAGGCAGTTTTCACAGGAAAAAATTAAAGATATCTACAGTCTTATGAAAAATTCTCTAAATCGCTATTGATTAGAGAGATGCAAATCAAAACAACTGAGGTACCACCTCACACCTATCAGATTGGCTAACATGACAGAACAGGAAGATGATAAATGTTGGAGAGGATGTGGGAGAGTTGGAACACTCATTCATTATTGGTAGAACTATGAGCTGATCCAACCACTCTGGAGAGCAATTTGAAACTATGTCCAAAGGGCTACAAACATATGCATACCCTTTGATCCTGCAATACTGATTCTAGGACTGTATCCCCAAGAGATCATAAAAATGGGAAAGGGTCCCCCAAGTACAAAAATATTTATAGCAGCACTCTTTGTGGTGGCCCAAAACTAGAAATCAAGGGGATGCCTATGAATTGGGGAATGGCTGAATAAATTGTGGTATATGAATGTAATGGAATACTATTGTGCTATAAGAAATGATGAACAGGAAGACTTCAAAGAGGCCTGGAAAGACTTATATGATCTGATGCTGAGTGGAAGGAGCAGAACCAGGAGAACTTTGTGCAAAGCAATGACCACAGTATGAGAGTATTTTGTGGTAGACTTGGAACTTCATTGCAATGCAAGGAGTTAAAAAAAATTCTCAATGGTCTTTTAAGGCAAAATGCCTTCCACATCCAGAGAAAGAACTATGGAATTCAATCGCAGAATGTAGCAGATTATTTTCTTTTGTATTACGTTTTGGTTTGTTATATGATTTCTCCCATTCATTTTAACTCTTCTACACAACATGACTATAGTGAAAATGTGATTAAAAGGACTATATGTGTAGAACCGATAAAAAATTGTATGCTGTCTTGAGGAGGGAGTGAGGAGGTAGAGGCAGGAAGGGAAAAAAATTCTAAGTTATATGGTAGTGATTGTAGAACACTGAAAATAAATAAAATTAATATTAAAAAAAGATCTTTTTGAGTCCTAAATCTATGGTTCTCAATACCTATAGAGTAATTTACTCTCCATTGCATCATATTGCATATACCTTTAAAAAAACAGGCAAACCCTAGATGAATTTGAGGCATATTTCATTCTCACATTATGTTACAGAAATAGAGTCTAAATTACTTCATCTATAACAATTTTTCTTTGTTGTGGGTTTTGGTGAGACCAGTGATTTCACTGTTATAGGGGACTTCCAGTGAAGAAACTCCCACCACCAATGCATATTAACACCTGCTCAAAAAATTAAAGTTGAGGAAACTGAGGCAATCAGAACTCAAGTAACTTGCTCAGGGCTATCCATTATGTGTCAAAGGCAGAATTGAACTCGGTCTTTCTGACTCTGAGGTTCTGTATGCCATGATAGTATGCCATGATGCCATTCACCTAGAATAATAGTAATTTTCAATTTACCCAGTGATGGAAATACAACTTTAAAGGTACCCTGATCAAATGAGGACATAATTTGAAATATATGGTTCCATAGTGTGTCCCAAATGTTACTATACCTTGTAAAATTACATTCCCCTTCCTCCAAAGCAACATCACAGGCAGGGCCAAGCAAGTGACTAACCACCTTGTATTTAAGACCTCAATCCACCTTTCTCTCCGTCTTCTACCAATACATACACATGACTAATCTAGAGGTGAAGCAGGGGATTTCCAAGTCAGGGTTGGATTCCTTTCAATTGACTAAAAGATAAACCTGTGACCATTTCCTCTCTGGTTTGAATCTTTCAAGATGCATCATTGCCTAAAGCAGTCATTATTTTTTTTACTCTTGCCAAAAAGACTGTTTTATGGAGAACTCACACGGGTCAAGCGTTCACATGGTGGTCAGAACAAGTGATACAAGACACTCTTTGGGTCTCTCTTAAGAACTTTGGAATTGATAGTGTGGTATGGGAGACACTGGCACAGGCCTGCTCAGCATGGCATGCTCACATCAGAGAAGGTGCTATGCTCTATGAGCAAATCAGAATTGAAACAGCTCAGAGAAAACAGAGGATGTGCAAGTTTAGAGAATCCACCCCCCATGTTCACACAGACTATTTGTATCTGACCCGTGGTAGAGCATTTTTTGCTCTTACTGCTCTGATAAGCCACAGTTGGACATACTGAAACTTGACTCTAGCATAGTGGTGTCATTTGAGTACTCTTCTAGAACAAAGAGCAAGTAACCATTGCAATTCTCATTTGAAAAGGATTAAAAATTATAATTAATTTATTATGAATATGCTACAACTGTTACAGTTTTAGGATAATTTCATATATAATATATATTTAGGGTTATTTCATATCTGTTTCTAACTGTTAGTTGGCATTTGATTAGAAGATATTTTTTATTTGAAAACAGAGGGCTTGATATTCATCAAACAGGTTTCGGTGGAAATGCAGGTTCTTCAGAGTACAAAGTAGGGTGGGGCACAGTAAACACATGAGGGTATAAGGTGCCACAAGGCACACATACCCTTAATTGCATGTATGCTCTTACTCTCTGCAGACAATAAAATACTGCTATTAGAACAGACTTCGAAAAAGGCATAGGAGGCACCAAATTTGCATATGGCACAAAACTATAAGGAATAGAAAGCATACCAGATGACAGTATAAGAATAAAAAAGAATCTTGAAAGCCTAGAGCCCTGGGCTGAATCTAACCGTGTGATAGGGATAAAAGAGGGATGCAATATAAAGTCTTACATTTGTATATAAAAAAAATCAATTTCACAAGTAAAGACATGTGGGATATGGTCACACAGAAATTGTTTTAAAAAAGATCTGGGGGTTTTGAGTGGGCTTCAAGCTCAATAGTAGAGAGGAATGTGATGTGACAGATAAAAAAGCTAATTTGATATCGAGCTGCTTCCAGAAATAAGGAGGGTGACAATCTCATTGTAATGTGCTCTCATCAAATTTCATCTGAAAATTATGTTCAGCTCTGGGCTCCATGGTATCAAGAAGGATACTGAAAAACTGGAGAATATTTAGAACAGGGCAGGTGGTAGACTATAAGTTCCTTGAGGAATTTGCCTCTTTTTGTATTCCCAGCTTTACCATATGCCTGGCATATAGTAGGTACTTAATAAATGTTTATTGATTGAACGGTCTTGTGTTCATGTCATATGAAAAATGGTTGAAAGAAATGGAGATAATCAGCCTAAAGAAGAGAATTTGGGGTACAGGGAAACTATCCATGACAGCTGCTTTCAAGCACATGAAAGGCTGTCATGTAGAAGAGGAGTTTGATCTGTCCTGCACGGCACTATGAGTAAAAGATGCAAAGAAGGCCAACTTTGACTTGATGCCAGCAAAAAATATCTTAAAAATTTGTTGGTGTTCTTCAGTCATGTCCAACTCTTTGTGTGCCCTGTTTGGAGTTTTCTTGGCAAAAATACTGGAGTGGTTTGCCATTTCCTTCTCCAGTTCATTTTACAGATAAGGAAACTGAGACAAAGAGTGAAGTGACTTTCTCAGTCTCACACAGCTAGTAGGTATCTGGGGCCATATATGAACTCAGGGCTTTCTGACACCAGGCCCAGTGCTCTATCTACTGTGCTACCTACCTGCCACCAAATTAGAGCTGTCCAAAAGCGTAATGGGCTGCCTCGAGAGGCATGTTTCCTTTAAGTGGAGGTCTTCTCGAAGAGAATGGATGACCACCCGGGGGGATATGTTATAGGGAAGATGCTTTGTCTATAGGTTGGACAGGACTGCTAAGGGTCCTCATGTTCTATGATTCTGTGAATGCCTTTCTATGTAATATGACTTTTATAAAATAGTCTTCAATATTAATGACAACTAGCATTAATATGGAAAGGTGTATGTTTTCATTTGGAAGACATCTAATATGGACATGCTTTGCATGACTTCACACGCATAACTTATATCACATTTCTGGCTATCTCAATGGGTGGAGCGAGTAGGAGGAAGGGATACAATTCAAAACCTAAAATTTTCAAAAAATGAAAAGTTAAAAACGAATAATTTTTTTTTTAAAAAGAAAGATGGTAGGAGTTAGCATTGATATAGCATTTTAAGGTTTGCAAAGAGCTTCCCAAATGTCTCATCTGATCTTCACAACATGGGGGTGGTACTATTATTATCATCATTTCTATTTTACGGATTTAGAAACTGAAGCTGTGAAAGAGGAGACATGACTTGCCCAGGACCAGGTAGCTAGCAAGTGTCTGAGGTGAGATCTGAACGCGTCTTCCTGATTCCAGATCCAGTGCTCTATCTACGGCAACTCTTAGCAGCCTCCCAATCCTGTACTTTTTAAAAGTGTTACTGACCTTGGAAACTGCTCCACAGCACAAAATTAAGAAATATATGTGATCAAATCAAACAGAAAAAGTAGGAAAATAAGAACTAACACATGAAAATTATTAAAGTCTCTTCAAACTTCTATGAAGGCTCATCTTTTGCCAAATATAAAATTCCTACCTGCTCTCTCAGTTATGTATGTATGGCACAATGGTGACATCCAGTGTAAGCTGGATTAATCTCATGTGGGCTGATGAAATTTAACTTAAGGACATGCATGAGGTAGTTTCTGTCTTGGTTTTTTCCTCCTACTTGAACTATAAATTATGCTTTTATTTTTTAATCAAAGCTGTAATTTCACTGAGTAAGGAAACTCCGTGTGAGAAAACTCCTCACTATTCATTCAGAGAATGAACTTTGCAGTTTATGATATTAGCATTTCCTGGGGCACTGAGAGGTTAGGTGACTAACCCAGTGCCAAGCCACCTGTATGAATCAGAAAGCACAGCTCGGTCACAAGTCTTCCTAACTCAGGGGCAACAAGGCCTACTGCCACATACTAAAAGGTTTTGTTTGTTTCTGTTGTTTCCACCATTGTTTGAATTGCAGTACAATAAATCATTTCTACCTGAACTTTCGGTATGAACTGAATTTTTTTCCAAAAGGCTGAAGGAGATGTTTAAAGATTTTACACAAATGGAAGTTTAACTATCTTGGGTTTATTCCGTTGTGCGGCATCATGGTTCATTGTGACCTAAAATACAAGGCTGAACCTTTGGAAACCAAAAGAGGCTGAAACTGACAACACACAAGAGCAGGATGGGTAAGATGGGCATTAGAAATGGATGCAAACAGCAGGAGCCAACTCCCCATTGGTTTTCATTACCTCTGGCCATGAATAAACTTTGACAAATAATAAGCTCTAAATGATTTTGAACCCAAAATAGCTCAGTGCTCAAGGCTGTCAATGACACGAAACCTGGAAGCTCAGTTCCCACACTTAATCTTTGGAGAACCTGAACCAGTGTTCTGCCTTGTCAATTTAAATTACTGGCTTAGTTCAGTAATGAAATAGTAGCAATGGGTTCAGTGGGAAGTGCACGCATGCACATGCACACACACACACACACACACACACACACACACACACACACACACTCAATGAGCACCTTATTTCTAGGACCAAATATAAAGCACTCTAGCATTTAATATGTTTTTAACCTATCTCCTGTATATGTTTCCAGCCTTAATTTTCTCCATCTACTGCATCTATAGCAATGGACAGTTCCCTAAATACATGACTTCCAGGTTTCGTGTCATTGACAGCCTTGAGCACTGAGCTATTTTGGGTTCAAATCATTTAGAGCTTATTATTTGTCAAAGTTTATTCATGGCCAGAGGTAATGAAAACCAATGGGGAGTTGGCTCCTGCTGTTTGCATCCATTTCTAATGCCCATCTTACCCATCCTGCTCCTGTGTGTTGTCAGTTTCAGCCTCTTTTGGTTTCCAAAGGTTCAGCCTTATATTTTAGGTCACAATAAACCATGATGCTGCACAACGGAATAAACCCAAGGTACTTAAACTTCCATTTGTGTAAAATCTTTAAACATCTCCTTCAGCCTTTTGGAAAAAAATTCAGTTCATACCGAAAGTTCAGGTAGAAATGATTTATCTAAGCTCTGTGCTTAGAATTCTCCACCTGCCAGACTCAGCTCAACTCCTGCCCACTCCAGAAAGCTACTCCCGGACCCCCGGTTTTTTCAATTCATTCCCTCTCAAAATGCCTTTCATCTAACTCTTTATGTAGCATGTATCTATCTAGCTGCTTACCAGCTGTCCCTCCCATTAGAATGGGAGAGCTAAGGACTGGCTGTCTTACCTTTCTTTGTAACCCCAGAACTAAAGGCAGTACCTAGTACATAGAAAATGCTTTAATACATGCTTGTTGACTTGACTATGTGACCTTGGGCAACTCACTTAAGCTATATGGCTCTCATTTCCTCATCTATATAATGAAAATGTTGGCCCTTTTAAGTATAGATCTACTTTACTCTAATAGTAACCCAGATCTGAATAGCCCTATGGGCAGGGGTGGGTAGCTGAGAGTAACCCAGATCTGAACAGCCCTATAGGCAGGGGTGGGTAGCTGGGTGCCCCAATGGATAGAGCACTAACCTTGGACTCAGGAGAATCCCTGGGCTCAAACATGGCCTCAGACACTTATCAGCAAGTCACTGGGCCTGAAGTCAGGAAGACCTGAGTTGAAATCCAGCTTCAGGCACTTTCTGTGTGACCCTGAGTAAGTCACTTAACCCCATTTGCCACAGTTTCCTCATCTATAAATGAGCTGGAAAAGGAAATGGCAGACCACTCTAGTATCTCTGCAAAGAAAACCCAAATGAGGTCACAATAAGTCGGACACTACTGAACAACACTTGAACAAGAACAAAATACTTATTAAGGCAAGAAAGCAATCATACATATTAGAAGGGTTTTCTAATGAATTTTCTAAGGAACCCTTAGGTAGCCAGAAAACTAACTTTCTTACTCTGCAAGCATTCCAGTTACCTAAGATATTACTTTACTTTCCCCTACAGGCTGATGTTGAGGAAATCATTTCTACAGTACAATATGTTACATCAGAAGCGGCAAGATGTAAAGGACGGAAAAGTGCATGAGGAATCCAGAAGACCTCTCTGGTTCAAATCCTAGCTCTGCCACGAATGGGCTATATGACACTGGGTAAGTTACTTAACCTTTTATAGGCTAGGCAACTCTGTAAGGCTAACAGCTAAAGAGAAGGTACATTATAACCTACATTGTTTAGGGGCTATTCTGCCTTCTGACCTGCCTCCCTGATACAAGAAATTCCAAAATATGAAATAATAATAAATAATATTACTGTATCTCTTTAAGATTAGCGAAACACTTTATGAATAACTTGTTTGATCTTCCCACCCTCCAAGCAGAGGCAGGTGAAGTGAATTTTGTCAAGAGTCATATGTCTACATCCTGTTTGAGCAGAATTTGAACTCAGGACTTCCTAACTCCAAGTATAACACTCTCTCCACTATACCCCCATCAGCCAAAATACCTGAAGAATGTTAACCTTTTCAGACAGGAAACTAAATAAGAGTTAAGATATAAAAAATTCAAGTCATGAACAAATGTTGACAGCTTTGCTCTTTGAATGAGCTCATGACGACCAGTGTTGGGTCAAATTTTTCAGAAGGCCAATCAAGGCCATAAAGAACAAGTTCCTATTGGAGAGAGGGGTGCGGGGAAGAGTCTGAAGTGTTTCCCTACTTCCTTTCTCCTTCCATTTTTCAATCCACCAATTACCATGCTTTAGAAAAAAGCCAAGAACACTAGATAACATCTTGCTTTCCTCCAAATCACCACCTTGGAGCCCCTGAAAAACCTAGGGTTACTACCCCAACATGCCTCAGAATTAAGACTTTTCCTGTACAGCAAGGCACAGCTAGGAAACCAGATGTGCAACTGCCATGCCCTCACCCCAATCTGGACCCAATCCTTGAGCCCATAGCAACCCCCTCTGCCTCCAGCCCAGGAAAGAGAATCTTCCAATTGACCTCATCTGGCCTTTTGGTCTAGTGTCCATTTTCTCCTTCCTCCTCCAGAGTGTGGCTGCCAATTTGCTTTTGTCACTTAAGTAAGAGTTAAAACAAGTTTGAAAAACTGATCAGGCCTTAATATTAAATTCCTTGAACTCACATAAATAGCCCTCATTGCGTTTCCCTAATTAACTTTGGTTGAAGGAGTTTCCCTACTCCAATGAATCAAAGGACTGCATCTAAATCAAAACAAACAAACCCTACCACTTATATGCAAGCCATTATTTTTATTCTTACTTCAGCTTCCCTAATACAGGGCTCTCCATAGAGGATCAATAATAGTTGTTGATAAATGGTGAATGACTCAGGCGATACTCAGAAAGAATTTTTTTCAACACACAAGGGAAAAAAAGTCGAGTCTAAGAAAAAAAGGAGTAGCCTGAGGAAGTAAGTATTGAGGGATGCCAGTGATAAAATGAAAAGCAGTGGCTAAGCTCCAATTCAAATAAGTTGAGCCTGTAAAATACCCAGAGTTCTTCCTGGAATGGAGAAGTGAAGCTCGCCTCAATCATGCTATGTCTCAAAGCAATGAAGGAGGAGTTGACCCATTCAATCGGTAGGGCATTTTATAATCATAAAGAAGTCGGACATCAGTAACTGTACCAGAGGTCAGATGTTCTATTTACCATTTCTAATGCTTACTTTTCTGGGTCACTTCTTGTTTTTAGTTTGGTCTGGTTTTTTTTGAGTGGTAAATGGTGAATATCATGGTACCTGAAACAGGAAGGGAAACCAAATAAAAAGCAAGACAAAAATGCCTCAAAATCAGCCCAAGACATATAAAATGGAAGCAAGAAAATGCACCATACTGAGAGTCAGAGGACCTGAGTTCCAATCCCAGTTCTGCAAGTAATTAAAAGCTCTCTGAAGCTTAGTTTTCTCACCTGTAAAATGAGGGAGATGGGTTTACATGATCACTAAGTTCTCCTGTAGTTATAATAATGGATAATATATACAAAGGGCTTGCTATGTGCAGGCACATGCTAGCTGCCTTATTATTATTATCTTATTTGATACATGAACCCTGAGAGGTAGGTACTATTATTCTCCCCATTTTACAGTAGCAGAAACTGAGGCAGAGGTTAAGTGACTTGACCAAGATCACACAGTTAGTATCTGAGGCCACATTTGAACTCAGATCTTCCTGACTCCAGGCCCAGACTCTATCCACTGCACCAGCTGGCTGCCCAGCTTATGTCTAGACTTCCACAAAGGAGGGAAATAACAGGAAACATAGAGAACTTCTACCCCAAGCTTATGACATGTGAAGATAAGCTCCTTTCTTTTCTAAGTGCACCTCCATCTCTCTCAGGGTCATGTATGTTCTTTTAGTTCAGAGGTGTCAAACACAAAGCCACATAAAATGACTAACGGTACCTGTGGAAACAAGATTAAAATCTAATTTGGAAATATTTGACAAAATAAATTAAAAGTATAATAAAATATTACATTTTAAAACTAAGTCAGTATGCTGTCAGCATCCTTATTTATGGTTTAGTGGCCCCCATTTCTATTGGAGTGGACACATGGTGAAAACCACATATTTACGTTATTTATGTTCTACTATATTTTTATTCATTTTGTAAAATATTTCCTAATTACATTTTCATCTGGTTCCCCCATAGCATTCATGTTTCACATTCTGCCCTAGACTTACAGTACTACTGAAGGAATTATACTGATTTGTAGCTTTTGATAATTGATCCTTCAACAGTTAATTGATTTTGTCCTGTAACTGCCTAAGAAGTCATGCTTCTTTGTCTCTGAACTTTGTCTCTGAATTCTGCTGACCTGTAGTGAGTTGAGTTTAGAAATCTAGTTCTTCTACTAATCACTGTTCTACCTCTACTTCACAGAAATCTGTTATACTTAAGGGATGCAGGTGGACACCAGGGAATCTGGTCCACTACCAGATGCAGGGGGACTCAGCCAATGAACATTTCTTAGTTATAGGAGTTTACTTCTCCCTCTGAGTTAGTTAAAAAAAACTTGTTACCCCTCATACTTCCGGCTGCTGGAAAATTCCATAATATATGTTTGTTACCTTTGAAGGCCTACACACTGACCTGGTACATTTCCACAAGATATACTGCCCATTCTTGCCTGTTCTTGTTCACTTAAGGAGGGTCTTATCTCCATAACAAACACCTTTAGGTGCCAGGGATTCTGCTAACTCAGTTCTACTAACAAGGTTTGCAGGATGCTGATGAGGCCGATAAAACAATGAACATTGCTTAACCGTCAGAGAGGGATGGTCGGTAACTTCACCTGGGGATGCTTGCCCACTTTTAAAAAATAACAAATCATGCTGTCCCTAACCCCACAAGGCAGTCTACTCTGTCACTAACTGAACTGTCTTCCCCATCTATGCAACTCTGTACTCCCCAAAACTATATTAAGGCTGGTGAACCCTACCTTAGGATCTTTGGCCATTGAGAGAGGTTACCGACCCAAATTATTGGTTACTGCTAGTCTAACTGATAAATTGATCATGTTCAGACCACTGTATCTCAGTTTACCTTAATTTTCAAAAGTCACGTAATTATAGTATTGACCTCTATAGACACATATAGATACAGAGACAGAAATCAGGACAGATAGTCAATCAACTCCCCCACCTTGTACAGTTCGCAACCTTACTGGCAATGAGCAAGGTCCAGGTTTGCTCTCTGATACCATGATTCTACCCTTTATTATTCTGTAGTGCTAGATCCTAAGTAGTCTAGGAAATCATTGTTGTCCAGAAACTCATGGGTCCTGGAACCCCTCAGCTCCATTGTCACTGCTACCAACTCATGTTACGAGAGATCCACGCTTAGCCTAGGAACTCTTTCTGCTACCAGCTCTGAGATCAGGTGTTTCCCTCCTTGCCTGGGGCCATGTGGCTCCTTGATACACCTGTTTTTCCCAGGGAAGTCATGTGTTAAAGGATCAGGGTTTCCATGTTTCCTGTGATAAGGATTAATTTTTCCCTACAAGTCAACAAATTTATCAACTAGACCTAATTGGGCCCTGCTTCCTTTGACTCAGTTTCCTGTTCTGCTAAGGGTTTAAAAAGTCCCAGTGATATGGAGTCAAGGCCACTCTAATTTACTGAATGTCTGAAGACTGAACAAGTCACCATACCTTGCTTTCCCTGATGACCAGATGTGAGAAGTGGGTGAAGGGCACATCTATAGAATGTAAGTGCTATTGTTTCCTTCTTGCACATCTTTGCTGTATTAGGGCAAAGTAAACCCCTATTTGTTAACTGTTCAATGACTTCAAGTTTCTCATTTTGTCCTGAATCAGAATTAACAGGGAGCTGGCTAAGTCTGCCCCCACAGCCTTTCCTCCAGGAAACTAGACTCAGTGTGTCCAACCCACTTTTTTCTATCATCTCTTTCATTCTGTTTTGCTCCCCCTTTTAATGGCCTAACTGAAGTGTAGAGCCCCAGAATGGTTGAACTCAACCTAATATCCTTAAGGTGTTGTCAGCGGGCCACTGAGGACCAGATACAAGGCAAGTATATACCTTATCAAGCAGAGAGTAAGGCCAGAACAAGGCCTCATTCTGTTAAGAAGAGGTTAGCCTTGCCAAGGAAATCCACAACTGGTTAAAGAGACACAAGGAGGTATTATCAAGCAGCTTCTGGGCATATCCTCTATAATGAACCAATTCCTCCAGCATAAAAGGGTTAACATCTATTCAAAAAACATGATTTGATGGTGAAGCAGACAGAGCAATTAGAAATCAGCTTGGGGGTAGCATTACAGAAAGAGGATCCTGCTAACCATACAAAAGATGAACCCACAGGCCAGCAAAGTTTCTGTTATATCCTTTGGCATCATCTTTTCATCCACTTACCCACTCACCAACCATCTGTTAAACACCAGCTCTATGCAAAGATCTGTGTTAGTCAGTGGAGAAGATAGAGGGATAGGGCCGAGGCAATGTAATTTCATTGATCCAGGGAACTCCTTAAAGAGGAAATTCTCTCCATCAATGCAGGTCAGTACCTTCTGTACAACTTACAGTAGAAGGCTACCTAGAGTAGAGGTCAATGGTGAGCTAAGAAAGTATTTTTTTTCTTTTTTAAATAAAGTTTATTGTATTTGAAAATGAAAAAAAAAATTCTTAGCTTTTCAAGAGCAAGATTTGGCCCTGGGGTCATAGTTTGCTGACCCCTGATCTGAGAGATTGTGACTTGCAGTAGTCACAAAGCCAGTATAAGTCAGAAGCAGCAATAAAAATAACATCAGCTAGTATTTATATAGCTCTATACACCAAGCACTATGTTATATGCTTTACAATTATTATCTCATTTGATCCAAGTTCAGGGTACCCTTTAACATTCCTTAACAATCCTCACAAGAATCTTGGGAGGTATGTGTTATTATCCTCATTTTATAGATGAAGAAATTGGGGCAAATACAGGTTAAATGACTTGCCTAAAGTCACACAGCTACTAAGTGTCTGAAGCCAAATCTGAACTCAGGTCTTCCTGATTATAGACCCAGCACCTAGCTGCCCAGATTTTCTACCCTATCCACTATGTTTGGATTCCAAAAGAGGCCTAGTCATTGAATGGGTGTATCTCACTCAAAGTGAGAATGTGATAAGACCTTAGCTTAAAATGGCCAGAGTTTCACATTGTATCCTGGGCCATCTCCAATCATCCTGATGAATATCAGGCCACTGGACCCAGGTGGCTCTGGAGGAGAAAGTAAGGCTGGTGACCTTGCACAGCCCTTCCTCACTCAAATCAAAGTTCAGGTACAAGTCATGTCATCATCTTGATGTCACAGTCTTCTTGGAGAACAAAAGACAAAAAACAATAAGATAAATATGTATATATTATACACATGTATGTGTGTATAACATATACACACATATATATATATTTATATGTGTATTATGAATGAGTATAAAATCAAGGCAGCTAAGTCCTAAAGCAGATAGAGCATCAGGCCTGCAGTCATGAAGACTCGTCTTTCTGAGTTCAAATTTGGCCTTAGGTACTTACTAGCTGTGTGACCCTGGGCAAGTCACTTAATCCTGTTTGCTTCAGTTTCCTCATCTGCAAAATGTGGAGAAGGAAATGGCAAACCATTACAGTATCTCTGCCAAAAAAACTCATAATGAGGTCCTGAAGAGTCAGACAAACTGAAACAAATGAACAACAAAATTTCTCTATGTACATATGATAGAATGTATAACGTGAAGATAAACAATATATCAAATTCTATGTTTCTATTATGGCTTTACAGAAAGGACAAACTTATGGAAACTAATGATGTTGCAGTGAAAAGTAACATTAAAAAATAAAACAGGCTAAGTGGCTACCCTGGCTAAGCTATATAAAACTGCCTGACAAACCAGAAAGTACTATATAAATGTTAGCTAATTATTGCTATGCCTGGCTGCTGGGGGAAATAAAGATTACTAAAACACTATCCCTTTATTTATATAGTTTATAATAATCTTTAATCTGGTAAAAATTGAAATATTCTGATATTCAAGTTATATCATATGTACAAGTTTTTGCAATATCCCACTTCCCAAGCATATATATGATGAAATCTATAACTTTCTTCTTCCTTCCTGAGAAGTGCTTTTTTAAAGCATCCACAGTAGCATCTCAAAATATCAAGATGCTAAGAACTGAGACAAAAAGAACAAACTTTCCTTTGGCAATAGGCAAATGTTGAATTTGTCAATGAATAGTCCTATACCCAAAGAATGTATAATCTATGTCCCAAAGCAGTCTGGTCCTATTACTGACTTGAGGGTATTTCCATAGCTCCTGCAAGACTCCCAAAATCTGTCCAGCCCCACTGTAACCTTACTTTCCACTACTTTGCTCACAAATGCTCTCTGGTTCAGGCAGGCCCATCTTTACAATCCTATGAATATGCCATGTGCCCAGTCATACTGTCTTCCTTTATTGGAAGGTCTCCCTTTTCTATTAATCTAGATTCTGGCCATCCACCAACTTAGTCTCTAGCTCTGCCTTCAAGGCCAGCTATCAAAAGATACAAATATATATAAATATATGTGTGTGTAATATATGCATCTACATATATATGTATATGCATGTATAAAATTGTCCTTTCCCTCAAAAAGCTTTAGGTTCACTTCGGGAAATAAGACATAGTGTCAAACAATAATAGATTTATCAATACATAGCCATCTATGATTGCTTAGATCAGTACCAACTGATTTTCTTCATATGTAAAATAGTCAGAATACCTGCAGCTGCTACCTCGCAACAGATGTAAGGATCAGATGGGATTTATGTAAGGCATTCTGAAAACTTTAAAGTGAAATGTAAAATACAGTTATTATGAATAGTGGCTAGGTTCAAATAAGGCTACTTCTGTAGGTCCTAGTCACTTCTGAATTACGGATCCTTTGATGAATGCATCATTTTTTTTCAGATAAAAGAATTTCGCATCACCCTAAGTAACACTCATATGGTCAAAAATGTTTTGATAAGCATTTTAATTTTTATAAGCCTTAAGCACAGTGACTGGCACTGGTAGTACACATCTGAGTACAGGCTCTCCCAAGCATAGCTCAACTTTCAGAATACCACTGTCACCAATACCCTACGTACAACAGAACACACCCTCTCACGTAATCAGCCAGTCCCTGGAGTATCTCTGTCTCAAACAAAGCCCTCCCACAAACCACCTCAGTCATACAGAAGAAGGATTTTATTTGTTCTTTTTAGATCCCACAGGGTAGAAGTGAGAACAATGGGTAGACTTTGCAGAGACAGAATTAGGCTCCAGGGAGGAAAATCAATGTTACCCCACAGTGGAATGAACAGCAAAAGGAGATGGTGAATTCCCCTTCAGTGGAAATTCTCAAGTAGAAGTTGGGTGTCAGAATTTTGCAAAGAGTCCTGCTTAGATTAAATAAC
Source organism: Bettongia penicillata ogilbyi (assembly GCA_023548195.1). Lineage (NCBI taxonomy): Eukaryota > Metazoa > Chordata > Mammalia > Diprotodontia > Potoroidae > Bettongia > Bettongia penicillata. The sequence continues at coordinate 530,199 of JAJHZJ010000849.1, read as the reverse complement.
TCTTTTATTCATGATACTCTATATTACTATTATAGCTTTATAGAAATGATTAACATATGGAAACTAATGATGTTAGTGAAAAATAACATTAGAAATAAAACAGGATAAGTGGCTAGGTTGGCTAAATATTTTAAAACCTCGGACCGCTGTCTTATTATTATAAGCCATCTGATTAATTGGGTAACTTAGCTCTTAATTAATTGGGTAACTGATACCTTTCAGAATCTCAATTCCCTTATATGAAAAAATGAAAGGGTTAGTTTCAATCAAGAGTTCTAAAGTTAGGGTTCCCAGATTGATTTCAGGGGGTTCATGGGCTTGACTTAAAAAATCATGCTTATTTCAATATAATTAGTTTTGTTTGTAATTTTATGTATTTTACTTTATGCATTTAAAAATATTCTTCTGAGAAAGGGTCAGTAGGCTTCAGGACACTGCCAAAGGCAGTCTGTGACATAAAAAAAGGTTAAGAAACCCTGGATTTCATTCCTAACATTCCATGATCTTAAGAAGATAGTGGAGAGAGCACTGTAGGCCAATCAACCACTGTCAATCATTTAGACAAATACTCAACCTCTGTGGGCTTCAGTTCCCACATTTGTGGTTTGGGCCTTAGAAATCTTTAAGGTCCCTTTCAAATCTACCATTCTGTGACTATGATTTATAATCATAAATAAAACCTAAGCAGGCTCTGCATTTTAAAAAGAGAGTGTTCTTTACATTTTGATCAGCAAGTTATTGATACTTAAATGTTAAAGGTTTTTTATTCCTACCCTCCCACCCCCAGCCTAGAATTAGACTGTTATTAATGTAATGCTTTACTTCTTTCCTTGATAAATGTCCCTTTACAGGAGGGAAACCAGGGCACTTGCTATTTTTGTCTATTTCTAAGGGTAGTGACTTTTTTTCAGTAGCTATAAAAAACAAAATTTGCTCTCAAATCCTGTACAGAATTTAAAAAGCAGCCAAATGACAGCATCACCAATTGTGTCTGCCAATGCCAAGGCACCTGAGACCCCAGAAGAGCTCAAATGTCTGGAAACTGTGACTTACACAAAGGTGAATTTTTAATCGCATTAGACAGAAGCAAAACAAGAGAGATCACTGTGGTCCCCTTCCCTCCTCTAACCAATGAATGATTTCCTTTTCTATTTTGTCACTCCTCTTGTAGCTTAGATTTAAATAATAAGGAATTGAAAGGACTTCAAAGCAAGCAAGATGCATTTTTCTTACACTGACTTAATTTTTAAAAAATCCTTACAGCTCGCTGGAGAATTATATTGAAGTTGATGATGGCTTGTGTCTTCTTGTCTATTGATTTTTTTTCCTACCGAAGGAGATAGAAGAAGCAAAATTAATTTCAGTCATACCTAAAACACTCTCCACTGGCCTGCTGTGCCTCTTCTACTCTTTCCAGGAAAAATGATCCTTCTTTGCAAATCACCTTATGATACTTCTACTGGAGCAGAAAAGGCACGTATTAAATGACAAACCGCCCTTTTGCTTCTCTTACCTCTCTCTGAAGGCTGAGGAGCTAATACGTAGCAAACCATTCATTCATTTTTCTTCCTAAAAACACTGAGAGCCCTCAAATGCCCAATCAGCACCCCAATTCCCATCACAAACAAGCCGTAGTGAATAGGGAATGGATGATAGAGAGGCAAAACCTCCGCAGTCATAATGCATAGACTTTGCAGAGAGACAAATGTAAGCTCCAGGTAAGAAAAGGCTTGCTACAGTGTTACCCACAGTGAACTGAGATGTAAAAGAAGAAGGTGAGTTCCCCTTCGGTGGAAGTTCTCAAGTAGAAGTTGTCTTAGGAATTCTGCCGAGAAAATTCCTACTTAGATTAAATGCTCCCCCATATGTGAAATTCTACGTTCCCACTATGGGTATGTAGAAAGTTCTAATTTAGAGAAACTAATGATGAGCATACATGAGCACACTCTCAGTATGGATTAGAGCTATATAAGTTATCAATAAATCACAAAGAAAATGAAACATCTGTGAGACCAAGTCACACAACACCACAATCAAGCAACAACTTGGGAAAAGTCAACCTCTCCCAATCCAAGTCAAGAAAGTTCATAAGATCACCCAGATCTGGAGGTGGAAGGGCCCTTAGAGATCCATCGCCAATACCCCCTACTCAATTTACAGATAGGCAAAGAAAAGCCCAGCGCTATAAAGCATCTTGAGCAAGGTCGCACTGCGAGGGAGTGGCAGGGGTGCGATTCGAGGGCCCCTTTGGGGATCCTGTGCGCTCTTTCTCCTGCCCTGACAGTCCCAGAACAGCGCGAGGTTACGGATGGAGAGGAAAGTGACCACAGAGGAAACTGACCACAACCCGCGACCCAGTCTAGGGAAGCGGCTCCACCAAGGCCGCGGGGCCAGGAGGGAGAAATCCCCGCCCCCAGGCACCTGGCAGAACCCAGAAAGATGCAGCCCCACCCTCCCTTCTGGCCCGGGCTACCTCTGGCTCCCGGTAGCTGGGGGCAGGGAATGCTCCGATCGGGGGACTCCGAGCGAGCACAGTCCGGGGTCCTCCTCCCGCTCCGACCCTTCCCGGGAGCTTTGGAGTCTCAGCTGCCCAGGGGAGGGGCATCCCGCCGGGCGCCTGCTGGGTTCATGCTCCGCCCTGGAGGGGGTGCGGCCGGGGACAGAGTCCGGCGTCCGCCCAGGCGTGGGCTCCTTGGAGCGGCGTCCCCTGGGACCTGCTTGGGCTCCCTCCCTAGCACTTCCTCTCCTCCCTGAGCCCTTGTGTATTCTGGGCTTCCCCTCCTCTTCATCTCAGATAAAACTCCGACCACCCACTATGGACCGCCGGGCACTTGAGGGTTCTGTCACCTCCCCACCCTCCTTTAAGAATACAAATCCATATTCAAACATAAGGAAATTTATTGTGCTTAATTGAAACTTCCCCACCGAATTGGAGAGCAGGAAGGGCTGGTACAATCCACAGAATCCAGGAATCCAGACCCTTCTACTTTTTTTTTTCCAGAAAAAGTAACCGAAGCCCATTTCAAGGTCACGCAAGGTTAGAGGCACGGTCAAAACGATCGTTCTGTTAACACAGAAGTTGTTTTTAATGCCATTAGATGACAGCATACATTCGGGGACCAGTACCATGAATAAAAATTGACTTTTTTTTAAAAAAAAGTTTCGCGGTAGTCATGTATTTCTCTTTAATAGCAATCGTAATTATCAAATAGTTGTGCAGATTGTAGAAAGATAAATCATGTTCTTCAGCAAGCATGTGGTTTTCCAAAGGAACGTGATAGGGCAGATCTTTTATCATTCTAAATTCCTCGTCCAGATTTTTGCTTTTTTAAAAAAAACAAACAGTCTTATAAACTTAGATTTCCTTTTTCTGTACTTTGGTCTAGCTTTTGATCTTAGCTTTTTGGGACAATTCTGCTCCTTCCTTTCTATGGGAGGGAAACCACAACTCAGTTTCCCCTGTATTTGACAGGTAAACACAGGAAGATAGGACATAGCCCTAGAGAATTCCTCTGTTTATGAGATGTCACTAACAGTAGTTGTGTTGCTTTGGACTGAGCTCACATTTTTTCTCTGAAGAGCATGGCTTTCTTTGTGTGTACTGCCAGACACAAAATAGCTGAAAGAGAAAAGATTACATGTCTAAATTTATATTATTACCTAATTCTTCAGATGTAGGGCAACAGCTAATTTATTTAAATAAGATGGAGAAGAAGGAAGTTTAAGGAAGACTAATCAGAATAACGAAAGCCTGAATTACAGAATTTTTCTTACTTTAAAAAAAATTATTTTATCTTTAATTTATGAACTAAAACAAGCATTTCCATAACATATATAGTATAATAAAAAAAGACGATTGCACATGACTGCGAACCTTGCTATTGCTTACAAAAATATAAACATTTTATATAAACATATTTTATACATAATAAATATATAAATAAAGTTAATATTTTAAAGTTAATATTTTAAAGTTAATTATTTAAAAATATTTTAAATTTTTTGTTTGTTTTACTATTAGGTAGATACAGAAACAACATCTATCCCCAACAAAATACTTTAAAGAATTCCAACTTCAGGTCCCTTCAAACTCTATGATGCCTATTTTCTCTGATTCCTGGAGATGATGCTAACTCCACCTTCTTCCTCTTCATGTTGTATTTTAAATGCCCAGTATTGAAAGTGTGTTATCATGAATTGAATTACTTTCTATCAAAATGGATTGAAGAACATGTTCCAAAGTGGAGATGTATTCCATTTCCTGGTCCATAAATCAAATGGGTTCAGACTCTGGCTTCTTACTCCTTGGCCTGTATTTTCCTGTGATCTGTTTTATCAGGTCCTTATTTGCCTTGGAGTCTTCTGCCCGTATCCTTCTCTTCCTCTAGAAAAGCTCTTTTAGCTCAAGTTGCTCACCTTAAGTACTTGTCTTTTGCCTTTACCAGAATGTCCCTCTCCAGCATCTGGTCTTCTTCACAATTCCCACAACCTCCAAATCTCCTAATTCTCTCCTTTTTAGTTTGAGTTTTTCTCCTCCTTCATCTAACCAAGACTCTTCAAACAAAGGCAAGGTGACCATTTGTCAGGTATGTTTGGACTTAATTGAAAGGATTTTTGTTCTGGTATAGACAGGTTAAACCAAATGACCTCTGAGACCCTTTCCTTCTCTAAGATCCTATGATATTCTTCAAATCGGGAAATATCCTTAGAAAAAACAAACAAAACCATATGGACTGCAGATTTGGCCCTTGTTACATGTATTATAACATGTGCAGTTTTAGTATTTTTTTCTCTGATGCTCTAGGAACAGGAATGAAGACTACCCATTAAGATCTTTCTCTGTGGATATACATGTGATTAAATCAAACAAGGCCATCAAAATACTATTTACATCCTACTGAAAAAAATTCTGTATGGGGACATAAAGACATATTCATTAACTTAGAAAATGTTGGAAAACAGTGGAGTTATAGGAACAGAGGGCTGCCGAAGTCAGTTGCAATCAGTCAATCCATAAGCATTTATTTAGCACCTATTTTGTGTCTAGCACTGTGCTAGACAAATTCAAAGATTTTTCAAAACTGGAGAAACGCTCTCAAGGAAAGAAACGTTTCTCAAGACACGCTCTTAGACTTACTTTTTAGTCTAACTAGTGACTTCCTAGAAACTGCTAGTCTGAGGTCACCTTCTCCAATCCATGTCCTTTACCTCCCCTGGGTTTACTGCTCTGTGATTACCAGCTTCCTCAATAGGAGGGCTAGGCTCTTAGTTCTTCAGTATCATACCATCTCACATTCCTGAGAAACATTTCTGTTTGGGGCTCTAGTGTAAGGGGTCCTCCCTGGAGAAAATGGGAGCGGAGAGAGAATTAAAATATAAATCAAGTTGGCGATAGGTAAATTTATTCATAAAGAGAACACTAAGCAATAATAGTAATGATAATAGTGAACACTTATATAGTGCTTATGAGTAGCCAGGTATTAAAGTGGATAGAACCCAGTCCTAGAGCCAGGAGGAGATGAGTTCAAATGCAGCCTCAGACACTAGCTGTGTGATCTTGGTGGAGTCACTTAACCCTGTAACCCTGTTTTCCTCAGTTTCTCATTTGTAAAATGAACTGGAGAAGGAAATGACAAACCACTCCAATATCTTTGCCAAGAAAATCCTAAATGGGGTCACACAAGTCAGACACAACTGAAACAGCTCAACAAAAAAAAAATGTAGTGCCAGCCACTGTGTTAAGTACTTTATAATTATTATCTCATTTGATTCTAACAACAACCTTGGGAGGTAGGTGCTATTATTCTCTCCATTTTACAGATAAGAAAACTGAGGCAAACAGAAGTTAAATGACTTCCCCAGCAGAATTTGAGCTCAGGTCTTCCTGACTCCAGGTCCAGGGACCTTTCTACTGCACCACCTAGCTACTCAAAAGAGAGGCTAATATTCAGACTTTTTTGGTCATTTGCAAACAGATCCTTTGTGGGAGCTATTTATTATCTATTTTATAATTCAACACACACACATGCACACATACCCCCACTGAGTACTGGCAAATCAGCACCTAAAAAGGTTTTGATTATTCCTGTTCCTGGCGGTGATTCTTTTCCTTCCAATATTTGGTCACTATTTGCGACCAGAAGTCCACGGCTGGGTGCCGAGGGAAAAAAAGACACAAACATGAAGTGGCGCCATCCAAGACATAGACTTGCCTAGGAACCCATGAGTTCATGACCTTCTGCCCAGTGGGGAAAAAGAACACCCTCTCCACCACCCTGCGAGAGTGAGACTTAAATCTCAAGGCCAGAAGGAAGAAGAGGTCTGAAGCCTAGGGACTGCTGCTTTGATTTCCTCAGAGTTTCAGTTCAGCTACCAGCCCTCCCAAGGCAATCAGGAAGCAGAGTATGACTGGGCATCCTTTAAATTAGGAGGGGAGAATAGTAAACTGGTAAATCAGTGCATTGCAAAGGTTTAATTAGTATTTAAGGAGAAAGAAGGCCAAGTATTATTACTGGTGAATTCAAGAATAATCATGAGCCTATTGCCTTTGTACGAAATTGATTTCATCCTCAAATGTAAAAAAAAGAAATTATCCAAATAATCCTTTGCCACACAAACTGCTATTGTGTAGGTAACCCAGAGAGTCTTCCTTTATGTAGGTCATATGCTAACCTGATAGGAAGGTGGATAGAGGTAAGAGCAATTGTAATATGTCTGTGTCTCACCCCACAGGCATCTTGGTACCTGCCCCAGAGAAGGGACAAGTCAGTTCACCAGAAAGGTTAAGTGTGTAGTAATTTACTGCATTTTTTACATTCATTTCCTTATTACATAGTAATTTTGGATACAACCTCATTTCGACGAAAGTGATTAATCTGAAACTGTACCATCCCTTTGGTCTAGGGGTTCTTGACTTTTCTATGTGTTATAGATTCCTTTGGTGGGCAACTAGGTGGTGCAGTGGACAGAGTACCAGTGCAGGAGTCAGGAGGACCTGAGTTCAAATCTCACCTCAGACACGACACTCACTAGCTGTGTGACCTTGGGCAAGTCACCCAGTTGCCTCATCCTGGGTCATCTCCAGTCACCCTGATAAATATCTGGTCACTGGATTCAGATGGCTCTAGAGGAGAAGTGAGGCTGGTGACCTGCACAGCCCTCCCTCACTCAAAACAAAGTCAAGTGTAAGTCATGTCATTATTTCTCTCATGGCATGGTCTTCTTCAGTAATGAAGGATGGACACATAAACACAGAATCCCTTTGGCAGTCCAGTTAAGCCTTATAGATCTCTTTACAGAAAAATACTTATCATGAAATATGTAGGATTACAAAAGAAATGAATTATATAAAAATACAATTTTCAAAAAAAATTTTTTTAAACTTACAGACTCCCAAACTAAAAACTTTTCATGAGAGATATAACTGAGCCCTCCAGATCTAATAGAATCCAATAGAGTCACTTTACAAAATTCACTCCAATCATGTGACCACAAGGAAAGAAAATATATTATAAAACATAATACAATGTAACACATAGACACATAGCATCATTAAATCACAGAGTCATAGATTTGGAGCTGCAAGAGACCTTAGAGGTCATCTAGTATAACTCCTTCATTTTACAAATAAGGAAACAGAGAGGTCATGTAATCATTGCCCAAAGTTGCCCAGGTAAATAAATGGTAGATCTGGGATTTGAACCAAGGTCCTGGGATACCAAATTCAGAACTCACCCCCCACATACATCACATGACCGTTTAACATCTGAATTTGTTGTTATTAAATCGTTTCAGTAATGTTCAACTCTTCATGACCCCATTTGGGGTTTTTTTTGGCAGAGATACTGGAGTGATTTGCCATTTCCTTCTCTAGCTCATTTCACAGATGAGGAAACTGAGGCAAACAGGATTAAGGGACTTGCCAAGGGTTACACAACTAGTAAGTGTCTAATGCCAGATTTGAATTCACAAAGATGAATCTTCCTGACTTCAGGGTTCACACACTATCCACTACACCAATCTAACTGTCCAAAAAATGTATCACATGTCATAAAATTGAGAAAACAAATACAACCCCTCCTCACTAAATCTCCATGGCAATGACTCTGGGCCTCAGATCCTACAAACTATTATTTTCTGCCATCCTGGAAGTACTTCTTTCTTACTTGGTAAAATGATAACTAGTGTTGGTCAGAAGACCCGTGTTCTAATCTCAATTCTGCCAGCTTTGTGAGCTTCACCTAGTCATGTAGTTTCTCTGAATTTAAGTTTTCTCATTTGTAAAATATAAGAGTGGGGGTAAATCTTATTTAAGCTCGAAAATTCTCTATCAAAGTCCCTAATTACAAGGTCTAATATTTTGCCTAAAAGTTGTTAGTTACCCCAAGAATAAAAGCATGTTTCTCTTCATCAATATAATTTAAAATCATTCCGCATCCATTAAACTCCATCAAGAAACAAGTCAGCCCTTTTGTGACCACTTAGGCCATTTATTGCATATGTCTGGACACTGATTTGCTCAGCAGTTTTATGATTCTCGTCCTATTTTTGTTATTTAGTCATTTTCCATCATGTCAGACTTGTCATGACCCTATTTTGTGTTTTTTTGGCAAAGATAACTAAAATGGCTTTCCATTTCCTTTTCCAGCTCATTTTTACTGATTTTTACTCATTTTACTGAGGAAGAAGCTCAGTAAATGACTTATTCAGGATCATATAACTAGTAAGTATCTGAAGCCAGATTTGAACTCGCAAATTTGTCTTCCTTACTCCAGGCAGAACACTCTATCCATAGAAGTTGGATATTTACAAGTGCCATTAATAATTGTTTAAAATGGAAATTATAATTCTGTAGTCTGGCCACCTATTTTCCAAACATCTATCAATTCTCTCCTACCTTAAAGCATCATGGATCATAGACTGATAGGTTTATGGTGCATACATGGGAAAGGCTTGACTTGGAATCCAAGGAACTGGAACTGAAGGTGAGCTCTGCCACTCCTTGCCTGAGTGGCCCTGAACACTTTTCTGTAATGAATATAAAATGAGAAAAGTTGGATCAGATGGGCCCTTGCATCAATAAATCTTATGATCCTAATAATTCTTTTAACCAGGTTGCCAAGAGATTCCTAATTAACTCAATGTTCCCCTGTATTCCCTAGCAAAAGATTTTTCAGAAGAAAAATGATTCTCAGCTAAATTTTCTCTCCTTCCTTTAGAATTCCATCATTATACTTACCAGCTTGTTGTGTGACCCTGGGCAAGTCACTTAACCTCTATCTGCCTCCATATCCTCAAATGTAAAATAGGGATAATAATAGCACCTATTTCCCAGGATTGTTATAAAAATCAAATGAGAAAATATTTGTAAAGCACTTAGCACAGTGCCTGGCACATAGGTATTTGATAAATATGCATTCCCTTCCATTAAAAACAAATTGTCATCGTAGAGTTTTTTTAAAGCCCCTGTTAGATCTATTTTTTATATTCTATTTATTTATATTTTATTTATTTATATTTATATATGTGTTTATATTTTAAAAGTATTAATGAATGATTACTATTATTGCTAAGAATGCTTTACATTTGTATAACACCTTTTAGTTTCTAAAGTACTTTGACATCCATTATCTGGTTCTCACAACTGCTTTACAAAGTAGGTAATGTAAACATTATGATCCCTGTTTTAGAGACAATATTCGCAGGATCCAGAACTGGAAAGGACCTTCAGAACCATCTAGTACAATCTCCGCTGTTTTACACATGAGGAAACATACTCAAGGCTTTATGTGACTTACCCATGGGTTGCAAGTGGCAGAGCTAGGCTTTGAACCCAGGTCAGTGAGCTCCAAATCCCCTGCTCTCTCTCCTATACTAGCCTTATCCACAGTATAAATGACTTGCTCAAGGTTGGTTATGCAACTAAGTCAATGGTAGAGCCAGGTGTGGAATCCAGATCAGATAACATACAAAAAGACCTTTGTAAAATTCAAATATAAGTTATTGTTATTTTTGCCTTCAGCACTTTGTTCAGCAAGTACTTGGAGTGGGAAACAATCGATGCTTACAGAAAAACTTGGCAAAAGTAATGCTGCAATGCTTGGTATGTTTTTATTTTGAAGCTGAAACTTAGCTTGGATCAAGTTAGAACATCCGAACAAATTTAGGAACCTGTTTTCCTTCCCTTGAGCTCCTTCCCTGAGCCTCAGTTTCCTCAAGTGTAAAATGAGAACATTAGACCATGGCTTCTGAAGTCCGTTTCAGCCCTAGGTCTGTGATCCTCTGATCCCAGGTCCAAAGACAACTCCTTGAGCTACTGAGCAGACACAGATGGATAATAGGATAATGAATTGCTCATTTACACGTTAGCTCAGCATAACATTTTAACATGTGCAGTTAACTTCCAGGAACTACTTGAAAAATGAATTTTTTCTTTTCTTCTTCAGGTTTCAAGTATTTTAAAAAGCTTATAAACTTTAATTTTAGATGACTAGGATACTTTTAAAATTTAATTTAAGTATAGGGGATACCAATGAGGATGATGATGTTTGGGTAAAGCTTCCAGTGCCCTTAACGGATGGTCTCTAGGCCTCTTTCCTCACTCCCCAAGACCATGAGCATTTGCATTTTAAATAGTCAGTAAGCCTTTATTATAAAGAAAAGCAATAATGTGATCATTTTCAAGTAGCCCACAGTATACTTAGGGGAGGCAGCATAAAAACAATTCTCTGCAAACAATATATATGCAGGATTAATTGGAGATAATTAACCAAGGCAATTTGGAAGATGCTAGGTGGTACAGTGGATAGAGCACTGGGCCTGGAGTCAGAAAGACAAGGGTTCAAATGTGATCTTAGGTACTCACTAGCTGTGTGATCCTGGACAAGTCCCTTAACTCCTGCCTGAAGAGAAGAAATTGGCAAACCACTCCAGTATATTTGCCAAGAAAACTGCCTAGACAGTTGGTCCACAGCCACACGTTGACTTGAAGTAAAAAGTTTGGGAAAGGTGGGGTGGCCCCTTTATGAAGAATTTCAAATGCAGACTAAGGATAAAGACTGAAACCTTAATCTCATGTGAACTGATCAAAAAAAGTAAGAACACATACACACAGTGGGTACAGAAATACATTTCATTCAGTAGGGGATTAGAAGGGAGAAGGGGGAATTAGAGGGATGGTACTTTGAGGGAGTTATTAGCCCTAAGCAAAACAAACTCTAAAGATGTACAATATTTAACGTTCTTTTTGAGGTGGCAAAGAATTGGAAACAGGGAGTGCCCATAAATTTAGGAATGACTAAACCAAGTATGCTATATAAATGTGATGGACTACTAGTGTGCTGTAAGAAATAATGGAGGGTCTCAGAGAAACCTGGGAAGACTTGTACGCAACAAGGCATGGTGAAGTAAAAATTATCAGTAGAACAATTATTTATATAAAGACAACAATATGAAAAAGACAAACAATTTTGAAAGAATTAGAAACCCTGTCTAATGTAATGACCAACCGCAATTCCAAAGTCTAATGATAAAACATAGTACCTACCTCTGACAGAGAAGTATAGGACTTAGAATATAGAATGAGAACTTTGTTGTATTGTTTTGGATTTGGACATGGCCAATGCAGAAGTCTGTTGTTTTCAAAATTTGTTTTGTTGTAGTATGGGTTTAGCTTTTCTTTCATTCTCAATGGGAGTAGGAAGGGGTGTGGTTAGGGTGGGAGGGTAACAAGGAAAATTTTTATTCATTTAAAAAAAATAAATTGTAATTTTAAAAATGACTGCAGTATTAGGTGTTCATCAGTATATCATTGACAAAACATTCATGCATGGTGTCTGCAAATGTGTGTGTCCATACACCTATCTGAAAATGTGACTCATTTTCTAAGGTTCCTTTCAATATATAATGGAAATAGAAACTATGACATAACACAGTCATTGTTTACAGCAGTCTTTGCTATCTTTACAAAGCTCAATAGTGTTTTCAGAATATAGAAGGTAGGTGGCTATTTTGTTTGCTATTAGTAGAAGACATTTTTACATTAGAAGTGATGAATTGTTTTATGCATTGCCCTGGCAAAAGAATTCATCATCCCATGAACATGTATACCCATATATTGTAATATCAAGAGATCTAGATGGAGGTATTTCAGCATACTAAGTGATCAACTTATGGATAATTAATGGGAAAATCTTTACAAGATCCTACAAGTTGGGTGCCCATAGGACTGGAACCAAAGAAGAAAATACCCACTTAGATGAAGGCCAGGTTCCAGTGACATATTGACCATGTTTTGAGTCCTTAGCTACATTACCCTGCCATTTCTCTGGATGAGAAAATTCCCCTTTCCAAAGGAAATTATGGAACTTAGAGGTTAACTCATTGTATATGTCCTTAACATATATTTGTCATCTTTTAGAAATGGTGGTAAGAATCAAGATTGATTGGAGATAGAAAACTGACCTCAATGGAAGTCAGGAAAACCTAAGATTCATCCCATTTCCTCTGTCCAATTCCAGGTCCAGCTCCTATCCAGAGCTGCTCTTCTGCTACCTTCACTTTCTTTTTAGGAATTGCCAATATATACCAGCTCTTTTGACCCTAGGCAAAGCTCTCCTATCCCAGGCAACTCTGCAGCGGGAATGTGATATTCACCCCCAAACAGAAGAGCAATTAAAGATACCAGTTGGATGAAGGTTTGGGCTACAACCTGGCAATCAAAGCAGGACAGACTTGTCAGAATAATATGACCTGAGTATCAGAGATCAAAAGGGGTGGCAGAGGGCTGTACAGGGACTGGTATCAAAATAGAGTTAGAAGGAACCTAAAAATAAAAGACCTAAGATTCTTTTATCACCTCTACGTTTTATAGATGAGAAACTGAGGTCCAACCATTTGTACTTGGCAGAAATCAAATTCAAACCCAGGGCAAGAGACTCAGAGCTCTTTCCACTATATCTCAGAATATTTACTGCTTCAAAACCTTCAGTTTTTAATAAGAGTAGCACCAGGATAGAGAAAATTAAACTAATTTTAGGAGAGATGAACACTGGCTTCTCATCTCTACCTCCTGGCTTCCCTGACTTCCTTTACATCTCAGCTAAAATCCCATCTTTACAGAAAGCCTTTTCCAAACCCTTTTAATTCTAGTGCCTTCCCTCAGTTAACTGTTCCCTAGTTATTCTGTCTTTAGCTTGTTTGTACTCTTTGTTTGCTCGTTGTTTTCCCTCACCCATCAGATTGTAAACACCTTGAGGATAGGTACTGTCTTTTGCCTCTTTATTGTATCCTCAGCACAGTGCCTGGCACATGGTAGGCACTTAATAAATGTATATTGAATGACTGTTTATACTCCTAAAATGTTTCAATGGTATATAGTTTGTACTCTGAGAATTCTTCGCACTTAAGTTTAGCCATGTTCATAAACTATGTGTAAATTCTACATAGTAGGCTTTCTCTCTTGTTAGGCTGATGGAAGGAAATGATGATGGGCATTAGAAAATGAATGCATGATTGCTGAATCCAGCCAAGGGAGAGTGCTCAGCAATGAACAGTAGCCTAGACCCAGCCTGGGAAATGGGAAAGTGTTGTCTTGATTTTCAAAAGATAAAAGGGAAACTTGTGGAGTCTGCACATTATAGGCTGATGTTCTTGATGTGGATTCCTGAGAAAATTCTGGGATCTGTATCTGTAAAGGGAACAGTGTTCACAATGAACCTGGGAAATAGAATTCTAGAGTTCTATGTCATATCCCTGGGATGTGGGGGCAGGGAAGAGTATTCCAAGAATAGGGAACCACAGGGAGCAAGGACAAATAAAGGTGAGTGAACCAGTTTGTCTGCCACATTGAGTACATAAAGAGGAATCATGTGAGATAGGGCTCATAAAGTAGGTTGGAGCTAGACAATTTTAGGGGTATGGGAGCATGGTATGAAGAATTCTAGTTGGCACAGAGTTCTAGAGACTACTTAGCCACCATCACCCCAACCCCAGTCTCATCAATGATGGTTATAGAGAGATAAGGGCAAAGATTCTCAACCCAAAAAATAGCAAGTATGGAGAGAGGAACCCTTAAGTGAGAAGAGGGGTAGGCAGGGAGGCATTCTTGGATCCACGATCAAGTACATTACCCTGTTCTCTTATTTGGTTCTTGGTCCTCAGTTCAGGCAGTTTTGCTTTTCCTCCAGAATGTCATGATTTCTTCTCTGTGGTTGCCAGGTTCTTCTACTGTATTTCAGTTTTTCTCTAACTCTTCTGAGTCTCAGGATTGGTGCTGATGATCTCCACCATTGCCCTGGACTGCTGCCACCTCTTCCTGGGCTACCACTGTTGGGATTAGATGGGCAGAGATGTAGGTGGTGACATCTTGGGGAAAATCAGAAACCCAAGTCTACTTGCATGTTCTCCTTTCTCTTACCTGTTCTCAGCTTTCTCTATTTCTCTCTCTGTCTTTCTGTCTCTCTCTTTTCCTCTCTCCTCTCTGTCTTTGATTTTCTCTACATCTTTCTCTGTGTTTATCTCTGTCTCTCCATTCACTTAAGCAGATCCATTAGCATCCTATTAGAAACTCAATATAGACAGCCATAGTGGATGGGACAATGAGCACTCTTCTCCAAGAGGTGTCTGCACGTCCAGCTTATCCATGTTCATAGGGACAGCTCTGGTCCTCAATATCCAAAGGCATAGGAGTGAATCCAAACTCCACAGAACAAATCCCTTTAATAAAAGGATTTGTTCTGTAAAATTTGGACTCAGTCAAAAGGTCCCACCAAAGACCTAGAAGGCTACATGTGACCTCGAGCCTGCAGGTTCCCCACCCCTCTCCTAAGCCATTTAAACCATCCTTAACACTGAGTCTTAATCACGCAACCTTAATGAGGTATGAATGAGTTGAATATCCAGAAGAAGTGTCTTCCTTAGGACAAATTAAAGGAACTACCCAGAGTAATCTCAAGGAACTAGTAATGGGCTCTTTTGAGAATTCTCCCTCTTTCTAAGTCAGTGCTAGGTCAATATGAGACAGTGCTACGTTCAGCTGCGGTGCCAAGATCATGAAGTCCAATGGCAAGAACTCAAACATTTATGGTTTTTCACAACCACAGTCCAGGAAGTCTCGCTACTCCTTCAAAAGGTCACGGCTGAAGAATTCCTTCCTGTGACATTTCATAGACTCTCCTGAATTTGGAGATGAACTTTGCATTAAAGGCTCATTTAAGAGAGCTTACTGTCACAACACATCAGAAAATTGAAGTTGGGGGTGGCAGAAAAACTGTCATTATCACTGGTACAGCCCTTCAGCCAAAATCTTCTCAGAAGTTCCAAGTATAGCTAGAATGTGAATTGGAGAAAAAAAAAGTCCGTGGCAAGTATGTAGTCTTTATTACTCAGAGAAGAATTCTTCATAAGTCAACCAGAAAAATTCATACAAAAGAGCTAAGATAAAGGGTCCCATGAGCCATACTCTGACCACTGTGCATCATGTAATACTTTGACTTCCCAAATGAAATGGCTGGCAAGATCATTTGCATGAAACTAGATAGCAGCATACTCATAAAAGTCCATTTGGTTAAAGCCCAGCAGAACAATTTGAAGCACAATATAGAAACATTTCCAGGCATTTATAAGAAACTGACAAAGATGTTAATTTTGAATTCCCAAAGTTTCAAATATAAATGCAGAAATGATTAAAATCCATTATTCATTTTAAAAAGGTGCTATTAATGGACATGTCCAAACCTTTCATAGCGCCCTTGTACCTTCTCAATCATTTCATGAAAATGTGATTTAATCACTCCATGGAAATGATTATTTATTTATGGAAATAAAATGAGTTTTCTTTTCAAACACTGGTATCCTTTAACCTTCAATTTCATCAAGTGAATCCCCTGTAATAGGTAAAACCTTGTGTTGCCAAGATACTTCATTCTCCTCATGGACTACTTTCACTTTCTCCTAACGGGTGACTCCCTGTCTTATATGAGACTGAGCCTTGTCTGTAGATCCAATACTTTCAAAACAACCTATTCCTAAAACACACTCTCCCTGTAACCCCAACCTTTCCTTCCATTCTTCTGTGCTCAAAAAATCAAGCCATTATCCTGTGCTCCTTACATTCTCAGTCCGGCCCCCATCACAATCATTTACTCAATTTTTAAAAATAAACTTTTGTTGCTATCTTTTGTTATTAACATCAGTCAATAAACATTAAGTGCCTACTATGTGCTGGCACTATGCTAAGCATTAGAGAGGCAAAGAAAGGGAAAAGACATCATTTGCGTTTCCCACTGTATTCTGCTATCCTCTCCCTATCTCCTTCCAGAAAGCTATCCCGTATAACAAAGAATAAACATGAGACGGAAAAGAGTTTAGTAAGACTAACTTAATATATTTATCAAATGATTTATTTTCTATTTCTGCTCTCTTCTTAATGGCAGGGGTGAGAAGGAAATCATTCCATGCTGTCCTGCCCTTCCACCTGGTCTTTCTTCTCCTTTCTTCGATGTTCCAGGCCTCCCACACTGTCTACCTTAGTATTCCCTGGTATGATGTTCTCTGCTAAGGCATCACCTCTCTGCAACCAGCTCCACGCTTCCTTATTTCTATGGATGGTGAAGCTAATCATTCACACAGACTCTCAATGTCTGAGTCATCTTTGACTTCTTTGTGACCTCACCCTACATACAATCAGTCCCCAGGCTTGTATCCACCCTTTATTTTCTATTCCCAAAGTTACCAGTTTAATTCAGTTCCTTATTACTCCATACCTGTCCAATATCAAGTATCCCCTAACGGGTCTCTCTGCCTCTTGTCTTTGTCCCCTCTGATCCAGCATGCTCAGCCTTGATACTTTTGCCTCCTTGTAGAACCATACCCATATCCGCACTCCTGTGTACAGGGAATTCCAGTGCCCTTCTTTTGTCTGCCAGATAAAGTAACAACTCTTATTTGGCATTCAATGCCCTCTACAGATTGGATCCAAACCAGTTTTCCAACACTATCTTCTATTTTCTTCCTGTGGAGAAGTAGCATGGGAAGATACAGAGAGAGTGGTACTTTGAGTCAGGAAATCCTTGGTTAAAACCTTGTCTCTATCATATACTGTGTGATCATGGGCAAATCTCTTAACTCTCAATGCTCCAGGTACCTTCCAAATACTATAGATTACAGAGCAGTGACTATTCTGTGTGTTCTCCACCTGATAAAATTACAAGCCTGAATAAACAAAACCATCCTTCATAAGTCACCCTAAAGTCCTGGCAATAGACTGAGTCAGCCTTCCAAGGAACAGACTAGCTAGGTGTGTGGAAGTTTATTGTGATGTTTCTTGTTTATTTGTTTTCTGTCATGTCTGACTCTTGGTGACCCCAATTGGGATTTGCTTGGCAAAGATACTGGAGTAGTTTGCCCCTTCCTTCTCTAGCTCATTTTACAGATAAGGAAACTGAGGCAGGCAGGGTTAAGTGACTTGCCAGGGTCACACAACTAGTAAGTATCTCAGGCCAGATTTGAACTCAGGAAGATGAGTCTTCCTGACTCCATATCTCGCACTCTATCCACGGTACCCCCAGCTGCTCTCATTGTGATACAATGAGAGAAGTTTATGGATTTGGAGTCAAAGGACCTGGGTTGAACTCTCAACTCTGCCACTTGCTATCTATAAACCAGGGTTGTCACCTAAATGTCTCTGGGACTGTTTCCTCATCTGTAAAATGAGGAAGTTGAACTAGATAATTGCAAAGGTTCTTTCTATCTCCAAGGCTGTGACTAGCAGGTTGACCACTTGAGGCTGAATTCTTGGGTTGTGCATGGCCACATGTGAAATGAATAAAAACAAAAAATGAGCTTCAGGCTTCTTTGATCTCCTTCTGCTTTTACAGTGATAAGAGCAGAATAACAGAAAAGAATCATAGATTTTAGGTCCTCTGTAGACTTTAACCTATTTAGATTCTAAATGTGAATCTATGTTCAACATCACAGAGTGGAAAAAGTACTAAATTCAAAAGAAGAGGCCCAGAGTTGCAATCTGGCCTCTGTTACTTAATACTTATATGAGGTTGAAGGGGCAGCTAGGTGGTAGAATGGACAGAGCACCAGTGCAGGAATCAGGAGGACCTGAATTCAAATCTCACCTCAGACCCTTGACACTCACTAGCTGTGTGACCTTGGGCAAGTCAGTTAACCCCCACTGCCTCATCCTGGGTCATCTCCAGTCACCCTGATAAATATCTGGTCACTGGATTCAGATGGCTCTGGAGGAGAAGTGAGGCTGGTGACCTGCACAGCCCTCCCTCACTCAGAATAAAGTCAAGTGTAAGTCATATCATTATTTCTCTGATGGCATGGTCTTCTTTGTCAACGAAGGACGAACATACACATATGAGGCTGAGCAAGTCACTTAACATCTCAGGGCTTTATACTCCTCATCTTTAAAATGATGTGATGAAAATGGACAGTAATCAATGTCTCTTCCAACTAAATCTATGATCCTATGATATTGGGGACATAGAATCATACTGTTTCTTGACATTCTCACCATAAATAAAAGTACAAAGTTGTAACTACATGGAAGGATGTTTCACAAGTATTCCTTGAAAAGACAAATAAAGGAGTTGGTTCTATCTTGTATCCGAAGGCAATAAACATCATGTAATGCCACATTTAATCATCATTACATATTCACAAAGATCACCAGGAAAATCTTTGTAGCTTATATACCAACAACATCTGTTGCAGGAGAAGAAGAGGAAGAGAAATCCAATGAAGAAATCAATGAAACTCTCCAAATGAAATTAACATATACTTTGATATTTAGTGAAGGAGAAATAAGCATTTTTATAGCACCTACTATGAAACTGACATTGCAGTAAGTGTTTTGTTGTCACACGAATAGCTCATTTGTTCTTCACTGTAGCCCTGGGAGGTAGGTACTTCTTCCTGACCTGTTATAGGGTTTTCTTGGCAAAGATACTGGAGTGGTTTTCAATTTACTTCTCCAGCTCATTTTCTAGCTGAGGAAACAAGCAAACAGAGATTAAGTGACTTGCCCAGGGTCAGAAAGCTGGTAAGAGTCAGAGGAAGGATTTGAACTCTTTCTGACTCCAGACCCAGAGTTCTATCCACTGCACCACCACCTACCTCTAATGAATGACTTCAAACGTAAGGTGGAAATAGGTGTGGATGGTGAGAAATCTTAGGAAATATGGATCAGGAATAAGGAATAAAGTGGATTAAAGAGTTGAAAAATACACAGAAAACTCATCTATATACTGTGAATACTTCCAAAGGAGATGCAGAAGGCACTAGAAAGAGTGAGCTAAAAAATAATATCTCAAATAAATGAGAAATTATAGTTTAGCAAATAGGAAATTACTCATTACTGATGTTAAAATCATTTCTACACCAACTGTTGGTGCTTAGTTTGGCTATAGAATTGTTAAAGCAACGACTAAAATTATGAAATTAGAAGAACAAAAATGAGAAAGATTTGGATTAAAAAAAACTCCATCATGACCTGTTTAATTAAAGCATAAATGAAGGAAAATGGGATGTGGATGGAAGAAAGAATATCAAATGCCTACAATATTTCCAAAGGACAGTTAGGTGGCATGGTGGATAGAGAACCAGACCTGGAGTCAGGAAGACTTCTCTTTCTGTGTTCAAATCTGGCTTCAGATACTTACTAGCTTTGTGACCTCTGGGCAAGTCACTTAACCTTTGCCTCAGTTTCCTCATATGTAAAATGAGCTGGAGAAGGGAATGGCAAACCATCTAGTTTCTTTTCCAAGAAGACCCCAAACGCACAAGGAGTTGGACAATTGTAAACAACTGAGCAATAACAGTTCTATGCAGAAGTATAATCAACATAAATTTAATACCATTGCTGGGAGAACAAAAGGATCCCAAAAGTGCCATAGCGAGGTAAGGTAAAGTAACAAGCATTTATTGCTTCATGCCAGGCACTGTGCCAAGCACTGGGAATACAAACTCAATCAAAAAGAGAGGTACTCCCTGGTCTCCAGGAGATTACAGTCTTATAAAGGAGGACAGCATGTAAAAGGGAGCCATAGATGGGGAGGAGGGAATTAAGGGATACCTGTGCAGGGATGGGTATCAAAGTTCTTAAAGTAAGAAGCAAGACTGAGAGGAGAATGAAGCATGGCAGAAATTAGTTCTTCCCCACAAATTCTGGTCCCCAAAAGAACTCACCAATGGGATAAAAGATCTAACCATTTCAGAGAACAATTTGAAACTATATGCCCAAATGATCCAAGTCAATTCCAAAGGATTCATGATGATGGCAGGGATATATGGTAGGGTTAGAAGGCTCCATAGGTTGAAGAAAATCCCAGGGTGAAAGTTCAGCTAAGTTATGGTGGCAAAGTCATAGAGTTAGAAGAATGCCTAGGAAATAATGCAAATATAATCAACAAGAACTATATTTTTTTGCTGATTTTTGTGAAGTCAGAAAAACTTGGCTTATTTGTCAAGTGGAGAACTATGGCTGCCATATTTGTGAACTATTAATTGCTCCTAACATTTTTGCAGTTTCCCACCTCATCGTCTTTGCTTACATTATTTCTTCCATTGGAATGCTCTTTCTTTCTTGTTGTGACGTTTAAGCAGGTTCAAGAGACATAGTTTCTGAGTAATTTAATCATTTTATTAATAAGACCAGGAAGCTATTGATAAAAGGATAGTCATTTGGCCATTTCTCTTACGCTAAAGACAATCATGGCAGCAGTGCTGTTAGTTTATGTACTTTTCTCCTTTGAAACAGTAGGTGATCAATGGGGCTGAGTGACTCTTCCACAGAGAAATTATCCTACTCAGATCATTGCCACCCTTGGGCTATCTAAACAAAAGGATCTGTCTCACACAAAGTTTAGGTAGAACACAGGAGGCTTCTCCACTCTAGAATAAATTCCTTGCAGTGTTGGGTGGGGTCTGACCAAGATCTAGAAGAGTGAATACAATCTCATTATTAGTAATGTCCTACTTGAAAAAGAAACTTGAACTTAAAGTCAGGACTCCGGAAAAAGAGGGGGAAGCTCTGAATTTCCCCAAGGTATTAGTTATTAATAATAATTTCTCACATTATGCAGATTAATGTCATCTATGTCTAGTTATGTTGTCCAACTAGACAGACAGCCCACACAACTCATTTATCAATATCTGTTGTCTGTATTTGTCTATCTCTGTGTTATCTATATCAATATGTCTTTTTCTATCTACATATCTCTTTTGGCATATTGATGATGAGAGTCTCTAGGTCTTCATAAAATTATTCTTTGACCTCGTCAGATCTTATCATGGTGGGAACATAGGCACTGATGATGGTAGCATGGCATTTTCCTGCAAGTGGCAATTGCATTGTCATGAACTTGTCATTCACTGCTTTTGGCAGGCATACTTGCTGACTAGATTGGTCTTGACTGCAAAATATATGCCACCTTCATGGCACTCCCCATCACTGTGACCACTCCAGAAGAGTTTGTATCCAGCTCCAACTTCAGTAAGCTGGCCTTCATTTGCCAGCCTTGTTTCACTAGGGCTGCTATTTGGATTTGATACCTGTTGAGTTCTCTTGCAACAAGAGCAGTTCATCTTTCAGGTCTACTGAATTTTGTGTTGTCTATTAAGTGTGTGCACATTCTGTGTGCCAGTGGTGAGTAGAATCATCTTTGCAAAAATTTTTGTATATTTTTTTTGTGTTTTGATCACATAATGGGATTCCCTGCATACTGCAGTAATCAGGCCAGGGCTGGGTAAGTAGACAATTTTTAAGGGAATGCCAAGTCCCACTGCTGCTTCCCCTGAGAAACCACCCTATGGCCTAGGTTGCCTGTGTGCAGGGTTGTGACTACGGCTCCCAGTGTATCCACACCTGCTCCTTCATCACTGGCCTGTCACCAAAGGACTTTGAGGCATAATAGTAAAATGGTATGGGTGATGTCTTTGATTCATGCATAAATTGGATTTAAGTGAGGCAGAGTTGCACAAAGTCATCAGCCTCACACTCTCATCCAGAGTCATCATAGTGCAATGGCAGGACAGAGTCAAGATGGCTGGTGATGGCTCAAGATACAGTGGATGACCCTGGTGTCTTCAGTGTCTAATCAAGCTCTAAGTGCTCCACATCACCTGCTTCAGGTGTTTTCATGGCCATTTGAAAAAATTGCTCTCATCTGCCCATTCACCAATGTGTTTGAGACTCCTGGGTTACCCTCACCCTGGTTTGACCCGTCTACCAAAATGGTTCACCAAGGTGTGGCCGCTGCATATACTGCAGCTTCTTGGAGCCACAGGTGAGAGTTGGGTGGAATAGGTGGACATCAGAGGTGGAAAGAGCCTCAAATAGGGCTCGGCAGCCATCATACCTGATATCCTCCCTAAACACATTTTATACCCCACATATATTCATATACATACATATATATATATACACACACATATATATGTATGTGTGTATATGTATGTATATATGTATGTCTATATACACATACACACATATGTGTGTATATATATTATATATATATATATATATATATTTATAAATACACAATTCTGGGTGACTTTAATGCTACAGTAGGTTCAGACTACCAAATTTGGCAGGGAGTCTGAGGGAGATATTGAGTTGGAAACAGCAACAGCAATGGTCATTTACTGCTGAAGATTTGTATATTGCATGACTTTCTCATCACCAACATTGTTTTCCATTTACCTAAATGCAATAAAACTTCATGGATGCACTCTTGCAGCAAACATTGGCATCCAATAGACTATGTAATTGTAAGGAGAAGAAACAGACAAGATGTGAAGGTGACAAAGGCAATGTGTGGGTGCAGAGTGCCGGACTGATCATAGACTTATCCTTTCCAAGCTAAATATTCACATTCATCAAAAGTGCCACCCCCAAGGCAAAATGACTACCAGAAGAATTAATGTCAACAAATTAGAGCTCTTCTGTGAGCTTAAACAATCTGTTGCTAACTTGGAGGGAAAGTTGAGCCAACACATAGTTGGCAATTGTGGAGCAGAAAAGGATTGGGCAGGTTTCAGAGATTTGGTGTACAGCACTGCATTTGCTCATCTAGGTCAGAACACTCAAAAACAGCAAGACTAGTTTGATGAAAATGATGGGGAAATTCAGAAGCTGCCAAACAAAAGTGAGAACTCCACAGGATATACCAGCAAGACAGTTCATCCACCTCTAAGAAGGCATTTAATTCCATCAAAAGCAAAGTATAAGTAAAGCTTAGAGAGATGCAGGATTCCTGGCTCAGTAAGAAGGCAGATGAAATTCAACTTTATGCTGATAATAACAATCCAAAGTGCTTTTATGATTCCCTGAAAGCTATTTATGGAACAAAAACCTATGGTGAATCACAATTACTCAGTGCTGATGGAGCCACATTGATTAGTGATAAGGACATGATCCTGGAGAGATGGGCTGAACACTTCCATAGTGTTCTCAACAGACTATGATCAATCAAGGCTAAGGCCATTGACAATTTACCTCAGGTTGAAGTCCGTCCCTCCTTAGCTGAATTTCTAACTGAAGAAGAGGTTTTGAGGGTCAGTAGGCTCCTTTCATGTGACAAGGTAGCTGATGCTGATTTTTTCCAGCTGAGATTTACAAGGTTTACAAAAGTTGATGGAAATTTTCCAGGTTATATGGCAAGAGGAGATCATCCCCCGGGAGTTCCAGGATGCTTCCTTTGTTCATCTCCATAAAGGTAAAGGGAATAGATTGTCCTGCGACAATCACAGGGGCAGGGAGGGTCGGGTCGGGTCGGGTCGGGTCTCTCTCTCTCTCTCTCTCTCTCTCTCTCTCTCTCTCTCTCTCTCTCTCTCTCTCTCTTTCTCTCTCTCTCCTGGCAAAATTCTTGTTAGAGTCCTCCTTAATAGGCTGATCCTTCACCTGGAAGATGATCATATACCTGAGAGCCAGTGTGGTTTCAGAAAGGGCTGAGGAACAGACAACATGGTGTTTGCTGCCCCAAAACTCCAGAAGAAATGCTGGGAGCAGAGCAGGGGTCTGTACACAATGTTTGTAGATCTGGCCAAGACCTTTGACACTGTTAGTCGTGACAGCTTATGGAAAATAATGTCAAAATTTAGTTGTCCAAAGAAGGTCATCAGTATTGTACACCAATTTGATGATGGCATGTTTGCCCAGGTTCTGGATAATGGACAATGCTCTCGTGCCTTCCCAGTCACCAATGGAGTGAATCAGGGCTGTGTGCTTGCTCCCATGCTTTTCAGCATGATGTTCTCAGCCGTGTTGTCAAATGCTTTCAATGAGGGTAAACACAGCATCAAGGTCAACTACCATACTGATGGTAAGTTCTTCAATTTGAAAAGGTTACAAGCCAAGACCAAAGTGGAGGAGTGTTGGTGCATGATTTTCTGTTTGCAGATGATTGTGCACTCAATGCAGCCTCTGAAGCTGAGATGCAACAAAGTATGGATCAATTCTCTGCTGCTTGTGAAAACACAGGCGCTCCATCAGCCACCATCACACCATCCATATGTGGAGCCATCAGTTACAGCAAATGGAGAAGTTTTGAAGGCTGTGAATAAGTTCACTTACCTTGGTAGTGTACTTTCCAGGGATGTACACATTGACAGTGAGGTTGATGCATGCATTGACAGAGCTAGCTCAGCATTTGAGAGACTCCAAAGAAAGGTTTTGGAGAGAAGAGGTATTAGACTGACTACCAAACTGAAGGTCTACAGAGCCGTTGTGCTGACTTCATTGTTGTATGCCTGTGAAATATGGACAGTTTACCAGTGCTATGCCAGGAAACTGAATCACTTCCATTAGAACTGTCTTAGGAAAATTCTGAGGATCACCCGGCAAGATAAAGTACCAAATACTGAAGTCCTTGCTTAAGCTGAACTGCAGAGCATTCAAACTATGCTTCTGATGAACTGGTCATGTTGTTTGAATGCAAAATGTATGTTTGCCAAAAAGACTATTTTATGGAGAAAAACGTGGGGCAGGTGATCATGTGGTGTTCAGAAAAAAGGATGCAAGGATACTCTCAAAGTGTCTCTCGAGAACTTTGAATTGAACTGTGTGACATGTGAGATACTAGCACAGGACTGCTCAGTGTAGTGGGCCCACATCATAAAAGGTACTGTGTTCTATGAGCAAAGCAGAATTGATAAAGCCCAAAGGAAATGTAGGATGCACGAATTTGGAGTAACCACCCCAAATATTCACGCAGACTATCTGTGCCCAATCTGTGGTAGAGCATTCCAAGTTTGTATTGGTTTGATCAGCCACAGTCGGGAACACTGAAACTTCTCTTTATCTTGGAGATGTCATTCTGGTCCTCTGAGAACAAAGCACAACAACCAACCATCTTCATATCTATATCCACCTATCTATCTTGGACAAAAATTACAGATGGACAAGTTGGGCCCAGAATTAAACAAGAAGAATGAAAGTAACATGGCTTGTAAGAAATGACAAAGCTCACTAAATTACCCCATATTTCTCCCAGAAACAATGGCCTCCTTTTTAAAAATATCAATAGTCTAGGGGGTCCAAAGTGAACAGTAGAGAAGTCCCAGATTAAGGATGAGTTGTTTTTGTTGTTTAGTCATTTTCAGTCATGTCTGACTCTTTGTGACCTCATTTGAGGTTTTCTTGGTAAAGATACTGGTGTGAGTTGCCATTTGCTTCTCCAACTGATTTTACAGATGAAGAGCTAAGGTAAAGGGGGTTAAGTGATTTGTCCAGGGTCACACGGTTAATGTATGAGTCTGAATTTGAACTCCAGCCATCCTGACTTCAGTCAGGCCCAGCCCTCTATCCACTGTGCCATCTAGCACCCCACGTAACACACTGCTGGGCCAATATTTGGAATTTCTCTCTACTTTCAGGTTCTGATTTCACTTGAAATTCTTAGCTGTTTACTCTCTATGAAGAAAAGCTGGTTCCACCATCTTTTTTTTTTTTTTAGCTCACTGTACAAAAACTTAGCCTTTATTCAGTTTTTATGTCTTCCACATAGTCACTATCAGGCTAAGGAAATTCCCTCAGGTACTTTACTCTCATGTAAAGAGCCTGTCATTTACCTGAGCCTTGGCTATAGTAGATCTTTTTTCTTCACAAAACATATCTTTGCCCCCAAAGTCCAAGGTCCTTTGGAACTTAGATAAGCTAGCTAGTAGTTGGCGATGAGTACACCTGCATTTAATCTGTCTTTAACTTCTCCCTTTTATTCACTGGGGGTTAGGTCTCTGTCAATCCATCCATCTTTCAGTAAACATTTATTAAGTGCCTAATATGTGCCAGGAATTGTGCTGAGCCCTGATGGTACAAAAAGCGGAAAAAGATAGTCCCTGCCCTCAAGGATCTTATAATCGAATGAGGGAAACAACAAGCAAAAAAATATAGGTTTGCAAGCCACAAATAGGTTAAATAGGAAATAAATAGTGGAGCAAAAGCCACAGGATTAAAAGGGGTTGGAAAATGATCCTTGTAAAAGAATGTAAAAACAAAGACCCCAACATACACATAAAGGTCTACTGTGTAGGACCTTAGATCTGCTTTTCTAAAAGGAAAGATAACTTTTGAGGGAGAAACAATCACTTTAATCAAGCACATGTATCATTCCCTCAGTTCAGGGGAAAAAGTCAGCACCCTGAACTTCAGAGAAAATACAAACAGAGAAATCAAGATCAACAGACAGGGCTTCCAGCTTCCTGACCATAAGCAATACCTACATCACAAATCAATGGACAGATCCAACTGTCTGACCATACATACATAGTTACCAGAGGGAGAAGCCCAACATCTGCGTTTTCAAAGCCAGGGGGCTCCTTAGTGGCTTCCCAGAGTCTCATCTGGCACACAAACATTTTTCCAAGAACTAGGCCTCAAAATAAAACATCATCTCAAAGTATTTATAAGTTTTTCAGAGTCAGAGGGCATCACAACCCTTGACAACCAGTGAATTAGAAATTAGCAAAACGTATGGGCCTCCCCTAAACAAGCTTTCTTTAGTGGGCAGGCCCATCAATGGGTGAGGAAGATCTTTAACTCTCTGATTAGCATTACAAAGAGGAGATTTTAATGGATACTAAAAGGAAGCAGGGAAGTCATTAGGTAGAGCTGAGTAGGAAAAGTATTCTAGGTATGGAAAGATAGAGAAAATGCTTAGAGTTTAGATAGGATATTTTGTTCCAGGAACAGCCTGGATACAGTGTCCAGGAGACCACCTTCTCAGGCCTCTATCTGACTTTTTCTTAGAAGCTCATTTTAACTCCTGTTTAATCCTTAAAAGGATTAAGTCCTTTCTGATCCTACAATTCAGTGATTTTGCTTTACCTAAACCATTTTAGGAGGGCTTTACCAAAGAAGCTCCAAATGTTATATAAGTCTTTGGCCCTTAGGTTCTCCCTGAGTGATTCCTTGGGTCTCTCATGTAGATGAAAGGGTAAAGAAAAGGCCAGGAAAATTTCCAGGTGGAATTATAGCAAGGCATTCCCTTTTAGCTTAATTCTTTGTCCCATATATCTGTCTCTGTTATGTCTATTTGGCCTGCAACAAACATCCATATGAGGTTTCATTCATTCATTCATTCATAATGACTTGAATGGTGTATCATGACAATTAAAAGAAATTCAACAGAACAAATTGGTAAGAACAACGTATTTTTGATCAGTTCAGATTATGTTTTTTCTAAATATGAAAGATTCACCTCCTCCTACCCAACATGAGATTTTTATCTTTACTAATAGTCACTTTACTAAATATAATTTATGCATACCATATCATCTTGTAAAATACTTCAATGAAATCATATTTCAAAGGATTTCTGTGCTGAAATGTCCAAGTTAGAGCCAGCTTTAATATCCACAGCCAGCCTTAACTCCCTGGGTCCCAGGTTTCCCATAGACCTCTCTATCTCAAACCCATTGGCTCCTGGAGTCATTGGTTCAATGGCTCAGTGTCTCATGGCTGAGTCCTTCTCTCTACCTTTCTGGATCACAAGACTCCTCTATGTCATATATACCTCAAAGTGGCTCCTCAGCCTTTTTGTAGACTTTCTGAAGCAGTCTATGCCTACTAGAGTTTGGGACAACTCTAATTGTGAGGAAGGAGAACTTCTTTTTTTTTTTTTTTTTTTTAAATATCAAGCCCAGATTGGTTACTCTGCAATTTCTACCCATTGCTTCTACCTTTACTCTCTGGGGACCAAGTAGAATGAGTCTAATGTCTGTTCCAGATGAGAGGCCTTCTAATATTTGAAGACAGTGATCATTGCATCATAGATTTGGTGCCAAAAGTGAGCTTTGGGGCCAACTTACGTTTTTTTTTTTAATTTTTGATTACTTTGTTTTGCTTTTCATTATTTCCTACCTCACTCACCCCAATTTCCAGGTTGAAACTTCCCTTATGCCAAAGCTAAAGTTAAAGCAAAAACATCCAATACATAAACAATATCATGAACTGCAACATATACAATGGTGTGCCTTAGTTCTCCATTTCTCTGCATAAAGGATTAAATATGTTTCATGAGGGAAGCTTTTAGTTGTGTCTAATATCTCCCATCTTGAGGGGTGAGGGAGGAGGGCAGGAGAAGAAAAAAAGTTCCATTATAACTTTATTATATATTTAAAAGGAAAAGAAAGTTTCACATAACAAATTTGCAGTTTCATATGCAATCCTCTTTTCTATTTTGCTTAATCATGGAAATGCTTATTTTATTTCTTAAGTTCAGAATAAATAAATGGATGAATGAGTAAGTGAATAAATGAAATTAACTCCATTTTACAGATGAGTAATCTTGAGGTTTTCAAGATTAGGTTATTTGTCCAGGGTCTATCTAAGCAAGTGTCTAAGATGAGATTGAAACATAGGCCTTCCTGAGTTCAAGTTCAGCCTTCTATACAGTAGAAACAGATGGAATTTACTAGAAACTGTTCTTTAAAATTGAGCTAAATATGTGAGTGAGACTATAATTCAGGTAAAACTGCAAGAAGGAGCTCCTTAGTATTTAAATATTGATCTTCCCTGTAAAGAAATACAGTTCCTTGCTTTGGAAAACTAATTGAGGCTCCGTGATAATTAATAACTACACCTTCATAATGAGAGGCTGCCAATCACTCTGTCAGAATGTTTACGGCTGAAATGCTATCTTAAAAGGTCTATTCATTTAGCTAATGATCTAAGTTAAATTTAACCTGTGTCTCAGGGGCTCGAACGTAATTCAGAGAACAGGAGAGAGAGGCAATCTTGTTTTTAGAACTCGTTTTTCATGGTTACTAATCATTGATCCTTTTGTTACCTCCCAGCACACCCAATTCCCACATCTCTCCTCCTCTTACACAGAGTTAAAGCTTAGCAGAAGCTCCCCAGAACACTTAAGCAAAATTAACATAAATTTCAACAGCATCAACTTCTGTGCATTTTTCTTCACTTGTCCCACATGACCCAGCTTGGTAAATAAAACCTTTCCTTTGGGAAAAAACAAACTTTTACAGCAATTTATCTAAATTCTTGAGTCCCTTTGCAAATAAAAAAAGTTCACTATTTAAAGCAAATTAAATGAGAAAGCAATTGTTATGCATTAGACACAGACTTCCAGTAAGATCTAATTTTTTCAAAAAACTTATTCCCTTCTTGCATAGAAACATCAAACTGTAACAATTTTTATAATGTATATATGCATTTTTCAAAAGTCTTCTGACATTAAAAAAAAAGGGAAAATGGCCTATTTGTACAAAAATATTTATGGGAGCTCTTTTTGTGGTGAGCAAGGATAAGGAATCAAAGGGACTCTTATCAATTGAGGAATGGCTATACAAGCTGTGTTATATGACTATAATGGAATATTATTGTGCTATGAGAAATGACAAGTGGGATGATTTGAGAAAAACCTGGGAAGACTTACATGAACTGATGCATAGTGAAGTGAACAGAACCAGGAGAATGTTGCACAGTAACAGCAATATTGTCTGATGAAGAACTGAATGACTTAGCAACACAATAACCCAAGGTAATCCCAAAGGACTAATGATGAAATGTACTGTCTCCCTCCAGAGGAAGAACTGATATTGACTGAATATAGACTGAAGCATATTTTTCGCTTTCTTTCATTGTTTTCTTTTATTCAAGCCTTCTTAAACAAATTGATTAATATGGAAATGTTTTACATAATTGCACACGTATAACCTATATCTGATTGCTTACTAAGAAAGAGGGAAGGAAGGAAAAGAATTTGGAAATCAAAACTTAATATATGTGTTAATATTTTTTAAAGAGACTTCTGCTCAGTTTTTCTTTATTATGTGCAAGGAATCCAACTCTCTTAATTGCTAAAAGTGAGAATTTTGAGGCTTCCAGAAAGGAATCTGGAACAACGTTAGAATCTTCAGCTCTAGAATGTCAAAAACTATATTGGATATTTTCGTCAAAGTGACTTGGATAGGGGTGGGGAAGCTGACTCTTAGGCTGAGACCTTGGCTGCAATAAACAGTGTAATAGAAAGCCAATCCCAAACAAAAGATTGAATCAGGTGATAAATAAATCAGCAAGCATTTATTATGTGACAGGTACTGTACTAGGTGCTGAAGTACACATTCAAAGAACGAAACCATCTCTGGGTCCATGAGTTAAGTTTCATTACTTGTAAATTTCAACAAAAAATTTTTATATTGAATGTGTACAAGCCTTTATGTTGAATACTAAGGACAATCCAAAGACCCTGGGGGTGGTGGGGTTGGGTTGGAGGGGGATAGCACGCCATAAGAGAACTACAAAACTAAACACAATACTAAACTGAATGTTACAGTACAAGGCACCATAGGGGTGTGCTGGAGTCATCTAACTGGCTTTTGATACCCAATTGTTTGAGACCCAAAATTGTGTGCATTTATACCTCAGAAATCAGGAATCACTACAAATTATGGCTTGATTTATTGTTTTGCTGATTATCTAGACTTAATAAAGTGCAAGAGGGAATGTTAATGATGGAAATTAAACTGTTAAACTTGTACCAGCACTCCCCTGCATGATAGGCATATTAATAGACTGCTGGTGGAGCTGTGAAGTGGTCTATTATGGAAAACGTTCTGTAATCATACAAGACTTACTAACCTGTATATATCCTTTGTCTGAGTGATACCACTGCTAAGGCTATACTGTGAAAGGGTGGGGCATCTGAGGCCTTGAGGCCACATGTGGCCTTCTAGGTCCCTGGGTTCTGCCTTTTGAAAGAGTCCAAGTTTTACAGAAAAAAAATCCTTTTTTAAAAGGGATTTGTTCTGTGAAATTTGGATTCAGTGAAGGGCCGAAATTGAGGACCTAGAAGGCTACATGTGGCGCCAAGGTTGCAGGTTCTCCACCCCTGCTGAGGAGATCAATGTCATAGAGAAAGGTCCCACTTCTACAAAAATTTTTGTAGCAATAATTTTTGTTAGAGTAAAGAACTGAAAGGAAAGTAGGCACCCATCAACTGAAGAATGACTGAATGAAACATAAATATTGTAGATGCATACAATGACTGATACTGTGCTATAAGGGCAGCTAGGTGGTGCAATGGATAGAATATCAAGCCTAGAGTCAGGAAGACAGGAGTTCAAATCCAGCCTCAGACACTGACTAGCTTGTGTGTGGCCCTGGTCAAGTCACTTCACCTTGTTTGCCTTAGTCTCTTTATCTGTAAAATGGCCTGGAGAAGGACCTCAAAAGGGTCAGGAAGAATTGGATATGACTGAAATGACTCATAAGGAATTAAAAATATGAAGAATTTAGAGAAACTTGACAACGCATATGATTGATGCAAAACAAGGTGAGCAGAACTGGGAAAACACTTGACACAATGACCTCAATGTTGTAAAAGCAAAAACACTGGAAGACCTTAGTGGGGATCAAAGCAAGGATTACTCATGACTTCTGAGAACTCCTGCCAAAGCACTTCTCCCCTCCTTTTGCAGAAGGTGGTAGACTACAAGGTGCGGAATAATTAACATATATTTTCAGGCATGGACATTTTTTTGCTTGATTATACTTTTTACAGAGGAAGCTTCTTGGGTTTGGGGGTGGTGAGCCTTCGAAAAATAATAGTGATATAAAAAAGAAAATACAATAATAATCATTTAAAATAAGTGGGGAAAATACATGACAGCTTCAAAGTGAGAAGTGGTGTTCAATTTTCATAGGATTTAAATTGATGTATTGGTAAGCACCCCGACATACACGGGGTGAGGCAGGCTGCTATCTCAGGTTCTTAGATTTACATTTATAAAAGGAAAGGCAATTTTGAGGGGTCAGCAATCACTTTAATTAGTTCAACCAATTGCTTCCAGACACTTCCTTTTATGTTACATTTCCAAAGCTACCAAGCCTCCTATCTATTCAACAAACAAAGAAAATAAAGAGAAATAAAAACCAACAGACAGGGCTCTACTGCCTGAATCAAAGCAAATATACACTTTACATACACCCCTGGACTGAAAAAGCCTATACATCTGAGCAATGTGGGGAGGTCTGAACATGGCCACTCAGAGTCTCAACCAGGTAATTACAAGATCCTTCTCAAGAATCTCCAAAGTAAAATACCAACCTCCCAGTATATACAATGAAGGCTTGGCTCCTGACTGGCTCAGTCAGTAGGTACAAAACCTACTCATGACTCAGCACAGCTGCAAACCATCAGGGCTCAAAGGAAACTGAACCCTCAGATGCTCACAATTTAGCCTGAGCTGGGAAAGAACTCCAAAAAGAAAACAAATCCCACTTTGCTTGCTGTTACAACTGAAAAGATTAACTCTTGACCCCTGGTTTATTCTTTCTCAGAATTAGACCTTCCTAGTTCCTCTGCCTAAGAACTATAAAATACAGGGATTTGCCATGAGATGAATGATGGTACCTATGAGGTTAGACTGTGGCTAGATGTGAATAACGAAGAGATTAACACAAATAATAATTACATATTTTCTGTATGTCACTATCAATGGATAGAAACTGGTTTGACTGGTGTGGCCCCAGCCCCCCCCAGGACACCAATATGTCAAGGATAATGAACCCACCCATATACTGGGCATTAACCCCTTGGAGCATCTTGCAATGGTATTGTTAAGGTTAAATTTCCTGTGTCCCTGATTTCTATTTTCTCTGCTTCTCATTCTTCTTACTTTCTTTTCTTCTCATTCTTATTACTTTATTAGAAAACATCTGCACTTTCTAGAAATAAGAGGGCAGTCTCCCATTAGCATCATACTTTCTCTTTGTCTCAAATGATATATAATAGTAAGACTTGTGTGGCTCTGAATTTTCCCTGGACCATGGATGCCCATTGTGCCCCTTCTCCTGCAGCCCACTGTGGGGGCATCGAGGCTGCACACAGAGACTGCTAGTTACTGTTCTCCTCTTGTGACTAGCAACAGTTTGTTAAAGCCATCTCTGTGTGGGATGTTACTTTTCACCCGCATTCCTCTATTGGTCAGTGCTTGGAATGCAGGAGACAAAGAGGTTTTGAATATAAGGTACTATTAGAGCTGGTTCTATTAGAGATAGCACTTTAAAAGGTAAGATTGTTTCATTTCCCGCCCCCCTTTGAATCCTTAGTGCCTAGAGCAACATCTTAAACATAGTAGACAACAAGTAAATATTAGTGAAATTAAAGACTATAGTAGAGCCATAACCAAGAATTTCCATGCCTGGGCCAAATACCAGAAGCCACCCCTGGGCAATTGGCAGAAAGAGGACTTGGAGGATGAGGCCAACCTCCCTGCTTCCCCCTTAGAGAATCAGAAAACTACAAGGTTGCTTATTTTTTAGCCCAAAAGTATCACATTATTTGATAACTTCCTTTTTAAACTAATTATAATTGATAACTGGGTGCCAAGGAAAATTGTTTTCTCACATTTGGTATCCAAGAGTTTGGTTACCAGGGTTGCAGAGGAGAATTGGTAACCCACACAGCAACACATAGGTGATTTGGAGAAGACTGAAGGGTGGTTTGAGGACAACGGCCCCCAAACCCTTAAAATATGATGTGAGAGCTCAAGGGACATGCTACCAGCTAGTCCTTTTTCTTAATTTTATAGAGGAAGAAACTGAGTCCCCAGAGCAGGGGGAAGGCTAATGCTTACTGAAATTAAGACTTAGCTGAGGTGGAGTCAAATCTTTTTGACATTTAAATCTCAGGCTCATCTGAAAGTGACTCCTTCGCCCGTTCCCTTTATTTTACAAGAGGAAGAAACAGAGACCTAGAGTTAGTGTCAAACCCAGGACTAAACACAGTTCTTCTAACTCCCAGTCCAATGCTCTCTCAACCATCTTGCTGGTCCAAGACTAGGCCTTTCTCCCACCTGGCAACCCCTCCCCCAATGCTGCCAGGAAAATCGTTAGAAGAGCTTGAGTCCTGCCAACCTCTTTCCCTGCCTGAAGAATCCCAGGAGAAAATTAAGTGGTTTTGCAAAGCATAATTCCCTCCACTTTTACCATCCTGCTACCCGCCCATCCCAACCTGTCCCACCACCAGGCTCACCCTCATATTTATCCTAAGGATAAGATATCAATCCCTAAGAAACTCTGGGACCCCTATCCTGTTCTGACTAGCAATCTTTAATCATGACCTGCCTGCAAGGTAGACTCTGGATAATCTCTGTGGTTCCCAGCAGTTTCTAACTGCCCCTGTTCCCAGTTCTCATCACTAAACTTCCCTGCCTTGAGTCAGATAGTGTATTGTTCCAAATTTCAATTCCTTGACTCTGAATAAATGCCTTTATTTATTGAGTACTTTGTTGATCTGGTTTTTAAACAGACTTGACAAAGAGTACGACTGTTGTCCATGTAATGAGACAAATGTGTCATTCCCGTGGGGCTATGAGCAAAGCAGGGTATAAATACCACCACAATATCATCACGTATCTTTCTATCACTTTTTTATAGGGTGTGTCCTGATTCCTCATAGTCACTGGATTTGACTCCAGTTATCTCTCATACTAGAAGGTCTAAGTTCCCAGAGATAGACCATTACCTCATAGTTACATTCAAATTCTTTCAAGGTCTTAGGGATAACTCTGTTGAAGGAAAATAAATTTTTTCAACTCACTATTCTAGCTCTTGAGTCCCATCCATTGCTTTTTCTATGTATACTACCAGGTACCCACAATAATGAATGTTTGGATCTTAACTATCACCATTTAGTTAAGAATAAGTCAAGTCTACTGGCATTTTTAAAGTACCTATTACATGCCAGACACTGTACTAAGTAGTTGGGATCCAAAGAAATGCAAAAAAAAGTTTCTACTCTCAAGTAGCTCAGTCTAATGGGGGTGACAACATGAGAAAACAAGTAGGTACAAATAAGGTACATACAGGATAAGTTGGGAAGGGTCTTAGAGAGAAGTCACTCAGATTAATGAGGGCTGGGAGGTAAGAATTTAGATGAGTCTTGAAAGAAACCAAGGAAGTTAGGGGGCACAGTTAAAGAGGGAGAGTATTCACTGTATGGGGGACAGCCACTGAAAACACTCAGAGTAGGGGAATGGATTGCCATGTACAAGATACAGCAAGGACAACAGCCTTGCTGGATTGCAGAGTATCTAGGGGAAAATAGGGCATAAGAAGACTGGAAAGGTAGGAGGAGATCAGGTTATGCGGCCTTTAAAAGCCAGATGACTTTAAATTTGATCCTTGACGTAACATCTTTTGAGTGAATATTTATTAAATAAGAGGAGTGATATGGTCAGACCTTCATTTTAGGAAGATCAATTTGACAGCTCAATAGAGGATATATTGGGGTGGGGAAAGACAGTGGGAGGGAGAATAACCTCTTAAGATCATCCACATGTGAGTTCATAAAGGCTTGCACCAAGGTAGTGACAAGGAGAGAAGGAGACATAGGAGAGATGTAGTGAGGGAAGAAATGACAGGAGTAATCAGTTATGGGTGGGGGAGAGGTGAGTGGAGTGGAGGATTTAATCTAACCTGAGTGCCTGGGAAGATGGTGATATCCTTGATAGTAATAGGGAAGTTAGGAAGATGAGAAACCTTGGGAATGAATTATAATGAGTTCAGTTTGGGGCACGTTGAATTTAAGCTGTCTACAGGACATCCAGTTTGAGTTAAATTAGAGGGAGCTGAAGATGTGAGTCTGGAGGTTGGGAGAGAGTTCATGCTAGACAAATAGATATGAGTCATCTGAATACACATGATCATTGAAATCAGGGGGGTTGATGAGATAACCAGATGAAATAGTTCTCAAGAAGTAAAGAGAACCCAGGGTAGAGTCTTGGGGGGAAACCCATAATTAGCAGGTATAATACACATAAAGATCCAGCAAAAAAGACTGGGAAAGAGCAGCACAAGGAGAGAGCAGTGCCATAAAAACCTAAAGAGAAGAGAGAAGGAGAATTGAGAAGAAGAATTATGGGAAGGAGGAGTGAAAGACTGCCCAGAAGTCAAGAAAAGGTCGTTGGATTTGGCAATTAAGAGGTCATTAGTAACTTTGAAGAGAATGATTTTGGTTGAAAGATGACACTGAAAGCCAAATTACAAAGAGTTAAGAAGAGAGTGACAGAAAAGGAAATAGAGGCATCTATTATAGAAAGCCTTCTCAAAGAGTTTAGCCAAAAAG
Source organism: Bettongia penicillata ogilbyi (assembly GCA_023548195.1). NCBI lineage: Eukaryota > Metazoa > Chordata > Mammalia > Diprotodontia > Potoroidae > Bettongia > Bettongia penicillata. Next base: position 493,591 of record JAJHZJ010000849.1, on the reverse strand, counting down.
AAGGCAGGAGAGATGTAGGACAGTAGCTGGCAGGGGTAGACATATCAAAGGAGGGTTTTTTGAGGATGGAGGAGACCGGAGCATGTTTGTAGGCAGGAGGGAGGCATCCAGTAGGTAGGGGAACTGTTGAAAATTTGTGAGAGAGTAGGGAGGATAGAGAGGCAATCTACTGGAATTTGGAATTTGTCTTTCGTCTACTACTATCGCCCCCTTCACAATACTTTCTCTTCTTATATCACTTTCCTTTCCTTCCCAGGGACCCAGAGTCTTCAGTCTTTTTCCTACTTTGACCTTTTTCAGAACCTACTTTTAGGTTTCCTATCCTGGAGAGGACTAATAAGAATTAATTAGTGATTGCTACAGCTTCATGTACTACATTTTATTATGTTCAATATGCTGCTGGAAGGATATCTGCATTTTACCATACCACACCATGCCATGCCACGCCACACCATGCCATACCACACCACACTATATTAATACCAGCAGGCAGCTTAGGCGGTACACTGGATAGAACACCAGGCCTGGAGTCAGGAAGATTCATCTTCCTGAGTTCAAATATGGCCTCAAGCACTTACTGGCTGTGTGACCCTGGGCAAGTCACTTACCCCTTCAGTTTCCTCATTTGTAGAATGAGCTGGAGGAGGAAATGGCAAACCTCTGCAGTATCTTTGCCAAGAAAACCTCAAATGGAGTCATGGACAGTCTGATTGAACAACAAATTAATACCAAGAAATACATCTTTAATGGTAGAATTTTAGGTATCCTCGACAAGCTGGTCTTGGAAATATATTTTTGAGCTTGGGACCTTGCTGACATCTCCCAGTATAAAACACTAGTTACTAAATATGAATATCCTTCTCATACTGTGCACAAAAGCTTCACTCTTTTATTTTGGAAATTTTGACTGTACCATCACTACTTCTTTTCCCCACTCCCATGAAAGCCATAACAAGTAAAACCAAGCAAATTCACATTGTGTCCGAAAATTGCCACTCATTCAAGATAATAGGGATTCTACTCACTGCATCCAGTTCTTGTAAATTCAGTTAGTACTGGGGTAATTAGTGAGTACACACTTAGAAAAAAACAGCTGCGAGATAATAAATGCCCAGGGTAAATCACAACCTTGGATCATAGGCTTTGACTTTCTTGGTCTCTTTGGGTAAATTAAGTCATCTATGTTATTCAGTTATTGGGCAAAACTGACTCTCCATTAATTTTTCCATCTCTTTCCTGCTAGGCCAGGGATGGAGAACCTATGGCATCGAGGGCCATATGTGGTCCTTTGGGGCTTCGAGTGCAGCCCTTTGATTTGGATTCAGACAAAGGGTTGAACTTGTGGACCTAAAGGGCCACATGTGGCCTCAAGGCCACCCCTGTCAGCTAGGCCTTTTTGGCAGAGGAGTTTCTCTCATCTTTAATAAGTCTCCATAGGCTATAAGAGTGTTTCTTTTCCCTGAAACTAAACCTAGAAACAAATGTGGCAATATATCTTTTCCCCAGGAGGATCCCATTTCAGCCAATTAGCTCTCTGCAAAAATTTAAGTTTAAGAAGAAAAGCTCTGTGTAAAGTTTTGATGAAAAACCTGACTATCCCCATTTATACCCCTCAAACCAAAGAAAGAATGAAATGATAACGTAGGCAAAGGTCTGAGATGCTTCCTCTTTTTCAGGCAGAAGATTGCTGTAGACAAGAATAATATTGACAAAGCTGTCTAGCAGGATTGTGCCTTGTCCAATCAGCTTCCAGCATTCTCAGTCATCTTCTCCAATAGCAAGTTCCGCTACAGGGCTAAATAGTTTAGTCTGCTCAGCTCATTCAACACAAACATTATTGGGCTTATCTTGTGCTTTTTTCTGCTGGCTTATATATCAATCTCTATCAATTTCTCTCTGAAAAGAGTCACATCTTTTCCCATCTTTTTACATATTCAATTTCTGGCTCATTTCCTTGACTCAGAGTAGTGAATCCATGGGTTGAGTGACTCATCTCTAAATCCACCTCTGTCAGGTACGTATTTGTCCCACAGGCCCCCAGGAGTTAGGTGATGTTTGGTTTATTGATTCAGGAGGATAACAATCTGATGCAAATGAATTGATCAATCACAATGCCCGGCAACCATTTTTACTTCCATCTCTACTCTGTCCTCACTCAGGTCCTCATAATACATTTATACAAGAGAGAGTTTTCTCTCAGGTCCTCCCAGCTCCCTCTTTTTGGGGGGACTCTTTCAGAAAAAAAGTGTGTATACAAAAGAGGCAATGCCTTATGGATATAAATAAGGAAGTCTGGAAGAGGGAGGAATTTGAGGGGAAAGATAAGTTTTTTTCCATGTGTTGAATTTAGGAAATCACTGGTATATCCAGTTTGGAATATCAGAGAGGCTCATGTAACAAAAACCAAGAGAGGAAGGAGAATCCATAAAAAGAGGTGATTCAGTTATCTTAAAATTTATTTCAAAATATAAAAACTTTAGGTGATATTGCATTTGAGAAAATCTCTATTGTTACTTGTGTCTATTTTATTATATAGTCCAATGAACTTTTCTATTTGTGTGTGTCTGAATCAATATGTTTGATTATATTCAAATGTAAAATTAAATGAGGAAAGGAAAATTTTCTTCCCCCTGGACATTCAAATGCCTGGTACAATGCCACTGGATAGTGCTAGTATATGCTCTGTCACTCATGAAATATTTATTAATGACAATTATGCATAGTAGGGTTAGACTAGGCTCCTTGATAGCAGGGAGAAACAATTTTTGCTTTTCTTTGTATCCCCAGTGTTTAGCACAGTGCCTGACATATAGTAAAAGCTTAATAAAGGCTAGTTGATTGATTTTTCATTTATAGCTTGCTCTAAATGACTCCTAAGGACAGGACCTTTCTATCTCTCAGTTTCTGCTATTCTGTGGTAACTACATCTCCATTCTGCTGCAGTTCCTTTGGAAACTTTTGACAAAATATAACTTTCGCTGTTTTTATTCAGTCATTTCAGTCATGTCTAACTCTTGGTGAGCCCATTTGGGATTTTCTTGGCAAAGTTACTGAAGTGGTTGGCCATCACCTTCTTCAGCTCATTTTACAGATGAGGAAACTGATAAACAAGGTTAAATGACTTGCCCAGGATCACATAGTTAGTAAGTGTCTGAGGCTGGATTTGAACTCAGGTCTTCCTGACTCCACTACCAGTACTCTATCCACTGGACAACTCAGTTGCCCCTACAACTTTTTACAAACCAAATAAATAATCTCCAACAGAAATCTGGAACGGTGCTATACATGGAGATCATTTCCCCTTGAAGAACCACTAGGTAGAGAGCTAGATTTGACCTGGATTCACATCCTACCTCTGATATTTTCTGGTTGTATACCCAATGGCAAATTACTTAATTTCTCTGAGCCTGTCTCTTTATCTGGAATGTAGAACAAAAATAATGATAGTGATATCTGTGGTACTTGCCTCACAAGACTGTTGTGAATCTCAAATAGGGTGATGAAAATGGCTTTGCAAATATAACCTATCATGGGGTTAGAGATGTAGCTTGATTGATTACGAGGCCAAACATGATGATTAAAAAATGTTAAAGGCAGATTGAAATGTAGCCAATCCATTTTTAAAATAATTCTCACTTAAAGCAAATGTTGAATGTCATTTCATCCAAATACTCTCAAAAAAACAGGCTATCTGAAGTTTTCCTGCATGCTTTGATATCAGAATGGTTGAAATTTGGTTCAATACAATACCATTATGACTATGGAGAGACATGCCATGTAATTGTAAATATGACAGTATATTGCCACCTAGTGGACATTTTGTAAAATTCCTATTTTAGTATTGGGCATTCATAAAATCTTAGATTTTTTAAAACCTACAAGCACAAAGTTCAAAAGGTCATTGTCTTAGAGTTAATAGGAATATTGGAGGCCATTTGCTTGAATTTTTTCCTTTTTCTGATGCATGACTGAGGCCCTGAGAGGTAAAGGCACTTGCCTAAGGACACACAGATTATAAATGGTGCAGCTAGGATCTGAATAGTGAAAAATGCTTTACCAGGTGATCAGACTCCAGCTTGAATGTCCTTTACACTATGTCACCTTCTTAACCTTGGAACTGACCAGTCCGACAGTCTTGTTTCTTACACAACGGGTAACTGAGGTCCAACGAAGGTAAGTTCTTTAAAGACAAAAATTCAACGTTCTGGGATAATCAAAGATGTATCATATTTTATTGCAAATAGAGAATAGACTTAGCCCTTGCAATCATGTTCCTAAGATCTGGGATGGAAAACTGGAGTTTTTACCAGCATTAATCTGTCTCAAGAAAAGAGTGTTATAAATCTTGAAAATATTTAAAATATATTCTAGTTCTTTCAGTGTTCTTCTAATATTACAGCGCTCAAGTCATTTCCAGATATTTGAAAGAAATAACTAGGTAAATTAATTGTTCCTAATTTTCCTGGTCAATAGAACCAGTGTTCTCTCAATACATGCCTGTCTGTAATTTAAGAAAATCCAACATCTGAAAATCAAAATGTACTTAATTAATAAATTAAGTGACTATTGTTCATATTCATTCATTCAATGAACATTTATTAAGCACTTGTGTGTAGAACATTCTACTTGTTACCGTGAAGATACAAAAGTTTAGATGTAAATTATCCTCATGAGAATTACAGTCTAGCAGAACGATATGACACGTACACAAACTGCTTTTGTGCACAATATTGCATGGTGAGTGCATGAGAGTGGTGCAAACATGCTTTGTGACTTTAGAGGTGGTCTCATGTTGGAGATATTTGTTATGAAGTTATCTAAACTTAGCAAGTTCCATTAGGTTTATACCAAGATTCATTTTACCCACAACTTCATTAAAAGGCTGTTTTAGTCAGGTCCATGTTCCTCATTGACCTACAAACATGCCGTATCCTTCTGGCTTCTGAGTCTTATCCCACATTAATTACTTCTGGGAATAGATTTCCTCCTGCATTACTTAATAGTGCAGAGGACAAAATAATGGGCTAAGAGTAGAACCCGAGTGACCTCACTTCCATTCTTTTTCTATTATGCTAACATTGTTGGACAGCTCTAGTAGCTAGACCATTCCTTCTTATTTTAACGGGAAAGCAGTAGTCTCACGACATGGGCTATGCCAAGAGCTAGCTGTGTGTTGCTCACAAAGACAATCAATTATTTCTTCTTATTTGTTATATCAGACATTTCAGTCAGGTCCAACTCTTCATGACCCATTTGGAGTTTTCTTAGCAAAGATATTGGAGTGGCTTGCCCTATCCTTTTTTAGCTCATTTTAGAGAAGAGGAAACTGAGGCAGACAAGGTTAAATGACTGCCCTCCAATCACTTCTATGGCTCTTGATTCTCTCATCAATAAAATGAGGGATTTGGACTAAATAACTTTAAAGATCTAATATTATGAATAATGATTGGAGTTTATTATTCTACTTTTTAAGTATATTCACAAAGTATATTCCATTTTATGTATTTTACTCTATTTTAAGAATATTCAATACAAAAAAGCCTTGTTCTAACACAGTGAACATTGTTTAATCAGTGATTCATCAATGTTTGTGAAGCACTCATTACATGTAGCCAATAATTTTTCCTAGACCATACTTTTAAAAGCAAACTGACAGCTAGGTGGCATAGTGGATGGAGCAGTAGACCTGAAGTTAGCAAGACCTAAGTTCATATTCAGCCTCAGGCACTAGTTTGTGACCCTGAACAAATCATTTCATGTTTTTCAGCCTCAGTTTCCTCATCTGTAAAATGAGGATAATAACAGCAGAGATTTCTGTGAGGGCCAAATGAGATAACATATTCAAAGTGCTTTGTAAACTTAGTGTGCTATATAAAGGTTAGCTATTATTATTACTTTAAGACTTTCTTTAATAACAGAACTAGATAACCATCTCTCTTTAATCGCAGACACTCGGGGCTAGACTAATTTCTAATTAATGTACATTTGGATAAGTCTTGAAGTAAGTATTTGCAGTATTTTCAAAAAAGAATTTTTAAACACAAATATGTAGAAAAATTAAAGCTGGAGTACTAAAATATTGGGATTTAAAATGGAAAGGTCCCTTAGAGATCGTCTATTCCAGCCCCCCCATTTTATAAAAGGAATTTAAAAAACAAATTGTTTTCAAGTTGGATAGAAGCATCTTATTTAGATGAATGTGACCTCTTAATTAAAACCATTCTACTTTTTCCAGATAATAATGCTCACCTAATTAGAGAACATAGATCTCTAATTAAGATCAATACATGTGACTGTTGAGAGGGTCCTTAGTGGCAGACATAGCAGATTTTCTGTACTAGAGTGGAGACTTTGGGATTATAAATTGGTGTTTAGTAGTGAAACAACTGGAAATCACCACTAGTTTTAGAAGAGGAATGATATGGCCAAAATTTGACTTCGGTCATAGTGAATGACCCACAGTAAGACATGTAGTGATGAGCTCTCCAAAAAAGAATTACTCATGACACACTTTTAACTTTAACCTGCGTTATTAATATTTTCTCTATCACTTTAAGTCTAGAGAATCAATCAATAATTCAATCTCTTATTTATTTCCAAATTTCCAAGGTGTAAATGCTTACAATGAAAATTCAAAAATTGACTAGCAAAGAGCTGGCTCCAGTATAGCCCTAGTGTATGTGTGTGTGGTTTAATGAATGTTGAAGGAAGGCTCTCCTACATTCAGATAAATACACATCTCTCCCACTATTCGAAATTGACAGCATTAATAGTCATTCCTTGGTAAGGTAACAGATTAGCAAGCTAGCCCATTATCAAAGATAATTTTGTCTAATTAATCCCTTACCACGTATTTTCACCAAATGAGAAATCTGAGCCCTGAAGGAATAGGACATAGATTTTAGGGGGAGAACCTGGGTAGTAAGTAACATGGGACCTTGTCCAAGAAAAAGAAGAGGTTAGTGAAAAAAAGAGAAGAGAAACCCCAAATGCCTCTTTAAAAAGTCTTGCCCAAGACTTGCCTAAGCCATTGGCCCTGGCTATGACAACTGAGGATGGTGATTCTTAATTCTGTATATAAGATGAGTTGGAATAAGGAAAGATTACAGAGAGGCCCATCAGCAAGAATGCTATAGTGGTCCTGGAATGAGATTGTTGAAGTTAGGACCATTGACAGAGCTGTGGGAATGCTGAGCAAAGGGGAGGGGGAGAGGTGTATGTGTGTATGGCGGGGGCAGATCTTAGAACTAGCAAAGAGGAAAAGTTGGCTGAACTTGGTGACGAACTACACAAAGGAGAGGAAGGAATGAAAGATACTTTCAAGATTGAATGTCTGGAAAACCACACTCAGGGTATTTCTGTCTTCCTAATTTGTGATTACTTAGCATTTGTGAAGGGACAAGAAGTACTTTGGGAGATTTAGGGGTATGGCTTGGTAATTACAGGCATGATTTATAATTTAGAAATATTCGTACAACTCCATATTTCCTTAGGCTTAGTTTTTTGCACTGTTATAGAAATGTTTACATAAATGTAATGAAGGTAGAATTGAAAAGGAAACTGAATCCAAGAGAAATAATCACCATAATCCATTTTTTTTACCCCTAAGGCTTCTGATTCAATTTTAAATTAGAAAAAGGAGATATTTTTCTAGATACCATAGAACTTGGCCAGAATTCAGAAACTTAGTTCTAATATCATTTAAGAATATGAAGAATGTCACACATGAATTCAACTTGGTTCTATCACTCACTCTATATATTACCATTTGTCAAAAAGGAATCATACAACTCTGAAAAGTAATGATTTATATTTATATAGTTCTACAATTTGCAAAATGCGTTTCTTACAGCAACATGACTACTTGCATTTAATTACCATTAAATGGACATTGCATGAACATCATATGTCACCTACAGCCTGGTGGCTTTCCAAGGAGTTATGGAACTACATGGCCTGGTTTCCATCGTAGGGGTGGGAGTGTGGACCTGTCCCAAGATGGGTTAGTTTCCCTTATCTATCTACAACCCAGAATAAAATTCCAAAGCAATCTCCAAAGCAAAGCTTAAGTGTGGCTTATGTTTAGAGTTACCCCATATGTGAATAATAGGGTTCCCTCAAGCAAAGGTACTCAAGTACAATATGGTCATTGGGTGTGGGGTAATATACTCTTTCCATCAGCCTAGAAAATACATGAGACGCAAAGTGGTCACATGAATAGAGGAAACAAAACATTCATAGAGACTGTTATACTCGTTAGAATACCCTTTGAGGTTAAAAAAAAAAACTTTGTAATTGGAAAAATGCTCTTCATTCACCTTAGATTTTCACCATTTGAGAAAGACAGTAGTATCAAGGAAGGTTGGAAAGGTCCAGATCTTCTGGACTTCAATGGAAGTCCTCCAGCTTCTGCGTTGTCCCAATGAAGGTTAAGAACTTTTCATTAGAGAAATCTTTCTCTAAGAGGCTAGTACTTGACTTTTGAACTGATGTAATCCTGAGGATGGAAATGTCGATCGATTCTTAAGATCTAGTCTTTGACTTGTATTCAAGAGAAACAAGCAGAAAGTTAAAAGACAACCGGGAACTCCACTCTCTGGTTTATCTGGTCATGCATAAGCTTTTTATTGTGGCCATTTACTTCTCCTACAAGTTCCATTTTTTGTTCCTGGCACAGTTTGAGGGAGGAGAGAAATCCACCTCTGTCCCACCTTGCTGCAGTTCTGTCTAGATATCTAAGGGTAAAAGGTCCCAGAAGGAATGGATCCATTTCATAACTTAGCACTAAAAGAATGGTTCTTCCAATAAGAATCTACCTTCCAGGTCCTCAGGGATTCACCAGAGACCAACAAGAAAAGTCATCTGTGTCCACTTGGCATGATGCTAGGGTTCCATTGGAGATGTTCCCTTAAAACAATGGTCCATATCTTAAAACTTCATAAAATTGACCAGACGGGATTAAGTCATCTTTGTTTGGGAGAATTTCCTAGAATTCACAATAATTGTTCTTTTTTATACTTATAAAAAAGAAGCCATGATCAATAAAAGATAGAATGTCTTCCTTAAGAATGTGTCACACTTTCTTGCTTTTTGAGACAACTAAATTGGTAGATCAAGGGAATGCTAGAAATACAATGTTCCTGGATTTCAATAAATCTTTTATTTTTTAATTTTTATTTTCAGTTCCAAATTGTCTCCCTCTTTTTACCCCTCTACTCCCCTTTAAGAAGGAAGTATCTGTTATACATATTAAGTCAGGCAAAACATATTTTAATATTCACAATGATTCTTTTTTAAAAAGAATTGTTTTTCATTTTCAACATTCACTTTCATAAGATTTTGAGTTCTAAACTTCCTCTATCCTTCTTCCCTCTCCCCTTTCCAAGACCATGCATAATATGATATAGACTCTACATATACATTCATATTAAACATATTTTCACATTAGTTATGTTGTAAAGAAGAATTAGAACTGATGAGAGGAGCCATGAGAAAGAAGAAACAAAATAAAACAAAAAAGAGAGAAAGCAAATAGTATGCTTCTGCTCTATAGTTTTTTTTTTCTGGATGTGGATAGCATTTTCCATTATGAGTCTTTTGGAGTTGTCTTAGATCCTTGTATTGCTGAGAAGAGCTAAGTCAATCAAAGCTAGTCATCACACATTGTTGCTGGTACTGTGTACAATGTTCTCCTGATTCTGCTCACTTCGCTCAGCATCATTTCATGAAAATCTTTCCAAGTTTTTCTGAAGTCTGACTGCTCATCATTTCTTATGGGACAATAGTATTCCATTACATCCATATATCACACCTTGTTCAGCCATTCCCTAATTGATGGGGCATTCCCTCAATTTCTAGTTCTTGACCACCACAAAAAGAGCTGCTATAAATATTTTTGTATGTGTGGGACCTTTTCCCATTTTTATGATCTCTTTGGGATACAGATCTAGAAGTGATATTGCAGTGTCAAAGAATATGCTCAATTTTAGAGACCTTTGGGCATTGTTCCAAATTGCGTTTGAAAATGGTTGCATCAGTTCACAACTCCACCAACAATGCATTAGTCTTCCAATTTTCCCACATCTTGTCTATTATTTATCATTTGTCTGTTTTGATTTGCATTTCTGTAATTTAGATTTAGAGCATTTTTTCATATGACTATAGATAGCTTTAATTTCTTTATCTGAAAACTGCCTGTTTATATCCTTTGACCATTTATCAATTGGGAAATGACTTGTATTCTTATAAATTTGAAATGTATTTGACTCAGTTCTTTCTATATTTGAGTAATACGGTCTTTATTGGAGACACTGGCTGTAAAAAATTGCTTCCCAGCTTTTTGTTTCTCTTCTCATCTTGGTTTCATTGGCTTTGATTGTGCAAAAACTTTTCAACTTAATGTAATCAGAATTATCCATTTTGCATTTCGTAATGTTCTCTCTCACTTATTTGGTCATAAATTCTTCTGTTCTCCATAAATTTGATGGGTAAACAGTTCCCTGCTCTCCTACTTTGCAGACAATATCTGCCTTTATACCTTAATCATGTACCCATTTTGACTTTACCTTGGTATAACAGTGTAAGATATTGATCTATGCCAAATTTCTGCCATACTATTTTCCAGTTTTCCCAGCAGTTTTTGTTAAATAGTGAGTTCTTATCCTGGAAGCTGGAACCTTTCAGTTTATCAAACAGTAGATTACTGTCTACTACTACTGTGTCTTGTGTATTATTTACTACTATGTCTTGTATATCTAACATGCCACTGATCAAACACTCTATTTCTTAGCCAGTACCAAGTAGTTGTGATGATTGCTGCTTTATAATACAATTTAAGATCTGGTATGACTAAGACATCTTCTCTTGCATTTCTTTTCATTAATTCACTTGATATTCTGGATTTTTTGTTCTTCCAGGTGAATGTATTATTTTTTCTAGCTCCACAAAATAATTTTTGGTAGTTGGATTGGTATGGCACTAAATAAGTAAATTAATCTAGGTAGAATTGTCATTTTTATTGTATTAACTCAACCTACCCATGAATAACTGATATTTTTCTAGTTATTTAGATCTGACTTTATTTGTGTGAAAAGTATTTTGTAACTGTGTTCATATGGTTTCTGAATTTGTCGTAGCAGACAGACTCCCAAATATTTTATAATGTCTACAGTAACTTTAAATGGAATTTCTCTTTCTATCTCTTGCTGTTGAATTTTGTTAATAATATATAGAAATGCTAATGATTTATGTGGGTTTATTTTATAACCTGAAACTTTGCTAAAGTTGTTTGTTATTTCAAGTATTTTTTACTTGATTTTCTAGGATTCTCTAAGTAAATCATCATATCATCTGCAAAGAGTGACAGCTTTTTTCTCCTTTTTCTGTTGTAATTTCTTCCATTTTTTATTCTCTTCTAAAATTAACATTTATAGCCTAATGTTGAATAACAATGGTGATAATAGACATCCTTGTTTCATCCCTGATATTATTGGAAATTCCTTCAACTTATCCTCATTACATGTAATCCTTGTTGATGGTTTTAGATGGATGATAATTAGCAATTATAAGGAAGATTCCATTTATCCTACGCTCTTTAGTGTTTTTAATGGATATAGGTGTTGTATTTTGTCAAAAGCTTTTTCTGAATCTATTGAGATAATCATATGATTTCTGTTAGTTTTGCTGTTGCTGTTGTCAATTATGCCTATAGTTTTCCTAATATTAAACCAGTCTAGCATTTCTGGTATAAATCCTACATGGTCAGAGTGCATTGTCCTTGAGATAAATTACTGTAATCTCTTTGCTAGTAATCTATTTAAAATTTTTGCATCTATGTACATTAGAGAAATTGGTCTATAATTGGTCTATATTTTCTTTCACACTTTTGGCTCTTCCCAGTTTAGGTATCAGCCCCATATTTGTATCATAAAAATAATTTGATAAAACTCCACCTATTTTCCCAAATAGTTTATATAGTATCGGAATTAATTGTTCTTTAAATGTCTGATAGAATTCATTTGTAAATCCTTTTAGACTGGAGATTTTTTCTTAGGGAGTTCATTGAAGGCTTGTTCTTCAGTTTCTTTTTTCTGAGATGGGATTATTTAAGTATTTTATTTCCTTTTCTGTTAATCTAGGCAATTTATATTTTTATAAATAGTCATGTACTTCACTAAGATTGTCAAATTTATTGGCATATGGTTGGCAAAATAATTATTGTTTTAGTTACATCTTCATTGGTGGTGAATTTACCCTTTTCATTTTTTATACTGGCAATTTGGTTTTCTTCTTTTTTTAATCAAATTAACCAAAGGTCTATCTATTTTGTTGATTTTTATTCCAAACCATCTCTTTATTTTATTAATTAGTTTAACACTTTTTTAATTTCAATTTTATTAATCCTTTCTTTGATTTTCAGAATTTTTATTTTCGTATTTAATTGAGACTTTATAATTCATTTGTTTCTAGCTTTATCTGTTGTGCTTCCAATTCATTGATCCCCTCTTTCTCTATTTTGTTCATGCAAGTATTTAGAGATATAAATTCTCCCCTAAGATCCACTTTCGCTGCATCCCACAAGTTTTGCTATGTTGTCTCATTATTGTCATTCTCTTAGAAGAAGTTATTGATTCTTTCTATGATCTGTTGTTTGATTCACTTATTCTTTAAGATTAGATTATTTAGTTTCCAATTAATTTTTAGCCTATCTTTCCATGGCACTTTATTACATGCAGTTTTTACTGCATCATAATCTGAAAAGGATGCATTTAATATTTCTGTCTTTCTGCATTGGATTGTGAGGTTTTCATGCCTTAATACATGGTCAGTTTTTGTGTAGTTGCCATGTACTGCCAAGAAAAAGGTATATACCTTTCCATCCCCATTCAATTTTCTCCAGAAATCTACCACATTTAACTTTTCTAAAATTCTATTCACCACCTTAACTTCTTCCTTGTTTATTTTGTGGTTAGATTTATCTGATTCTGAGATGGGAAGGTTGAGGTTCCCCATTAGTATAGTTTTGATGTCTATTATTTCTTGCAACCTTCTTAACTTCTCCAAGAATTTGGATGCTATACCACTTGGTGCATGTACGTTTAATAATATTACTTCATTGTCTATGGTACCTTTCAGCACAATATAGTTTCCTTCATTTTCTCTTTTAATTAGATCTATTTTTGCTTTTGCTTTGTCTGAGATGAGGATTGCTATCCCTGCTTTTTTTTCACTTCAACTAAAGCATAATATGTTCCAGCCTTTTACCTTTATTCTGTGTATTTCCCTCTGTTTCAAATCTCTCCTTTCCTCTTTTCCTTCCTCACTAGTGTTTTGCTTCTGACCACCACCACCTCCCTCAATCTGCCCTCTTTTCTATCAGCGCCCCCTCTTTTCTTTTCTTTCTTTTCCCCCTTACTACTTCTTCCCTCCCTTCCGTTCACCTCCTTCCTTTTCACTCCCTTTTCCACTCCTACTTCCAATAGGATAAGTTAGATTTCTATACCTGAGTATGTTATTCCCTCTTTGAGCTAAATCTGATGAGAGCAAGGTTCAAATAATACTCATTTCCTTACATTCTTTCCCTCTACTGTAATAGGTCTCTGTGCCTCTTCATGTGATATAATTTTCCCTTTTCTGACTCCTCCTTTCCTATTCTCCCAGTACAATTCCTTTCTACTTCTTATTAGATTTTTTATCGTCACATCAGAGTCAATTTATACCCATATCCTCTGTCTATATGTGTGTGTATGTATGTATATACTCCTTCTAAATGTTGTAATAAAGATACAGTTCTTCAGAGTTACAAATATCATCTTGCACAAGTATCATCATTACAAGTAAACAGTTTGCCCCTTATTGAATAACGTGGTTTTTTTTCCTTTTCTCTTTACCTTCTTAAGTCTCTTTTGAGACTTGTACTTGAAGATGAAATTTTCTATTGAGCTCTGGTCTTTTCATCAGGAAGTTTTGAAAGTCTCCTAGTTCATGCCCCCATCTCCTCCCCTAAAAGAGTATGCTGAATTTTGCTGGGTTGTTGATCCTTGGTTCTAATCCAAGCTCCTTTGCCTTATGGAATATCATATTTCAAATGTGCCAGTCTTTTAATGTAGAAGCTACAAGGTCCTGCATAATCCTAGTTGTGGTTCCATGATATTTGAATTGTTTCTGAATGCTTGAAATATTTTCTCCTTAAACTGGTAGTTCTGGACTTTGGCTACAATGTTCCTTGGCATTTTCATTTGAGGATCTCTTTCAAAAAGTGATCGGTGGATTCTTTCTATGACTATTTTACTCTCTGGTTCTAAGACATCAGGGAAGTTTTCTTTGATGATTTCTTGAAAAGTGCTGCCTAGGCTATATTTTTTTATCATGGCTTTCAGATAGACCTCAATTACTATTAGTAGTATTACTAGTACTAGTAATTAGTATTAGTAATATTACTACTAAGAATTACTATTCTTAAATTATCTTTCCCAGATCTATTTCACAGGTTATTTGTTTTTCCAATGAAGTATTTTATGTTTTCTTTCATTTTTTTTATTCTTTTGATTTTGTTTGACTGATTCTTGATATCTCAGAGGCATTAGCTTCTACTTGCCTAATTCTAATTTTTAATGAATTGTTTTCTTCAGTTAGCTTTTGTACCTCCTTTTCCATTTGACCAGTTCTACTTTTTTAGGAGGTCTTTTCTACAATGAGTTTTTGTGCTTCTTCCATTTAGCCAATTCTACTTTTTAAGTAAGTTTTCTTCAGTGGACTTTTTTCCCCACTGGCCAATTGTATTTTTTAAGGACTTATTTTCTACACTCAGTTTTTGTCCTTCCTTTTTCAAGCTGTTCACTCTCTCTTGTATACCTCTCATTTCTTTTCCCAATTTTTCTTCTACCACTTTTATTTGACTTTTAAAATCCTTTTTGAGCTCTTCCAAGAAGGCTTTTTGGACTTGAGATCAGTTCATATTTCCTTTTGTTGTTTTGGATGTGGGCATATTGACAATGTTGTTCTCCTCTGAATTTGTGTTTTGATCTTCCTGTCCCCATAAAAAGAATCTATGGTCATTGTCCATTTCTGCTTTTTGTTCATGATGTTTGCTTTTTTCCTGGCTTTTAAAGTTGAGCTCTTCTGCTAAAAGCACAAGAAGTTCTGTACCAAGATTCTTGTGCCTGGGGCCAGGAGGCCTGGTCACTGGCTTTGTGTACTGGGGCCTCAGGTGCCGGCAGTTGGAAGCTGTATGGGTCTGGCTGCTTACGTGGTGCTGAGCTGGGGTCCTAGTGGCTGGTGTGTGCTGAGGTTGAATGGGGATTTCCTGCATTCCCCCAGGGCTACACTGAAGCTGGGGAGGAGGAGGGGTCTGGTACTTGGAAGTTACCTCTTCACCCAGGCTGCACTAAAGCAAGGGGAGGTTTGATTGCTGGAGGACCTCTGTCCACTTGGAGTGGTGCTGAAATATGGGGAGGTATGGCTGTTGGAGGATGCCTGCTTGCCCACTGGAGAACATGGTGGTTCTCAGGGCTGGAGTCTGTCAGCTCCCTGACTGTACCCAGGCATTTGGGGAAGATGGACAGGGGAGGTGGGGAGATTCTGGTGTTGGTGCTTGCCTACTCCACCACCCCGGAGCTCAGGATCTCCAGCTGATTTCCTAAGGTGAGGCTTGCTGCTGACTTGATGGGACACCTCCTGTTCTGTACTGCTCCCCTTACACCAGAGTGAGAGGGACCTTTCCTGTTAATTCCCCAAGCTTCCCAGTTCTAAAAGATTGCCTTACTCCATCTTTCTGCTGCTATTGCATTTCCAGGATTTTCCCTGGGGTGATATTTTCTGGGTTTTTAGAGGTCAGTAAGGGAGAGTGAGAGCTGCTTAATGCTTACCTCACTATATTGGCTCCTGGAACCACATTAGCAATGATTTCAGCAAATTTTTTGCCAGGTTTTCTCAAGATATCCTTGTGGATAAGATAAAGAGATAAAGACCTGATAATGACAGCTGGAAGTTTCAGAACTGAATGGATATCCAGGCCCATGGATCATAAATGATATAGAGGGAATCGCTAGTGGAGATCACAAGGCTTGTTACATATTTTTTTTATCAACGACTTGTAAGAATGCATAAATACCATGCTTACCAAATCTACATATAATATAAATCTGAGTGAGAGAATTAACATAGTCAATGACAGAGCGAAAATACAAAAAGATTTTAACAGGTGGCCCAATGGTTAGAGTGCCAGGCCTGGACTCAAGAAGACCTGAGTTCAGATTGAACCTCAGATACTTACTAGTTGTGTAACTCTAGATGAATCACCTAACCTCAGTTTGACTCTGTCTCCTCATCAAAAAATGGGAATAATAATAACACCTTCCTCTCAGGGTTGTTGTGAGTATAGAAGGAGATATTTGTCAAAGCAAAGAGCCCTGGCACATATTAAGTGCTACAGTTGTTATTATTGCTGTTAAGTTAGAATAAAACCTTTATCCAACGAGAGATAAAATCTGGCACTTGGTTTCCAAAAAATCATTCACAGTAGTTATGGTTTGACAAGTTTCTCATGTGAGAAACATCAGAGGACTTTTAATGGACCATAACATCAATAGGAATCAATAGTGTAACACAGTAGCCAAAAATAATAATGAGATCTTAAGTGGTATTAAGAGGTATTGATTAAGAGGCATCCAGAATAGGGTTCATGATCCAGAATGATGCTTTCTATTCTTTTGCAACAGGCCAGAACTTATTGCCTTTTGTGTTCATTTTGGGGAACTTAATCTTAGGAAGGTCACTGGAGTGTGTCAGAGAAGAATAAATAAGGTAGTGAGTGGTTGGGCTGTATCAAGTGAGTGTTGGCACTGTAGAAAGGAATTGCAGTTAGCTGTAAACTTATTTTTATAGGTCTGTAAGATACCACTACTCATGATTGTGCACCATCTTCCATAAAATATTTTAAATAGTTTTTAAATTTTTTATTAATGTCTTTTTAATTTTTATACCACATAAATCTTTCAACTCAAACAAGATCAAGCCTTAGTGACTATGTTTGACAACATTTAATAGCTACAGTTACCTCCTGGATTTCCAAGAAGAAAGAAGTATATTTCATCATCTTTCTTTAAAACTAAGTTTAATCATTAGCATTAATCATATTCCAGCTCCCTTTTAGGGTGGTTGTAATCATTGTGTCCATTGTTCTTCTGGTCCTTCTTTCTTCACTTTGCATCAGTTCATACAGTTCTTGCCATGTTTTTCTGAATTTCTCATATTCATCATTTCTTATAGAGCAATAGAATTACATTATATTAATATACCACACTTAGCCATTTTTGCAAAAGATGGAGATTCACTTTGTTTACAGTCTTTTTTCTGCCACAAAGCATACTGCTATAAATATTTTGGTATATGTTGGCCAGCTATTATAAACAGAGCCTTTCCATCTTTAACCTTCTAGGATAAATGATCAGTAGGGCTGAAGTGTATGAACAGTTAGCGACTTTTCTCATGTAATTCCCAATTGTTTTATAGAACAGATGGGCCAATTTACAGCTCTACCAATATCTCATTAATTGCCCATCCTTCAAATGCCCCTCCAATACTATTATATCTTCTTTGCCCACATAATATTTTACAAATGAGTTTATATTCTAAATTGGTGTTGCCCTTGGCTACCACATCTTTCTGCATGGCCAGGACATCAAGTGTTTGCTAGTTAATGTAGTTTCTAGGATCTTTTGATCTCTTAAATATGACAGTTTATATGAGTTAAGCTTCCTTAGCAAATGGTGATACTCTGTGTTGATGTCTGTCTTTTACATTTCCCGTTTTTTGGCAACAATATCTTATTTGAATAGGCAAGATCAGAGTTCGTTTATTCACATGTCATACTGTATTGAAAAAAAATTTCAAAATAAAATTTGTTGATACCATTTGTCTTTATATTATTTCCTGTCAACTTTCAGAATGAAACTACCTTTGCACTAGAATAAAACAAGAAAAATATCTGATGTGGAAAACTGATCTGATGGTCTACATCATCTTCTGTCCCATTTGTTCCTTACCTTTCTGTCACGAGGGAGGAGTTATGTTTCATTATCACTACTCCACTAGCATTACTTGTTTTTCTGTTCTCCAAATTCAACTTTCTGCTTATGGTTTTTACTTTCATTTACATTTTTGTAGTCATCTTTGTGGTGTCACAAGGAGGGCTATTCTATATATTTTAGTATATTGGACTTTTGGCAGCTGGTGGTTCAGTGGATAGAGTGCTTGGCCAAGAGTCAAGATCTGAGTTAAAATCCAACCTCACGCTCTTAATAACTGTGTGATCCTGGGCAAGTCATTTAACCTCTGATTGCCTCAGTTTCCTTAACTGTAAAATGAGTATAATAGTAGCACTTACCTTAGAGTTGAGATGAGATGAGATAATATTTGTAAAAAGTTTAGTATAGTACCAGGCACTGGGAGAGTGCTTAACAAATGCTTATTTCCTTCCTTCCTTTTAAGTTATATCAAATAAACTGTATCAAAAGTGTCTATTTTATCTTTTATCTTACTTCTTTTATTTTATTGAGAATTCTTGTTTTTGTTCCTGTTGTTCAGTCATTTTAGTTGTATAGTAACTCTTTGTGATCTCATTTGGGATTTTCTTGGCAAAAATACTGAAGTAGTTTGTCATTTCCTTCTCTAGCTCATTTTACAGATGAGGAAACTGAGGCAAACAAGTTTAAATGGTTTGCCTAGATTCACACAGTAGTGTCTAAGGCCATGTTTGAACTCAGGAAGATGAATTTTCCTGACTCCAGGCCTGGCACTCTATCCACTGGACCACCTACCTACCCTGGCCACAAGTAAATGATACTCTGCTCATTATTTTTATAGTGTGACCTTTTATTCAGGTCACATATAGGTTTTGAACTTTTGCAACCTATGCAAATATAATTTCCACCAAAATTCTTCTATTTTTCCTGATAGTTCTCATTTAAAAAGTGATCTTCCCAGTAAATCATATTCATAGGTTTGGCAACTAGCTATTTTAAATATTTAGATAAAAGGTTTTATTCTTTATTTCAATTTTTGTTTGTGCTTTACAGAAATAGTACTAATTTTGTGGATTTTGTATCTTCATATCTTTTTCTTTCTTCTTGTTGGTACAATCCATGACAACAGTGTGATACAATAGAAAAAAATACTAAGTGGAATCAGAGGGTTAGAGTTCAAATCCTGAGTCTGAAGCCTATTACTTGTATTTCCTTGGGCAAGTCATTTAAACTCCCTAAGTCTCCGTTTCTCATCTGTAAAATGAAGGGTTGGAGTAGTGGGTCTCTGAGTTCCATTCTAGTTTTGTTCTACAATTCAGTGGTATTGACTCTACATGAATAGCTGATTCAGTAACCAGTTTTATTTTTCCCTTTAAGAAAATTTTCTTTGTTGTTGATATATTTGATACTCACCATGTCAAGCATCTCCTGATTATCTTCATGAAGAGGATGTTCTTAACATGTACATACTGGAGGCTTCTATACAGTCTATATGACTTTCAATTTTCCTGTTTCTTAGTCCCAATCATATTTCCCAACATATTTGCTCCATCCTCTCCCATATCTCTCTTTGAATTGAAATCACCAAGTACTAAAGTATATATTGATTTTATTTGAAGGGTCATGTCAAATTCTTTATAGAATCTCCTCTGTACTTTCTCATCCTCAGTGACAGATATTGACACATAAGCTACAATTGCCTTCATTATAGGTCTTTTTTACAACCTCATTTCATGAGTATTGTTCTATGAGATGATCAGATGTCCCAGGAAGTTATACTTCCTGTTGTATGAAACTAACTGAAACTAACTGAAACTGAAACTAACACCAAACCAAACCAAACCAAAACAACTCCTTTATTTGTCTCTGGATTTGTGAAAGGTTTCTTTTGTCTTCTGATTTCCTTTATTGTGAGAATTTAATCAGTTCCTCCAAGAGTATATCTAGTCATGTCACTAGATAAGTAGTGTCAAATAAGTGCTGTTATTATTCCAATTTTATACTTGAGGAAATTGAGGCAAATAGAACTTAACAGTGAAGATAATATCTATAGATGGTCTAAAAACCTAGTGATCCTTTTCCCCCTCACCTGCCTTTCCTTCCATTATCATTGCAGAAGTAGAAAGGAATCAGAAATATTTTGTATTTTTC
Organism: Bettongia penicillata ogilbyi; assembly: GCA_023548195.1. Classification (NCBI taxonomy): domain Eukaryota; kingdom Metazoa; phylum Chordata; class Mammalia; order Diprotodontia; family Potoroidae; genus Bettongia; species Bettongia penicillata. The sequence continues at coordinate 473,417 of JAJHZJ010000849.1, read as the reverse complement.
TTTGTTTTATAGATTATCACAGTCAAGTGATTGATCTAATGGTCACATGACTGCTGATGAAATTCTTTGTATTCATATTCCATGGAAAGCAGATGCAGTCTAGCACAGAGACACTGCTAGAGAAGGACATAGGGAACATATTGGGTGGCAGTCAGCTCAGGGCAAGTAAGATGGGACATCTTGCTTTGCCCCATAGGGTACTAATCCAAGGAAAAGAAACTCATGCTCCTGTGTGCTGGCAATGAAGAAAATGTCCCAGGAACTTCATGCTGGAACTTCATAAAAGATTAAACTAAGAATTTGTGGAGATCTATGTAATAAATATGTATTAGTTTGCAATAACATTTATTTTTATATTTGTGTTTATGTACTTGATTGTATCAAACAACAGAATGCTATAGGACTTTCTTAAAGAAATTCATGGCAGGGGTGGAGCCAAGATGGCGGAGTAGAAAGACTCATGTATGCTAGCTCTGAACCCACAGCCCATATATTTCCTGCAAGAAGAACTCCCCACAAATTCTGGATCACTGCAAGGCACGCAGAAACACAGTGGAAAAGATTTCTGTTCCAGAGAGCCCTGGAGAGCTGTCCCCAGGGGTCTGTCGCATCCCGGAAAGCAGAGTCCACCCCTGAGCTGCCCTGGCCACACGGTCCAAGAGGAGCAGATACGAGCAGGCTTCAGGGACGGAATCTCCGGTGGCCGCTAAGGTCCCTTTGCCCACAGACGCTACAGGTCAGTGACAGAGACATCTAGGCTGGCTGAGAGGGGAGTGGGGTGTCTCCGTGGCTCAGGCCCCCTCAGGAGGAAGCTCCAGAGGCAGTGGCAGGGCCAGCGGCAGAGGCAGCAGTGGCAGCCCGGGACTCCCCAAGCAGGCAGGCAGAAGTTCAGGTCTCTGCATAAACCCTCTGAGGGAACTGAGCCTGGGAGAAGGCCCTACCCCCACCTACTCCATTACTGAAGGTCTCTGCATAAAGCCCCTGAGGGAACCGAACCTGTGAGGTGGCCCTGCCCCCACCCCAGCACCAGAACTTAAGCTCACATTGAATAGCAGCCATGCCTGCCGCAGAAAGCCCATTTGAATCTCAGACCCCAAGCACTAGCTGGGCAGATCTAGGTGGGGGTGGACAGGAATATCAGAAGTCAAGTAACTGGCTGGGAAAATGCCCAGAAAAGGGAAGAAAAACAAGACTATAGAGAGCTACTTTGAGGGGGTATAGACGTTCCCGCCTTTCAATTCAGATGACGAGGAAATATTCTTATCATCAGGGAAAGACGTGGAAGTTGGGGCCTCTGTATCCCAGACATCTGAGGTGGATGTTCGGTGGGCTCAGGCCATGGAAGAGTTCAAAAAGGATTTTGAAAATCAAGTTAGACAGGTGGAGGAAAAACTGGGAAGAGAAAGGAGAGAGATGCAAGAAAAGCATGAAAAACGGGTCAATACCTTGCTAAAGGAGACCCAAAAAAATGCTGAAGAAAATAATACCTTGAAAAATAGGCTTACTCAATTGGCAAAAGATGTTCAAAAGGCCAATGAGGAGAAGAATGCTTTCAAAAGCAGAATTAGCCAAATGGAAAAAGAGGTTCAAAAGCTCACTGAATTTAATAGTTCTTTCAAAATTAGAATGGAACAGATGGAGTCTAATGACTTTCTGAGAAACCAAGAAATCACAAAACAAAACCAAAAGAATGAAAAAATGGAAGATAATGTGAAATATCTCATTGGAAAAACAACTGACCTGGAAAATAGATCCAGGAGAGATAATTTAAAAATTATGGGACTACCTGAAAGTCATGATCAAAAAAAGAGCCTAGACATCATCTTCCATGAAATTATCAAGGAAAACTGCCCTGACATTCTACAACCAGAGGGCAAAATAAGTATTGAAAGAATCCATCGATCACCACCTGAAAGAGATCCAAAAAGAGAAACTCCTGGGAACATTGTGGCCAAATTCCAGAATTCCCAGGTCAAGGAGAAAATCTTGCAAGCAGCTAGAAAGAAACAATTCCAGTATTGTGGAAATACAATCAGGATAACACAAGATCTAGCAGCTTCTACATTAAGGGATCAAAGGGCATGGAATAGGATATTCCAGAAGTCAAAGGAACTAGGACTGAAACAAAGAATCACCTACCCAGCAAAACTGAGTATAATACTTCAGGGGAAAATATGGTCTTTCAATGAAATAGAGGACTTTCAAGCATTCTTGATGAAAAGACCAGAGCTGAAAAGAATATTTGACTTTCAAACACAAGAATGAGAAGAAGCATGAAAAAGTAAACAGCAAAGAGAAGTCATAAGGGACTTACCAAAGGTGAATTGTTTACATTCCTACATGGAAAGACAATATTTGTAACTCTTAAAATTTCTCAGTATCTGGATAGTTGGTGGGACCACACACACACATACACACACACACGTACACATATGCATGCACACACACATACACACATACATGCACATACAGAGACAGAGAGCACAGAGTGAATTGAATAGGATGGGACCATATCTTAAAAGAAATTAAGGTAAATGGTGAGATAGAAATGTAGTGGGAGGAAAGAGGGTGAAATGGAATGGGGTAAATTATATCTCATTCAAGAGGCAAGCAAGAGACTTTTTACTGGAGGGAAAAAGAGGAGAGCTGAGAAAAAAACAAGAAGTTTACCCTCATCACATTTGACTAAAGGAAGGAATAAAATGCACACTCATTTTGGTATGAAAATCTATCTTACAATACAGGAAAGTGGGGAAGAAGGAGATAAGCAAGGGGGGGATGATGGAAGGTAGGGCAATGGGAGGAGGGAGCAATTTGAAGTCAACACTTGGGGAGGGACAGGATCAAAAGACAGAATAGAAACAATGAGGGGCAGGTTAGGATGGAGGGAAATACAGTTAGTCTTATACAACATGACTAGTATGGAAGTCATTTGCAAAACTACACAGATAGGGCCTATATTGAATTGCCTGCCTTCCCAAAGGGAATGGGTGGGGAGGGAGGGATGGGGAGAATTTGGAACTCAAAGTTTTAGGAACAACTTTAGTATTGTTGTTGCTACTAGGAAATAAGACATACAGTTAATGGGGAATAGAAAGTCATCTGGCCCTACAGGACAAAAGAGAAGATGGGGACAAGAGAAGGGAGGAATGATAGAAGAGAGGGCAGATTGGTGATAGGGAAAATTAGATTGCTTGGTGTATTGGGGTGTGGGGAGGGGATAAAAGGGGAGAAAATTCGGAACCCAAAATTTTGTGAAAATGAATGTAAAAAGTTAAATAAATAAACTTTCCTTAAAAAAAAAGAAATTCATGGCCACTCAAAATATATTGACAAGGAAAAGACACATAGAACTTCAATAAGTGGAAGAGGTGGTGTGACTACATTCCAGGTGGAAAAAATCTCAACAACAAAGATATGGAGGCCAGTTCACCTTCATTCTTCATGAGAAACAATAAGTATTCTACATTACCTAGAGTCTGGGCTACAAATAAGGAAATAATGGTAGTTAAGATGCTAAAGTGCTCACAGTCTATATCCTACAATTTAGACATGATGATTCCTTTCTTGCAATGTATATTGTTGTGTCACGAATTGAAAAAATAATGATAGTCAACACTCAGTCTATGCACATCTGTAAGGCCAATGTGATACCCATAGCAGCCACTATGAATATATTATTTTCAGAATAAATTCATAAAATATAATAAACCCTTTTCCTCAAAGGCAAAACCAAAATATTTATTTGGAACATCATTAGAATGCCAGGAGGTAAGATTTACCAGGGTACTTATCACTAATCCATGGTGTACCAACATCTTAAACCTTCTTTCTGTCAGGCCTCTCCACAAAAAAAGAAGTTCCCTTCCTCCACCTTTCTCTCTCTCTCTCTCTCTCTCTCTCTCTCTCTCTCTCTCTCTCTCTCTCTCTCTCTCTCTCTCTCTCTCTCTCTCTCTCTCTCTCTCTCTCTGTCTCTCTCTCTCTTTCTTCTCCTTGGGCAAGCTTCTCTTAGTCTGAGCACCATGGGACCATAGGCTCCATGTGACCACAGGCTCCATGTGTTAGTCTTATTAATAGGCAGGGAAGATCTTCCTATTCTATTAACATTACAGCATCATTAGGATCTCCATATTGTTAAGAGAAAGCAAGGAAAGCACACTGAGTGGGCCCCTTATGATGAGCTTTTGGGAGAATATACAAAAGAATTGCATAGAATGGGCAGCTATTGATGAGTTGAAATTTTTTTGTTGGAGGAAACATCTCATTTGGAGCACTGTGCATTTGTGTACAATGTGCACTGTGTTCCATGTGTATTAGATTTATCTCTCTAACTAGATGATGGTATAGAAGTAAATGGCCCATATCTCATGGAAAGAGATACAGACTCATGACTCAGTTAATCTGTCTCATTTTATAGGTTAAAAAACAGAAAATCAAAGTAGGGCAAGGATTGATTTACCCAAGGTCACACACCTAGTTAGAAGCAAAGCTAGCACTAAAGCCCAGGTTTCCTGACATCCAATGTAGTAGTACACATATCATCATAGTATTTATGTGATCCCCATGGTGCTGGGATAATCTGAACCCATACTGGGTTCCTAATAAACCCTTGCTGATTGATTGATTCTATTTAAAGTTTCTACAATATATGATTTAAGTCACTTGCTTCCACAGCCATATCATGTTTTTGACACATATGTACTCTGGAGTAGTCTGTCATGTCAAAAATTAATTCCTAATGTGAATGTTTAAAAAATAAAATGAGAAGCAACTGTCAAAAAGAATTCAGACTTTCTCATGTAATCTAATTCTATAGTGAAATAGTTATTCAAAACATACACGTATCTATTTATAGGCCTACTCAAATACGAAATGTGATAACAGCTAGCATTTACATAACACTTTAAAGTTTGTAAAATTCTCTACAAATACTATCTCATTTTGTCCTCAGAACAACCTAGGAAATTGTTATTTTTATTATCTCCATTTTTACAGATAAGGAAAAAAAATGAGACAGAAGCTAAGTGACTTGCCTAGGGTCACATAACTAGCATCTGAGACCAGTTTTGAACACTTCCAGTGCTTTATTCATTGTACAACCAGCTAACTTCCATCTATACATCTACACTAAAGAATCTTGTCTTTAAGGAGTTTTCAGCAAAGGTTACAAGGATACGTATTTTCTAAGTTATTTAAATGAGGAAAAGCATGTTTTTGATGCCAATATCAACTCTCTAATACAGGGAGTCGTAGATATATGAATTCTCATCTCACAGACAACTCATACATTCAAATGAATATGAGGGGAATTTGATTCAGGAACTAGGGTGTTCTTCCCCCACTCTCAATTCAATTTGACAGATTCATGGGTTCAGCTGACCTTTGTACTCAATTCAGATCCAAGAGGAAAGAGACTTAATGGGCAGATATTTCCTATGGTGTAGAAATTGGGATGTGGAGAAGTACCTTATTTTACTTGAATGAATAGGGTCAGTGCCTTCTTTCACACTGTAAATAAAAAATATATCTGCAATACCCATGATATCTCTCTTGCCTGGGAACATCTCCAGGCCTACTGTACAAAAGTGGTTTACCTGAAATAAGTGGCATGGCTTACAGACATGAATATTTACTTAGGGCACCAACAACTGGCTTTTCCTGACCTTGCTATCCAGAAGAAAGCAAGCTTCCTAATGCTTGATGAGCAAGCTCCATGGAATTCTTGGGTGGCATTCAGAAGTCCCTATTTCACAGAAACCATGTTATAAATAGCAAGGTTAGATGTGGTTGAAATATGCCTAGAAAATCAGTATTTTTTGTACACTGGAGTTCAGATAGCCTTTAGTGGATGGATTTGAGAATTTCACTACCATTTATAAAGTTTCTGTGGGAAAAAGTATTCCAAATTAGAAGCAGTTGACAAAAGCAAATTATTTCTAGAACAAATGGGAAGGCTACCAATTCTCTTTTTCCTAATATGGGCAATGTGTTTCTTATGATTATCTAATCAAGATATTAATTAAACTAAGAGGGAAACAAAAACCGAACGTTCTGCTTTATCTGAGAAGTGTCAAAAGTGCAGAAAAAAGGAAAAGTGTAGTTTTAAAAAGATCTCAAGTCACAACTGAACTCTCTAAGACAGTTCAAGCTGAAATTGATCCAGGCAAGGCCATTCCAAGGGTAATTGTCCGAGAGAATGTTTTTTTACACAGGAAATTGGAGACAAGGAAAACATTACTAAAAATAAAAATCTGCCGACTTGGGGGGCTGCCAGAATATGAAATAGCTCTTATATCCCCTTATGGGACTAACAGTTAAATTGAAGTTTAGAGAGATACAGAATTTGATCCATATTCCAAGTTAGAAAAACTTTATGGAAGGAGGAAAAAGGCAAAGAAGAATTAAAGATGTCATTTGACAGTGAATGAAGTTAGAAAGCAGATAAAATGATTGTACCATGGTCCCTCCCACTCAATCATCCTAGTGTTAAGAAATATGTTTTGATTTATTTAAAAAAAAGATACACTGAAAAAAATCCTTGCAAATTTAAAGGTATCTGTGTTTGTGACATAGCTGTAATTGTGTGTATATATATATAGTGACGCAAAAGTCTTAGAGCAGTTTTGAGCTATTAAAGTTGTTACTAAACTCCTAAAGCTTAAATTTGCACTAATACTTTTATGATATCCTGGATGTGTTTGTAAGAAGAATATTACAAAATATAAGAAATAATTATCACAAGATCTTATGATTAAATTATTTGGCAAAATGCAGGATTTGGGTCAATTATTTAGGAATATGCAAGTTTGTTAATGGAATGTGGGAGACAAGGTGAGGAAGTGAACATTAATATACATTTGAGAGAAGTCATAGTACCTAAATCAGAGGTTCCCAAACTTATTTGGCCTACCACTGCCTTTAAAAAATTACTCAGAGCCCCCCTGAGAATCCACTTTCTCTAAATCTTTAACATTCTTTTAAATGATGCATCTTAAATTTAATAACTTATTGTAAATTTGTGGAGATTTTTTCCTGCATTGAAATTTTGATAACACACATAGTATTTTAAACAAGTCACTAGACACACATATTCCTGCTAATACATACTGGACTTCCCAACAATGCACAACATGCTTACCTGCCAACACTTGCTTCTTATGACCTGTTAGTGGACTGGGTTATAACTTGTAATTTGTGTGTTTATTTGGAAAATAATGTAATCACTATGACTTTAACTCTGCTACACAACAGATGAAAGATACAAGAACAGTTTTTCAAAATTTTATTCTCTTCTTTCCTTACGCTTATTTTTCATCCTTATTTATTAATATTTATATTAATAATCACCCTTATTTTTATTTGACAGCCCCCAAATGCATCCAAGGCCACTACTCACTCCCCTGCCACCGCTTTGAGAACCTATGATAAATCATGTTTTGTCTACAAACTTAATCAAACATACTAGATAATTGCTTGGATCTTTATTTTACTTTGATGACTTAGATATAAGATTAAGTGGATTAGTCTGTGTAAGAGGAACTTCTACCCAGTATGAGAGATGATGATGCTAATTTATTGCATGTACTGTTTTGGAGGGTAGGGATGGAGATGAGGGAGAGTGATTGCAGAACAGCAAGTGAAAGGTCTCACAAAGGGTAAGAGATAGGAAGATTCAAGCTAGTGCCAGAAGAAAAGGGAGAAATGCCAAGAAAGTGTGATGGAGAAGAAAATGGCAAGTGTGTCTCAAGTTCTTGCTTCCCTTCTGGACCTTGATAAAAGTGGCAAGAAATAGCATCTTAGGAACCTCGAGTTTCAGTGATTACACAGTTGCTGCTGCCTCAAGACACCAGCCTCCCTATGTCTTAGAGAAGCTGGTGTTCCAAAAATTAGTGCTGCTGCTCTTAGGTGGTTAGGGAGATGCATAAGCAGAGAGACTGTTCCTGACACTGATTTTAAGAACCTACGAGTGACTCGTTGAATGTGGCTCTGCCAGTGTCATAGAAGAAATAGTTTTGGCATATGGGTGGCGAGAGTGTTTGCTGTTGGTTGCAATTTATTTTTATTTATTTAGCAAAGATCATTTTGAATTCCCATGGTGGTGATGGTGATGGGTGATGGTATGTGTGTGTGTGTGTGTGTGCATGTTAGAAATTCAAAGGGAAATGATGATTATAAGTAATACAACCAAACGAGTTTGATGTAATAGCATTTAAATAGATCTTTAAGGTTTGTAAAGTTCTTTACATATATTATCTCATTCTATTATCACAATAACCCCATGAGTTAGGTGTGATTATTATCTTCATATTACAGATGAGGAAACTGAGGCTGAGAAAGATAAAATGACTGGGTAAGGGCCATACAACTAATACACATCTGAGGCAGATTTTAAACTCGGACCTTTCTGAATCCCCAAGTCCAGCCCTTTGCCTACTTAAGGTCATCTGGTTCATGATAATGAAGGTAACATTTAGGGTGGATTTATATGGTACTGAGGCAAAGATTCAAATTGCATCTGATTTAAAATATTGAATACGGAGTCATCAATCAACATTCATGAAGTACCTACTATGTGTTAGGAACCAGTGCTGGTTACGTCATTGCCACTGAAGCTCAGTGAGATTACTGAAAAGAATCATAAAACCACAAACCTGGGAAGGACCTTAGACATCGTTTAATTTTTGCTAAGAACTCTTGATTTTACAAATGAGATCATTGAACTTCAGAGAAGTTGAAGGGCTTACTTGACCGAGTTTATATAGCTAATTAATTAGTGACAATTGTCCTTTGTACCATCCACAAAATGTTTGTATGCACGGAAACTTTTACATAAAAAGTGAATTGGAAATTGAAGCAAACTGTTCAAATAACCCAGACTCCCTTTCTGTCATCCCTGTACATACCTTGCGCTTAAGGACATTTACTCTTTTGACTCATTTGTGTAGATTTCCACCAAAAGTGTGTGATTTTAGAATGATGTTATTTAGATAGCATAGTTTTCCACCTCATATAGATACAGCCAAAATAAGTCTTAAAAAGGATGACTTCTTTCTTTCACCTCTTTTCTTTATTCTGCTCTCTCTTTGGGAAGGTGAAGCCAAAATGCAAGCAGAACAAGTTGAGAAAAGAAGAGGAAAACATTTTGATCATAGTACCATCCCTTCTTCCTCTTTCTTGATGTTTAGGACATAGCTAACTGCGCCCTCAAATACCTTCCTGGGATGTAATGACATCTAACATAACATGGTCATTCTCTCTGGAATTTTGCTTTTGTAATTTCAAAGATCATCTCTATGCAGATAGCTTTCAGATTTACCCATGCGGTCCTAACTTTTTTCTCATCTTTACCTACTTATTAGACATCTTGAAATGAAATTCTTTCAGACTTCTTAAATTCAGCACGTCCCAAACTGAATTCAACATCTTTTCCTAAAACTCTATTGAATTACTCAAATGTGTGCACTGGATGTAAAAAAGATGTGGGCATTTCTACTGACTCGACTGGGGAGACAGGAAGTCTGTTCACATTGGTTGAGGTGCTTGGGCATATAGGGGTTCTATGAAATCAGAAGGAACTGCTTGGGGAAAAGGGGAGGAAAGATGCTTGGCTTTACATTTCCCCTTGATAAGAGGTAGATCTTGTGACAGTTGGTGTGTGTGTGGTGGGGGAGGTTTACAACTTCCCATCCTTGTCCTCACATCCTCCCTGGAATAACTAACACAGAATTTGTATTGGGAGTTGTGTACAACAAGGAAAGGCAGCTTCCAGACTCTATAGGGACATTTGAAAGAATAAAAGGTAAAGAATCTTAAGGAAAATAATGAAAAAAAAAAGAGAGGAAGAAGGGAATCTAATAGGATACAAAGTTATAATCATAAAAACTATTTGGTATTAATTAAAACATTAAGAATGGTATATATATATATGTGTGTGTGTGTATAAATACAAGAGTGATATATAACATAGGAACATATGAACAAAATAGTATAGTGTTTGATAAACCCAGAAACCTCAATTACCAGAGTAAAAATTCACCATTTGACAAAAACAGCTGAGAAAAGTAGAAAAAAGTCCAACAGAAATTAGGTATGGCTCACTCACTCACACCATATGCCAAGATAAGCTCCAAATGGATAAATATGCATAAAAGATGATATCACAAGTTAATAGAAGAAGAACCTTTCAGGTACATGGAGAGGGAAGTATTGATGACCCAACAAGGGATAGAGAGCATCAGAGAAGACAAAATGGACAATTTTTATTATATATTTTTTAAAATTGCAAAAATACATCCAGTGTAGCTAAATTAGAAGGGAAATAGTTATTTGGGAAAGAAATATATTCATCCAGTTTCTTTGATAAATATCTCGTTTCTTATATAATGAATCGATTCAAATTTATGTCTAAATAGATATATTATAAAGACAATTTTCAAAGGAAGAAATCCGAGATATCTATAGTTACATAAAAAATTATCCAAATCATAAATAATTAGAGAAATAAAATTAAAGCAATCCTTAGGTTCTATTTCACACCTATCAGTTTGGCAAAGATGACAAAAAGGAAATAAGGCAAATATTGGAGGGGCTGTAAGAAGATAGATACAACAACGCATTGTTGGTAGAATTGTGGATTGTTCAGACATTCTGGAAAGCAATCTGGAGCCATGTCCAAAAATGGTACATTCATGCCTTTTAAACCCGTGATGTCAGTAATAGGCCTATACACCAACGAGATCAAAGAAAAACTGAAAGGAATCCTGTGCATTGCCTGTGTGCGCAAACACACACTCTATAGCTGATCCCTTTGTAGTGAAAAATAACTATGAAACTATTGAACCATAAGAAATGATGAAATAGTTTCAGAGAAATCTGGGGAGAATTATATGATCATATTCAGAATGAAGTGAGAAGAAGCAGGAAGACAATTTATACAACGTAAGGACAGACAACTTCGCAAAACTTGACTCTGATCAATGCAATGAATCATGATTACAGAGGACTGAGAGTGAAGCATGCTGCCCTTCTACTGACAGAGAACTGATGGACAGCGCAGAACGAAACATACATTTTTGGACAGAGCCAATATGGGAACTTATTTTGCTTTGTTTACGAATATTTTTTACAAGGACTTTGTCTTTCTTTTTTTTCTTTTTCTGAAGAAGAAGAAGAAAAAAAGAGGAGCAGGAGAAGGAGGAGGAAGAGGAGAAGAAGAAGGAGAAAGAGAAGGAGAAGAAGAAGAAGGAGGAGAAGAAGGAGGAGGAGGATGAGGAGGGGGAGGATGAGGAGGGGGAGAAACAGGAGGGGGAGGAGGAGGGGGGGAGGAGGAGGAGGAGAAGAAGAAGAAGAAGAAGGAGAGAAGAAGAAGAAGAAGAAGAAGAAGAAGAAGAAGAAGAAGAAGAAGAAGAAGAAGAAGGAGAAGAAGAAGGAGAAGAAGGAGAAGGAGAAGAAGAAAGAAGAAGAAGAGGAAGAAGAATAAGAATAAGAAGGAGAAGAAGAAGAAGAAGAAGAAGAAGAAGGAGAAGAAGGAGAAGAAGAAGAAGAAGGAGAGGAAGGAAGGAAGGAAGGAAGGAAGGAAGGAAGGAAGGAAGGAAGGAAGGAAGGAAGGAAGGAAGGAAGGAAGGAAAAAAAGGGAAAAGAAGAAAGAGGAGAAGAAAAAGAAAGAGAATTTTTTTTGAAACATCTTTTTGTAAATGTATACAAGAGAATAAAAGGAAAGTTTTAGCTTCTCTAATGACTATGGAAAATATCCTTGAAGTCCTTTTACCTTTTTCTTAAGCAGAGAGATGAGATAGTATGTATAGCTCACAACTGGTAAGTGCCTCAGACAGGAAGACAAACCTAGCACCTAACTTGCAAATCACTGAAATAATTCCCTTGTTGATCAAACCTCCTAGGCATCAAGAAAATCTATAATATTTTTTCATTGTCCCTTGAAAATTGCCTGTTAGCTCTGCCTTTTGTGTTCTGAGCTCCAAGATGCCAAGGACTCTGGGAACACCACTTTTATCTTTAACACTGCCTGGCAACTTCTTTCATCCTTCCTTAACCTGTCTGCTAAGTTGTATCAGTTTAGACCAGTTCTTCCCAGCAAGATGTCAACTCAGCCTCTATCAATAATACCTAGTATACAAGTCCTTTGGAGTGAAATTTCAAAATTTCCAGCTCACTTATTTCTGCCTCCTCTTTTTCTTTTCCTTTTCTCCCCGCTTCTTGCTTCATGGATCCTGCCTCTGCTTGTCTATAAAATAACTTGGTAAATTTAAAAAATAAGATAAAAGTAATCAATCACTTATAATACTGACTTAATTCTTCTATTTTTGTTTTGGTCCCTCTTCATTTTGGATGCAAAGTGTTCTCTTGACATCGATAATTTTCTGGGGGCGTAATTTTCAAAAATTGAAGAAACATATGAAGAGATGTTTTAAATTATCTTTGGTAGTTTGTTTTTCCTAAACTTATTAGGGAAAAAATGAATGATATTGGTAAAGGCCTCCTCAAGAAACGATGTGATATGGCGGAAAGAGAACTAGGCTCTAACTAAGAGTCAACAGACTTGTTCTAGTGTCCGTTATGCCATTAACTATGTGACATTAGGAAAGCCTCTCAAACTTTATCTAGTCCTCCGTTTCCTTTCTTGTAAAATAAGAAGCTGGATGAGATGATCTCTAAGGGTCCTTCCAGCCCTAAAAATTCTACAATTCTAGTTGAAAACAAGGATAGTCCTGTGCCACTCTGGGCCCAGACATATAACAACTGAGTTAATTGCCAATTATAAATAACATTTATAAATATATTTGGGGGGTGGGAAATTAACTCATATTCTAATATTGTTTCAGCTGAGACATCTGATGCCATAAGAGAATGATTTTTAAATGACATACTTAAACTACTTTAATTATGTCGATACTGCAACTATACACAAAGCCAGTTTTGGATGAAAGAAGCTTGAAGTCAAACAAGTTATTTCTTACCAGTTCTCAAATTAATTGATAAGATATTAGGCAATCAGAGGAAGATGACCAAAATGGTGGGGAGACTTGAAACTGTGTTGTAGAAGAATCAGTTGAACAAAACTCATAATCTTACCACTCTCTGCAAGTATTTAAAGGGCTATCACATGGAAAAGGCATTAGAATTGCTCTGTGCAACTCCAAAAGAAAGCACAGTAAAACCAATGGGTAGAAATGGTAGGAAAAAAACAGATTTCTGTTCAGCAGCAGGATAAACAAAAAGTCCATGGAGTCCATATTCAAAGGACAAGACTTTTGGGACTAGCATGTTCCAAAAGTCTTAGTGTAGTTTTAGAAACTTAGCACAATGCCTGGTACCTGGTACACTCTTAAAAGTGTCATTGACTTGACTCCTCTCCCTAGTATCTCCAGAATCAGATAGAAGATCCTCAGTGTGGCCCAATCCTGACCCTTGCCTTCCTTTGCAGATTTCTTATCACTTTCCAACCTTCTCTGTGCTCTGTAATTCAGTGACATTGGCCTCCCTGTTATTCCTTGAACGTGATTCTCCCTTCTCCCTCCGCCATGCTTTTTCACAGCTTGTCCTCCATGCTTGTAAGTGTGTCTCTCTATCTGCATACATACAGTATGCATGTATGTAAGATGTACAGAGTTGTTTGTATGTTGCCTTCCTTGTTAGATTGTGAGCTCCTTGAAAACAGGGACTGTTTTTTTAACCTTCTTGTATCCCAAGTTCTTAGCACAATGCTTGGCATATAGTAGACACTTAACTATTCGTTGACTTGACTTGGTAGACTATAGTGGAGCTGTAGCAAGGTGTAGAGGAATTGCACAGTGGAGTGAACTAGGCTTGGAAGGCAGAGGAGCTGGCTCCAAATTCTGCCGCTGATGCTTACTTTCTGTAATCTAGGGTAAGTTACTTACTGTACCCTAGCCCTCATTTTCCTCATCTATAAAAGGATGGAATTACACTAGATAACCTTCAAGGTCCCTTCCAGTTCTGAATGTGTGATCCTGTAAAGAACTGGACACAATAGAAACAAGAACAACCCACCTTAACCAATTGCTGGCTGTGAGATTCTGCAACATTGTATCTCTGAACTCATGTTCATATCATATCAGATATGATAATATTTGAATTACCTACCTCACAAAGGATCATGCATCTTAACCACAAAGTGTTGCATGAATAGGGATAACTAGGTGGTGCAATGGATACAGCACTGGGCCTGAGGTCAGGAGCACCTGAATTCAAAGCCGGTTTCAGACACTAGGTGTGTGACCCTGGGCAAGTCACTTAACTCTCGTTTGCCTCAGTTTCCTCATCTGTAAAATGAGCTAGAGAAGGAAATGACAGACCAACCCAGTCTCATTGCCAAGAAAACACCAAATTGGTTTACAAAGAGTCAGGCACGACTGAAATGACTGAATAGCAACAAAATATAAACTGTGAAGTGTAGTGGAAAGAGCATTAAAGTTGTAACCTTCAGGCTTGAATTCAAATCTCCATTCTGTCACTCACCAGCTGTGTGATCTGGGGGAAGTTACTTAATGTCTAGGACCTTAGTTTCATTATCTGTAATATGACTGTTCTCAAGAACTGGATTTTCCTGTGTTAACTTTTTCTGCTCATAGAGACGTAAAGCACATATTTCAGAAGAGTGTTTGCCTTCTCCCTGGCTCAGAGTCATGGATGAAGAAAACTGTTTTTCAGGGGCATTAAAGGGCATCACACCCAACGTGATCTTCTTGTCTCACTGCTCACTTTTCACAGTCAATCTTTCTCTTTCCATCTCAGCAGTATGGTTGGTGGATACTTTAGCAGCAGTTACTTTGTTCAAGGTTTTGGGGCAGAGATCCACAAATCCCATGTTAAATACATAACTCTGCAAATGTCTTCAGAGTCTCACACTGGAGGCAACCTAATATTTCAACCCCAGGTTGTGGCTTCCTCACTCTTCTACTCTGATTTATTTGCAAACTAAACCAGGCACACCCTAGTTTGTGACCTCAGTGGCCAATGGAGTCCTGGGAATTTGTTTCCATCTCCATGGTTTTTTTCCAATGTAGGGTTATAATCATATTCATTCTACACACTCCACAATGTTGTGAGAACATCATTCCTATAAACCTTAAAGTGTTATACAAGCGTGAAATAATATTTCTTTTTAGACCCCATATTTGACGCAATATTACATGAAATAAGAGTTATCTGTATCTATAAAACAGAGGAAAGTAGGGATCTGTTGTTAAAAGTTCTCAGGCTGTGTGGACAGCCAAACCAGATGAATATAGGCTCCAAATTAAAACGATCAGCAAATTATCAAAATATCAAATCAATGAAATACTGAACAGCTAGCATGATACTCTCAATACAATAGACTTTCAATATACACTTTACAGCTTGCTAAATCTTCTCTTTATCTGGGCACAGAAGAGGCCAATCTGTTGTTGTTTGGTCAGGTCCAACTCTTTCTGACCTCATTTCAGAGTTTTCTTGGCAAAGACACGAGTGCCATTTCCTTCTTCAGCTCATTTGAAGTTGAGCAAACTGAGGCAAACAGGGCAAAGTGACTTGCCCAGGGTTACACAGACAGTAAGTGTCTGAGGTCAGATGTGAACTCAGGAGGATGCGGTTCCCAGCCCCATTACTCACTCTGCCTCCTAGCTAAAGGTCACTCTTAGTGACAGTGAAGAACCAGAGCTTGGCATAGCTGAAGTGATTTATATGAGTTGTGAATTTGGATTGTGAAGTCTGGCTATCCTATCAAACCTGAAGTCCACATAGTTTCAGCTTTCTTTTTCACTTTGTACCATGTAGATGTGGCAAGGACCTCCCTGAATTGTGGTTCCTCCCATAATGGGAGGTTCTAATGAATCTGATGGAATAAACAAGTTCCCAGCTAATGTCCATGTAAAAATAATTCAATCAAGTTTCTATTTGGAAGCTCGTTGAATAAATTCTGAGAAAATGTGTCTAAAAACACCATTTTTACTCAGCACCAACCCTCTAAATTGTACAATTTTCTCACTGATGTTGCTCCACGGTTCTATCATCATTACAATTCACTTGGGAGAAAGATTTGGGAACAGTGCATTGAAGCTCTGCTCTGTTACACATATGGTTGGATACATCAAAAGCAGTGAGGGATGCAGCATTGAAATTAACTCTGCATAGACACTGGTGTCTTTTCTATTGGACTCAGAATAAGCCTCACTTTCTTTTTGGGGGAACTGGGCTAAAAATGTCCAGAGTATTTTGGTGGTACTACTGCATAGAAGGAAGGTGATAGTAATAATGATTTATTAACCTGGAAATATGTTTTAGAAAAGTTTGCAGGAATAGCAATTTAGGTAAAAATTGCATTTCCAGACTTTTGGGGTGGGGAAGGGAATGGTTTGCTTTCTTGACATGACAGATGAATGTTTGGGAAGGACATCTAAGAGTGAGAAGAAAAGAATTTTTGATAAATACAAGAATTGCCAAAACAATAACACTTTGCTGGCATAGAAATCCAATACAAAATCAGTAATAAGAGGATGGGAGAAATGTCTTGGCTAAAAGAACATTTGGACTACCATGGATATGGATGGATATAATTGTCTATTTTGCTATTAAATACTGTTGTTTCTTCTTCTCCTCCCCCTTCTTCTTCCTTCCTTCCTTCCTTCCTTCCTTCCTTCCTTCCTTCCTTCCTTCCTTCCTTCCTTCCTTCCTTCCTTCCTTCCTTCCTTCCTCCCTCCCTTCCTTCCTCCCTTCCTTCCTTCCTTCCTTCCTTCCTTCCTTCCTTCCTTCCTTCCTTCCTTCCTTCCTTCCTTTCTTTCTTTCCCCCTCTCTCCCTTCCTCCCTTCCTCTCTCTTCCTCCCTCTTTCCCCTTTCTGTCTCTCTGTCTCTTTGCCTCTTTCTTTCTATCTCTTGTCTATCTCTGTCTCTTTCTTCCCCTCCTCTTTCTTTATTGCTTAAATCAAGCAAGAACAGTTGTTTAAATATATGAAACAAAGATGTTTATCTTGTGAGGTGACACACTTAACACTTTGTTAGCTTATTTTATTATCTTGGTTTCAACTGAAAAATTAAGTATCTGTGAATTGCTTGATAATGATCATTAAAATGAGGTAGATGTTCTTTAAAATTGTATAACTCAAATCAAGGTACTGGCTAAAATCTATTTGCCTAATAATGAAAATTTTGAAACAGTATCTCTAGCATCTATATTAGAAATACACTTTGAGAAACACATTTTTTCGGGACATATAAACCAAAATGTACATTTTAAGCAGCTGTAAGTACTATAAGCATTAAACTGTGATTGTGTCTAAAAGCAATTTGTATTTTTACATTTGCATTTTTCTATGGTCTATTGTAAACAAATGCACATTTTATAGAGCACATGCAATTACCTTATTTCCTCCAGTTTAAAATGTCCTTTCTATGAAGAACGCCTTAAAAATGTTAATGTAGTCATATTGATTTTCTCAAGAACATAGAACAAATCAACTGGAGGTCAAACATGTAAGCAGAGTGGATGGAAAAAGAGCCAGGAAGTTGGAAAGGATGGTCAAGTTCAATCTCAGACATCATAACCGAATAGGTAAAATAATCTCTCAATGCCTGAGGCAATTCTGCAAGACTCTGTGTTAAAGATGAGTGGCTAATTTGCACAAGTGGAGGGAGTTTAAACAGTGGAGGTTCCCAATACTGATGAAAGTACAAGTCTAAACATAAGCAAATAAATAATTCTGAATTTTAGTTTAAACTGATCCTGTTTTACAGTCAATTTTTACTCAATCAAGTAGGGCCATTGAGACATTCCATCCAATGATTTAGACAGCTGTAAGAACCAAGTCAGTAACTCCAGGATCCCATCACTGAACCACACAACCTTAGATGTCTCCTTCATAGGAGCACTCTAAAATGTTGGTGGTCAGAATTTTTTTTCAGATCACAAACATACAGTGACCAAGAACCCATGAACTATGATTTATTAAATTCATTCAAGATATATTCATTTAGGAACTACTCTGTACATAGTCTCAAGGTGTGCAAAAGAATGCATGGGGTTAGGGTGAGGAGTGGGGCAAAACTGCTCTCAGGTACTTGAAAATACCCAGGCTAAAATGCATTTGTCATTACCAGGCCAGAGTGGATCAAAGCAAGTTATTAGGCAATCCCCAGCAGGAAGTCTTGTGTGAAAACAGGATTCAGGAGATCAAAGGGGAAGCCAGCCTTTTGTGAGGGAGGAATGAAGCAAACTTGGCTCCCTCCCCCTTCTAAATTTGCCATCTTTAGTAGGATCATAGACTTGGAGCTAGAAGAAATCAGAGAGGGAATCAAGTGCAACTTCTTCATTTTAAAGATAAAGAGTCTACCGGCGTCCCAGAGAAAACAGAAGCAAAATTTGAACCTAATACTCTGACTGCAGGTGCAACACTCCAAGGTTCTCTCTACTACACTGAATTGTCTTGAATAGCACAAGTCAATTTAATTTGACTAATATTTATTAACTCTTTATTTTGTGACCAAAGTTTTAGGGAAAGCAGAAACTTAGAGAAAAAATGAATGTCCCCTGGCTTCTTCTTACTGAAAATCTTATAGCAGGGATGTTCTGGTAAACATTTAACAACTAGCTCTCTGAAACAAAAAAGTATTCTTGACATACTTTGTTTAATTTATGTTTATATAAATTTTAATACTTTGTCACTTTCTTAAGTCTAAATAATCAACAAAATAATAAATCAGGTTCTGATTTGTGGCATCTGCCCATTTCTGTAATGTTGATGTTCACATTGAAAATTTAACAACCAGCTCTCCTGTGCCAGTCTGAGCTGGCTCCAGCACACATCAATGAATAATTAAAATGCACAATAATATAAACGAAGCAACAGAGAGAAGAGAACTAAGTGCCTTATGAGGCAGGTTTGAAGAGGAGAAGTTATTATTTACCAGAAGGATCCAGGGAGACCTTTGTATTAGGCTTCAACGAATGGGTCCAAAAAATGAAGGAGGGGCGAGATGGATAAAGGTTCGAGAATGCACAGGGCATGGGTAGGGGTCATAGAGTGGCCTGGAGTACCTAGAATGAGATGTAAGGTCAGGGGAATAGTAGAGGAGGTCAGAAAGTTCCAGTGCAATAGGTTCTGGAGATCCTTGAGTGAGAGACAAACATTAGGGGACGCTGTGGCACAAGAGCAGCTAGCAGGGTCAGAAAGACTGAAGTTCAAATCTGACTTCAGATACTTATAGCTTTGTGACCCTGGACAAGTCTTTTAACCTCTGCCTGAATAAAACCGTAGAAGGAAATGACAAACCACTCCATCATCTTTGTCAAGAAACCCCATGGACTATGGGGACGGGAAGAGTTGGACATTACTCAACAACAACGACAACAAACACACAAAAACCAACAATGTTGCCATGGAGCAGTCTGGTACTGAGTGTCCTGACTTTCAAGTATTTTTCTTCTACTGCTAAAATCCCAATATTTTCCATTTTAAGTCTACAAGTTCATGGTGTTCAGCATCTCCATCCTCCTCAATAAAACTTGGCATTTTTAACTATTCTTTTGCTTGCTACAAAAGTTTCTAAAAATCTCCTTTTCCTTGAAAAAGAAATTCCACATTGCCTCATTACTGACTGTTGGGAGGGTTGATGTTCTTTTCTTTGTTTTACTGTGCATCACCTTTAAGGCCATTCCCTCTCTCCTAATGTAGTGAGAACTGTGTTTTTAACGGATGAAAGATTGGTAAAGTAGCCTTGAAACAGACCTAAATAAAACAGAAAAAGGTAATAATAAGGCTGCTATAGATGGCAGATCCCAGGAAACATTCCTTCCCTTTCAATACAAATCTTGTATATATCTGCCAGAATTTGTAAGCAAGGCATCTCTACCTTCATATAAGGAAGGAAGCTGGAGCCTCAGCAGGGGTAAATGAGATTCCTGCAGGTTTAAGGAGCTTTTTTCTGATCCAAACTGGGGTGCTTGAACAGTTCAGATAATGAAATGAAATGAATTTTCGACTGCTATAGAAATGCTGTTCAGCCGACCCAGACATGCCTCACCATTGGTGCTCACAGAGAAAATGAGTTTATCACAGATGTTCCATCTCTTAAAAAAAAAAAATCTCCCTCCTTTTATTTTTATTTTAAGCTACTCTCTCTATGCCTGGGCCCTTCACAAGGTTATCCACGTATGAGTGGCTGAAGGGGCTCCTCACACGCCTACTACAACTCTCTGAGACAGTGATAATATTCATTAACAGAGGCTGGCACTTCTATTGCAAGGAGTGGAGGGCTGGGGCAGGGGGGCTTGCACACATGTGCACATATACATACAGAAATACAATTCCCAGAGTCAACTCGTTTTAAGAATGACTGACTTGTAAACCACTCGTGTTACAGTCATGTACTTCTTAAAAAAAAATTCAACAATGTCTTTTGTTGGTATGTTACATACATTTCCTACTGAAACTCTCATCCACCCCCTTTATACTTAAGATCTAGCCCTTTTACTTAAGGATTAAAAAGGGGAAGAAAAAAATAGTTCAGAAAAACTAACATTAAAAAAAAATCCAACATCCTATACAATACTCCACACTTCTAGTCCCTCACCTCTGAAAGGAAGCAGGAGGAGAGACCTCTTTATATCTCTTCTTTAGTGCCAAACTGGGTCATTATAATTTCGCAGCTTTTAGCTTCAGTTGTTTTGTGTCTCCTTCCCAGTTTCCATTTACATAGTTGTAGTCATTTACATATATGTATATATATACATATATATATATATACATACCTAGATATACATAGATACATAGGGAGAAAAAGAGAATTTACTTGGTTCCACTTACATGATTTAAGCCAACTCTGTACTTTTACTTACTCAATCTATAAAAATTGAATGTCATTGTAGAATCCTTTTTGTTTGCATTAATTCATATTTTAGATCCTTTCAATTTGCTCATAGTTACCTATTTCTTATCTAGCTTTTGTTGCAAAGTTTTTAGTAGAATTGTAGTTTTAGGATTAGAAAGTGTCTTAGAGACCACTGAGTCCAATCTACCATTTTACCAAAGAGGAAACTGAGGCCCCCCAAAATTGTGAATGGCTTGCCCAAGATTCCACAGATAATCTAAATCCAGCATTCTTTCTAGTGTACCACACTTATGATAACTTTAAAGTTAACTAAGCATTTTACAAATATTAACTCATTTTGTGTTCACAGCAACCCTGAGGAGGCAGGTGCTATCATTATATCCATTTTACAGATGATAAAAGTGAGGCAGACAGAAGTTAAAGGAGTTGCTCAGTGTCACACAGCTAAGAAGTGGTTGAGGTCAGATATAAACTCAATTCTTCCTGACTCGAGGTTCAGTGTTCTTTTCTACCATGTCACCAAGCTGCCTATTGGAAGAACTTTGAGAATTCTAATTGTACTTAGACAACTGGAAGGTCAATTGGCAATGAAAAGACCCTTTTATGCATGAGGTATGATGATAAAGCAAGTTATGATTATCAAATTTTGTAGCCATCCTGTGGCTCTCCGTTTCATTACTTGATAGTCAAACTTGGTATATTCTTTTCCAGTTTGCCCCTCCAATGAACCATTCAAAAAAGATTGCTGTTCAAAATGGCGTTTCCCTTTGTAACAATCCACACCAGTAGTTTAGTAACCAATATACTAACCCCAGATTTGCTGTGTCTTCTGAAACAGGTGCCATGCTTCTATGCACAATTTTAGATCTATTTTCATTGTAATTGGGAAGCTCTTGATTAATTCCCTTCATGCCTACCTTTCCTTGCAACAAAATGGCCTTGTTCAAATTCTATAGTAGTGACCTAATCCAGATGAAAGTTTCCCTGCAAAGATTCTGGGCAATAATCCAGAAGCAAGAATTTTAATTGGGTTATTTATTTATGTATTTATCTGTGTTTACACATTTGTCTCTGTGCCACTATTTTTGTCTATGACGACAGTATCTCCAGGAGGCCCTCCTGATTTGAGATTCAGTTTTAAATGTTCGCGGTTTACAGTGCCAACTGCCAGCCCACCCTCTCTTCCCAAATGATAATTCTTTGTCTTTTCCTGGTTCCCATGGGGTGTATAGCCACTTCCCCAGGCATGTGTGGGAGGGCGTGGTGAATGATGTGCAGATTGAATGCTAATTCCAGATGCCCAGAGTCCTATGCTGCCCACTGGCTGTTTGGAGAACTCCACCCTACCCAGGCTCCAACATTTATCTTTCTCTATCTGGTCCAAATAAACATTCCCATTCTCTGAGTATGTAGCTAGGTGTTGATCTGGCTTTCCAGTTAAGATTAGTCCAATTAAGGTGTGAATGTGGTTTAACCTATCCAGCCTAAATTTGGATGGTAGAACAAAAAGAGTTCTGGAGTCAATTGACCTGGGTTCAAATCCCTCTTCTGCTTTTTATTTTCTGTGTGACCTTGGGTAAGTCCATCAACTTCTTTGAACTTCAGTGTTTTCATCTGGAAAATGAAGGGACTGGTTTCTGAGGTCTCTTCAAGCTTTTATGATCCTTTGGGGAAGGGGGATATTCCTTTGAAGGGAGATATTCAAACCCAGCCCAGGTGGGAGTGACTCAGTACAACTGTACTGTGAGTCTTTACCAGGTCATAATCAAAGTAGGGGAGGTCACATGTCCACCTCCCACTATCATTCCAAGTGATATAATAGAATGCATATCACAATGCATTCAATAGTAGATGTGGGTAAGGTTAGGGCAGAGGAGAAATCACAGAGAAATCAGCAGTCCTCCCATCATGAAAACCACCACCTCCCCAAGAAGATACCTCCACTGAACAGAAGAGTCATTCCTTTGGTCAGCACCGAGATGTCCTTTCTCCTTGAAGCTTTCTGAGTCAGCTTTATTGCTTCTTCCTTTCTTTGTACTCGGTGCTACTTCCTGTCCTCTTTCTTGTATGGAACTTACAGATGACCTTATGACCTTACTTGTTCTTTCAATATTTCTAAGTAGAGGATAAGTTTCTTGAAGTCATAGACTATTTTGTGTGCCCCTTTGGGGCATACATAGTAAACACTCAATATATATTCAAGGGAGGGAAGCATTGGTAATATCCTTTTTTGTTCTTGGGTTCCCACTTTTCCCTTCCACAGTCCCTGTCCCCTCCCTTGGACATGAGGATGAACATCAAGCAGAGGTTTATTCATTATCGTCTTAAGCTAACTCTGGACTTTTACTTACCTAGCCTATTGCATTTTGTCTCCATAGGTTCTGAATGAAATGCTTTCTCTTTTGGAGATCTCGGCAAATTTACTTCTATACAACTCTGTTGCTACCAACCACTTTTCATTACGGAACTTTTTGTTCACAAGTCTTTAAATTTTATCTTCCTCCTGCTGTACACTACCTGGATGCGTGTTTATCTGTTACTGTTCCAGGAGGTGGGATGTATGCATCATTTCCTAAGGCCAAGGACACAAAGAAAATGTAAAGAACTGTGTCACTAGCTTATGTGGAGCAAAATTATTAGTTTCTTAATACAGAGAAAGCAGCAAGACAGAACTAGACATGAGTAGGAGCCAGAGTGCACTTACTGTAGGCAGCCAAAGTGTGGCAGTTTAGTATCTCAAAGCAGCCCACCGCTCCACATTGATTGACTATTAGCATACTGCAATTTAACCTCATATTGCAAAGATTCTTCATGTAAATGGCTTGAAAAAAAATCTGTGGGCAATTATTGCTAATAACAAGCAATTTACAGCATCCAGGGATCACAAAGCCTGTTCTAGATAAGTAAACTTTATCACGCACATCTCAACAGGGCCGAGACTAAAGGACCAGAGAGATTAAGTGACTGCCCAAAGTGCTCCCCATCCTCTAGCATGCCACCAGGGACAGCGAGGCCCCCGGGGAGGGTAAAAACATGGAGCTTCAGAAGCTTCTGCTTCCTGTTTGCAATCATGTTCATTTCATTCCTTTCATTGTTGTGTCACTCATTCATTACAGTTTTTTCTGCTGTCCATCCTCTCCCAAAGAGCTGTTATTTGTTTTCTGGTTTGTTTTGTGTTGGTCTAAGCACAGGGGTAGGGAACCCTCAGGCTCCAGGGAGGCCAAATGTGGCCTTTACATCAGTGGGAGTGTCTCCCTGGATGGGAACTCTCTGTAACAATGCAGGGGAATGAGAAATCTGTAACTTCTAATCTTAAAGATTTCTTGGGGCACTGAAAAGTTGGATAATTTCCCCCTGATCTATAGCTAATATGTGGCAGAAGTTGAATTTGAATCCAGGTCTTTTAGACTTTACAGTTTGTCCTCTATCCACTATACCATGTTCCCCTTTAGTATTAATTGAAGATGCTCTTCTCCTCTGCCTGGTTTCAATTGACCCTCCCAGGATTAGCTCATCACCTCTAATCTCACAACCTTGCAGCTAACTCAAGCCCTGATTGATACTACCAACACCTCCGTCAGCTTCCTTTCCCCTCTGATTGGGAAGGCTAGAAGGTGCAGTGCTAAGTTCCACCCAATGCCTTCCTTTATGTGCCTCTGCCTGGTTTTAACTCTATGGAACAAAAAATTTCCCTCATCTTTTTCTTGCCTCCTTTTATGTATTGTCCCCCTTCTTGAAATTGTAAGCTCCTTGAGGGTGAGGCCTTTTTTTTTTTGGTAACTGTATCCCCAACACTTAGAACAGTGCCTGGCACATAGTAGGTATTTAATAAATGTTTATTGGATTGGAAAATGGATGCACAGAAATGCTGTATGAACATGGTGATGATGGAGAAAAAAAATAATACCAACCACCACAGTTAGGTGGTACAGTAGATAGAGCACTGGGCTTGGAACCTGTAACTCATCTTCCTGAGTTCAAATCCTGCATAAGACATTCCCTAGCTGTGTAACCCTTGGCTAGTTACTTACCCCTGTTTTCCTCAGTTCCCCCTCTGTAAAATGAGCTAGAGAAGGAAATGGCAAATCATTCCAGTATCTTTGCCAAGAAAACCCCAAATGGAGTCAGAAGGAGTCTGACCCCACTTAAACAACTTGAACACCACCTCACCTAATGACAGGGGTGGAATGCTGCAGAATCCAAAGGTTAGGTTTGAATCTCGATTCTGGCATTTACTCCTGGGTAAGTCATGGGTTTAGCCTTGGCTAAGTCATGCAAGATACCTTACCTTTTTTTTTTTTTTTAAGGATATTAGTTTCCTCATTTTTAAAATGAGGGTCTTGGATTAAAACACAAGTTTTAAAACTGGGTTTGATGAGCTTATTTAAAAATATTTTGTAACTGTATTTTAGCTTATAATTGATTTTTTTTATAATCCTGTGAATTTTATTTTATACATTTGAAACAGTATTCTGAGAAGGGGTTCATAGGCTTCACCGGACTACCAAAAAGGTCTATGCCACTAAAAGAAAAAATATTAATATTCCCTGCCTCCTTTTACCTCTAAATCCCATTATATTAATAGATTCCTGAAGTCAATGTATCCAGAATTCAAATCTTAAATGGACCTGTGTCCTCATTAATGGGGACAATCCTTCCAGTGAAGTAGATAATAACCCAGAAAACAAATCAGTTGTATAGATGACAGAAATTATTCATTTATCCAACATTGGTTGATAAGGATAGTTTCTGTTTTGTTTTTTTTTTTAAAAAAAAAAGCTTATTATTTCTTATGGCTTTTTTGCTTTCACTTGAGAAGATAAATAAAACCTTTTGCTTAAGGGTTAACCTATCTCTGCTGAGTCCCCATTTACTATGTTCAGTGTTTCAGGTTTTCTGTACACTCTCACTAAGTGGTATTGCTTGAAATGTGCCTTCTCATCCATTGTCTTCTGCTCGCTCTACTGAGTGAGTTGAACAGAATCATAGTTTTAGAGCTAAAAAGGATCTTTGAGCTAGTCATATTTCTCCATCTCTACTTGGCACATGGCAATTGCTCATCCGTTCAAGCCCCTGGTATACCAAATGGCCTGAAAACCTACAAAAGTCATCCACAAGAGTGATCAACAAGGACAGGGAACTGAGGCTGTGCTTCTAACAAATAAGGAAGCATTGAGGAAGTTTACAGTGATCTACAAAGAGCATGCTATATTCATGCAGGTTCAATAATTATATGTATGCAAGCCATAAACCAACACTCTGAACTCTGGGTTTTCTTAGATTGGATTCAGTCTTGGAAAATGTTTCCCATATGAAGGTCTTTGGCTCATTTTGTCCACATTCAGAGTTTCTCTCTGGGGTAGGTTAAAGTCCCATGCAAGCACCAAGTTAATGATAATGAATTCTGATCAGCCATTATTTTGCAAGAAAAAAATTGGAAAATGATACAATTCCAATAAGCTCTACCTTCACTCCAGGAGCCCAATAAAGCTTCCAGTCATATATTACTACCCTAAGAGTTTGGAATTTGGGTATTTGGACTTCCCCAGAAGGAAAGTAGATATGGGGTATCTAGAGGAACAACCTTCTTCCCATCAGACCAGCACAATCTGAACAACTCACTGTAATAGAGAAGAGCTGGGGTTTTTTGCCCACATAATAGTGATCTTTGTAAACTATGGAGAACAGAATGGTACCAAAGAAGAGCCAGTGTCCTGATTTTCAGAAAAAGGAAATGGGTGGAATTTTTAAACTATGGATCAGAAAAGTGTGAAAATATTATGGATATATTACTAATGCAATGATTATTTGGAAGGGGAAGTAAGTAGACACTGTAGATAAATAAGAGCCAACTTGATTTCATCAAGAATAGTCTGTGTTAATACCATTTAAAAAAACAGGGTTATTAGATTGACATATGGGGAAATGCCACAGACAGCTCGCATTTCAGCAAAGCATCTAAGTTTCTCATGCTTCATAAGAGGAGGCATGGCAAGGTCAGATCTAGAGATTTTAGAGAATCTCAAGATGAAACTAAGTCAATAGAGTTAGATGAAAACCAGCAAAGCTGATATTATCCTGGACTTGTGGATGTATAGTGTCCAAAACAAGAGGATGATGGCCTCACTGTATTTTGCACCGTTTAAACCATATCTGAAGCTTTATCTTAGTTCACAGATTAGGATGGATATTGACAATCCACACATTGGAATATTTCAAAAGGAGGGCAATAGGATGGTAAGGGAACTGGAGACCAAAACATTGGAGAACGAGCTGAAAGAATGGAGAATATTTAACCTGGGAAAGAGAAGACTTCAGTGGTATAGTCTCCATCTTTGGGTACTTGAGGAACTGTCGTGTGAAAGAGGGATTCTGCTTGGCTCAACAACACTAAGTGGAAGTTACAGGAAGGCAAATTCAGGTTTATATAAGAGGAACAATTAATTACAATTAGTGCTATTGTAGTGCCAATGGAATATGCTGGTGCAGTTCTGAATTGTGAAATGCAACACACTCTCCACGTGGAAGACATAACCAAAACATTTATTCAAACACCAGAAAGTTGAATCCTAACACTAAAAAGCCGAATCCCAACACCAGAAAGCCAAATCCATCATAGTAACAAGGAAATCCATACACAATAATAATGCAGAGGACAAGTCTTCCCTCTGTTAGGCTTCTCACAAACCAACTCCCTTAAACAGATTATAAATAGGTTCTCCTATTCATGCCAGTTGCTGCCTTTTCCAGCTCTGATTCTCTTTAACTTCCTGTTCCACCTTTCCTGCTGCACTCCTTCCTGTTTCATGTGACTTGATTCACGTGATTCGGGCTTTCATGTGAATTAAGCAGTTCTCATGGACCTATTAATGGATGGGAAAGATCTTCCCATTAAGAAGCAAAATTACATTAACAATATTCTAAAATCCACATCAATACAGCTATTAAAAGGAGAATGGGCTGCTTCAGGGGCTAATAGTTTCCCCCTCACTAGAAGGCTTTAAATGGAGGGTGGAGATCACTTATCAAGGATGTTATAGGAAGATTCCTGTTCAAATTGTGGCCTTAGCTGTGTAGCCTTCCACAAGTCACATTGGCCCTCATGAGACCTCGTTTTTCCCATCTGTAAAATGAATGATTTTTAGTTAACTAGATATTCTTTAAGGTAACTTAGAACTAACCTGTAATTCCTTTAGGGAAAGTATATTGCTTGGTATGGGATTATACCCACATAGCATTTATCATAATCTTATACACATAGTAGAATCATAGCATTTAAGAATTGGAAGGGGAATTTGAAATAATTTAACATAGATAAGTCTTTTAAAGATGAAGTTAATAGGTACCCTATAAATACTTGTCAAATGACTTAAGTAATTTCATGTAACCCTCAAGGATTTCTTGAGGATACACAGAAATGTAGTATGGATTGTGTCTAAACTGATGGATAATGTGCCTTTTAAGCCCTGATCTTCATCATCTTGCCTTGCTATTCAGTGCTAAGGTTGGTGCACACTGTAATGTTAATGAAATGGGAAGATCTTCCCCACCCATTAACAGGCCTATGTGAACTCTAACCCAGCTCACATGGAACCTGGGTCACATGGAGCCTGGGTCATTCAGATTGAAAGGAGCTTGCTCAAGGAGAGAGAGAGAGAGAGAGAGAGAGAGAGAGAGAGAGAGAGAGAGAGAGAGAGAGAGAGGAGCAAGAGGAGCTTGTTTTTGTGTGGGACCTGACAGAAGGTTTAAGATGTCTGCACTCCCCAGATTAGTGATAAGTACCCTGTTAAATCTTACCTCCTGGTATTCTAATGAGTTCCCAAATAAATATGTTGGTTTTACCTTTGGGGAAGAGAATTTATTATATTTTGAGAATTTACCCTGGAAATACGCATGCATATTCATAGCGGCTTCTATGGATATCGCTTTGGCATTACACATAACATACATATCATCGATAGCAGATCCAAAGTCTCACAACTCTATAGAAGACTGGATACAATTGGAATTCTGTAAACTTTTGACTCTATTTGGAATGTTTTTCTTCTAGATTCTTTATGAAAAAAAATCTTATTCTTTGGTTCAGTTTAAGTGTCCTGGCTGAAGTCTACAATGGCTGATGTGAACATTATCAGCTATTGCCACACACGCAAGTCTCACAATTATATAGTATATTAGACAAATTATAGGATGTTAGACTGACTAACATTCAGGTTTGAGTCTTGATGACATATCAGTCCTAATTCCATCATTCTTCTAAAGCAGATGCTGCCTTTCTTGATCTAACTTCTTTGTTGGTGAATTCCTATTTAGATAACATGCTTTCTAGGAAGAAACGATAACTTTTGATTCTGTGTTTCTCATCAAAATCTAAACCTTAAAGAGCATAGCTTCCCACATCAATGAATGAATGAATGAATGAATGAATGAATGAATGAATATTTATAAAGTACTCACTATGTCAAGCTTCATACTTAGAGCTAGAGATGTATACAGAAAAGCAAGATAGCCTTTTCTCTCAAATAGCTCAAATCCAAATTGGGGGAAATAGCATAGAAGGGTTCAGCTATAAGGTGGTTGAAAATGTGCAAGAGTCATTAGGGTATACACTCTTGGTGCATATTCATTTATTCCTTCGGATGACTACTCCATAGCTAAATTGTGATAATAGTCGTAGCCTGTGAAGTTAAACAAGTCTCCAAAATTTTCAAAAACATATTTGAACAGAGTTTCCTAGGACTTTCATGTATTCCTCAAGCACCTTACGTGTTTATAAGAGACATAACAAATGGAAATTCATGTGATGGTGGTGGAGGGCAAGGAAAGGAGAGGGAATAAACTCAAAGTGCAGTCACTGGGTTAGTTACTTAACTTCTTTGTATTTATGTAGCTTCTTTTTTCAAACAATATTGACCTTCCTCCCAAGGAAACCATTGATTTGAGCACTGATGTTTGTCATTTTCTGTGAAAATTAGGCATACTGGAAATGCTAAATAATTTAATGACAATAATCTCCCTTGTAGGAATTTGTAAGAGATTGAATTTACCTTTCTCCAAGGAGCTCAAAGAATTGTCCAGGATTTTACATAATTAACTTCCTCCCTTGTGAGACAAAGAATGTGATATTTATTTGGGTCTATTATTTGCAGAGGAGGAAAATTATACATGGAGAGCTTTAAAGCGATTGTGTAGGAGGTCAATGGCAAAACCAGAAAATGAATTTTCTTCTCTTCATCCTTAGTCCAGCAGAGCACGTCATTCTGTGGCCTAACCACCACCCACAGGCCTCTTTGAAGGCAGACAGTTTGCAAAATATCAATATTGGTACAAAGAAATCAGCGTAACAACCCTGAGGGACAGGAAGAAGCAGGTGCCGGCTTCCATTTCAGTGGATGTTGCAATGACCCAGCATACTTAAAGTAGTGGGAAGCAGCAAATGTTGCCCAAGTTTGACCTTTAAATGGGTCATCAGAATCCTGTTGTCTGAGGAATGAGTGCAAAGAATAAGAAAGAAGCAAGACAAGATTTCAGTATACCCAAATAGTGTAATTGTAGTAGTCTAGGCCAACAAGTCTGGGTCTTCTTCTTTGTGTTTTTGTGCTTGACTGGTGTATTCTCCACTCAGGAAGGGCAACCAGCGAGGCATATCTGATGTATATGTCTCATAGGTGTCTCCTTATGAATATCTGCTGTGTAAATGACCACATTTACACATAGGATGGGTAAGGCCATAAGATGAATAAAACACTCATAGGTAAATGATCGGTAATGAGCTAGTACCTTACTAGGATAAGTTTTTGCTGCCCATCTGAGTCAATATACCTGTTCTTTTCCAGTCCAACCTAACATTATCTACCCCAATAATCCATGAATGTTACCTTCCTTTGTGGTTGCCTCTTTTCCTCCATTGTTTCAAAAAGCACAAAACTTTTGAGCAAGGATGTGTGGCAGTACAGCTCAATTTTTACCCATGAGGTAATTGGACAACTTCCCAATGTTCTCAAATTCACCTAGCATACCGACATGCCAAAGACCATGGTCTTTGAAAAAAGACGATTCTGCATCATATTAGCTCTTGTTTCATCAGTGTATTGATTCTCGTGACCCAGAATCCTGCAGTGGAAACTAAATTGAAATGTGGAAAAGAATGGAGAAAACAAAACTGATTGTCACTTTACTGGACTTTTGCAAAGGCAGAATTCATCCACTTAGCCTTGGTGAAGAATATTTTACAGCAGAGAAAAAGAAAATGCTACAGTCTCCATTCATTTTATTATCTATACAAACTCCAAAGGGAAGGCTGGTATTAGTAAAGAAAGTCTGTGTGTGTAAGGCTTATTTAGGTGGTTACTTGCTCAGCCCATAGTCACTGGTGTGATGCTGTGCCCAGAGGGAAAACTTCCTGATTCCTATAGATGTATGGGAGCTTTCAATATGCACAGTTAGATCCATTCACTATCAAAGTAGTTTCTAAGGCCATGGAAAATATTTAATTTCTCCAGAGCAGTCACCCCTCTTCTCCCTTTGCCCTACTCAATCCGTTAGGGAATGACAACTAATTTTAACTGTTTCTTAAGTAAAACATAGTAAGTCCAGTAAATGTTCAGCAAAACTATCATCATGGATTATGAAGATGAAGAGAAATAAGTTTTAAAATAACTATTTTAGATTAATCATATTGCTGTGACTCCACTGTGGAAGCTGACTGAAAACAGGATAGTGTCTTGGAAGGCACATTAACTTGTAAGATGCCAGTTTACTATCTCAAACTTTAATCCTAACTTTCTTCCTGGGGGAGACTGCTACTTTCCTGAATTCCTCTATTCATCACTTTCTCCATCTGTCAATGGAGATAAAGATATCTCCTACCTAAATCTTGGGGTTGGTGGGAAGGGCCAAATTTTATCTTCCATCCTAGCCCTTTTACTTATGCCATTCCACTTTCCCTGAGTCACCCTATTCTTCCACCTTGCTAAATTACAGCCATCTTTCAAGACCCAGCTCCTATCTTCTGTATAACCTTCTTTGACCATGTCAGCCTAAAATGCTTTCTCCCACCTCTGAATGTTTATAACAATATCACCTAAAAATTCCTCAGTAAATCAATTATGCAGCCCTCAGTGGTACTTCTGTTGTCTACTATTTAAATTCTTATATCAATACTTAGCTGTCCACATGCCTTCTCTCCCTCAGAGTTCCCTTGAAAATGTAGATTGCTTAGATTAAACCAAAAGGAAATAGAAAAAATTAGAGCACATTAATTTTAAGGCCACTGCTTCAATCCTTCTAGACCCTGGGAATAAGGGCCAGTGCTTATTTATATAGATATATAGATATAGATATATGTATGCATACATAATATGTATGTATATATCACATGGAAATCTACCAAAGCACAGATTATTACATGTTTTTTATCATTGCAGTCTAGTAGGTAGCTCTACAGGGCTATGCTCATATACTCCTTTTCTCCATGAGGCCTTTAAGGAAGGGACCACATCTTTTACTTTTTTGTCCTAAAGCACCTAGCGCAGTACTAGCTTAGAGGAGTTATTCATTTGCCATGTTTATTTTTCATTGACTTAATGATTCACAACAATTGTGCAAGTATACAGAAACACAGAAAGTATCTTTCTGGTAACAATAGAGTAACTTTCATGTTCATACTGAAGCAGGTTAAGTCAAAGGTGGACACTCTTAACACCATGATGAACTGCCCCTTTTTTGTTCTCATTGCTACCACCTTAACTTAGGGCTATATTATCTCATGTCTAAACTACCATGCTGATAGAGATCACAAACTTTCCAAACCATTTAATCCTATATATATGTCTTTCTATAAATTCTCAATTGAAGAATCCATCTGATACCCTGGCAGCAACCCTCTGCTTCTTCTAATATCTTAGAGGCACCAACATATCACCTAGGTTGTACAGCTGTTACCATTCCTTTTCACTATGTGACTAGACCATTTTCTTTTCTGTTCAAATGTGTCCTTGATAAAATATTTTACACAACTTGTTGTGTGCGAGGCATTGTTCTTAACACAACAGCCTATTAATATCTACTGAGCATCTTTCTATTATCTGTAACTGTGCTACTTCTAAGATCATTGTATCCTTGTGATTTGTGGTCGTATATAGTCCTCCTAGTACTAAATGGGATGACATTGATATGAAAGAGATGGGCTTTCCTTGCATAATAAGTTTGGGATCATTACAAATATTGTGAAGTTAGTTGCCCATAGGATCCAGTCCAGTCATCTCTTCCTACTTAATTTTGGAGCCAACTCACTTCCCATCAGAAGAACCAATTTAAGATATGTATTCATATCTTATTTTGTATATGTATTCATATCTTTCTTATTTTATCAACTTACATTATCTCTATAGTGATGTCTGTTATCACTGTAGTTTAATGATCCCTTCTTTCTGGGTATTAATGACACTGAACTCTGCTCATTCTGCTCTGACTCGTATGACCACTTTTTTTTTTCTATCTGTTTCCTAGAATGCCCTAGGACCCAGAACAGAGGAGTGGATTGGTCCACCATAGACCATGCCAATCGATGAGACTGAAGGAGATTTAGTGAGGTATTAATTGGTATACCCCACTATATGTCTCTTAGTCCTATCCATGAGGCAGTCAGTGAACAAGAACTTGACATTTAGGGAAATCTTCTTTCCTTCTGCAATGTTGAGACTGGATCTTTGTATTTTGCCAACTTAGTCACATGGTTTCTCTATATATATGAGCCTTCTTTCAGGCTAAGAGATAAAACCACTGCTTCTTCATGGCGAGGCCCAAGAACCCTCTACATGGTAAGAGACCCTGACACTACCTTTAAAAAAATAGCATTTATTAATTTTTTACAATCATTTAGTATCTCTCCCTTTTAGTTCCTTCCCTAATTGAACAGTGAAAAAACTGAACACATAAAATCCTCATAACAAATATGCATAGTCTAGGAAAACAAATTCCCATACTGACTATTCAAAAATGTATATCTCATTCTGCATCTGGCCTATCACCTTTCTCATATGGTGGGTGACATGTTTCATCTTTCATCCCTTGGACTCGTGGCTTATCATTGCGTTGAATTCTAAAATCCTTAAAGTTTCTTTTTTCAATAGTATTGTGGTCATTATAGAAATTGTTCTTCTAGTTATGTTCTCTTTACTCTGAAACGTTGCAAAAAGGTCTTCAGAGTTTCCTTTGAAACTATTTTGTCATTTCTTATGGTATAGTAATATTCTATTACATTCATATACTGTAATTTGTTTAGCCATTTCCCAATGGGCAGGTACCAACTTGGTTTCCAGTTTTTGGTTACTACAAAAAGAACTGCTATAAATGTTTGTTTATATAGGTCCTTTCTCTCCTTTTATATCTTTTGGTTAGAGGTCTAGTTATGGTATAGCTACATCAAAGGGTATGCAATTTTGGGGCATAGTTCTAAACTGCTTTCCAGAATGGCTGCCCCACTTGGGCCATATGGTTGAGAAAATGCACAACAGCACCATGCCTCTGTCCTGCTGGGGCTGGTTAGATGCATAGGCTTTGATCACACTAATGCCCCTAGGACTTCTACCTTTAGTGCTCAGCTATATTTCATCTGTATTCAGCCCTCCCTAAACAAAGGTCAACTTTGATATTGATCAACTTTTTATGTAAATCCAGAACAGAGGAATGGCTTTGATCCACCATAGACCATGTTAATCAATGAGAGTTAAGGAGATTGTGAGGCATTAATTGGTATACCCCACTCTATGTCTCTTAGTCCTATCCATAAAGCAATCAGTGAGCAAACACTCATGTTCTCAAACAAAGCCTTATATCCTGTAAGTTTACCAAGTGGGCTTCTGATCAGTCCCCTACACAAACATTATTTATACTTTTATGTATGGTACAAATGATCATCTGTTCTTCTTAATGGCATCATTCCTCCCAGTAATTCAGGTGATTAGTCCTATTAAGTTGTTTCATGTGTGCACCCGTGTGTGTGTGTGTGTGTGTGTGTATGTGTGTGCACATTGAAGTAAGGCTGTGAAGTTAGGTTACCCCCAGATTTCTCTCCTGCTGGAGCTGGTTGTAGATTGAAAATGTTTGAGAACCACTATTTGAAAGCATACACAGTCCCTTTGGTAGCACAGTCAGATATATGTTCTTTTGGCTGAGTTTGTCACGGTCATAATTAACAGGGACATTTTTTGGGGAAAAGAGCCACTCCACAAATGGTGTCACTAGGAAAAATATCTACCTGAGTTAATACCTTAATCTGCGACCCACAATAATTCTCTTTGTCAGGGGCTCGCTAGATTCATTTGAGTTGTTTCTTCTATCCTTTCTTGGCCAATAAACTAGGAGAGAGAATTGGGGATAAATAAGGAAGGGTCAATAATCCAGAAAACTGAGACTTAACTTTGAATCTTCAAGAGTTACCCTCCATCACTGTTCCAAAGTAGCTTCAGCTAGCCCTGCAGATGGAGAGATCTAGGACTTGTGATACTGATATATGTAAATTCCCATCTCAACAGCAATCTCTCAATGACTGCTCCCTTTATCTTTGACTTCAGGTGGTTCTTTTTGTTTAAAGGGTGATTTACAAGATAGCACACAGTTGGAAATGGTCCTCAGATTTTAACAGCATCATTACTATGACAGGAGCTAACTTTATATATTGCTTTGTGGTTTGCAAAACACTTTACATATATTATCTTTTTTTGATCCTTATCATTATTCCCATCATACTGATAAGAAAACTGAAGTAGAAGGGTTAAATGATTTGCTAGTAAATGGTCTGAGGCAAGATCTGAATGAACTAAGGTCTTCTTGACTCCAACTGCAACACTCTAGGTGTCCATCATACCATTTATCATGAAAAAAGGGAAGAACATTAGCTTGAAAGAGTGCAGTGTCAAAAAACATTTTGTGTTGCGAACAGATATTCACTTATTTGTCTGTTTATGGGGACTTCCAGAGTCTATCCCTTAAGAATGGGAGGTGTCCTATAACGTCTTCCCTTCCAGATACTTTTGCAGATATTCCTAAAGGAAATATATCGGTGGAAGTAGCACAGAACACTAAAATTGGGGATCAGATGACATGGTTCTAGTTCTTGATCAGTTGCTTATGAACTGTGTGATGTTAAGTCATAATAATATTGCTCTAGAACTCAGTTTTCTCGTCTGTAATATGGGGATAATGTTATTTATATTATTTTACAGATTGCGTATGAAAATCAAAGGAGATAACGTACATATGCATCACTTAACAAATATTTTGTAAGTACTTATGAGGTGGCAGGTGCTATGCTGGAATCTGGGATCCAAAGACAAAAAAAAGAAAAAAACCCAAACAAACTAAACCCAATCATTTCTTTTAAGGAGCTTACATTCAAAAATACTGTGCTTTGTAAATATAAAGGGTTATACAAACATAAATTACTAAGTGATGTGTTATTTGGGCAGCTTAGGTGGCCCAGTAGATAGAGTGCCTGGCCTGGAGTCAAAAAGACTTATCTTCATGAGTTCAAATATTGTCTCATACACTTAGTTATGTGACTTCGGGCATGTCACTTTATCCTTACTGGCATCAACTCCCCATCTGTAAAATGAAATAGAGAAGGAAATACATAACTACTCTAGGATCCTTGGCAAGAAAACCCCAAATGGGTTCGTGAAGAGTTGGACATAACTGAAAAGCAGCCAAACAACACCAAAAGGTGTTATTCAGAAAATAAAAGGAACAATATTGAATTCTTCTGAAAAATACAAGGTCAGAAACCTGATATCATTTTTCAGTCCAAGAGAAGAAGCAGAGGGGTAGATCTCTTCCATCATGACATTGCAAAACCTTCCTTTCCCTTCTCTCTCTTCACTAACAGAATAGATTTAAATGCTCCAAGGGAGCCTACAGGATTCCAGTGACTGAGTACAGAGGAGAAAATCCTCAGAAGAACTGGGCCCAGGTGCAAGAATAAACTAATGTTCATTTCAATGTGCTTTTTTTAATCAAAAAAGTTATAATCACTTTTAAAGGAAGTTCTTCCAATTTAGATAGCGCAGCATGGGAGTACACCTCTCTGGTCCAAAGAACACAATTCAGATGTGCTAACAGTCAACACCCCTAGTTTAACACTTACCTTCTCTCTCTCTTTTTCTCCCTCCCTCTCTCTCTGATGGATTCATATTGGTGCTTAGCTCCCTTGCAAAGGCGATTGGTTTATGATCATTTTTGCACATTACCACTTGATTGGCATTAAATGTAGCTTTTTTGGGAAGAGTGGGGAGGCACAGCGGTTTCATTGCATAAAACCATGCCAAGGAGTTCTGTTCAAAAGTTGGGCAGGTTGAGATTGTGAACAAATAGCATTTTCCTTCTTAAAATTGCTACACTCATATGTACAAAGTTTCTATATAATGTGATGAAATAATTATTGTAATTAGCATCTTAATTTGAATTTAGATGCAATTTCTTTTTTTTTTCTTTTTGGAAATATAAATTAATTCCCTGGGAAACTGATGAGAATTTTTCAAACTAGAAATAAATGCCTGTAATAAATCAAGAGATAAGGGAACAGGCAGAGATTATTCTGCAATTAAAGTTTACTAAATTAATTCCACTTAAAATCCTTAGAGTTTAATGTGGAAAAGCTGGTAGTGAGTCTTTCCTGAGCTAAAAAAAAAACAAAACACACAACCCAGCAGCATTTTAAAGGCAAAAAGTGGAAAAGAACCGCATAATCAATATTTCCCTAAACACTAATCATAAAATAAGTGTTAATATTCTTCTCACAGTTTGATATTAAAAAAATCTGTAAAAAGCACCAAACTTGAGCAAATTAAATGGAAACTTGGACAGGTGATTGGAAGTTGAATGTGAATATTTGTTTTACCCAAATGAATGTAAATTTCATTAGTTGATAATTAAAAGGAAATTATACAGACATTACAATTACTGCCAATGGCATAAATTATGAAGCTGTATGGCAAAACAATTTAGGATTCCACATTGCTGTTACTATTGTCAATTCGGTTACCCCAGAAACCAAGGATAAATAATATACTCAGTGACTATGTAAATGAGGCCTTGATGTGTTGCTAGGCTGTTAAAGCTAATGTCATTGTATAAAACAATAATGTTAAACATTATTAGTTTTTTAATTATGTCAGTTAATTAGAATTGTTCCTGTTAATTGCCTATGATTCATCTCCAGATGAAAAATGTTCAAGTAAGAGCTCTGGGTTTTTCTCCCAACACACCATCTAAAATGAAGGTCTGGGTTTTGTGCGACCAAATTTTACAAAAACCATCATCTGAGCAACAACAGTAATTATTGTCAAATCCATCAGTGATAAAGGCACTTTAATGAAAATTATTAAGGAAGGTATTCAAGAACCACGAGCCTGTATTCTGTTATAGTAAGCAATCGAGACTGACCTTTACCACTCCAGTTTGGGATTTTATTTCAAATAAATGTACCAAAGCAAGAGCAAAAGCTGCAAAAATGAATGGAAAAGCACCTGACATATTTGCATAGCATCCAAATACCGGAACTCTGAACCACCCAGGACAAGCACACTCAACTCTTTCCCTTACCCTGCAGGACATGAATATTTAGACTTTATCATCTTCATTAATATTAGCTGACACTAGAGTGTCGGAAACGTTTCAAGTGACTTTGAGGGCATTGAAACTTATACCATGTGGGAACTTGATGTAGCTAGAATAGTGAGACTAGAGAAATAGCTCCATGTAGTCATTACTGAAGAGAAAATATAACACCAAGAACCCCCAAAAAGATTCGTTTCAATCAGCGTCATTGTTCATGTGTAAAGTGTGGGGACTATTGACACTGAGGAAGAATCCTTCTTTGAAAAGGCATTTTGCTGTTGATTTGCTTTATTATGATTAATAAGAGGAAATCTTGTGTGATTTGAGTATGTATTTTAATGAGTGGATCTTGTTCTCTAAACGTTAAGATTTGGAGGGGACTATTTCTTGGGAAATTGAATCAAGGGGTGATTCTCAAAGCCAGAACATAGGTTATAAGACTTGGAGCTGGAAGGGACCTTGGACAACAGCTAGTTAAACAGATAATTCAATAGATTAAACAGAAAAAACTTCTCATTTTATGGATGAAGAAACTGAGATTAGAAAGGCGAAGGGACCTCTCCGAAGTTCAGGCAGCTAGTAAAGTAGCAGAGCTGAGATATGAACCCACATCCTCTATCATTTGCATCAAAAATTCATTAATTCAGTTGACAAGCATTTATTAAACTCTTACTATGGGACAGGAGCCTAGCTGGGTGCTGAGGATAGCAAGACAAAAACAAAATCAAAAACAACAGTTTATACCCCTTCCAGAAGCTTACATTCTACTGTGCAAACAGATTTATGTAAACAACTCAACATAAACTACATATGAAATAAATAAAAAGTAAATTTAGAGGGACAACACTAATAACAGGGTTACTCAGGAGAGAATTCATGTAGAAGATGATACTTGATCTCAATCTTGAAAGAAGCTAGGGAATCTAACAAGTAGAGATGAGGACAGTGCAATCTAGGCATGAAGGAAGCCTTTGCAAAATTCATCATTCTTTCCTTCATAAAGAAAAGAGAAATCTGATCTATTTAACCCTAGGTTCTCTCTTCAATCTCCCCCTTTTTTTGCTACCAAAAAAGAAAAAAAAAGTCTATCTCCCCTCTCTTCCAACCAACAATCAGAAACTTAGGTCTTTCAATTCCAGAATTTTGGTTAGCAACTCTCATAGTCTACTATTTCTAAGTCAACTCCAACAAGGAGTCACTTTGCTATTTGGCCATATTCTTAATAGCTGTCTTGGTGCGTGTCTCTGGAACTATACAATTAAATCAATATTTTCATTGCTATTCAATCTTTCTTTTTTCTTGAGGGGATCAGAGTTAAATCACTTGCCCAGGGTTACAGAGCTAGTGTCAAGTATCTGACATTGGATTTGAACTCAGGTTCCTGACTCCAGGGCCATGTTTTATTCCCTGCACCACCTAGCTTCTCCTTATTTGTGTTGTTCAAGGGGAAGTGTCAATCTCCTCTCTGACCATTCTTTTAGCAGGGGGGTGGTGAAGCCAGTTTGAGGGTCCTCGAGAGGGGCATACTTTCAGCGTGAGCATTTACCCCTAGAAATCACAACTATTACAAAACTACAACAAAGGCTTGATCTAGGATTTTGTTGATTGTGTAGACTTAAGAAAAGCAATGGAGAAAATGTAGATGATACAGATTAAACCCAAAAGTGTGTCTTGGATTCATTTTTTTTCAGAGATGGCAGCATATTGCTACTCTCCCCTTATTAGAATGAACACAAGCTGGCTGAAGGCAGGGACTGTCTTTGTTTTGTTTTTATGTCTATTCCCATAGCTTGGTACATAATGACACCTTAAACTTTTTCCATTCATTCATTCCTTCAGTGGGTTCTTGTAAAACATTTAAGTAAACAGAGTGTCCTAAAGTAAATCACATTTTCCTACAAGAACTATGTTGTCATTGGAGTTAAATTGTTGAACAAAAACTTGTACTCAAAGAAATAATAAGTGACCAAAAGCATACTATAATAGCAAAGATAAAACTACAAATCTCAACAATAATTTTAAATACTTATACTCTAAGGCCAATAAATTAATATAAATATGCTGCACATGTGGATTGTGTCTTCATTATCCATAAAGTATGTAATCAACACATAAAAACATTATTGTACTGTAAGTTTAACCTTAAATTACAAACATTAGCAATACAATTAGCAATAATTTTGCTTGCCTTCTTCAAATTTATGAGATATTTGTAGGCCATTTGGACAAGAGGTTTTTTTTTAAAAAGCTACCTAAGGAGGTTTTAAGTAATGCCTTATATATTTCTTTGTAAATTTCTCCATAACAAGCATTCAAAATCTCATTCTATTGACCTTAGAGTTGTGTTCAATGTCAGAATTATACAGGTCTGTGATTTTGCCTCTTTAGCTCAGAATGAGAACTCCCTCCATAAACATATATCATAATACATTTATGATTTGGTAGATAAGTCTCAAGGAGGCACCTAGAATTTAAGTGGCTTTCCTAAAAGGTCAAACAGGTAATAAGTGTTAGAGGTGGGATTTAAACTCATTTCTTTCTGACTCTAAAGTAGCAGCATCTGCCACTCCATCTTGAGAGGTGAAAGGAGAAAAGAAGAGATTAGGATCAGATTTTTTTCTCCAAGTGATACTAACTGTAACACTGTTTTAACTTTTTTGAAGAGAAGAAATATTAGAATTTGATATAAGAAAAATAAAACTTTAAAATCATAACTTTTGAATGTTAATGGAATGAATTCACTGATGCGATGGAAGAGAGTGGCAGGATAAATGAAAAAGTAAAATTCAACAATTTTCTATCCACGTAAAACATATTTCACACATAAAAGTTAATAGAGGTAAACTGTGTTTGGAATATAATTTGTGAGTTGAATCCAAAAAAGTAAGAATTATTGTAATCATGATCTCAGACAAGGCAATAGTCAATATGTGAGAGACAATTTGCTTTTTGATTCCTAAAATGGAATTAATGAATTATAAATGTGGAAAACCAAATGGGGTCCATTTGTGAATCAGTCTTTCTCTTTTTTTGAATCAGTCAATACTCTTTTAATGATGGGAGATATTATCAGAGAATCTAGAATTTTCAGAAATGGTCTTCACATTCACACTATTCTTCCAAGCTGAAATGTATTTATTCTCTCTCCTACTAACTCAATACCTCCTCTTCCATGAAGCCTCTGAACTATGGCCTTTTGAACTATGAACCACATGTTTTATTTTTATTGCTCAGTCATTTCAGTCACGTCAGACTTTTCATGAACCCATGTGGAGTTTTCTTGGCAAAGATATTGGCATGGTTTGCCATTTCGTTTTCCAGATCATCTTGCAGATAAGAAAACTGAGACAAA
Source organism: Bettongia penicillata ogilbyi (assembly GCA_023548195.1). Lineage (NCBI taxonomy): Eukaryota > Metazoa > Chordata > Mammalia > Diprotodontia > Potoroidae > Bettongia > Bettongia penicillata. The sequence continues at coordinate 431,608 of JAJHZJ010000849.1, read as the reverse complement.
CAAAGTGAAGTGACTTGCTCAGGATCATACAGCTCCTAAGTATCTGGGGTCAGATTTGAACTCAGAAAGAGAAGTCTTCCTGACTTTAGCCCTGGTGCTCTATCCACTGCACCACCTAACTGCCCTAAAATAAGAGGTTATATTAAATGTCCTCCAAGGTCCCTTCCACCTCTAAATCTATGCTCTTTTTGTTTGATTTTTTTGGAAAATCTTTTCAAGTTCTTCCTAAAACTTCTCTCCTTTTTCATTTTCTACAACAGATATTGAAGCATAGGTTATAATTATGCCACTCATCATACCTGCTCCCTTTGTAACCTTGGTCAAGTCTCTGAGCCCCCTGGGCTACAGGACTGGATCCCTTTGAAGTCCCTTCGTTTCTAGATGGATAATCTCATAGCCTTCAGTCTCTTTAGGGTGTTCTCCCTAGGAGCACTGCAAATAGAGTGGAGCAAGTATTCTTTCAAATGGTGTCACCCTTTGGCACAAGATGATACCAACTCAATCAACTCCTTTATTGGCATCTCTAAGGAGATCCTATGTACCCTTTCTTCATTTAGCCCAAAATTCATCACACCTTCAGAGACTCTTCCTCCTCTCAGGGTTATTGTGAGGAGAGTGCTTTGCAAACCTTAAAATATATGTGAATATATTTTAATGTATGTAAATTATTAGTATTATAATGTAAATGTGACTTATAATAATAATTATCGTATATTTCAGTGCCCTGAATCAGTTAATGAAGCTTTCAAAGGTGTTGGTAGGCAGGCAGCCCATGATGCCTGGCCTGGAAACAATGAAGGACATTCACTTGCTCTTTCTGCTGGTTTCTCACAGAAAGTCCCATTTAAACTCCAGAGCACTTTCGCTAGAAAGGGAACTAGAGCTAGGTGTACGGATAAGGGATTGAGGCAATAAAATGGTTGGTTCACACCTGCAGCACTCCGGAAACTCTGCTACATGTCATCTTTCTGGTCTGGAATATAGGTAGTGTTTGAAAAGAATTTTGAAATCTTCTTGCATCCTTGTACAATGAGGGCAGGAGAAATGCTCTAAGGAAAAAAGAAAGAAAGGGAGAGAGAGAGACAAAGAGAAAGAGAGAACACTCTAAAATATTTAATAGACATTGTGCACATTTTCTACCTTTCTGGATAATTTACCAGTTTGTCCCATATGTTATTCTGTAGTCAAGCTGCCAAATAGATTCTCTGTCCTTCCAAAGATGGTCTCATTCCTTGAAGTTTCAGTTTTATAATTTGGCTGATTGGGAGAACTTGGCTGAGAGAAGCATCATCAGAGCTGATTTCTCTTGTTTCTGATTCAAAAGGCTTCAGTATGCAACACAAATGATCCATTAGCATCCATTGTTTAGAGTTCAAGAAAACACCTTCTGCTGCATTGTGCACTAATGGGTATGGCTTTTTTTTCTTCCTTTTTCTTCTTTGGTGAAAATAAGCCTCCTACCATATAGAGCAGCGGCAGCTTTTTCAGCATGTGAACACCTCGCATATGACTCGCTGAAAGGGAGAGAAAGTGTAAAGCCTGAGAAATGAAGGTCCTTTCCAACTCTACATCGATGATCCTATAATCCTGTAGCAGACTGGCTAAAATAAATTACAAAGCTATCAGAGAGAGTTGAAGTTTTTAAGAATTTTCTCAATTCTCTTTGGAGTCAAGAGAGACCTAGGCTTGAATTCCACCTCTGACATATACTTTATGCGCTATTATGAGCAAATTGGATTGATCCTAATCCATAGGGCAGTGAGGAGGCCCAGCAGGTAAAGTGCCAGGGCTAGAGCCAGTAATGCTTGAATTCAAATATGGCATTTTACGCTAGCTATGTGACCCTGGGCAAGTCACTTAACCTTGTCTGCCTCAGTTTCTTCATCTCTAAAATGAGCTGAAGAAAGAAAAGGCAAAGCACTCCAGTATCTTTGCCAAGAAAATCCCAAATAGGGTCACAAAGAATTGAACACAGCTGAACAACAAGAAGAAGAAACTCTTGCCATGTGTCAGGCATTGTACTTAGTGCTTTACAAATATCATCTCCTATGATTCTCACAACAATCCTGAGTTAGGTGCAATTATTATCCTGGTTATACATTTGGGAAAACTGTGACAGAGGTTATGTGATGTGCCCATAGTCACACAGCTAATACGTATGTGAGGACAGATTTGTACTTGAGTCTTGATGACTCCAGTGTCAGTACTCTATCCTCTGGGTAACCTTGCTGCCTCTGAGAGGGTTGCACTAGAGGGTTTCTAAAGTCTCTTTTAGCTGCTGCCTCAGTTAAAACTGGTCAGTAACATCTGGGAAGACTTGAATGAACTGATAGAGAGTGAAGTGAGCAGAACCCAAAACCCAGAACACAACTTAAATATAACAACATTGCAAAGACGAAAAAACTTTAAACTTAAAAATGTTGATTGACTAAGGTATTTAATAGGAAGGTATGTGTAGAACCTATATAATATTATACACCATCTCAGGGAGGGAGTAGGGAGGGAGGGGGGAAAGAGGGAAAGGGAGAGGGAAAAATCTAAGATATATGGAAGTGATTGTAGAAAACAAATAAAATCATTCAACAATAAAAAAGAAAGTTCATTTGCAAAAAAGAAAGAAAAAGAATATATATGTTTAGTATTTGATCTGCAATCCACAAAAAAAGAATGTTGATTAATAAAATGATCAACCAATACCCAGTTGGACTAATAATGAAAAATACCCTGACAAGAGAGATGATGGACTCTAGCTACAGAATGAGACATACATTCTGGATATGACCAGTTCAGGAATTTACTTTGCTTGCTCTTGCATGTTTGTTAGCAAGGGTTTGTTTTCCTTTTTTTTTTTTCCTTTTGAGGGGTGGGTGGATAGGAGAAAGAGCAAATAAATTCTTGTTAATTGAAAAGCATTTTTAAAGGATAAAAAAAGAGATTTTAAAAAATAACCACTAACCAAGATTACTGGAAGCTGAATTTTTCTACCTACCTGCTTGATAAATAAGACAAGCTGATAGTTGCTGGCAAGACCCTTTCTTAGGTGGTGGGCATTTCAGAAATCTTTCATATTGCTCCATCTCTGGCTGCTTTAATGGATCTTGGGAACTTGATCTTATGTGGGATTTTAGACTAGCTTCTTCTCCAGTGTTGCTCTTTTCCCCTTTGAATGATCTCCTGGTTATGGACCTGTTATTCTAGAAAGGAGAGGGGTAGTTTGGTAAAATAGAGTCCGGGCTATGGAGTTAGAGGCTCTGGATTCAGCTCCTCTCTTTGATGCTACTACTTGTGTTACCATTGGTAAATCACTTAATTTCCCTGGGCCTCTGTTTCCTCATCAGTAAAATGAGGAAGATTAAACTGGAGCAATGATGTTAAGCTTATATAAAAAGAGGGGTCATTAATTCATACTTAAGAATCTCTCTGGATTCCAATGGGAATTTTAAATATGAATATTATCTATGTTCTTTTTTATTTTGATTTATGTTGTTAAATATTTCCCAATTATATTTTAATCTGGGTCAGACCAAACTCAGGATTCTTGCACCTGCACATTGCCCATGGGCAGCATGGTTGACACCTCTAGACTAGGTGGTCTCTGAGGTTATATAATCTTCCTAGAGGCCTTCTGACTCCCTTTGTAGTCTTTCCATTATTGATTCTGACTTGTCTGCCCATGTTGCCTATTGTATTCTAAGAACTGCTTGCCCACCTCCTTGAAGTGGTATGTCTTTATCATGTGTAACGTTTGGCTCTTCATGAATTGAACAAAAGGTTTCATTAGGCACCCAGGGTTCGTAGCTGCTTTCATCATCCACATCAAAGTCTCTTCGGTACATCATGTCCATGATACCCCTGAACCACAAGTTTCCTTCTATTTATAGCTGACGGCTGCTACCTGCTATGATTTGGTAACCTGCCATATTCATAATACCTCTATTATCTGGGGGGGAAAAGATTCTTGAATATGAAGTTAGGAGAAATGGAATATTCTTATATAGATGCAAATAATGTTGAAAGCTGGCAAAACCTTAGGGAGGTAGAGGCCATAGCTATTTTTTGTAGTCCTTGCCAAAAAACTTGTAGTGCTATGGATAGAAAATAGCTGATCAATGAGGAATTACTGCCTTTTATAAAAAGGTATTGGTGCTGAGGAAAGTATGTTGGACCTAGAGTCTGAAGACTGAATTCGAATTTTGCTTCTTCCACTTATTAGCTGTGTGACCTTGAGCAAGGTACTCCATTTCTCTGGGCTCATTTTGCTTATCTGAAAGATGAAGGAATTGGACCAGATTACCTCTAAGATCCCTCCCAGCTCTAAGTTTATAATCTGGTCATCCTAAATCTTCTCTGATTTAAGTGAAATCAAATTGTTTTTAGCCAGTCCGTCTAGTTTCCCAGCTGAATATACATATTATGTAATCTACAATAGTATTAGCAGCTCATATTCACATAATCTTTTATGGTTAAAGAGTTCTTCATATACATTTTCTCATGTAAGCCTTGCAACATTCCTGAAAGATAGGTAGGCATTTAATAATGCTCTCATTTTGCAGATGACAAAACTGAGGTTCCAAGGGATAGAATAACTTGCTCAGTGTCATAAAGCTAGTGAAAGGCAGTGTTTCAGAAACAGAGCTATCTATAGTGTGCATGCTGTAAATATGTGTATATATATATATATATATATATATATATACATAAATACACACATATATATACATGGGTTTTTTTCTTTCAAATCTTCTTTCCTATTCGAACATGGCTAATTATACCCTCGCTTATTTTTTCTCATCCAAGCCATGATAATTATTGTCTTCTGTGAGATCCTGAATGTCAGAAGCCATCTTTATTTAATGCCCTGCACAGTAGTTTATACATAAAGGTACTGATGGTTTGATACTTTAAAAGCTTTAGAAATTCTCCTTGTACACAGTAGGTGCTGAATTAATGGTTACTGAATTGAACTGAAGCTTCAGTTTGACAGGTGCTACATGAAAGTCAATATTTTTCCTGTACAGTAAAAATCTCCCCATTTCCCTCCTATCTCTCTTCCTCCTCCCAGTCCCCATTCTGCTTACTAGAGCTATCTGGAGTTCATAATTCTCTCCAAATTATTAAGGGGAAAGAGGTGGGGGGTCTTTATCTTTTGCTATAGTATTTCACCATTCATTAGGCTGACTATTTCATAATTCTAGGTTATGTGTATTCATGATTTTCATATGCCAGAAATCTTTAAAAAACACATTCCCAATTCCTATCTTAGCTCCTTGACTGGTACTGAACCTGACTTTGAGTTACAAAACTCGTGAATTGAAGTCTTTGTTGCTTCGGGGGCTACTAGAACCCAACAGTTTCTACAGCATCCCTCCCTTTAATGTGAATTTTGTTCAGAATCTCTGGAAGGACCTGAGGCATTTTCCTAGAATTATGTAGGCAGAAACCTTAGAAAGCTTTCAGTACAATTGTCTACCCGATACATGAATCAAAGGCTGTAACAGTGCTTTTGAAGGAGCCGAAGAAAAACCTCCCCCTTGGGCTGTGAACATGGTTCCTAAGGTAGAATGTATCATGAGGCAACAGCTCTGAGCTAGTTCCACAGAATGCAACCTGAACAAAACCCATTCCATTCCCATGTTCATGTGGGTAAACAAACACATTCTTCCTTTATGTCTGGCAAGGCAGAAGTAGAGGATCTGGGCAATACAGTCCTTTGGAGGAAGATATTTGTCCTGATGGACAGGTGAGGCTGTCTTGGGGAGGAGGGGGAGGGGGGGCCCAGAAAGGTCAAGGCCACTTACCAGGGATAGGAAAGGTTAAGTACTTAGATGTCAAACCACAATTCTCACCCCTCCATCCTCCTGCTCTCTCTCCACGGCTGGCTGGGGCTCGTTAATATTCCATGCCGTCTGTGACAGCTCCTTCTCCAAGTGTTAGATCTGCAATTTCTCTTCCTTTTTCTCCAAGTCTTTGTACCTTTTAGTCTAACAACAAAGAGGAACAAAGATACTAATTATACCCATAATCATTATTATCTGAAGAAGTTCCCAGTAATTAAATTTTAAAGAAAATTTATTTAATGAGCTTTCTACAGTCACATCCAAGCAATCCACATTCAAGTAGATAGTGATGAGTATGAAGCAGCAGTAATTGGAATGACTTGATAAAAAGCTCCTACTTCACTACTATGTTTTTAATAATTGTGTAATTACATAGAGAATTATTCCTGTAAATATCACTTGTTTTGTATAGAATGGAGGACATGAAGATGTGTTCTATCTGGAGCAAATTTCCAATATTTTGAAGCTGTATCTTCTTGTGTCAGCTAAAAAGTTAATATGTACGTCTTAATTACACAAACACACACACTCTCGCTCACATGGAATATACACCTTTCATTTGCATGAGTTGAGAATAAGTGCTTAGCTTAGTAGAAGGCAAGGTGGAGAGAAATAAATCTTCTCTCAGAGAGCGCATGGCCATTACCAGTGAATGAAAATGAAAAGCGTATTTCCTCACACATCTCCTAATTACCCCATAAGAGAGGCGCGATAATTGGCCTAGACTATAGTGGTGTTGTCGCACCTATATCATTTCTCGTGATTCATAGGGCTTTAGAAATGTTATCATGTAATATTGTGAATTTGTGCTTCTCATTTCAACTTGAAAATGAAGAGACGTTCTCTGATCCCAATGGAAAGTAAAGAGCTGCATCTCAAAGCAGACCCGAAGTTCTTGTACTTCATGCCGAGTGAACAGTAAGCTGGATAATACTTGACAAACTTGAACAAACACTTGAGCTGATAAGAAGCAGTGAAAAGCAATCAATCGCTCAGTCAACCAACCAGCAAACATTAATTATCGACTCCGTACCAGGCACTGTGGGAGGTTTTGGAGATGCAAAGCTGAAATTGAAACAGTTACTGTCCTCAAGAAACTTAAATTCTATCTGGAGAATCAACATCTATGTTTATAGGTATATTCAAAATAGATGAAAGCTAAATACTGGAATGGATCATGAAATTGGGAGTCAAGGCAACCTGATTGTTCAAGTTCAGAATGAACGTTACCTGAGTTTGTGGTTCTACGTTTTCAGTACGTCCTATATCTGTTACCCATCCGGGAATTGTTTTCTATGTAGAAACTGCTGGTCTGGTATAGCTATCTCTTCCAAAATTAAGGATAAAAAGGGAAAACTGAGGCAGATTGTATACCAAGTGCCCAATATATTTCTAGATACCCAGAATATCTTTAATAAATATAAACTATGAATGATGAGGCCAGCTAGATGGCTCAGTGGATAAAGCCCTGGGCCTGGAATGAAGAAGACTTGAATTCAGATCTGGCCTCAGATACTCACTAGCTGTGTGACCCTGAGCAAGTCACTTTGCCCTGTTTGCCTCAGTTTCTTCATCTATAAAATGAGCTGGAGAAGGAAGCAGCAAACCACTTTAGTATCTTTGTCATGAAAACCCTAGATGGGTCATGAAGAGCCAGATGCAACTGAAATGAGTGAATAGTAGCATGGATGATGAAGTATTCCATTTTGAAGTGTGTGGACCACTGAACTTGGAGTCTGGAAGACCTGAGTTAAAATCCAGCTTCAGATATTAGCTGTGTGACCCTTGCTGATTACTTATCATCCATCTGCTTCAGTTTCTTCATTTATAAAATGGGGATAATAATAGTATCTACCTTCCAAGGTTATTGCGAGAATAAAATGTGACAATATTTATAATGTACTTGGCAAACCTTTAAGAGATAGATAAGTGTTAGATATTATTGGCTATTATATATCTGGTATTAAAATACACACACAGACATACACACACACACACGCACACGCACAATTAGCTTAAAAATCAGCGAGGCTTAATATAAACCGAAAGCAATGGCACTGTGATGACAAAGGAACTGGTCTTTTTCTAACTCACATCATGATCCCCCTCTTGTTCCCCCTACAACTCTTATATAACTTTGGGCTCTGGAAAGATAAAAATGAAGTGAGTTGGTGGCAGATGGGCTAAGAACTGGCAGAGTCCCACATAATTAACCCCCCATTCCCCCATCCTCAGACCCTGCTCTAATGGAGCCTTGGGAAGCATAGCAATCCTGGAGACCACGTGCTCTGTCTGACTTCTCCCAGCACCAAACTGAGATTGGGTCTAAGAAGTTGGACTGGTCATGGTATCTTCTGAATAACAGAGTTTACCAATGTGTTTTCAGTATTATCCTGATCAACTTCAGTGTTATCATCAATAAAACACACTTAAGAAATTCTCTTTGATTGACTGGAGTAGCTGCTAAGAACACTGGACATGGTATGGGGACAAATCCTACCTCCTCTCCTCTCCTCCTTAGTTAACTTCATTTTTCAACATCTCACTTTCCTCAAAAAGACCCAATGTTACATTAGAAAGAAGATGGGATTAGAAGTCAAAGAGTCTGTCACTTGCTACCATGTGACTTTGGGCAATCTATTTAACTTCTGTCGGCCTCATTTTCTTCATCTGTAAAATAACGTGTAGCTTCTAGGGTCCCTTCCAGGTCTACATCTTAGGTTCTGTGATTGTTTAACAAGGAAGTTGGATTAGATGCCATTAAATCACAGGCAAATGAAGGAATAAGTAAGCTATTTATAAATTAAACCCATTCCTTTAAATAATTAAGGATCCCATGGAATTTTTTTTACTTTAAATGTATAAATGTAAGTATTAGATTACTTGCTAAGGTTACACAAGGACAATCAGAAATGGGACACAAAACCAGATCCTTGAGCCTTCGTTAGACCTTGTGTTTTTCCCACTAACATGTTACTCTCATGTATGCATGTAGAGATGATTCTGAGTCTTTGGTGCAAGTGGGGTACAAGTTTGGAAAGGTCCTATCAAATTCCAAAGACTTTGAGTATGGTTCAGTGATTGTATGCCTGCCCTCCAAAAAATAAAGACATTCATCACAGATTGGTGGCAGGTGATTAATTTTTCAGTCGCAACAATTCTCTAAGACCATCTCCTTAGGTATGGCAGTAGTATTGTACTGGTAAAGTTTAACAATCAGAACTGAAAAATAATAAATAAACTCTAATTTGTAGTGTTTTCCAATGTCCAAAGTGTAAAAATATGCTGAAAATATAACAATTAGTGCTTCTGAGCCTGTTCCAAACAACTCTAGTACATTCCGTCAGAGAAAATCTGCATCAGAAACCGGTGTATCAGCGAAAGTGGAATTCGAATCATAGATTTAGAGATGAAAGGGACCCAAGAAACCCTCTATTCCAACCTTCTTACTTTATAGATAGGGAAATTGAGACAATAAAGGTTCATATACAAGGTCACAAAAAAAACTGACAGAACTGGGATTTGAACCTAGGCTCTCTGACCCCAAGTCTAGAGCTTTTCCCATCTTACTCCACTACTATTATTGAAGAGAGGAAATTCACTTAGGCCAAGTCCTACTCACATTTTGAGAATATGCCATTATAATCTCCAGAGCTAATATGTTCCACCTAATTATGCTCTTGCACATTTAAAGCATTTCATGTCTTTAAGATCAATGAAAATGAACCTACCACACCAAGAGTAATTCTTTTGGAGAAGAGAATTCTCCTCAATAAACCAATGTCATGGAAAGTTTGAAATGATTCTGCGAGAACTGACTTCTGGTTCTTCCGGCTTCATCTAAGAAATGAAACAAACGACAACTACAAAAAGACCCGGAAAGTCATTTGAAAGGGATTCATTGAAGCTGTCTAGTACTGCTGTTTTCCTTCCTCTGTCCCTGACAAATGAGGGAGATGTCACAGCAGAAAAATAAACAGCTTCAGAAAATGGATTTTGATTAGTAGGGAAATAACACTGATTGTGGATTTCTCGAGCTTTCTCATTCTGGTCCTTCTCTCACTTAATTTCTTCCTTTCTTTCTCTTCATGCCATCAGAACCATGAATGCCCTTTCATTTCTTTGTTTAATCTCTAAATCTAGGAGATCCTAAATTTTCTGTGACCTGTAGCTTTGCTTAGCCCTTCCTTTTGTTTTTCTGTATCCTCTTCTTCTGATTCTTTGCAAGACCTTAGACTAGTCATTCCCCTTTGGACCTCAGTCTCCTCATTTGTATAACAAAAAGTTGTGCTATGTGGTCTCTAAGGTAGACATCCTGTGTATTGATGAATTAATATTCAGTGGTGTAGCTGAAACAACCCTGGAAGATTGGAGTTAGAAAACCTGGATTCAAATCCTCTTTGCAATCAGTCAGGAGACTTTGGACAATTTACTTTACTGCTCTGTGCCTCAGTTTCTCCATTTGTATTACAGGGAAGCTACTAAATATTTATCTTCAAATTCTTCAAGGTATCTCATAGCATTTTCTGCCCCATTCAAAAGCTGGTCAATAATGTTTGACTGGAGGCAGGGGGAAGTCAAATGATTTGCCATTTCTCTTTCTTTGTAGCCAGTTTCCTTCCATGGAGTATTTTTACTTCTGACACTCCATTTTTCTTAGTCTCATCACAGACCTCATAGCTTGGCTAAATTGCAGCATTAAGCCTCATAGCTTGTGATAATCTGGCAATAAATTGTATTTCTCCGTTATGTAGAGCACTGCATTCATATTGTGGAGTATACTCAGCAACCAGAACACTATATTATAGCTGTTTCAGTGTCTGAATGTAGGGACTCAGTGTGTCTTGCCAGACACTTGGCATTCCATTAGTTAATAAATAGACCGTTTCATTGAGGGTGTGCATTAGCATCTGACACCGGCTGGCAGACGGAGCCTTCTTGATTGATTAAAATATACATTTAAATATATTCCCTTAATTTATATCAGTTGCAAAGTGAGGCAGTTATCTTTATAACTCAGAGCATTAGCGTAAATTATTTAGTATCTTCATTCTAATTTGCACCATATTATAATATCTATCTTGATCTCAGCACTAAATAAATCATGTGTCCCAAATTCTAACCAGACTGGGAGGTTGGAGACTTTTATATGCCTCTCCAAGCATTGCCTGCTAACACTACCTGAGATGATTGAGTCAGTGAGAAATAGAAATATTATATACTAAAGAGGAAAGATGTTAACAGTCCAGTTTCAAAGAAGCAAGAAGTTAAGATTCTGATCCATTTTCTGCTAAATATTTAACAACCCTGGATGCTTGATCAAGATTTTTCTGGGTTTTCTCAGGATATGAAACATTTCTAGGCTTTCATTTGGGTTAGAAATCAATCAAATATTAAATGACTACCATGTGTACAATACTTCAGTCAGACTGGAGGCTTCCTGAGGACAGGAATCACTTCATATTTCTTTTGTATCCTCTCCTAGAGCCTCCATATTTTGAAAACTGTTTGCTTCATTTGGTTTGCAAATTATGAACATTTATTATGGTAATATTTATTAAAACATTCTTACATTTATTAGATCAAAGTTACGATCAGTCATTTGTGGTGCCCAGAAGACATATGGGGTCAAATTATTAGGTAATAGGAAATGCAGAATAAAGAGTCAGGGTATGAAAATAGAGAATTAGGAGTTGTCTGAGTAGAGAGAGTTGTGGTATGTAGTGTAGAGAGGAGAAGGAAAAAGAAAGGAAGGAAAGGGAAGGGAAAGAGAGGCTAGGGTAGCATAGGAAATGGAATAGAAGGAGAAGGTAGAGAAGGGAAGGTGAGGGAAAGGAAGGGAAGAGGAGAAAAGGAAAGGGAAGGGGAGGGTAGAGAAGGGGAGAAGAGTGGAGGGAGGGGGAGGAGAGTGGAGGGAAGGGGATGGAAGGAAAAGGAAGGGAAAATGAGAAGGAAAGAGAAGGTAAAGGAAGAGAAGAGAAGGGCGGCTGATAGTGTTAACCACTGGTGGGTCAAAGCAAATGAAGACTGAGAAAAGTTCAGTGTAGTATGAAGGACCTTTATGAAATATCAGTGACTAGTTCCAGAGAGGCCATTTCATGTATGGCCAGGACCTTGAGAATAGATGGCATGACCAAAACAGAGAAACTCTTAACTATGACTGTTTTATTTCTATATTCGACAAGATATGATAATCAATTAGACATGTGAAATGAGGGAGAATGAGTGGTTGAGGATGACACTAAGGTAGTAAAGCTGAGTGGCTTGGTAGAATGGTGGTGCTCTGAACAAAAATAGGGAAGTTCAGAGGAGGGATAGGTTTGAAAGGAATAGTAATGAGTTCTATTTTGGAAATGTTGAATTTATGATGTCTATAGGACATCCTGGTCAATATATCCAAAAGGGAGATCGTAATCTAGTACTGGGGCTCAAGAGGATGAGTAGACTTGGATATAAAGATCTGGAAATGCTCTCCCTAGATATGGTCATTGAACCCACAGGAACTGATGAAGTCAGCAAGAGAGTATATAGCAAGGGGCCATGGTAATGTTAGGGTATACTCACAGTTTGGAGAGGCAGAATTCTAGGTATGGGAGACAGTCAGTGAAAATGCCATAAGTAAAGGATTGAAAAAAGATATTGAAAAGAAGAAAGAGATTGAAAAACCATGTTGAAGGTTTTCTGTAAGGAAATCAGTGTTACTGGAGGGGAATAAAGTGCAAAACTGCTGAAAAGGTAGAAAGGAAGGATTTTTAATGACAGAGGACCTTCTATTTGGTCCTGGAGGGGATGGGAAGCCACTGGAGTTTATTGACGTGGGTAGGAGGGTGGGCATGATCAGACCTGTGCTACAGGAAGATCAATCTGTCAGCTGAGAGAAAGCTAGCCTGGATAGGAAGAAACCTGGGGCAGAGAGACCAATCAGCAGGTTATTTCAATAGTCAAGGTGTGAGGTGATGAAGGCCTGTACCAGATAGTGGCAGAATCAGGAGAGAGAACGAGGTGTAATTGAGAGATTTTATGAAGGGAGAAATGACAAGTTTTGACAACTGATCGGATAAGGGGCAGTGAGAGTGAAGACTGGAGGCTGACACCTAAACTGTGAGCCTGGGTACCTAGGGGAATGGTGGTATCCTCAAAAGTAATAGAAAAATTAGGGAGAGGAGATGGTTTGGGGAAAAAAGATAGTGAGTTCAGCTTTTGAAGGGAGCCAAGGACTTAGCCATGATTCACACATTATATATGGACTAAAAATGAGCAATCTAAAAAAAGTAGTCCTGGTTATGCTTCATTTTGTAAGACTTGGATGATTGAAAGAACACGATTTAAGGCAAACCAACCAACCAATCAACCCTGGTGCAGAATTCGCTTTGAGAAACACATTATCTGTAGACATATGTTTTGCATGACTGCACTTGTATAACCTATATCAAATTGCCTACCTTCTCAATGAGAGAGGAGAGGAGGGAAGAAAGAAGAAAATTTACAACTCAAAATTTTAAAAAATGAATGTTAAACAATTTTTACATGTAATTGAAAAAATAAATTGAATAAATTGAAAAGAAAATTTTCGTTCACATTAACAAGAAAAGAGTCATGTAGGGTACCCCTTCACACCTCCAAGAAACCCTCAATGTAGTAGTTCTCTACTGCCAAAGACTCCTAAACAAATTCTCATAATAGTAGATGTCTTTGTTAATGCGGCTAATTTATTTAGGTAGAAAACCCTTATTTACGGATGGGATTCCTAATAAAAATGGAAAACAAGGAATAACAAACAGAGAGGAGGGGGAGTTAATATAGTAGATGACGGAATCTAAAAAGATCTTGAAAGGCTAGGACAAAGGATCAAATGCATTAGGAAACTGAGCAGAGATAAATGTAGACTCTTACACAGGTTTAAAAGCATGAACTTCCTAAGTCCAATAGTGGAAAGGCATGCCAAATTGAGCTTTGTGTGAACAGATCTAGAGTAGACTTGTAGGAAATAGGATGTTGCAGTCCAAATAGCTAATGTGATCTTAATCCATATTAAGACAGACATAGTATGGAGAATGAAGGCAGCAAGAATCCTTTTTTTTTTCTGAACTGTGCCTTTATTCAACCATATGAAATGCAGGATGTGCAGGTTCAGAGAATCCACCCTAAATGTTTACATGTATTATTTGTGCCAAACTTGGGGTGGGTAGAGCATTCCGAGCTTGTATTGGTCTGATCAACCACAGTTAGAGTCACTGTAATTTGACTCTAAGGTAGTAATGTCATTTTGTTCCTCTGAGAACAAAGGACAACAGGTGTGGGCATATGTACTCTGTTCTGGGTACCATATTTTAAGAAGGACCCAGTAAGTTGGAGAACATCTTGAGGAACTGGGAGAAGGCAACAAGGTGACCCTTGCCAAAGGAGGCTCTGTTAAAGGAATTAAGGCTATTTATCTTGGAGAAGAAAAGACAGAGAGGCATAATAGTTTTCTTTGAGTATGTAAAGGGCAGTTGTGTGGAATAAGGTTTAGAATTTTTTTGCTTGTCTCCAAACGAGACAAGCAGAATGAATGAGACAATGTGCCATGGAATGAAAGTTGCAGAAAAACAGGTTTCAGCATCTTGTAAGGGGCAACTTCCTAGTAATTTGAGCTCTTCCAAACTGGAATGGGCCATATTTGAAGTTACTGAGTTCTCCTTCCCAGGAAGTCTTCAAGGGAAAGTTAGGTAGTCATTTATCCGAGGTACATAGTGAAGATTATGCTCTAAGTGAAAGTTAAACTAAAAGACCTGAGGTTCCTTCCAACTTTGAAATTCTGTGAGTTTATTCATTTGGAGATCCAGAGAGGAGAATGTAGGAATCAGGCTTGTGTTAACCCAGACATCTTCTTGGTCTTTTATCTATCTTTGCTTCCTTTTCTCAATTAGATGTGGATTTAGTTAAAGCAATTAATAATATAGTGAATAACTGGCAGCTTTAACACTTCTGGGTATTGTATCTTAAAAGAGGAATATTCAGTTGGTTCAAGGAAAGAGGAAAACACTGGGGTTAGGGGAGGGAGGATTTGGTTTCTAGGACTCCCTGTCTCCTCTGGGTATAACCCCCACAACCTATTTCTTCAGTAAAAAGTAAATAGAATCAATATTTCTTTAGTATTATACAGACAAATGTGAGTCATCCTCTGGATTTCTAACTTTGGTAAGTGACTTCATCATCACCAGACCTTGGGAAAACAGACAATCATCATCTGTGGGAAAAGAGAGTATGGACTGGCCCAAAATTCAGAGGATCTCATGTTTGGTGAATTCTAAACTGCCTTGTCTAGCTTGTTTCTTTTTCTTCTCCTATATCCAACTTAAACATACCTATACACACATATATAATAATTAATAATAACTACGGTTTATATATACTTTGAGACTTGCAAAGTTCTTTACAAATATTATTTTATTCTCACAACAACCCTATGTAACATTAAGCCCTGTCAGACATACACAGGGGGCTCTGCTATCACAGGTTCTTTGATCTGCTTATCTAACAGCAAAGGCAACTTTTGAGGGGTTAACAATCACTTTAATCAAATACATACATCATTCACTTAGTTCAGGGGGAAAAAGTCAGCACCCCGAACTTCAGAGAAAATACAGAGAAATCTAAATCAACAGATAGAGCTTCCAAAACTATCTGACAAAAGCAATACATTTACATAAATCAACAGACAGGTCCAATTGTCTGACCACAGTTACCAGGGTGAGAAGGACTAACATCTGGATTTTCAGAGTGGCTTCCCAGAGTCTCATTTGGCATACAAACCTTCTACCAAAACTAAGCCTCAAAGTAAAACAGCATCTCAGTGTCTTTAATACACTTTGTAGAGCCAGAGGGCATCACATCCCTAGAGAACCAGTGTTTCATTAACAAAAGGTGTGGCCCTTCCTTACAAATCTTCCCAGGCCCAATAATGGATGGGAAAGGTGATTCAGTGGATAGAGCACCAGTGCAGGAGTCAGGAGGACCTGAGTTCAAATCTCACCTCAGACACTTGACACTCACTAGCTGTGTGACCTTGGGCAAGTCACTTAACCCCAATTGCCTCATCCTGGGTCATCTCCAGTCATCCTGAGGAATATCTGGTCACTGGATTCAGATGACTCTGGAGGAGAAGTGAGGCTGGTGACCCTCACAGCCCTTCCTCACTCAAAACAAAGTCAAATGCAAGTCATGTCATTATTTCTCTGATGGCATGGTCATCTTCGATAATGAAGGATGAACACACACACACACACACACACACAGAGGCTTTACATTTCTTGGTATAAACAGAAACAGCAAAAGATCCCACTTTACTTGCCACTGCATTCTTCTAAGGGTAGGACCCTTTTCCTTTTTGTGGGAAATGAGATAGAGATAGAGGAGAGGGAGGAGGAGAAAAAAGAAGTGTGAGAGGGTGATAGGAAGAGAGAGATGATGAGAAAAAAAGAGAAAGAAGAGAAAGACAGAGAAAGAGACAAAGAAAGACAGAGAGGAATAGATAGATAAGAAGAGAGAAAGGAAGGAGAGACAGAGACAGAGAAAAGCATAAAATGGACTTTGGGTTCTAAAAGACTATCTCAGTGGAGTTTGAGCTCTAGCCTGTTGTATTTAGCTGAAAGAGAACCTGGTGATAGGCTATGTCCACTGCCTAAGAACCAGACTGTCTCAGAAATGAGGGAGGTTTGTCAAATGGTTAGATGTAGGATGGTGAATATTTTGGACCAAGCACCTCTTGAAGCCTTTACTATATTGGAAAAAGACTGTGAAATAATCAGTTAAGCCAACGTCTTCCTAATAAACAGAGTGGCTACCATTTGGAGCATACTAATGACAGGCTGGAGATATTTGAAAACACTTTCTTTTAAGTATTTCAAATCTAGACTCTTGTTCTAACTACTCGTGCATTATCTATTGAAAGCACATTAATAAAAGAAAATATCAACTCAGCCAGTCTGTATTATAAGAAGTTCCAAATTAGTGGAGTTTTATAGGATCATCTAACCATGTTTCTATGTGGTCCATAGAACACACACACACACACACACACACACACACACACACACATACACACACACACACAAACACTTCCAAAGTAAATTTGTTTGAAGGACTTCTTCCTTGTAGTGATCTCTTGTGTGATAGAGTCACACAAAGAAGCTTGTTTTTCTTTTTTAAAAATTCTGAACTTACTGAAAAGAGAGAGCATTCCTGTATTTACATCAGAACACAGAAGGGGGTTCTATATGAAATCATGTATCTTTCTGTCATACCACTTGCTTTTTTTTTTTTAAAAGTATGTAATAAATTCTGTGCTACTTTAAAAACTCTTCTGTTTGGGGGGCAGAGTCAAGATGGCGGAGTAGAAAGCTGCACGTTTGTGAGCTCCGAACCCACAGCCCATAAAATTAATGTAAAAAGAGATCCCCATAAGTTCTGGATTACTGCAAGGTGTGCAGAAACAGAGTGGAAGAGATTTCCATTCCAGAGAGCCGTCCCCAAGGTTCGTCGCGCCCTGGAAAGCAGACCCCACCCCAGCGCTGCCCTAGCCGTGGCCCCAGAGAAGCTGATCCAAGCAGGCTTCAGGGACGGAAGCTCTGGTGGCCGGGAAGGTCCCTCCGCCCACAGAAGCTACAGGTCAGTGAGAGAGATGGCTGGCTGGCTGAGAGGGGGAGCTGGGTGTCTCCGTGACTCGGGCCCCCTTGGGAGGAAGCGGGGCGGCAGAGGCGGGGGTGGCGGCGGAGGCAGCAGCGGCGGAGGCAGCTGCAGTGTGGTGGCGGCCTGGGACTCCCCCAGCAGCAGGCAGGATCTTCATTACTGAAAGTCTCTGCATAAACAACCTGAGGGAGCTGAGCCTGGGAGACGGCCCTGCCCCACCCCGCTCCATTACTGAAGGTCTCTGCATAAAGCCCCTGAGGGAACTGAGCCTGGGAGGCAGCCCTGCTTCCACCCCAGCACCAGAACTAAAGCTCACATTGATTAGCAGCCACGTGGCACAGAAAGCCCATTTGAATCTCAGACCCCAAGCACTAGCTGGGCGGATCTAGGCGGGGGTGGACAGAAATCTCAGAAGTCAAGAAACTGGCTGGGAAAATGCCCAAAAAAGGGAAGAAAAATAAGACTATAGAGAGTTTTTTCGAACAGATGCAAATGATCCCAACATTCGGATCTGATGACGAGGACATATTCTTGCCATCAGGGAAAGAGGTGGAGGGCAGGGCCTCGGCACCCCAGACATCCCAGGGGGATGTTGGGTGGGCTCAGGCCTTGGAAGAGCTCAAAAAGAATTTTGAAAAGCAAGTTAGACAGGAGGAGGAAAAACTGGGAAGAGAAATGAGAGAGATGCAAGAAAAGCATGAAAAACGGGTCAATACCTTGGTAAAGGAGACCCAAAAAAATGCTGAAGAAAATATCACCTTGAAAAATAGGCTCACTCAATTGGCAAAAGAGGTTCAAAAAGCCAATGAGGAGAAGAATGCTTTCAAAAGCATTCACTTTTGCTTTTGTGAAGCTATTGTGAAGCTAGTGAACTATTATCACTGAAGATAATAGTTCTCTCAAAATTAGAATGGAACAGATGGAGTCTAATGACTTTACGAGAAACCAAGAAATCACCAAACAAAACCAAAAGAATGAAAAAATGGAAGAGAACGTGAAATATCTCATGGGAAAAACAACTGACCTGGAAAATAGATCCAGGAGAGACAATTTAAAAATTATGGGACTACCTGAAAGTCATGATCAAAAAAAGAGCCTAGATATCATCTTCCATCAAATTATCAAGGAAGGAAAACTGCCCTGACATTCTACAACCAGAGGACAAAATAAGTATTGAAAGAATCCATCGATCACCACCTGAAAGAGATCCAAAAAGAGAAACTCCTAGGAACATTGTGGCCAAATTCCAGAATTCCCAGCTCAAGGAGAAAATATTGCAAGCAGCTAGAAAGAAATAATTCCAGTACTGTGGAAATACAATCCGGATAACTCAAGATCTAGCAGCTTCTACATTAAGGGATCAAAGGGCGTGGAATAAGATATTCCAGAAGTCAAAGGAACTAGGACTGAAACCAAGAATCACCTACCCAGCAAAACTGAGTATAATACTTCAGGGGAAAATATGGTCTTTCAATGAAACAGAGGACTTTCAATCATTCTTGATGAAAAGACCAGAGCTGAAAAGAAAATTTGACTTTCAAACACAAGAATGAGAAGAAGCATGAAAAAGTAAACAGCAAAGAGAAGTCTTAAGGGACTTACCAGAAGTGAACTGTTTACATTCCTACATGGAAAGACAATATTTGTAACTCTTAAAACTTTTCAGTATCTGGGTAGTGGGTGGGTTCATACACATATATGTACACACATGCACACACACACACACATACACACATACACGCACATACAGAGACAGAGAGCACAGAGTGAATTGAATAGGATGGGACCATATTTCAAAAGAAATTAAGGTAAATGGTGAGAGAGAAATGTAGTGGGAGGAAAGAGGGTGAAATGGAATGGGGTAATTATATGTCATTTAAGAGGCAAGTAGGAGACTTTTTAGTGGAGGGATAAAGAGGAGAGCTGAGAAAAAAAAACAAAAAAACAAAAAAGAAGCTTACCCTCATCACATTTGACTAAAGGAAGGAATAAAATGCACACTCATTTTGGTATGAAAACCGATCTTACAGTATAGGAAAGTGGGGGAGAAGGAGATAATCAAGGCGCGGGATGATGGAAGGGAGGGCAAAGGGAAGAGGGAGCAATTTGAAGTCAACACTTGGGGAGGGACAGGATCAAAAGACAGAAGAGAAACAATGAGGGGCAGGGTAGGATGGAGGGTAATTCAGTTAGTCTTACACAACACCACTATCAGGGAGGTCATTTGCAAAACTACACAGATGGGGCCTATATTGAATTGCCTGTCTTCCCAAAGGGAATGGGTGGGGAGGGAGGGATGGGGAGAATTTGGAACGCAAAGTTTTAGGAACAACTCTTTAGTATTGTTGTTGCTACTAGGAAAGAAGACATACAGTTAATGAGGAATAGAAAGTCATCTGGCCCTACAGGAGAAAAGAGAAGATGGAGACAAGAGAAGGGAGGGATGACAGAAGAGAGGGTAGATTGGAGATAGGGAAAATTAGATTGCTTGGGGTATTGGGGTGGGGGCAGGGGATAAAAGGGGAGAAAATTTGGAACCCAAAATTTTGTGAAAATGAATGTAAAAAGTTAAATAAATAAATAAATATTTAAAAAAATAACTTCTGTTTGTATTTCCTTTGGAATTTCCTTCTTTTCTCTTCTGTGCATTTAAAACAACAAGGAAAACAACAAGCTTTTGATCCCTGTTTTTGACATGATTGTTGCTAACTACCCCTTTCTCCCCCCAAATCCTTACCCCAATTTAAAAAAGTGTATGGGGGTAGGGGGCAACCTAGAAATACACATAGTCGAGAAAAATTAATCCACACAGTGTCTATAACCAAAAATTATGTCTGTACCTCATGTCTGCCATCTCTCTGTTCAGATGTAGGTGACAAACTTCATCAATCTGGAGACATAGTCATTGCATGGATCAGAGTTGCTAAGTCTTTCAAAGTTGTTTTTCTTGACAGAGTTATTCATATATTCATAGTTCTTCTGGCTCCACCACTTCACTTCATCCTACCCAAGATTTTCTGATATCATTTCTCATTATTTCTCATAGGACAATAATAATCCACTAGCATTCATGTACCACAATTTGTTCAGGGATTCTCCAGTAGTCTTCAATTCTAGTTCTTTCCCTTTTCCTTTTTTAATCTCTCCTTCAGAAACTGGGAGTTTGTTTTATTTGTGACTATTCCCTCCTTGGTAATATATTCCCTTGTAAGTCTCTCCCCACCCCCCACCCCCACCTGACCATCCTCATCCCCTTGCTGCCTCCCCTCCTCCTCCCCATCTGCTATTTTCCCTATTGAATTTTTTGTATTTTTACACCAAACTATTCATATGTGGTGATAAAGAGGGTGGGAAGGTGTTCAACTTTCCTTTGTCCATTTCTGATAATAGTGAATGTCATGTGATGCTCACTCCCTCCATGCCTTCCTTCATGTTTGTATACATACTCCTCATATATCTCATCTATCAGAAACAGAAATTTCCACCCCTTTATTCCTTCTTTTCACACATTTTGCTATCTTTTCTCTTTTCCCCCTTCAAATCCTCCGATCAAAACCAATCCACTCCACAAACCTCTATTCTTCTTGTTTTCTTTGGGCACTTTGAAGTTCTGAAGGAACATCCTTTTTTTCTCCTTCCTTTCCCTCCTGAGAGTATTAGCAATTCATCATCAAAGAGGTCAGTGGTTCTTAACCCCACTGTGTACAGATTTCAGGGTTCCATTAACTTGGGTAGGAAAAATTATATCTCTATCTCAATATAATTGATTTCTTTTGTAATCTTAATAACATTATTCCAAGAAGGATTCCTTAGACTTCACATTGCCAAAGGGGTAATGACAAAAAAAAATTTCAGATTCCTGATACAGCTTTTTCCAATTATTTAAATGAATCTTGGTTTTCTAGGTTTCTTTGGATTTGAGCTTGTTTGTTTCCAAAGTTTATATTCAACTCTTTTTTATCAAAAATTATTCAAAATCCTATATTCTATTAAAGATCTACTTTTTTTTCCCTGAGGGTTTATATTCAGTTGTTTACATTCAATGTATTATGATGTTTTTTCTTAGTTATAAGTCTATATCTTTTGCTTTTTAGGAATACTGTATTCCATAATCTCCTTGTATTTTTAGTAACAACTCCCAGGTCTTCTATTTATCTATGTGGTTCTTTGTTCCTTTGAACTGTCTTTTTCTGAATAGTTATGGTATTTTGTTTTTGACATGGGAGCTTTATATTTAGGTATCCCTGAGACTTGCTTTTGGATTAACTTTAAAGAGATGATTAGTGGACTTCAAGACAGTTTTTATTTATGATTTCCTGAAATACAGTGTCCAGACTTTTTTTTTTCAAATCATGCTTTTCAGAGATTCCAACAATTTTTAGATTATTTCTCTTTGACTTGTTTTCTAGATTGTTTTTTTTAATATGAGATATACATGTCCTTCTATTTTTTTGTCACTTGATTTTGTTCTAATATTTTTTGTTACATCAGAATAATTGATTTCTATTTGATCTGTACTAATTTTCAGGGAGGCTCTTTCTTAGGTAAGGTTTTACTATTTTCCCTTCTAAGCTAGAAAACTTTTATTTCATTTCAATTTCTTGCTTCATTTCTTCCAAGTATTCATGTAGGTCTTGTGAAAAATCCAGTTTTCCTTTAGGTTTCTCTTAGAGATTATTATTGAGTTCTTTGCTTTTAAGGGATTACTAGACTTAATTTTTTCATTCAGATTGGTATTTTCTTTGATTTACTTCTCTTCTAGCTTTTGTTCCTAAATTGGGTCTTTGTTTCAGGCTGGGCTCCATTGCCTACTTGTGATGTTGTGGGGAGATGGATGTGTGACCAACCCTACTTGGTCAGCTGGGTTCCTTCATTCGCCTCCATCTTCTAAGCACCTCTAATCACCACCCCTACCTAGGATCTTTGAAATTCAGAGTGCTGAATTTCCATGGATCTCTGTCATTCCTGGACAGAACACTGGTGACCTCAAAGCTCCTGGTACCTGAGGTATCTAGGTCTGAGTGCTTTGGAAGTGGTACCATGTTGGTTGCTGCCCTTTGCTTCCTGAGGCTTCGAAGCTCCCCATCCTGGAGTTTTCTCACCACCTTGGGGATTTTTTTGGGAGAAAGGATAGTCTTCTACTCTTGCTACCTCTGGACACAGAGCCTTTCAGGCTAGCATGTGTCCCTGTCCATCTCTGGTAGTACTGAAGGCTACCTTCTGCTGGCATTGGCTTTCCTTGGGAGAGAAAAGGCAGAGAGAAGAACTTTCCTATTGTCTTTGGCCTTCTGGTTGAATTTTTCTGTAGTTTTGGCATGGAAGAAGTCATTTTAGTTTCTCATTAGATTTCTTGATCATTATTCAATCTGATGTTAACTTCAGGGTTTCACTTAGGTAAGTATAAGGAAGTTGAGTGGTCAGCCATCTTATGAGGAAGTCCCAAAGAAGTATTTAGTTGGATCATAGATTTGGAGCTGGAAAAGACCTTCAAGGCCATTTAATCAAACCCTTCATTTTACCAGCAAGTAAGCTGTAGTCCAGAAAAGTGAAGTGAATTGATCCAGGTCTCATGGCTAGTATCAGAGGGAGGATTTGAACCCAGATCTTCTGAATCCAAATTTTAGATTCTTTTTGCTATCTTGTGACATGAATAAAACAAGAAATTGATTCCAGCTTCTGAAGAAAAATTAAGAACTATTCTTGAGTAATAACTATGTAGGGAGAAAACTCCAAAACATTGAAGAATTACTTAAGGCTAGAAGAGCTTTATGGAGGTTGTAAAGCTTTTACTTGAGTTTAATCTGGGTTCCTGATTTCTGAAATCCAAGAACTCCTATCTTATTTTCTAGGGGTTTTTAGAAGATGGCTTTGATATTCTTGAATTTGTTTTTATTAGTCTCCTGACTGAATATAACACTGAAATTATATTTAGAGTTTCATTTGGATGCAAACTTAGAAAAACTGAGACATAATTTCTTTATTTCTTTTTTCTTTCTCATTTTTTTTCTTTCTTTCTCTTTTCCTTCTTTCTCTTTTCCTCTTTCCCTCTTTTCTTTTCTCCCTCTCCCTTTCTTCCTCCCTTCCATCCACTCTTCCTCCCTCCCTCTCTCTTTCCTTCTTTCTTTCTCTCTTGTTTCTCTTTATTTCCTGAAGCACTTCTCAAAGAAGACGCACACAGTTGCCATTAAAACTCATTCGTCTTCTTTGAGAGTTGAGGATGGTAATAGGGCTGAAAATGTTGGCTCTGTACCTGCTCTGAGAACAGCACTGCTAAATGTAAAAGAGAATAAACACTATTAAAGAAGTGACTCACACTCTTTCTTTAAATTCAAATGTGACTCTGGAGTGCAACCAACATAATATATTGGCGCACTGGAACATCTGAGACACATCACTGATTAGCTTGCTTTTCACCCAAAGCAAAGGGGAAAAAAATTATTGATGAATTAAATAAATGACTCATTGAAAATGACTGCACATGTAACATTTTGGTGAATGCAGCATGAGAACTATGCTAAAAGGGATTTTAATAGCATAGGGACAGTACAATAGGCTGGATTTTCATCTAAGGATCTTAGTATTGCAAATAAAGAGTGATCAGTAGTTTATGGAATGCCAATGAGCTGCCAAGATAAGCATTTTAACTAGGCATCCGCATGCTGAGCAAATTGAAAAGTTAAAGATTTTATTTTATTCTTTTCTGTGCTCCAGTGATTCCATGTGTCCTGAACACGAAGGAACTCTTTTCTGCTGTATCCCTATGCTGGCAGTCACTAATGCTGCCACTATCCTGTGATGGGTAAAAGTCTCATAGTCAAGTATCAGGGGTTATTGATTGATCAAGATTGCCTGATGTAATCTGGATTTGGGTGGGGAGGGCAGGAATATTATCCTGCCTTCCCCTCAAATGCCTCTATCAGTCTGATTATCTAATTTCACAATTAGAATTTATATCCTCCGGAACAGAGAAAGTATTCGACAAAGATAACAGACATGCTACCACAGAGTGTCCGTTTCCCCTAAGAGGTCACAGCTCTTGACTCACATAACTTTGCCTTGGGAAGGCTGGCCTCTAAAGAGAGGGCTCAGATGTTTTCTCATTGTCTCGAGCTCACTGTACTCTCCACCCCAAAGCAGATTTCTAGAGATAAAAACACTTAAACAAAACTTAGGTTTGATTTATGTCTGAAGTATCTTCAAAGGGAATTTACAGGATCCCTTCTAGGAAGATACTCAAGCAACAAAGTAGATTTATTCCTCTACCTCTAAAAGAAATTCTTAAAATGCAGAAGACTCATAAACACTCATTGACAAAGATTTAAAACCGGGGTGGTGAACCTGTGGCCTCTAGGCCACATGTGACCCCAACCCTGACTTAAAACATAAAATAGCAGTAGCAAACTCCTGTAATACTATACCAGGAGGTTGACACTGCCAAACTGGCATGTCATATCCACCTGGCTCTGTACTCTTTGAAAGTTCTTTTAAGCCCAGATCTTTGGGCAAGCCAAGATGTGACTTGGGTTCATCCCCCTGTGAGAAGTCATCTTCTCCAAGAAGGATGTAGTTGGGGAAAGTGGTCAGTCAGTCATGGCTTTGATTAGCTCTAGACCTCCCAAGTCCATGATTAGATTCACCAGTGCTCAGCAAAAGAAAGAGACAAACAAAAACAGAAAAGGTCACCACAAACTTGAGGTTCAAGTCTCAGGTTTGTCAAGGTTAAGTGACTCACACAGGGTCACACAGATAGGCAACAGCCCCAGAATTCTAGAATCCCAGTGCAAATTTCACACTCCAGCACTTTCCATATTGGTCCTAATCCACATCCCCTCATCCCTTTCTCACTGGAATCCTTGACTTGACCCTTTAGATGCTGGGCTCTGAGAGGCTTACATCTACTTAATCTTCCAGGAAACTTGGCCTCTACAGGATCTGCTGACTCTCTCCAACTTTACTGCCTTCTATCCAGCTCCCGTTATGTGTTGTTTTTTCCCATTAGAATGTAAGTTTATTGAGGGCAAGAACTTTCTTTTTTGCTTGTATTTTTTTGCACCTCCCAGCCTATATGTACCTGGCCTACAGTAAACATTAAAAAATACTATCTTTCTTGTCTCTCTCTCTCTGTGTCTCTGTCTCTGTCTTTCTCCATTCTCTCTCTCTCATCTATCTATCCTCTCTGTCTTATTTATCATGTATCTGTCTATCCATCTATCTATCTATCTATCTATCTATCTATCTATCTATCTATCTATCTATCTATCTGTCTGTCTGTCTGTCTGTCTACCTATCTATCTATCCTATAGTATAGCTGCCTTCAGGAACCCAGAGGAGAGATGAATCCTTTTTATTTGATGAGGATTAGGGAAATTTAAGAGGGCCTTGAAGGATGAGTAGGTTTTCAATATACAAATCTTGGAGGATTCCAAGGAGGAGAATTCTAGGAATATGGAACAATGTAAGCAAAAACACGGGAGTGAGAAAGGACCTTTTTAGGGACTAGGTGGTAATCCATTTTGGTGAGAGCCATGATACATTGTGTGATATCAGTTTGAAAAAGTAAATTGGAGCCACATCGTCCGGGCTTTCATGCCCAGGCTAAGAGCTTGGGCAATGGAAAACCATTGGAGGGTTTGAGTAAAAGAATATTCCTTTTGATTGAGGCATTGATTGACAAGATTCTGATTCATAGACTAATAGCATAATTAGCCAGAGTTCACCTCAAAACATTCATTGGAATTAGTTTATGAGATTAGCAAACTTTTATTGGGAACAAAGGACAGATTAGGAAGTTAGGAAGTTCCTGCACTGGAAAGCCTCATAAATTGGAAGATAATATGGAGATATCCTGTCCTAATACCAATTTCACCTATTTCTCAAGACTCACCTTGGAGGTCAATTTAGGCTCCACATTTCTACTTATGAGAGATTGCCACCCTACATTTTCACACACATTCCTTACCTTGGCATGTTGTGAAATTATTCTTCCATGCTCCTGTGTAGGATGGAATACAACTCTTTCTTACATAAGCCTTCATAGAATAACCCTCCACAAATTAGTTTCTGATCCTTAGATCAGATAATATGACATATTCCCCTGAAGATGTCATCCTTCAGTATTGCTGGTTTTTTATGAATTCTAGGTGGTCGATTCCCAAGAGATTTTTGTCTCCAAATATCACTTTTCTCTCAAGCTCCACAGCTGTATTCCTACTTGCCTCTTGGTCATTTCTACATCATTTTCCTGAAACCCAACACATCTAAAACCATTACATCCATTTCATTCACTTCCACATTAACTTTTTGGGTTGGTGCTCTGATTTCTATAAATATATTTTAAAATTTTTATTTTAAATATGAACCACAAAATCATCAAAAAGGTGAACATTTCTATATAATAAAAAGATAAAAAATGGGGATTGTACAAGAAGCTATGAATCCATTATTTACATCTTTTTTTTAACATATTCTGAAGATCATGTGGCAGTACCAACATGGCAATGTTTTGTGCTTTTATGAATCCTTCCCTGGCTTCCTCATATTAAAAAAATTAATAGATACTTTTTTCTTTTCTAATCTCTACCTTTTTTTCATCATTATCTGATGATTTCCTGCTGTTTACTAATCTCTCCTCTCTCCATATTCAAGCTATCCCTTACTAAAAAATAGTCAAGGAAAACAAATTTGTTTTCTAATAGTCATAATGAAAATGTATGCATTGTTCTACAGCTGTTGTCCATCACTTCTCCATCTCCTACCTCCACCTCCAAGAGGCAAGAGCTATGTTTGATGACCAGTCATCTAGAACTATGATTTGTCATTGTGTTGACCAGAGTTCTTCAGTTTCTCAAAGTTGTTTTCCTTTATCATGTTGTGTTTGTTGTATGAGTAGTTGTCTTGGCTCTGCTAGCTCCATTTTGTATGAGTGAATACAAATCTAAAGATTCTCTGAAGTCAACCCTCTCATCATCTCTTGGGGTGTAATTATGTTAAATTACATTCATATACCATAAACTGGCCACTTACCAACTGTTTGGTATGCCCTTAGTTTCAAGTTCTTTGCTGCCACAAAAAGTGCTGCTATAAATGTTTTTGTAAACGTGGTACATATGTCAAGTAGTGGTATTGCTAGGTATGCACAGTTTAGTGACATTTTTATTATAATTCCAAATTGCTTTCCAGAACGGATGGACCATGTCACAACTCCACTAGCAACCCCTCCAACGATTGCTACTGTATGAGAAAATATGGTGGAGATTAAACTTGTGCATCTGGATGATTTTATAGTTCCATCAACATCTAATCTACTTAATTTGACTATAAACTCTTGGAAGGAGTTGTTATATTTTGTTGTATCTCCACTGTGAACATGCATAGGGGAGGTGCTCAGTCAGTATTTGTTAAATTAATAAATGAATAGACATCCCTCACTTAAATAAAATTAATTTACAAGTCATGGTATCACCTTTCTGATATCATAGTCTTGTTTGAGAATAAAGGGAAAACACAACAAAAATAACAGATGAATAAAATAAATAAATAAATGAAGCCAAATCCATTTTATTTCAGTTAATATTAACATTTATTATTTCCCCAGTACAGAGCATAATTATGAAAGTACAAGACATAGGAGAGTTGATTTTTTTCTTTTTTCCTTTAAATGGACAGATAGTGTTGAGAATTTGCTCGAAATATGAAGCACCTAGCAAGAAAGGCATAACCACATAGAGAATCACTGGGTAACAATGGGATGGCAGGAAGGCCCTGGTATACAAGCCTAGAGGAAATGCACCAAGAATGAGGAAGGACCCTGAAGAAAAACTTCATTTATTAAATCATGGTCAGAGTCATGGATTTCAAACCAGCAGGAAACTCAGAGACAAACATAGACAACTTATTTTAGAGATGAAAATGTAAGTATCCTGCTCAAGGTTGCACATCTAGTATGTAGCAAAACAAAGATTTAAACCCAGCAAGGTGGCACAATGGATAGAGTGCCAGGTCTGAAGTCAGAGAGTTCAAATCTAACCTCAGACACTTACTAGCTGTGTGACCCTGGGCAAGACATTTAACCCTGTTTACTTCAGTTTCTTCATCTCTAAAATGAGCTGAACAAGAAAATAGTAAAGCATTTCAGTATCTTTGCCAAGAAAACCCCAAATGGTGTCACGGAGAGTCAGACAAACTGAACAACCGCTACCACCACCACCTTTGACTCCAAATCCAGAGCTTTTAGGGGGTCTGTGTCTTTTGTCGTCATGATCGTTTTAAGGAAGGTTCATGTGCATGTGCACAGCAGTGCATTCCACATCCCTGTCTCTTGAGGGCAGATTTGACACGCAAGAGTCAAGAGATAAGAAAAAAGCAAGACCAACATCTCCCAACCCCCATCTAACTTACTGGATTGTGAAACACCTACGGAACCAATTACAGTAGAGCACACCGCACCACACTACAGAATGCTAAAGCTATAACCAATTGTTATGAAAAGAAAATCGAGCCACATGCTATAGTAGTTTTCCCCCCCTTTCATTAAATCATAACAAAATATCTTTGGCCTAATGTCCCCAGTGAGACTGGTTTGGATGATTTGTGTAGAAATTCTCCTTTGACAAGCAGCTGTGAAGGCAAGCTTGCCTGGTTTGATAGGCAGAGCGACACACCATCCACCCAATAACTCAGAAACAAAAAGCCAATCAATAGACATAATATTGCAAAACACTGCAGCAGGATAAACACAGTTCTCACATCTATTTGATTTTTTCCCCTCATCTGTCAACACAATTGAGAAGTCGTGCTTGCTAATTGTCTCCCATTGGCAGCCTGCATCGCCTTTGACTGGAGCTCAGACACTTGGATGTCACAGTCTTTGCCATTCGCGGTCGGTCGCCAGCCTTGCAGCTTTGGAAGCGGCATCCATTTTGGGAGGCTCGTGTTCATTTACATGACTTCTCTCTATCTGTACGCAGCATGCTCCCCATTATGGTGTTCTGCTCGTCATTAGCACTGACTGGAGAGACTGTGCCATGTTCTCTGTATCCAAAATATTTGAGAGAGGCAAAGAATCCTATGAAGTCAATGAAAATGCGCTTAGATTGCCAACTAGCATTTACAACATGCCAGACTTCCTTGCATTTAAATTAGATTACCCAGCAAAGGAAGGACAAGAGAGTTTAAAATAAAAGCTTCTTTTGTGACTAAATGGGAGCTAGGAAGAAACATGCTTTGTGCCCTAAGAGTTACAGGCTCAAAGACTGGTAGAAATAGAAGGGACTTTAGAGACCTTTTAGTTCAACCATCTTTTCTGAGGAAACTGAGGCCCAGAGATAGTAAATGATTTGCCCATAGTTATACAGAAGTAATGAAAGAACTAGGAGTTAGGTGGTAGACTCCCAGTCTAGTATGTTTCCCATTATACCATGCTGTCTCACAGGAATCTGCCTTCATTCCCAAATTAACAAAAGATTGCAAGATTGTCAACAAAATCTGCATTCTCGAGGAATATTGTCCTCCTAGCACTTAGGATGGTGCCGGACATAAAATATCTGCTTACTAAGCATCTATTGACTTGGCCATTTGACCCCAGAGAAAAAAGTATAATTAATTCACCAGGAGGTTTGCTGGGTTGTCTGAACTCTGGGAGTAGAAGGGTAAGACTCTCATGCTGCTGGGCAAGTATCACAAGAGTTTGTCTGGCCCATGTGGCAATGGGCATATAACTTTTTTATTTACAAGCCTTTTGAAATCTGAATGCTGGCAATTCAGCAATGTATTAAGGCAAACAGTCATTCATCAGGCTAACCCAGGCATCATCAGACTCTGGCATCTTTGGCATAGGGACCACCAGTTGATGCAGCTGTGGCTGCTTGCCAAGAGCCTTTAGTAGATGGAATATATGTGGGAATTTGCTCTTTCACTCCAAAGTCTGTGGACTGATAGAACTCAACCTCCTCAACCCCATCCTCATTCCATCACCAGCAACCACTGAGTATAAATTCTAATAGGCAGAACAAAAGTAAATGAGCTGGCATTGAGGCTCACCCATTTTTTAAAGACTGCCAAGCCTTCAGATGAGCTATCAGAAAGCTATAAGAAAAAAAATATGATGGGACCTTTTTTAAACCCACTTTGCATCTGAAGGCATTTTAAAATGGCCATTGTTTCAGAGCCACAGCTCCACAGTCAGTGGGTATATACCAGTTGTCATTTCCCAGAATCCTGTGGGGGAACTCATGTCTTCACATAACCGATCCAGCCTCTGCATTTCACCGCCAGAAAATACAGCTTTATGCTACAAAATCACAGCACTGCACCGAAATGTTGCTCATTTCCTTCTTTTTTCTCAGCTGCAAAAATCATTGTTTTCTCAGAGGGTTTTTGTAAGCAGCAGCAGCTCTCCGCATTGCCTTTTGATTCTAAAGTATTTGAGAAGAATGACTTTTATAAAGGTGCTCATAGGGATTGAATAGGAAAAGGAGCTCTAATTATAGCTTCCATGAGCTAAATTCTGTCTTACTAAAATTTTATAGGATCAAATTCTCTGGATAAATCCATGCAGTGAAGAATTTGAGATCCTTGTCCATCACAGTCAACGTAGCTCTTTATCGAACAAGAAAGGGCATCATCGCTGATTTTATGTCTGGGTATTTGTGGTCTCATTTTCATTGGATAGGAATACTCCCTGACTTGAAACATTTGAAACCCACAAAGGAGGTAGATATTTGAAAAATGTTTAATGGTATAAAGAGGTTTTTGTTTTGTTAAAACAACTTGTATAATCATGTGAGTTATAGTGGACGGAGGCTTGGATTGAGAGTCCTTTAAGTGAATGTGCGCAATCTTAGACCATAATTCATAATTTGGAATCTCTAAATTTATTTTTATTTTCCTTTTCTTATATGTGGGCTCATGACAATGAAAATTGGGCATGTTCTCTTTTGGTAAAAACAAATGATTTAATTAAACAAGCATTTACTAAGTGCCAACTATGTGCAAGACATTGTGCTAGTGATTGGGGAAATGATGACAAAAAATAAAGAAATATCCCTGAACTCAATAAGTGGTTTTTCTTCTTATATTGTGTTTGCACGTATTGTATAAATAAAACAAATATGCATACATATATACACACACATACCACACACACACACACACACACACACACACACATCCAGTGTATTTTATTCAGTTTATATTGTCATTCAGTAGTTTCATGTCCAACTCTTCATGATCCCATTTTGAGGTTCTCTTGGCAAAAATACTGAAGTGGTTTGCCATTCCCTTCTCCAGCTCATTTTATAGATGAGGAAATTGAGGCAAGCAGGGTTAAATTACTTGCCCAGTCATTTGCCCCTTGTCTGAGGGCAGATTTGAACTCAGGTCTTCCTGACTCCAGACTCAAAGCTCTAGTCACTGCACCACCTTGCTACCCCCTTATTTAGTTTGCACTAGCCATATAATTATATTAAAAGTAAAATAGCAAATATCACTGTGAATTTGTGAAAACAGATTTGAGTAATATGGCTCCATTTCCCTAGGATGCAAGTACATCAAGGCTAAAAAAGTCAGAAATTAGCTTTTTTCAGTCTCCTCTTGGAATGGTAGAACCTTTAAGATTAATTTTCTTTCTTCTGTTCTCTTCATTCCTCCCTCCTTATTAAGTAATTTTAAAAATACCTTCATTTTACTGGTCCTATAGATAAGAGGAAAGTCTCTCATTGTTACCATATTAGCAGTTTATCTCAAATGATATATGCTTGAGGGAGCCCTGAGGGGCTGGGATTTTAACTGGATTATCCATACTTTCCTCATCCCACCCTCCTCGTTGCTATGTGGACCTAGAACCCTGAAGTTGTCCTTAGTGACTGTTTTCCTCCCTCTCTTGTGAGGAACAGTAAAGTTTGTTAAAGCCATCTCTGGGTGCTCTTCATTGATCTCCCCTGTACAATCATAGTAGATAGACTCTTTTAAATTATAGTTTCCAGACTGGGTCCCACTGGATCATAAATCACTGACCAGTATGAGAACTATGCCAATGGTCTACTTCATAAAAACAATGGAAAGAATTATCACAAGAGAAGGAATTCTAGTTCTCAGTTGATCAGGGCTCTCATCTTACAAAATGAAATGAATGAATGAACATAACCTAGAACCTGTACGTCCACAGATGTACAGAGGAAAGGGTCAGATGCAGTAAACATTAGCATGGTTAAATCTAGAATACATAACTAATATGCAAAAGGAGGCAGACCAATTTAATAATTCATAATTTCTCCTCTACTTGCTGTTTAAGCAACTTATTTGTTTGCCAATATAGTGTGCCAGATTATAGGTCATGAGGGTCAATTAATGAAGTGGAATCTAACAAAAACATTTTAATTTCTTGATATTTGTGTTTCATAAAGAGACAGTGTTACAGTTTTCAAATGAAAACACCTGTATCAAGGGGTAAACTATGACTTAAACTAAAAGTACCTCTAAGAATTAAAATATACATAAAGGGATACTTCATTAAATAGCCAATTGTTCTTTCCTACTGTGGACATTAGGGACAGTCAAGTGGCTCAGCGTGGATAGAGTGTTGGCCTTAGAGTCAGGAAGACTCATCTTCCTGAGTTCAAATCTGGCCTCAGACACGTACTAGGTGTGTATTCCTGGGCAAGTCATTTAAGCCTGTTTTCCTCAGTTTTCATATCTATAAAATAAGCTGGAGAAGGAAATAGCAAACCACTTCAGTACCTTTGCCAAGAAAACCCCAAATGGGGTCATGAAGAGTTGGACACAACTCAAATGACTAAACAAACAACGCTGTAGACATTAATTAACATCTTCTTTAACTACAATATTCAACATTTCACCTCCTAAGCATCCAAGAAATTAGAATTATAGAGCAAAATAGCCTTTTTTAAAACTATATTTCCCTTAATATTCATGGAAATTCAGATTTGAGCATTTTTATGACATACCAAAAGATGATTGACTGGTTCTGTTAGGCTGGCCCTATTGGGAAGGAATTAACACAAATATCTTTTGATCTTGTTTCCTAAGATCTGAAATGGAAAGCCAGATCTGATTAGGACCAGGTGGCAACCCGAAAATAGAGTTCCTCCTGAATTCTCAGTCTTAATGATATTTTAAACTATCTAGATACCCCAGGCAGGGAAGGAGAAAAACAAGCGCAGTACTGATGCTGTATGAGTTAATGGGAAGATAACTGATAAAATTAAACCTTTGCAACCTGCTGAGCTAACCCAAACTTGCTAAGCTACCAGAACATTAATGAGTAAGACATCTTAATTAAATTGTTTGCAATTAACTCTCCCAAGAGTAAAAAGTGTAAAACTAGTGAAAACAAAATACCTGTAGCACTTGTGCTAAAACCCACCATTTTGACATATATATGTGTATACATGTGTTCAGAGGCAAGCACATTGATGCTGAGAACATCTTAGGTTATCTTAGAGCTTTTTTTCTCTTGAAAATTTCTCTCACTTCATTTTTAGAATGTCAGTATAACATTTTGCTTATTACATAGTGTGATGCTGCATTCTATTACTAAAAGTTTCTACTCCAAATGTGAATGAGGTCAAGGAAACCACAGAATTTTTCAATGAAAATTTTAATAAGTATTGTGCCGCTTACTTCATTCAATGAGAGATGGGTTGAGTCTAGATGACAAAAGTAAACTGATATATCCCATCAGCCTGATAATCCAAGGACCATTTTACTACCACTGGGCAGTAAATAATTTTGATTGACTGGATCAGGTGAAATAGATAACTTCTGGATAATTAGAGTAATCAGATTGCTATTGTTCATCATTCATTCTTGAAGAGGACCAATGATATCAGGCAGATGAGGTCATGACCTGGCAAGTGAATTGGATTTAAGTGAGGCAGGGCTGTGCAAAGTCACCAGCCTCACTATCTCCTCTGGAGCCCTCAGGGCCTGGTGGCAAGTTATAGATTGGGATACTGGAGATGCCCTCATGCAGTGGAAGACCTTTGGCTTTTTAAGATGCTCTATTATATAGAAATGTGGAACCCAAGATAGGCAAAAATCACAATCTACATATAGGTGGTATTTTATGTGTGATTTCATTTCATGGTTACTGTTGTTCAGTCATTTCAATTGTATCTGATTCTTTATGACCCCATTGGGGGTTTCTTGGCAAAGATACTGGAGTGGTTTGTCATTTCCTCTTCCAGTAGATTAAGGCAAACAGAGACCAAGTGGTTTTCCCAGGGTAACAAAGCTAGTAAGTATCTGAGGCTGGATTTGAATTCATGTCTTCTTGACTGTAGGTCCAAGGTTCTACCCACTGAGCCACCTCTCAGAAAGATGCAGTGACTTGCCTGAGGTCCCACAGAGACACACCTGGGCTTTGGGCTCAGGTTTAATAACTTCATATTCAAAGTTCTTTCCAAAATGGAAGCTAAGCCAAACAGAGCTCAAACTTGAAAATTCTTTTTGTTAAAATTTTTATTGAAATTATGATTTGTGTGGATTACACAAAAACATCAGAACTGACACATGCCATCAAACTAAGGCTTGTCTTTCATAGTGGAACCATGGACAAATAAGGGTAATATGGTCTCTGGATATGTGACTTCAGTCTCAAAAGTTTGAGGATGTTCCCTTTAATAACTGATCTGATTGTGGATCCGTCATTCCTGAATTTGTATAAATGCTTCTTGAGCCCATTACTATTTTCAATCTCTCAACAGTAAGCTTAAGATATCCCTTTCCCCACTCCACCCCCTCTCAGATGTAGTTATTTCTTTTTGCTGATGTGAAAACGTTCAAACTTCCATGTGGTGAGGAGGGGCATTGATGAGAAAACTAGACAAGGTGCTATCTAGGAACCCATCTAGTTGATATTCTGCCTTTTTTATGTTAACTATAGGATTTGGTGAGCCAAATCTATGAATTATTATACAGGAAAGTACACTGTAATCCTAATACACTTCAGAAATATATACTAGTATTACTACCTTACACCTTTCATGAAAGGATGAATGGAAAATACATTTATGTAGACCTCACTAGGACTCAGGAAGCATCCGAAGCATCAGAAAGGATGTTTGGGTCAGAAAAGTCCTAGCGATTGCAAGTAGAATCATAGGAAAATTGCTTGACATGTTCTTTCCAAGAAGGGTAGTTTTAATTTGTTACTCCTTTCAGAGCTAGAAGGAGGAAGGTGATGGGAGAGGAGGTATGTCCAAAAGGCATGAAGATGGCTGGATGGCAACAGCATGGGAGGTCTGGGTCTTAGCTAGAAGTGAGGAACGCCTACTGATCAGAGTTCCAAGGTCAAAGAGTGAGAGCTGGACATCCTGGTCGGAGGTATAGATTGGAGCATTGGAGCATGGCATGAAGATATTTTGGGGATTTTATAAACTTCAGTTACATTGTTTCTCACCCTTTCTCTGCCCAGTCTTAAGGGCATTTTTTTTTAAATGATGTTTTTCTAAGGAAGCCCTTTCTTTGCCTTGATTGCTTAAGTTTTCTTTCTCAGACTCCTTTTGATCTCCTATGCTTTCTTCAAATTGAAGTGACTAGACTTCACATGATAGAGCTTATTTGCCTATGCCTTTTAGAATTTACCTAGGAGGCAGAGGTGTGGGAAATTCAAGGATGAGAAGGGATGCTAGTCATTGTAGGAGATTTTCTTCATTTCTTAGCCTACCCTTGACTGCACTCCCTCACTTCACAATCAATGTCAAACTCATGTGCGGTGATCTGGGTCTTCCCTATCCAGCCAATGAGTCAACTGAACAGGTGAGAAGGCAGAAATAAGAATCAGAGGTACCAGCAAGGGACAGAGTGGTGAATGAGGAAAAACAGTCTATTGAGGAAGCAGCACCTCCAATCCTGAGTTACTTTAACAGATTGGATGTTAACTCACTGAGGGGCCAGCACTAGTGGAATGGCACTGAGAAAATGTGCTAGTTCCCAATAGGAATAGGTAATGGGTCCCTGTCTGAATTGTGTCTCTGAAACTTCCAGGTTTGGGCACTCTTATATGGACTGGTCAAGGGCTGTCTGGAACTGGAAAAAGCTATAGACGTGTTAGCCCACATGGTACTTGCCTCAACATATTTGATTTTATTCCTTTTGCTTCTATGGGCGTGGGTAAAGAACTATATACAGCCAAATGTTGCTCGTATGATTGACTTCATTATGGCATGCTCATGTGTTTGGGGTCTATTTCAAGACATCATGAAGAGGAGATGGCAGAGTTTTCCCAGTGTTTGGGCGCTGAGACCAGAGATAGTTGCTATTTAAACACAGACCACATCTTTAGATTAATGAGGCTAGCATTGCAATCCAAAAAAAGGGAAATAGAGGTCACCAGTTTGGAGGAAGAGAGGGGACTCTATGTTTTGCTGAGAACTCTCAGGTGTTCTATGGCTTGTTAGGGCATTTATGGCACAAACAATGCTCCTGGTCTTCATTGGTAAACAGAATTAGGCGAGTGGCCAACAATACCTTCTGCTGGTTACAAATTGATTTGAATCTATAAAAAAGAGGAGCTTAGACTAGATGATTTCCCTTTTTCCTGCTCAAAGAACCAAAGTGGTACAGTGGTTAGAGCACCAG
Source organism: Bettongia penicillata ogilbyi (assembly GCA_023548195.1). NCBI lineage: Eukaryota > Metazoa > Chordata > Mammalia > Diprotodontia > Potoroidae > Bettongia > Bettongia penicillata. The sequence goes on along the minus strand of JAJHZJ010000849.1, from coordinate 394,502 downwards.
GCCTGGGGTCAGGAAGACTTAACTTCTTGAGTTCAAATCTGGTCTCAGACACTTACTAGCTATGTGACTCTAGGCAAGTCACTTAACCCTGTTTGCCTCAGTTTCCTCATCTGTAGATGAGCTGGAGAAGGCCTGTTTGCCTCAGGTTCCTCATCTGTAGATGAGCTGGAGAAGGAAATGGAAAACAATCTAGTATCTTTGCCAAGAAAATCCTAAGTGGGGTCATAAAAGAGTCTGAAATGACTCAACAACTTTTTTTTCCCTAATAACTAAACTTTCCTGATTTTTTTCTAATAGACAATCCCATCCATGGATGCTTTTGCTGTGATCACAGAAAAGCTGTTTGAATGCTTCTCTCTGCATTCAGATCTTTATTGTGAATAATCAGATTTGTTTTCTTTTCTTTCTTCTGTAGTGAGAAGCACAAACAAAATCATGGTTACCTGTGTGATCTTAGGCAAATCACTGGCTTCTCTGGACTTCAGTCCATCTTCTGCAAAAGGAGTGGGTTGAGCTAGGTGACCTCTGAAGACCCTTCCAGATCCAAATAGATGATCCTCCTGGATTCAAATTTGGTCTCATGCACTTAGTGTGTGACCCTGGGTAAGTCACTTAACCCTATTTGCCTCAGTTTCCTCATCAGTAAAATGAGCCAGAGAAGGAAATGTCAAACCAGGTCAATATCTTTGCCAAGAAAATCCCAAATGGCGTCATGAAGAGTCAGACCTACTTGAACGTGACTGAACAATGATCCGAAATATATCCTATATGCATCGATACAACGTGATATGAAAGAAAAAGCACCAGTGTACGAGTCAGAAGCGGTAGACTCAGCTGTCACAGAATCACAGGATCCCAGATTTGGATCTTGAATGAATCTTCTAGGTCATCTAGTCCGAATCAGACTCTCACTCTGCAAGCATCGTTTTCCACTTGTGTGAAATGATAATAATGCTTGAACTATTTCCTTTGCTGGATTGTTGTGGGAAAAAAAAAGCAGGGGGATCCTTCTAAACCAGAAAGTTGTATACAAATACGTTAATATTAATTTTTATTTTTATTTTAGTTATTGTTACGTTTTGTGCTGGCAAATTCCATGACTGATCTTTTCCAATCAGGAAAAGATTTGCATCCACCTGACTGCCTCTCTAAAAGTAATAACTTCAGCTCATTGCCTTATGGAGCTTAGAGCTGATGTTTCCAATTTGAACCAAATGATCTAATTTGCATCAGTCATCACTAAAACAAGATTACATACCTCTATTCTCTATTACATGCTGTTCTCTCTTAAAGGGCTTAGAGTTAGAAAAACTTCAGCCTAGAGCAAATCTTAACTTTTTACAAATAAATTTTTAATATAGCATAGCTCCCTCTTTCACAGATTTTCATAAAGGGAAAAGATCACAGAGATCCTTAAATCATAGAGGAGAATGGAGAGGAAATTTAGAATCTTTATTTTAAATTATTGGGTTGAATTAGACATCTTAACGTTCTAAGTTCTATGACCTATGATCTAGAAGTGGAAGGTCTATAGAAGGAGTATCCAGTGGAGGATAGAGATCCTGCTTTCACCTCAAGTACTCTGTGAGTGCATGTGACAGGATGAGAGAGGCACAAAGACACTTAAAATGTCAGAATAAAACAAAAATCCAGTGCTGGAAATTTGCATAGAAGCCTGGAAGAGGCTGGAACTCATAGTTACCACGCAAGAGAATAGTTAAAGACTCTCTTTAAAGTAGCTGTAGTAGAAAAGAAAGTTACTTACAGTAAGTACAGTAAGTATGTGCAAACCTTTAACTGTACCCCAGTGATCTCATCCTTGAACATAGAAGCGAAGACTCAGAATTTTAAGGGATTTCAGAGATCCACTTCCTCAAGACTTTTTCAAGTCTTTGCTTTAGTGGTTGTGTCATTCTCCAGTCATGTGCTGCTCTATCTGACCCCTTTTGGAGTTATCTTGGCAGAGATACTGGAATGGTTTGCCATTTCCTTCTCCAGCTGATTTTACAGATGAGGAAACTGAGGCAAACAAGGTTAAGTGATTTCCCCAGGGTCACATAGCTAGTAAGTATCTGAGGCCAGATTTGAACTCAGTGAGATGAGTCTTCCTGACTTCAAGTCTGGCACTCTATGCACTATGACACCAGTTAGCTATCTGAGTCTTTGCTTAAAGTCCTCTAATGATGGGAACTCACTGCCTTTCATGACTATTCCAGTCTTGGACAGCTCTAACTCTCCTTGTACTGAGTCTCTCTGAAACCTCCATTTCCTGTCCCTCATTTTGTCCTATGGGGATAACTTGAATAAATATAATCCTTCTTCTATAAAAAAAATCCTTGAAATAACTGAGACATTTATCATATCTCTCATAAGGAATTTCTTTTTCAAGTTAAATATCCCTACTTCCTTCAAGTGTTCATCCTAGGGCTTAACTCTAGTCATCTTACTATCCTGGAAACTCTTTCCTTTCTAGCTTGTCAATATTCTTCCAAAAAAAAATGTACTCCCCAGAACTGAAGTCAATACTCCAACGTATATTCTGACTTAAAGGAGAGCTTATAATAAGACTAACAGGTCCCTTATTTTGAACTCCATGGACATTGTCCAAGGGAGCATCCATCTCTTTGGTTGTCACATCAAACTACTGACTCATTTTCAGCTTGTGGTCCACTAAGACCCAGAGATTCTTTGTGTATGAGTTGCTATCTTGACCACATTTTCGATATCCTGTACTTTTGCATTGGTTTCTTAATTTAATTATATGTTTTTACATTTATCCCTATTAAACCTCATTTTTTTTTGAGAAGTAACTTAGGCAAGGAACACTGCATAATTTTAAGTCCATGACTATGTAACCATGGTAAATAAGGCCATAATTTCTCTCTTTTGTTTGCTCTTTTTTTAAAATTCAATTAGGAAAAAAAGGAATATCTATTAAGTTTAAGACAAAGTTCTAAACTCAGGAGATAAAAAAAGACAGAAAAAAAAGGAAACACTTCCTGCTCTTAAGAATCTAACATTTTGGGGAGGAGGGTATATGGATGGTGAGCAGAAGTAAATACAAGGTAATTTGAAGAGAAAGAAACCACTGAGACAGGGAGATTGTGAAAGGGTTCACCTAGGAGTCAGTATCTGATCTGAATCTTAAAAGGACATGAAAGATGTCTGTTACAATTCAATCCAATCCAATAAACATTTATTAAGCACCTACTATGTGTCAGTCATTGTGCTAAGCATTAGGGATACAAATAAGAAAAAATAAGATAGTCTCTGCCTTCAAAGAACTCACAGTCTAATGGATGGGTGAGTGGAAAGACAGCACACAAAATGGGGTAGGGGTGCACACCAGAGAGGTATGATATTCCATAGAGTCAAAACCAAGTAGAATTACTGATGGAAAATGGAAAGTTACCTAGAAAGTTCTGAGTTCTCTATAAAAGGAAGGCTTTGGAGGAATCTGAGGAGCTGCAGACCTCAGCAGTCAGCTAGCTCAGCTGATGCAACCTACCCATGTTGAGGTCTCTGTGGGAAATAATTTCTAGGAGAAACTTGATGGCAGAAGAGTAGACACTTGTGACTTATTCTGGCTGGCTCCCCACATGGTTGGGATGAGCTTAATTTTGATTAGGTGCCTGGTCAGGACTGTTGGCATCTTCCAAAAGGTCTGTTTAGTTTGAGCTGCCTCTTGGTTACATTTGTATCTGGGGGATCTTCATGACTCTTTCTTCTCACAGAATCAGAGAAGAGACTATGTGTAAAGTACCCTTAGGAGGCCCCCCCAAGAAGGAGAGCCCTGAGTCCTTGTCCTCATCCTCTTCTGTTACTTGGGACAATATCAATGTCCCCAGGACCAAGGACCCCAGCCCATCAGGAAAGATTTGCTAGACACTCATGTCACCAAACTTTGTGGCACCAATGCTATGTAAGAACTCAACCAACTTTTGAGTCAACTCCCTTGGAGACCTAGGAGAGAGTATCTCCTAGAGGTATTGGAAGAAATGTTTATACTTTATTCTTGCTATATCTTTGAACTAAATATCCCTTTTTCAAACCTACCTGGTGTTAAGTAGTTAAATAGAACTAGGGTTCTAGTCTCTAGTCCCTAACAAGTGGAGGGAATATAGCTTTGGGGGGACTGGTTGCAGGAGAGGAAGACAAAATCCCACAACTCCTTCAGGTAATCCTGCAACCCTGAGAGGAGATGTAACAGGCCTGACCCTAAAAAAAGTCATTGCTTACGTATTATACCATTTTTATGTATTTCTAATCATTACGATAATTTCCCTTATATTGAGCTGAAATAATGTCTCCCCCTAAACTTTTCCCAATGGTCCTGGCCAAAGAAGTATACTCTTTTTTATTTCATATCCAATTCAACAAGCTTGTAATTACTAACTATCTGCAGAGCACTTTGCTAGGTACCAGGGATACAAAGAAAAAAACCAAATAATCCCCATCCTCAGGGAGCTTACATTCTAATAGGAAGATAAACCATACATATGTGTGTGTATGTATGTACACACACATACATATATATACACATATACATACATATATACATGTACACATATCTATCTATGCATATATACATATATAGACAGATATATACCTACACACATATATAGATGAGGTCGGCAGGAGCATTAGCAACTGGAAAAATGAAGGAAGAAGTCATAAAGTCTACAGCATCTGAGTCTCTGAGCAGAAAAGGCCTCTGGGAGACGGAGATGAGGACAGAACTCACTCCTAGCATTGTTGAATAAGTGTTGTGAATGCACAGGAACAGGGGATGGACTAGGGCTCATAGAATGTCTAGTAGACCATTTATGAAAGAGAATGTTATGAGATTAGGCTGGAAAGGTAGATGGGAGCCAGGTTGTAGGGACCTTAAATGCCAGGATCTAGCTCCTGTTTTCTCTTCTCCAAAGGAGCCACTGAAGGTTTTCAACCAGAAGAGTGACACTGTCAGACCAATACCTTAGGAATATTATTGCGGAACCTGTGTGGGCTATGGGTTAGGGGAAAGGGACTGTAAGAAGGGTCCTTCCTGATTGGGTCTAAATTCAGATTTTAAGAGTCTGACAATCGAGTGGTAGGTGAGGCGTTGGAGACAATGAATATAGTTAGACTACACTTTCTAGCTTAGACAACTAAAAGTTGGGGGTTTGGGGTGGGGGAGATAAAGGCTGATAGCTTGAAAAGATGGCAAGATCAAACAAAAAGATATTGGTTTTTTTTAAAGATGAGAAGATGAGACCTAGGCATATTTGCAGGCTTTGAGGAAGGATTCCATAGATAAACAGAAACTAAGCATGAGAAAAGTAGAGGAAACAATCAAAGGGACAAACTCCCAGAGGATTTGGGAGGATGTGAGATCATGGACAAAGTAGAAGGGTTGGCTCTGGCAAAGAGAAGGACTGCTAATTAACAATGAGAACCAAAAAAGGGACAGGTGGCGACACAGAGGGAAGATCCTCTGCTGAGAGCTTGGGAGTCAGTGGCAGAGCAGGCTTGGGTGTTGGAGTAGCTGCTGCAGGGAGCCTGATAGGGAATCAATCAGGGAAGAACAAGAAAATTATCCTGCAGCATTGAGGGCCCATTTGAGAATAGATCACATGAATTTGTAGTGGAACCAGCTGTCCCTGTAGCTCTGACCTTTTTGAGCAGTCCTGAGAAGGATCAGAGAAGGCAGATGAGAGAGGCAGCCCTGGGGTTGAGGATTGGAAGGGCAGAAGAGGATGAGGAGATCGAGAGTAGAGCAGAATGTTACATTGAATTGGTGGGTCCTGGGGCTAGAATCCCACTGATGGTAGATAACCTGGCAGGACAGGCAGTGGTGAAGGGACTGAAGTCTGCAGTGAGAACACACAGGTTTAAAAGGGGGCAAAGGAAGAGAGAAGGATAGGAACCTATGATTAGGGGGAGAATTTCAGAGTCTGAGATTGTGGAGTTGGTACAACTATGAGTACTGGTTAGATAAACTTGCCTCTGCTTACTATTTCATCTATACACAATGCCATCTGGCCCCCTGAGTCCTGGCAAAGTTAATCTTGCTCTAACTTCCTTTCAACAAATATTTATTGAGCATTAATTCGATATGACATGAGAAATAATGGAAAAAAATATTGACTCTAGTCAGAGAATCTGAATTCAAACCTCACATCTGATAAGTACTACTTGTGTGACCTTAGGAGATCCACTTAACTCTCTGCACTTCAGAGCTGGGCTAGATAGTCTCTGTAGCAGCAAGCACCCTGGCTTACACAGGAGGGCCTATTGCACAGGTTGTTAGATCTACTTTTCTAAAAGGAAAGCAACTTTTGAGGGGTCAACAGTCTTCTTTAATTATATTCCCCAACATAGAAAATACAAGTAGAGAAATAAGACCAACTGACAGGGCTTCTGTCTGACCATAATCAATATATACAGAGATCAACAGACAGATTGAACTGTCTGACCATTACATACATACATAATTACCAGAGAGAGAAGGACCAGCATCTGGGTTTTCAAAGCTGGGAGGTGAGGAGCACGTCCACTCAGAGTCTCATCAGGCATATGAACCTTCTTCCAAAGAAGCCCCCAAAGCAAAACCTCATCTCAGAATATAATATATACATTATATATATATATAATGTATATATATAATATATATACATTTTATATATATTTTGTATATATACATATATATGTATTTTGTATATATACATATATATATATATATGTATATATACACACACATTTTTCAGAGCTAGAGGCCACAACCTTCATGATTCAGTACCTCATTAATTAACAAAAGGTGTGGGCCTTCCCAGAAAACAAGCCTCCTCTAATCAAGCTTCCCTTAATGGGCTCCACTTGAGACCTATTAATGAGTGGGGAAGATCTTTAACTTTTATATAACAAGCCTCCCCTAATCAAGCAACTTTCATTAACATTACAATCTCTGGCCTCTGGCTCTGGGTCTATAACACTATACTCGATGATAGGATTTGTAATAACCCCCAAAAGTTTTGCTCTAGTATCTCATGATGTGAAGAGGTGGAGGGTTTGCAGGGAAAGGCAAGGCAACAAGATACATCCTTCCATGATATACTTGGTCACCTTGTATTACAATGTCCATCGAAGCATAAGCAAAAAAGATCACTAACAAGATAGCTACAAGGTCACTTAACTGCCAAATCTGATGACGTTCTTTCAGTCTTCCTCCTTGATATCCCTACAGCACTTGCTACGACTGACCATCTTCGTCTCCCAGATAACTCTCTCCTCTTTGGGAATTGATGATACTTCTCTTTCCTACTTCTTTCCAGAACAATCTTTCATAATTTCCTTTGCAGAATCAACAGCCATGACCCTCTCCCTTCTCACATCCCATGTGCAGTTGTACCCCAGTAGTTGTACTATTGTGTAGTACATGTCCACTTGGATGTGCCATGGGCATTCAAAACTCAACATGTTCAAAACATTACTCATTATCTTTCTATTCAAAGCTAATCTGGCTCCTAACTTTTCTATTTCTATTTCTTCCCCATCTACCCAGGTTCAGAACCTAGGAATCATTCCTGACTCTTCACTCTTGTTCAGTTCCTACATTTAAACATTTGCAAAATCTTATCAATTCTCCATCCTTATGTCTCTCATCCGTTTCCTCTTTACAAGTCCTCTGTTCCAGTTACAATCCTCACTAATGGCTGAAATAACTTTCTAATTGACCTCCCTGCATACAGCCCCTCTTCTCTCCAATCTGTTCTCTCTACAGACTTTAAATTGATTTTCATCAAATATAATCTGGCAATGTCTTGCTCCTGCTGAGGAAGCCTCCATGGTTTTTCTCTAAGATAAAATGCAAACTCTTTGGTTTAGCATTTAAAGACCCCTGAAACCTCACATCAGTCAACTTTTTCCAGGCTACTTCATACCACCACTCATACCTTATAAGTCTCAGTTGAAATGGTCTCCCATGTATGCCTTTCCATCTCCAGCCTCCATGCCTTTGCATGAGCATGCCATCACCCTAGTACCTTGAATTATTTTAACCTTTATTCATTTGAAATCACTATTTTTCTTCAAGGTTCAATGAAATTATTACCTTCTTCAGGTTTTATAGTTACTTATCTATAGACGTGCTGTCTCTGCATGGTAGCGTATAAGCCCCTTGAAGACAGGGATTTTTTTTTCCTCTTTGTATCCCTAATATTTCATATCATGTCTGGCATACAGTAGGTGCTTAACAATGTGTACTGATTTGAATCATCAAAATATAAATTCTCCTCATTGATTTTTTTTCCACTTTTTGAAGAAAGGGAAAGGGAAGCATTTATTAAGCACCTACTATGTTGCAGGCACTATGCTAACCACCTTAAAAATATTCTCTCCTTTGAGCCTCATAACGACCCCATGAGACATAGTGAGGATAAAATAATTACTAAGGCAAGCCAAGAAATTATTAGCTGATCTACTTTTGGCAGAGAGAAAACTTCAGCAGATGGCAATATGATTGAAAATTTAAATCTTCTGCCGCTAACCACATCATGTCTCTGTGCCAGACTTGTAATCCGCTTCCCAAACTCATTATCTATTTCCTCTTTCTAGCCAGGTGGTCTATAGTGTACTCTAGTGACAACATCGTTTCTGTTAATACCCCTATTGATCTTCATGCAAATGTTCTCTACTCTCTCCTTCTAGGTCCTAGATTTCTTTCCATAAGTCTATCTCCTTTATATTCAATGTTATTTTACCCAACTCTTCCCCTACCCCCTTTACCTAGCTTATTGTTTTTCCTTAAAGCATATCATTTTAGAGTCATATTCCAGTCATGGGTGCTAACTCTCTTAGCTTCAGTAATATCCATGTTGTCAAGTTTGCCTCCTTGCATAAAAGTCTCTAATTTACCTTGTTTCTTAGGCTTAGTTTATGCATTTGTTTCCTTTCATGAATTTTTGTTTCCTATAAATATCTGGGCTAATTCTGCTAATTCCTCTTATTACCTCATAGGCACTTTTGATAGTATCTAGTTTGCTGGTTACAGGTGGGCAATGTTCTCTTCCTCTCCTTTCCTTGTTTTCCCTGAGTTACTTTCTCTATATCTCCTTACAGTGACTATTCTGTCTGGGCTCTCCTAGACTGGGCCTCCAGTCAGAACTCATAGCTTCACAACACTTCTGATACCACTTAAGCACCTACTGCCTAATGGTCAGTCCTGTTGACATGCATTGTTATGTAAACCTTGTTTATAATATTTGACTTTGTAACATTTCCAAAACATATACCTTGTTTTATTCCATTAGATGATGTTAATCTCGTTGAGGTCACAGACAATAAGTTATACCTATGATATTCTTCTCCAATGTTCCAACTGATTTGTGATCTTGCCAATATGGGTACTCTTTCTAAGGGTGCGATAACAACCCCACATCCATATCTCTCACCTTTGTGAGATTTTTGTTCTTTCCTCTTACAGATCCTCTACAGGGACCCACTCAGTGTACTGGAGAAATTTTTTCATAGTATAGCAAAGCTTTAAATTACAACATTTTTAATTGTGAATTCAATAAAAAGCACAAAAAATTTCAACATACAGAGAATAATAAAGATTGAATAAGAAATGGTTAAATTTTGCTGTATTTATTTTTTAGAGAAAGATATATGCATGTGTGTGTGTGTGTATATGTATGTGTGTAAATTGGAACATAGCTTGCTCAGGAATTGAGATTTTCCTGCCTTTTCACTGACAAGACTGGGGTGGGGAACCTGTGACCTTGAGGCTATCAGATGGCTTGGGTAGAGTTATAGGCACAGATATTAATGATACATGCCTGTAACATTCTCCTTTGGACTATTTTGGTCTAACAGTTAGCATGCAAAATTTCATTGAAAGTTTTTCATTTGGATGTATTTTTCTCATAGAAGCACTATTTAGTTGATGTGTGGGTTCCCAGGCCAGTCCAAAAAATCCCATTTAATTCATAATGTAGCTTTAAAAGAAGGCATTACTTGAAGTTCTGCACATGAAGAATTTTCCGACTGAATTGCATCATGCGTTCTAGGCCACTCTTGTGCTTATTAATGAAATTTTATTTAGCAGCCTAGACCTGCTTGACATTGCCATAGAAGGAGATGACAGAGAAGCAATATTCTCAGAGATAAAATAGTTGATGTAAGTGATCCCCAAAGATTGGAGGAAGTTCCTAAGATCCAATTGAAGAAGCTGAAGGACAATGACAGCTGTCAGACCACAGAGCCATAAATTACTATGAAGAACACTTACAGAAGAAAAGTCAATTGCTAAGTAGTACTTCCAATTTCAAGTAGGCATTGTTCTTTGTGGTTATTCAGTTGTATCTAACTCTTTGTGACCCAAAGGATCATAGTACACCCATACAATCCATGGGGTTTTCTGGGCAAGGTTACTGCAATGGCTTAACATTCCCTTCTCCAATGGATTAAGGCAAACAGAGGTTAAGTTACTTGCCTAGTGAGTGTCTGAGATCACATTTGACCTCAGGCCTTCCTGACTCCAGGTTCAGCACTTTATCCACTGAGCCACCCAGCATTGTTCTACAGTGCTTAGAAAGCTAAATGACTATCAACCATCTTAATGCAACATTCACCAGAAATTCTCAACGCAAATCTATTTTGTCACCTCTCCGGAGCCTGAAATTGAATTCCCTGCATCCCTGTCATACCATCAGCCACTGTCATGGTCTCAGGACATATTTTCTTAGTCCTTACCTCACTCTTCCCCTTCTACATTGTCTTAGGCACTGTATTAGGCACAATGCCAAATGCTGGATGTTAAATTAAATGACTTTTTAAGATTCCTTCTGACTCTAAATCTATGTATCTCCCTTTCACTTAAGTTTGTTTACAACACATTCAAAAATGAACTCATTTACCCACCCAAAACCTTCCCCTTTTTTAACGTCCATATTCCTATCAAGAGTATCATTATTTCCCCAGAGACTCAGGTTAACAATCTAGATTGTCATCCTTGACTCATAGCTCTCTCTCTCACCCCATTTTTCCAGTCTGTTGCCCAGTCCTGTCTTTTCTACCTTGGTAATATTTCTTGTAAATATCTCTTCTCCTCCGACATTACCACTACTCTGCAGTATGCCAGCATCACCTCCCTCCTGGGTTACTACAATAGTCTTTTGTCTACTTTGCCCCAAGACTCTCCCCACTCCACTTCCCTGTTAAATCAATCTTCCCAAAGCACAAGTCTGACCATGTAATTGTCACATTCCATGTCTCACAGTAGTAAATGTTGACATTTTTAAAAATGGGTTCTTTTTTTTTCTGTAAGAATCTTAGGTTCATGAATGGAGCTTACAATCTCCCAAAGGAAATAGAGTCCACTATTCTCTTCTTTCCATTCAATTCTGGATCCAATTTGTTTTCCAAATGTACTGACCATCCCATACACTGTTGCACAACCTCTGTGAGGTTTTGATCTAACTTTATGCCATTATCTGGGTAATGGACATTCTTCATTGTAGCGCCAATGTGATATTCACAGTACCTAAGATGGCTATGAATATGCCAGCACAGTTCTGAATTGCAAAATATAATCGACTCTCCACATGGAAGACAGAATCAAAATGTTTATTCAGACACAAAAAAGTCAAATCCAACACCAGAAAACCAAATTTTTTTATAGCTACAAAGAAATCCATACACATTAACAATGCAGGGGGCACTACCATCCCCATGCCTTCCCTCTGTTAAGCTTCCCACAAGCCAGCTCCCTTAAATAAAATCACAAACAAGCTCTCCCACTCACACTGCCTGTTCTCTCTTTCCCAACTCTGACTGCTGTGACTCTGACTCATTTCCTGCTTCATCCCTTCCTGCTCCACCCATTCAGCAAGCTCCTCCCACCACAGGTTTATGTAACTCAGGCTTCCATGTGACTCAAGAAGGTCACATGGGCCTATTAATGAATGGGAAAGATCTTCCCATTTAAATTCCCTTTACATTCATCTCTTTACTTTTGCTGTTAGGATGGTCAGGTCACCCTTTGACTATTGGTCTCTCCCAGGAGGTTCTACAATATTTTAGGACTTGTTGTAATTATTATAATGTTATCTACAGGCTTTATATTAGTAAATTAAGCTCAACATTTGAGGCTAATAAAAGAAAATATTTTTTGGAGCTTGACTCTGTTGCCCAAAGTTTTGGCCTCTCTCATTTGAGTTAACCAGACGGAGCCTGGTAGTGATTAATAGAAGGACTTGAATTTGAGAATATCTTGGGCTAAGCAAATTGACCCATCTGGTCCTTTATTGATGCTATGATTCTACCTTATTATAGCCAGAAAGGAGGTCAGGGCATAGTAAAGTCATTGTCTTTACTTTGATCTCTTATTTATTCCTGACCTTGCCCCACCTAGAGGGATGAAGAAGGGAGTATTATATCTTGGGCAAAGATATCTTGGGAATGATAAGGATGTTTTTAGAGGCCTATGGTGCTGCTAAGAGTGCTTGGAAGTGGGTTGGGAAGGTATTGACTTGAAGGTGCTGCCACATCCATGCCAGAATTGTGAAGCAGGCCCTGTCCCTGATATCCTGGTCTAGAGGATTGTCCCCCAGCGAGAGGCGCATCAGCTGCTGGGATTCTGCACTGCCTTCCTGTTGGCCAGGGTCAGCTAAACTGCTACTTGCCATTTTGTGGTAGGGTCTTTGAGGTGGTGTTTCTGTATTGCTTGGGTAAAAATACAGAATTTCCACTCTGAACTGTGGCAGGTATTGAATTATGGAGGATTTCATTCATTCTTCTTTACTGTGACCATGTGTGTGGTCAAGCTGCCTCGGACACAAGTGGCACACTGAACACAAGGGGGCACAAGATAGCAAGGAATGGGCTCTGGGGCCTTTTGATCACCTACATTTCAATGAGGGCTTTGCTGATAATTCTGACATTTCCATACTGGGGTACTGGCCATTAGTCTTTCTGAACCACGGACAAAGCAAGTTGACAGAATTCATTATCTGTGGCAGCAGGCTCCAAACCTGCTGCCTGCCTGGCATGTGACACAAATACCTTGCGGTTGTGCAAAAACAGCTAGATTCACCATTTCAGTCAACTCAAAGTAGGAGAGAGCTGCAAAGGGCACAGTTTTCCATGGTTCTGGAATAGACATTTGTTTATTTTGCCTAGGCCAGATTGGATGTGAAGTATGGTGAGCAAATGGGTACTATCAGGGGACAGCAGGACCCAGCCAGAGGTTTGGACCTACTCCCTTTTGTGAGGTTGGGTTTCTGTTCATTCTACACAGGAAAAATCAGCTCTGAGATCCTGGAACAAAACCATTGCTGCTAAGGGGTAGTCTTGGCTAGTTGGAGCTGAGGCAACAAGATAGGAATCACAGAAGAAATGAGAGTCCTGAACCATCTCCTTCGAACAGAATTGTATCCGACAAACAGATCAAATGTTTGTGAAAGAGGAGAAAGCAGGAAGAACCCTGGCCTAGTAAGTGACAGCCTATGCCAAGGGGCAGAAGAAGAGGAGAAGAGAAAACAGGAAGGAGAGACAAAGACAGAGACACACATACAGAGACACAGACAGAAGCAGGGAGACAGAGAAAGAAAGATACAGAGAGAAAAAGAGAGATAGGCAGAAACACGGACAGATAAGGAGACAGATAGAGAAAGAGACTGAAACAGAGACAGAGGCTAAAATATATAAAGCCAGAGATGAGACAGACAGATGGAGACAGATACAGAGAGATAGATATAGATAGTCATAGAGTGAGAGATAGAGACTGAGACAAGCAAAGAGAAATACAGAGTGAGAGACAGAGGTGAGAGAGAGAGAGAAAGAGAGTGCAAAGAGAGAGAGAGAGAAAGAGAGAGAGAGAGAGAGAGAGCATGCAATCTGATTCCTAAAAAAAGACGTTCATATTACTCCCAGGGAGAAGTAAACCCCCAAGTTCCAAAAGCTCCAGAAGGCATTTTTGATTCCCATGCTAAGAAGGAGATGAGGTTGTCTTATAAAATGTCATGTCATTTCATCTTGTAGCCTCTGTCCATTTCTTATTCTGTGTTCTCCTTTGTGACGTCATTCCCAGAGTAGGCTAATTTAAACAAAATGTTGTGATCTCCTGACAGTGTATGACAAGAGGCCATAATACAACACCCTTGCTCCCTGATCTATTCCAAGGGTCCAGCAAACTGAGCACATTGTTGTAGGCCTGCGTATGGTGGTCATCCTGCTTTGGCAGCTGTGAATGATCTCAAGAATAAGTCTCTGACACCTGTCCAAAAATAAATACATAACTGATCCTCAAATGGTGGTCACTTCAAAATTTGCTCTACCCCATTTCCCAACATTCTTTATTGTCCACCTCTCCCATCCCTAAGACAAAGAGGCTGAGACTAGAATGACCTTGAGGTTCATTTTAATTTCATAAAATTGTTTGTTAAAAAAATGTTGAGGGACTGGGGAAAGTGGCATTGTGTGGTCCTAACTTCCCCATCCCACAGTGACCCTCTTGGGGACAATCTTGCTTGTTAGAACATTTGCTGATTTTTCGAGACACAAAGAATAACTCAGTAAGTAATATAAATAGATCTTTTTTCTATCTGTGATGGGAAATCCAGCTATGTGGGTCCTACCAGGAGGGCATCCTGCTTCCAACATTAGGTGAGAGAATCCAACTAGCATAGACAACATAAATTGAGGAAGGAAAGTAGGAAGAGATGATTTTTTTTCCCTTTAAAAAAAGATTCCTCACACAATTGCATTACTATCAAGCTTATTTAGAGTATCTGTGTAGGATTTTATTTTCAGAAAATCAGTGTACGTACACACTGTACATATACTATACATGTATAGCCAGCTATATAGGAAAACTTATATATGATGTGAGGTTAGTGAGAAGCCTGAATCTGAAATGCTTTTGGTGAAATAAATTGGACAGAACTTTTCTTTTAATTTGAGTCTCATTTAATTTTGTTTGTAAATCTGTCTTTCCCAGGTTGTTTTAAACTACAGCATACCAGAAAACAGAAGTGTGAAAATAGATATTCCTGGCCATCTCGGAGGCATTCTGTCTACACTCCAAATTCTATCTCACATCAGAACTTGATCTCCTCCCTCTGAAACCCTGGGCTTTTGATCAGTGAACTTCCATCTTGTCTTGCCCAGACTCAGGCTCACAATGCCACTTCCCAACCAACTCCAGCCATGCCACTGTGATTATGTCTTCTCCTCCTCTCTCCTCTTCCAAGTGAGGAGAGTGATCAAATTACCACTGCCAGTCCTGGAAAGAATGTGCCAATCAATTGTTCTATGTCTCCAATAATCATTCCCTCTGAATTTCCTGTCTAAAACACCTCCCTTATATGTATCATTACCAGTTCCTTATATGTATTATCTTCCTCTATTAAAATATAATCTCCTTGAAGGCAAAATATCTGTATTTAGCACAGTTTTGGGAACATAATAAATTCTTAATAAATGCTTTTTCATTCACTCATTTGGAGAAACTAGTCTTAATCCCATAGAAATAATCAATAACTTTTATCTACTAGACTAATAAGTTTGGATATTAATAGATACCTTATATTTCTTTATCAATCTCTGACTAGATTTGGTTCTTGGTAATAGAACATGAAGTTGGTTGACATGTTGGCACTCTGGCAGTGGATTTGGGCTGCACAAACAGCCAAACTGGGTAATTCAGAGATGAAAAATTCCTCTCTACATTATTAAATCATAGGGTCTTACTGTTTCCTCAGTACAGACTCCAGAGATAATAGCTGACTGTCATGTGGGCTTAAGAGATACTTTCCAAGATTATGCCTAGTCAATGGAAACCTATGGAGTCTGTTGCTGACTTGAGTAAAAAGTTTGCCATTACATGGAGGACAGAATGCTAAACTCAGAGTCAAAAAGACACTGGCTTGAATTCCACTTCTGATATTAACTAGCTAGAAGACTATGAACCTCTATGAGTGTCAGTTTCCTCAGTTATAAGTTGGAAATATGAGCACTTGAAATACTTCCCTTACAAGGTTGTAGTGAGGTTCAACTAAATGCACGCAAAGCAACTTCAAACCTTTGCCTACTACATTAAATGTCGGTTAGGATGATGGTACCATCTTCTCACAGTCTGAATAGGTTTTTTTTTTAAATTACAAATTCTATTACAGATAGAATTCTCAATTCACCCAAGTATACATGAAAGCAGTAAACAAAGCAAAAAAGAAAGCAAAAAGAAAGGAGAAGGAGAAAGCATCTTGCTTGACACAAAAATATAATCAAATGACTATATTACTGAAATCCAATGATTATATTCAAATGAAGGCAAAAAAAAGACTTATGACTACATTTCCCTGACCATCTCACCTTGACCTCCCTGGTCTACTTTCTTTTCTGTCCTCCTTTGCCCTAGCTCTCTTGAGGCTCAATTCTTCACTGTACCCCAGTAAATTCTCTTTTTCTATTTGGATCAAGGCTCCCCAAAAATCCAATTCCTGTCAAGGGGCTGATAACAAAGTATAATCTAGATGACTAAAGTGCTCATTGGTGTCCTCACATCCACATACCCCCAACTTGGTGTTGTATAGTGCTTGCCCCTATTCTATTCTGACATCCTAAAATATCTAGGGGAAAAAAGAAAAAGAAAAAAAGTAAACCTTCCTCTGAGAAGGAGTGGAATCCCCTGGCCTTGGATATAGCACTGATTGTTTAAAGATGTAGCCATGCATGTGCAGTTGCAGAAGCAAGTTCAGTAGGGGAATGCTAAGAAGTTGCTGTAACTAACTTTGTGGCATCGCATACCCATTAACCAAAGGCACTCTCTTCTCTGAGAAACATCTTCAGCTATGACTGAACAGATTGGTTCCCATGGGAGACTTAAGCTAAAATGTCTTTTGGCACCAATCCAAGTTTGCTCTTATATCTCTTCTGCCCACAAGTGTATCCACTGTTTTCTTGCTCAAGAAAATGGAGCACTGATGTCACAGAGGTGCAGCCTTAGTGTTTTTTAATTAGGGTTGAACTAAGTACAGAAGTAGGAGCCAGGAATTTGGAAGGCTAAGCAATGAAATACGGACAAATTATGCTCCATTTCTGTAATGAAAATTGCATGATGCTGACAGATGTCAGAAAGGCCAAGATAATCAAGTATTTGGTCCTCTATAGACAATTCTCAGGATTCTTCCAAGAGCCATTTCACTTCCTTGTATTCACTGTCACTGTTATTATGAAATAAGAACTCTGGACCTGGTGCTACAGAATGCTTGTACACGCAGTGACATAGGTCACAGAATGGAGGAATCACTATCCCTTCCTCCCCCACCAAAAAAAAATCTTTTCTCAATCTTTTTGGATGAGGTCCTGAACTCATGACTCTATTTTGAAATGGCAGCAAAAGCAAGCTAAATTGTAACAGGACTTCAATAGAGGCACCCACTCGAATGGGTGCATAGAGAACTGCTGAAGTGTTTAAAAACATGAGCTTTACCCTGCCAACTGGCACTTACAGATGCAAATGAGGAAAAATTGGCGAGTACAAATTTTGGGTTACTTGTGCCAGTACACAAGAGGCGGAAAGGGCAGGTGTCTGTTTCCACACTGCACCCTTCTTAGGAAGTTAGCTCCCAATTGTCAGTTTCCCTAAAACCCAAATCATCCCCCATTTGAGCTGTAAAATGTCATTTCTTTAAACTATGCCTCATATGCTGCTCTGTGCATGTGAAGGAGATAGATCAGTGTCAAGATTGGGAGTGCTGAACGGCAGCATTTTCATCAATAGCGTTGCAATTTTTATCATCAAGCTCTGGTGTGATGGAAAATGCTGATGTTAAAAAATGTCAGCAGGAAGAGGCATTCATCAAGGACCTCCTAGAAATGGTACACTATTTTTTTCCTAAAAAAAAAGTAAAAATAAAAGTAAAGGGAAAAAATAAGATAGCATCACAATCTCATTTATAGGACATCCTTATGTGCAAGGGATCATGGGTTTAGAACTGGAGGAGACCTTAGAGGTCATCTAATTCAACCCCTTTGTTTTACAAATGAGAATACTGTGAAGTTTCCTCAAATGAGGTACAGAGATGTTAAGTGACTTGTCCAAGGTCACACAGGCAAACAAAGGGTAATAAGTAGTAGGGCTAAAAGTTGAACATAGGCTCGCTGACTTTAAATCCATTTTTTTTTTAACATTTCCATTGCATCATCCTATATTACTTTCTAATCCATTCTCAATACACATTCTTGACTACACTGTCACTTCCTTGTGGGTATAAATCAATCAAACATGTAATAGAGCATACCTGTTAGTCACTGTGCTAAACACTTAACTGTCCCTGTGCCCTCCAGGAGCTCACATTCCAACTGGGGAAACTGTGTCCTTACTTATTCCCAGTCCCTCAATTATAACTTCCATTCACCTCCAAGCCTGACTTTTCATCTTGTACATTGCCAAGAGAATGTAGAGAGAAAAGAGAGGAAGGTCCAAGACAGAGATTTGGGATGTGAAGTCAGAATGTGAAATTTGGAGAATGATTCAGCCAAGAAGACTGAAAAGGAGTGGGTAGTACATAGGAGGAGATCTAAGAGTGTCACAAAATCTGAGACAGAAGAGACTATCCATGTCATGCTATCCACAGGATAAAATGCTCTGGAAAAGTTAAGAAGGATGAAGATGAGAGAAAATAAGCACAAGATTTGGAAATTAGGTGAGGGTTGGTTACTCCAGAGAGAACAGTATCCTTTGAATGATGAAGTCAGAATTCAGGGGATTTAGAAGTGAATGAGTTTGCATAACAAAATATAGATATAAGATAATTGCTTAATGAGATAGTGAGGTCAATTCAGGTTTTTGTTTTGCTTCTAAGGTTTAAAGATAATTGAGCATATTTTTAGTTAGTAGGGAATGAACCAGTAGTACAGGTTGGAGAGGTATGGGGGTGAGACAGGGGGAGGGGGAGAGACAGAGACAGAGTGAGACAGAGATAGACAGAGACTGAGAAAGAGATAGAAAGACACAGAGACAGAACAACAGACACACAGAGAGACTGAAAGAAACAGAGACAGAGAATGATTATAACGGATAATCTCCCAGGTAAGATGTGATGAAGGTGCAAGAGGGGTTGAATTTAGTAATCAGAAGACTCACTTGTTCATCAGAGATTACAATAAAGGAAAAGAAAATGATTCCTGGTAAGGGACAAGAAGCACCTTCTATGTCCATTGCTTAAGGACATTGACCAGATTTGTCTTGACCTTAATTTCAAGTTCCTAATTAATATTTCTAGAAAGGACAATATGACAGTTTTACAAAGTAAAAGTTGTATTTACATAAGGAAGCTAGTATAAAAAGTGTTTTCATTTGTATCTCAGTTTCTGAACCTCTTTCAGAATGTATTTTTATTTATTTGTTTGTTTGTTTTAAGGTCAAGACAAATCTGGTCAACATCCTTAAGCAATGGACATAAATGGTGCTTCTTGTCCCTTACCATGGATCATGAATACTCTATGGGACTTCCTCCCACTTGTTGCCTCAGGGAAACATCTTAAGAGGAGAGCTATATGTTAAAAAAATGAAATATCATTATTGAGCAAGAATCTATGTCTGAGAAAAATTCAAAACTTAATGTAACTAAAGTAAAAGCAGAAGCACAGTTGTGGAAGAAAAAAATGGAAAGAGAACAGGAATGAATCAGGAAAGATGAATTTAAATCTTGTCTCTAATAACTTAGATGAAACATTATCACTTCTTGGAGCCTCAATTTCTTCATTTGTAAAATGGGAGCATACTATTTGTCATATCTAGTGTAGCAAGGGTGATCAAGAGAAATGAAGTTGTATTTGAACCTTTGTCAAAAAGAGGAACCTTGAACGAAGTTGACCATCGTCCTTGGCCTCTTCTTTTAGTGATGCACATCAGTTCCTTACTAGAAGGATATAGTGACCTCCTGACTCTGGGATTGGGGAACTGTGTCGAAAATGATCAATGACTGATCTTCAGAGGGATAGACTCTAGATGGAAGAACCTCTCCCTTGTGGACATTAAGAATGAAACTCCTCCCTCTGGGGACACTTCTGCCTTTGGAATCATGTCTATCATTTTCTCTCCCTTAGACTTCCAGGATGTGGGGCAGCTATTTCTCTCCACTCCCTCTAGTGGCAGTGACCACTTATAGCAGACATACAAGGCAGTTTCTTTTGATTTCCAGCCTTTTAGGCTACTTCATTGGCTGGATTCTCAGGTTTATCCTAAGTTTAAGGGCTCTTAAATTCTTTAGTTGAGCAATAGATCCCCAGAAGAAAATTTTCCTCATAACATTCTTATCAAAGTAGTACCCAACACAAGAGAATCCTGTACCTGAAGGATTAAAGAAAGCAATGTGATGAGATGCCAGGAGTTCAGGAACCCGCAGACCTTCTATGACAGTTATCATCAGTTCCTTAGACAGTGAAGGTCCTAGGTCAAAGGTTCCCAAGCTTTCTTAATTCACACTGGCTTTAGCGTTTCAGTAATTTTTTCAAGGCATCCCTAGGCCAAAAATAATATCTAACAGTTCCATTTGTCAAGAAATTAGGTCCAAATAACTTACTAAGTATTTATACCCTAACAATTTAGTAACTGTTTAAAGAATAATACATTTAAGTTGAAATAATATTTTTATTTTATTCTTAAATGGCAGCAATTAATATTGAGATGTATGTATCTGTTGGACACTGCTCAACTTCTCCAACTGTGGAATCAAATTGGATACCACCACCTATATTTGCTGTTCTACATTGATTTTCAGATGGTTCTTGCTTTGTATCACAACAACCACTGAAAACACCACAAACAAGAGAGTTCAAAAGTTAGCTGAAAGAACAGGTAAACAAAACCATACATCAAACATTCAGGAATATTCTCAGAAGAAATATATGGAGACATTATAATGAAACTGAAACTACCAGTTTCCAACAGATGTTGAGTATTGCTGTGTTTCACTGAAAATTAAGAATATTCGTTGGACCCCCTGTGAGTTCACCACAGTGCATGCTTTTGTAAACCATGGTCACAGGTAAATACTAAATATCTCTTCAGCCATTCCCAGAAGGATCTTTACCTTCTGCAGGGAGTCAAAATTGTAATGGATTGTATGACATGCTTTGTTTCTTGTATTAATTCTTGAGAGCTGAATTCTATGCATTTTCTATACAGTGAATTAGAATGTTTTAAGCTAGAAACCCATATTACATGGAGTACCTTTGTAGGAAGAGACCCTATTTACTTGCTAAACTAGATATGAATTTACTGATTCTTCTGGAATTTTCTCTGGATTGGAGCAAAGTAAGAAAGAGCATTGACCATTGAGTGGGATCAGGCGTTCCAGGGTTTAATATAGCCCTGTGTGAGCCTGGACCCTCTTGTTGTGGAGACCCTAGGCTGGGGGTGGGGTATACTACCTAACCTGGGTGTTACAAAAAGAAAATGGTGTGTTCTATGTAAATACAACTCTAAGGCCTTAAAATACCTTGCAAGTGGTAACTATTGTTATCAGCCCAGAGTAGTACTGAGCAGTAAGATGCAAGCAGTACCCATGGTCTAACCCATTGGCAGAAAAGAAATTAAACACTGAATGCTGAGAAAAGAGGGAAAAGGAAAAGAACACCAGAAAACTTGTGGGGAAGAGAGAAAATTACAAATGTCACACCTTTGAAGATAGAATGTGACCCACAGGGCATCTGAATATTATAAATGACTGAGCTATGGTCTTAAAAGTAGATGGATGAAGTTTCCTGGAAAAGGAAATTCAATGGTATTTTGATGAAGACTAGTTGATCAATCTTTTTCATTCTTATATTTACTTTTATTCTTAGAAAAAACAGTGCTAAAAAACCTCAAAATCTTATATAAATATTTTATAAATATATATTCATATTTTATAAAGATATATCTATAATATATATTTTATAAACATATATTTATAATACATTTTATAAAGACACGTTTATAATATATATTTTATAAAGATATGTTTATGATATATATTTTATAAAGATATGTTTATAATATATATTTTATAAATATATAAAATTTTTGGCACTATGATGGAATTGGCATCTCATTGATAAATAGAATTGCAGCCCATTCATACCTTCTCACCCTATACAACTCTTGTCCATTCTCTCTCATAAGTTCCCCAAGGGAGTCCTCCCAACATGCTGGACATATCCCTCTGGGTACCTTGACATTGTCTCATTCAGCATTCAGATTTTCTATTGACTTGCTATACATGACCAGCCCACCCTCTTTTCTTATCACACATCTCTAATGATTTCCTTTACTCCACTTCCTCTGAAAAGCTCTTCTGTCATAATGTATACTGTTATTGTTGTTCAGTTGTTTTAGTAGTGTCTGATTCTTCATGGACCCATTTGGGGTTTTCTTGGCAAAGATACTGGAGTGGTTTGCTGTTTCTTTCTCCAGGTCATTTTACAGATCAAGAAACTGGGGAGGGGGGTGGAGTCAAGATGGCAGAGTAGAAAGACTCACCGTATGCTAGCTCCAAACCCACAGCCCATATATTTCCTTCAAGAAGAACTCCCCACGAGTTCTGAATCACTGCAAGGTGTGCAGAAAGACAGTGGAAAAGATTTCTGTTCCAGAGAGCCCTGGAGAGCCGTCCCCAGGGGTCCGTCATGCCCTGGACAGTGGAGTCCACCCCAGCGCTGCCCTGGCCGTGGCCCCAGAGGAGCAGATCCGAGCAGGCTTCAGGGACAGAACCTCTGGTGGCCAGGAAGGTCTCTCCGCCAACAGACGCTACAGGTCAGTGAGAGAGATGTCTAGGCTGGCCGAGAGGGGAGCGGGGTGTCTCCGTGGCTCGGGCCCCCTCAGGAGGCAGCGGCAGAGGGAGCGGCAGAGGCATGGGCAGGAAGTGGCGGCGGCAGCAGCCCAGGACTCCCCCAGCAGCAGGCAGAAGCTCAGGTCTCTGCATAAACCCCCGAGGGAGCTGAGCCTGGGAGACGGCCCTGCCCCCACCCCAGCATCAGAACTTAAGCTCACATTGAATAGCAGCCACAGCTGTCTCGGAAAGCCCATTTGAATCTCAGACCCCAAGCACTAGCTGGGCAGATCTAGGCAGGGGTGGACAGGAATCTCAGAAGTCAAGTAACTGGCTGGGAAAATGCCCAAAAAAGGGAAGAAAAATAAGACTATAGAGAGCTTCTTTGAGCAGGTGCAAATATTCCCTCCTTTCAATTCTGATGACAAGGAAATATTCTTACCATCAGGGAAAGACATGGAGGGCAGGGCCTCTATATCCCAGACACCCCAGGGGGATGTCAGGTGGGCTCAGGCCTTGGAAGAGCTCAAAAAGGATTTTGAAAATCAAGTTAGACAGGTGGAGGAAAAACTGGGAAGAGAAATGAGAGAGATGCAAGAAAAGCATGAAAAATGGGTCAATGCCTTGCTAAACGAGACCCAAAAAAATGCTGAAGAAAATAACACCTTGAAAAATAGGCTAGCTCAATTGGCAAAAGAGGTTCAAAAAGCCAATGAGGAGAAGAATGCTTTCAAAAGCAGAATTAGCCAAATGGAAAAAGAGGTTCAAAAGCTCACTGAAGAGAATGATTCTCTCAAAATTAGAATGGAACAAATGGAGTCTAATGACTTTCTGAGAAACCAAGAAATCACCAAACAAAACGAAAAGATGAAAAAAATGGAAGAGAATGTGAAATATCTCATAGGAAAAACAACTGACCTGGAAAATAGATCCAGGAGAGACAATTTAAAAATTATGGGACTACTTGAAAGTCATGATCAAAAAAAGAGCCTAGATATCATCTTCCATGAAATTATCGAGGAAAACTGCCCTGACATTCTATAACCAGAGGGCAAAATAAGTATTGAAAGAATGCATTGATCACCACCTGAAAGAGATCCAAAAAGAGAACCTCCTAGGAACATTGTGGCCAAATTCCAGAATTCCCAGGTCAAGGAGAAAATCTTGCAAGCAGCTAGAAAGAAACAATTCCAGTATTGTGGAAATACAATCAGGATAACACAAGATCTAGCAGCTTCTACATTAAGGGATTGAAGGGCGTGGAATAGGATATTCCAGAAGTCAAAGGAACTAGGACTCAAACCAAGAGTCACCTACCCAGCAAAACTGAGTATAATACTTCAGGGAAAATATGGTCTTTCAATGAAACAGAGGACTTTCAAGTATTCATGAAAAGAAAATTTGACTTTCAAACACAAGAATGAGAAGAAGCATGAAAAAGTAAACAGCAAAGAGAAGTCATAAGGGACTTACCAAAAGTGAACTGTTTACATTCCTACATGGAAAGACAATATTACTAACTCTTAAAATTTTTCAGTATCTGGGTAGTTGGTGGGATTATACACACATACATACACACACGTACACGTGTGCACGCACACATACATACACACATGCACACACATACAGAGACAGAGAGCACAGAGTGAATTGAATAGGATGGGACCATATCTTAAAAGAAATTAAGGTAAATGGTGAGAGAGAAAGGTAGGGGAAGGAAAGAGAGTGAAATGGAATGGGGTAAATTATATCTCATTCAAGAGGCAAGCAGGAGACTTTTTAGTGGAGGGAAAAAGAGGAGAGCTGAGAAAAAAAAACAAGAAGTTTACCCTCATCACATTCGACTAAAGGAAGGAATAAAATGCCCACTCATTTTGGTATGAAAACCTATCTTACAATACAGGGAAGTGGGGGAGAAGGAGATAAGCAGGTGGGGGGATGATGGAAGGGAGGGTAATGGGAGGAGGGAGCAATTTGAAGTCAACACTTGGGGAGGGACTGGATCAAAAGACAGAATAGAAACAATGGGGGGCAGGATAGGATGGAGGGTAATTCAGTTAGTCTTACACAACACGACTATTATGGAAGTCATTTGCAAAACTACACAGATAGGGCCTATATTGAATTGCCTGCCTTCCCAAAGGGAATGGGTGGGGAGGGAGGGATGGGGAGAATTTGGAACTCAAAGTTTTAGGAACAACTGTTTAGTATTGTTGTTGCTACTAGGAAATAAGACATACAGTTAATGAGGAATAGAAAGTCATCTGGCCCTATAGGACAAAAGAGGAGATGGGGACAAGAGAAGGGAGGGATGATAGAAGAGAGGGCAGATTGGTGATACGGAAAATTAGATTGCTCGGTGTATTGGAGTGGGGGGAGGAGATAAAAGGGGAGAAAATTTGGAACCCAAAGTTTTGTGAAAATGAATGTAAAAAGTTAAATAAATAAATTTTTATTTAATAAAAAAAAAGAAAGAAATTGGGGCAAATAAAGTTAAGTAACTTGCCCAGGGTCACTCAGTTAGTAAATCTATGAAGCCAGATTTGAACTCAGATCTTCTTGATGCTAGATCCAAGTGCTCTGTCCACTCTGCCACCTATTCAATACAAACTATTTATCTCTCCATTGATCTTTGAGCAACTTTCAACTTTAGTTCTTCAAAGAATATAGTATTCTGTTAACTCACACTTGTATAGCATTGCTAGAAGTATTTTGCTATTAAAATACATTTCTATATCTTCAGGAGAAAGTTGAAATTTTAAAAATCATGTTGTAGTTTCTCAAGTGAAACTCAACCCATTTTCCTCTTCCTATTTGACAACAAGTCAAGGTTCATCCATTGTGTCTGTCTTAGAGATACCCTACAGTTACCAATGGAAGGGTTTTATAGCTATATATCCCCTCGCATTTTATAGTCTAAAATAACCTATATATTTCTCATCTGTAGTTTTATTTTCTTTTTGTGGGTTTTAAGGTTGGATTCTTTTGTGTGACTATGGATTTTCATTTAGAGGCCTCTGTAGTTTTCTAGGCTGCAATCAGCCCAGTGTTATGTGTAAATGCATCAGGAGAAGGGAGTAGGAGGTAAGAAAATGGATGCAATGAATCTAAACAACTTCTTACTGGTAATTTATTAATGAAATGAAGGACAGATATGGAAGAATATCTTGAGGAGGGATGGCAGGGTTAATGGAAGGTGGTTTTTTTAAAGGAAAAGGGAGATCTAGGAAGGTTTGTAGGCAATGGGAAAAGAGACAATAGGGAAAGATAAAACGTTATAAAGAAAGAGAGAATGATTTAAAGGGCAAGATCAGAGAGGAGATGGAAGAAATTAAGGTCAGTTGCACTGCTAGGGTTTGACTGTGGTAAAGAACAGGATCACCTCTTCTTCTGAGACTGATGGGGAATATATTAAGGAAATGTGAGTGGCAGAAGTGAGGAGGAGATCCTAATGGATGACCTCAGGGTATGAAGTAACATCCTCAATTGAGAAGAAGAGATGAGAGATGGTGTAAATAACTCTAGGAGAAGTGATATAGGAAATTACCTAGGGAAAAGTAAAAAGATTGCTATGTAGCAGGGAGGAGCCAGTTGAGATTAGTTAGCATAAATTTGTCATAGACCCAATCAGCCTCACTGTGTTACTTTCTCTGGCAATATTCATTGGTTTACAAATAGGATCAGTAAAACTAGACAGTATGGAAAGTCTAGGATTGAGATTTAGAAAGGGATGAGAAGTGATCAGACAAGGAGTCAGGAAACTGAAGGACAGTGCACAGATGAATTGCTTAATAATATTGTCAAGCTATAGACAACTATTTTATTTTGTGATTAGACTGCAAGTGATTAAGTATAAATGACCATTGAGTCTCACTTTAGGAAAATATCTTCCTCTTCCAGGACAGAAAAATATTTGAAAACAAATTGGTTTTGGTGTTTAGATGTGTGTTATAAAACCCCACATCCTTGTGCACTATTACCTCCTCTGCATCAAAGTAACGAATGGTTTTCTTGCCAAAATTCTGGTATAAATGATAGTACTGATTTCTTTACTAATTTCCAATTGGTTGCTATCCTTTGTTTTCAAAGAGGATCGAAATAATATCACTATGCTAGAGTCAAGTTACAGTGAGTCCAACTGTGCCTGATCAAACCAACATGGACTTGGAATGCTCTACCACAGGTTGGGCACAGAGTCCAGGTGAACATTCAGGGTAGATTCTCTAAATTTGTACATTTCCAATTAATAGCATACAAAACACCAAAAATGTCCCAAGGCAACCTATGCTAATTCGTGGACAGAACCAGTGGCATATATACCAATGAAAATGTACAGACAATATATTTGGAGAGGGGAAAGATGAGAGTAAAAGATCAGACTTGACCTTAAGCTGTTTTCTTTTGTTCTCTAGGGCAACCAATCCAAGAGGGAAAGTGTTTTTGTTTTTTGTTTTTTTTTTTAATCATGGATGAGAAGTTTGATTGAGGAAGCTGACAAGAGTTCCTTCACATCCACTGACTGAGAAGGCTGAGTGAGAAAAGATATGGAGAACACCGTAGCTATTTGCTAAAAAAGAAAAATCTGGTTGATCATGGTAGCCCTTCTCATAAGGGAGAGGCTTGTTAATCACAAAATTTCCAACGTATGGAGGACGGAGTAGTAGATGACTCTGAAGAGAGCACTTCAGCTAAGGATTATAGCTGAGGTACAGGAAAATACTGAAAGAGTAAGTCAAATCAGTCGTCCGAAAGAGCTAGAACCTTCTCCGAATGAGAGACTTACTTTCTAATCCCAGTATATGCTGGTGGATTTTGGACTGAATATATCTGAAGACCAGATAGAACTGAGGTGCAATAACTCAACAAGTAACAGTTGAGATGCACAGCTTTGTGGGAAGCAGGGACAGCAGAGAATGTTGTGATGATACCGATATGACACTGACAGTTTTTACAGTATTAAAGGTATTCGTTGCCCCTTCATGCATGCTCCCTGGTCACAGGTATACAGAAGTATACACATGAAAAGCCTTTCATGCAGATGCTCTAACCATACACATTCCTCATATTCAAATGTTCACTTGTGATGCCTATATTGGTATAGTCTTCCTGCCTTACTTTTTATATATTGTTGATACTGTAAACTCAAGGTCAATGGTGGGGTATTGGTATTATATATGGTATGGTATTGTGGTATAATCATATGGTATTATGTCAGTATCTTTATTACATTTCTCTTTTTAATGCCTTTGTTATGAACTGTGTATCTTCTTTCTAATAATTAAAAGTAAAAGGCCTTGCCAGCTATGACTTGGAGAGCGCTCTTACCCACAAAGTACCAAAAATCTCAGGTTACAAACTAGGAGGCCAAAGTAATGGGCCTTTATTTGTCTTACCAAATAAATTCAAGTCCACCATTTCTTCCCAAAAATCTGTTTGTGAAAGCATAACTAACTCACATTAAAGTGATAGAAATTGTTAATAACTTACCGTATTTCCCTTCCCAGATGTCTTTGTATTACATCAGTTGATAATTTGTTATAATCAATCAAAAGAATGAACTTCTACTGGTAGGATTTAATGTATCAGGGATCAGAAAGGAAGGTAGTTTTGAAAAGGTGAGTCTTCCTGGCACCCTTCAAATAATATCACCTAAGAGATAATAATAATAATAGCTAACATTCACATAGCACTTCCTCTGTGCTAGGGAACTGTGTTAAGTGCTTTGCAATTATCATCTCACTTGATTCTCCCAACCACCCTGCATGGTAGGTACTTTATTTTCCTCATTTTACAGATGAGGAAACTGAGGCAAGCCGAGGTTAAATAATTTGCCCAGAGTCTCATAGTTAGTATGCATCTAAGGTTGAATTTGAACTCATCTTCCTGATTCCAGGTCCTATGCTCTACCCACTGGGCCACCTAACATCACAGGAATAGCTACTTGTTTTGCACCTTCAGGATTCTGACCTTGGTGGTAACTAAGTATAGCACATAGGGAGAGGGTTTGATCTCTACAGAGGTCTGATTTCCTTGTTCCCTGGTCAGATGTTTCATCGTTAGCATTGTTCCCCATTTGGGGTTTTCTTGGCAAAGATCCTGGAGTGGTTTTGTCATTTCCTTTTCCAACTCATTTTACAGATGAGGAAACTGAGGCAAATAGGTCAAAGTCGCATAACTAGTAAGTGTTTGAGGGCAGATTTAAACTCAGGTCTTCCTGACTCCAGGCCCAGCACTCTATCCACTGTGTCATCTAGCTGTCAATGTCTCAGCATCCCAGCCCCACTCGCTTGCATCCCAGGAGAAGGAAAAAATATATCAAAACCAAGACAAACATTATGCCTAGAAAGTGAGGCTTTGTCAGACTTGAAGATCTGTTTGGAGAATCTGGGAGACTTGTCAGAGCTCAGACTTCAGGTATATCCATGCTGCCTCTCCAGAGGCAGTATGATTTTTGTTAGTGAGCTGGTTTCTCCTTCAACACCTCCACTTTCACCTAAGGACAGAAGCATCAACTACTTTCACTCAGACCTGGGGTGAAGAAAAAGCTTCCCCCCTCTCCCTACCAGCATCTGATGAAGCAATAACTACATTTCAAATACTAGTTGAGTAGTAGGAAACACAGCACCTTACTGGTTTTTGCATCCACTTTTGCCATTCTCCTGCACACATACACACATAGCTCCCTCACTACTGTTCATTTAGAAATGGATGCATCTTCCACATCAGAGTACCCTGGATCTGTCTCTAGTCTCTTCCTATTTATCTGTAGTGTTTTGGTTTTTTTTTATGATGACTCCCTATTCTTCATCTATTGCCCCTTTACTTGTTGGAAGCCGTCTGGGTCTCACCACTGTGTTCTCTGAATTCCCTCCAGAGTTCCCCTATTGGCTGTCTCCAGTTTGCTTCTGGGCAGGGTTTACTGTGCCTCTACCATAATACAATTACACCTGGAACAGCTCCAATCCTTCTCTGGCAATGTCTCACCAACCACCTCATGCTTTCCAAGCCACCACAATGAGCTTCCAAAAAAAAAAAAAATCCCCAGCCTCAATTTCTAAACACAAACACACAACTCACCACCCAACATTTGTTTTCAGCCACTCACCACTCCAAAGGACAGCCTCTAAACTTGCTTCTGTGAGCTGGGAGGAACCGCTCTAGCCAACAGACCCACAGAGATTGCTTCTTGTATTCCATCTCTTCTTTTGTACTTTGCAGCATGTGAATTTCTATTCTGTTTTATTTTTCTTTCAGAATTTAGTGGGACTTTTTTTTTCATTTTTATTGATATCTTTTGTCCTTATATCAGTTTCATTCCAAATATATCCTCCCTCCTCCTCTATTCAGATAGCCATAATTTAAGGGAAAAACAGGAATTTGGAAAAAAATAGCCAATATATCTACTCAGTTTAAGAGTATATGCAATGTTCCACACTCATAGTCCCTGCACCTTGGCTAAGGATGGAGGTTCATTTTCTCATCTCTTCTTTGGAGCTAATCCTATTCACTAAAATTATATGGTGTTCAGGTTCCATTTATTGGAAAGAATACTGTTGGAATAGTGTATATTGGCTTTTTTTTTAGTTCTATTACTTCACTTTGTATCAATGCATTTGTCTTCTCATGTTTTTCTGTATTATTCATATTTACCAATTCTTACCATACAGTTCTACTGTATACATGCATACATACAGTATTATAGGATACATACATTCTTACATATGTGAACCACAATTTGTTTGGTTATTCCCTGATCAATGGATACCTATTTTGTTTCTGGTTCTTTGCTACTATAAAAAGGAGTGCTATGAATATTTTTGGTGTATAAAGGATCTTTCTCCTTTTTTACCTCCTTAGGGTATAATGTCTAGCAGAATCTTAGGGTGAAAGGGCATATAAAGTAGGGTGTCTTAATCAGGGGTCTATGAATTTTGAAAAAATAGTTAACTATTTCAATGTAATTGACTTCTTTTGTAACTCTATGTATTTTATTTTCTACATTAAAAAACATAATTTTGAAAAATGGTCCCAGAAGCATCAACAGATTACAAAAGGGGTCCATGACACACACACAAAAAAGGTTACAGCAACTTTGATCACTTGCTTTGCATAATTCCAAATTGCTTTCCAGAATGTCATAGATCCATCTCTAATTGTGTCTCTCTTTCCACAATTCTTCCAGCATTGACCATTTCCATTTTTATCATCTCTTCCAATTTGCTCAATGTGAAGTAAAACATCAAATAGTTTTGATGTGAATTGTTTTTATTAGTAATGATTTGAAGCAATCTTACATGTGACCAATAATAGCTTGCAACTGATGTGTTTGATAACTTACCCAATGAAGAATGACCCTTGGTCTTATAGATTTCTTCAAGTTGCCTATGTACCTTGGAAAGTAGACCTTTACCAGATAGATCTAATTTAGAGATTTTTTTCTCACCAGTTGACCCTTTTGCTTCTCATCTTAGGTACATCAATTTTTATTGTTCAAAAGTTTTAATTTCAAGCAACTAAAATTATCCACTTATCTTATGTGGTTGCCTCTCTCTAACTATAGCTGTGGAAGGTATCTGATGTGGTTTTCTTTTAATTTTTTTTGATGTGATCTTTTATATTCAGGTCATATAACCATTGTGATTTTGCTATTGTATATGTATTTGCTATTGTATGGTGTAAGGTATTTGTCTGAACCTAATTTGCTGCCAAATTACTTTTCAGTTTTCCCAACAGTTCTTGGCATGTAGGGAATTCTTTCCTCAAGTAATTTAAGTTCTCAAGTTTATCAAACCCTGGATAATTGAGTCCGTTTATTTCTGATTCTTTCTTATCTAGTCTCATAGCTTGTGAATTTGTACTTCTTTCTGAACACGGTAAGACTACTTCCTCTCAATTAGAAATAGGCTGTTATCTAAACATGGGGCATTTACATATACATTTAAACCAGGACTTTTTTTTATTATCGGTTTCATTTTTGGATCCTGCCTCCTGTGAACTTATAAATATGTCCACTGCTATTTTTCTTCCTGTATGATACTACTATCTATGATATCTAGCATACATATACCTAGACAGTCTTTTCCTTCTCTCATTCTTTCTTAGATAAGACTTTTAGACTTGCAGAGTTTCTGGCAGATAAATTTTGTATTAATTTAATAAATTTGGATCAATTTAGACAAGCCATCTAGATAACGCCATGAATATTTTCTTCAGCTGAATTAACTCTTCCTTTCACTGTGTGAGCACATATGTATGTGTGTATTTATGTGTGTGTGTGTGTGTGTGTGTGTGTGAAAGAGAGAAAGAGGCTTCACTTATCCAGAGATCATGTATCTGGAAATCTCAATTATCTACAGTATTGAAAGGAAACTGCCCTAAGCAATCAAAAATGATACCACAAAGTTCATGCATTAAAGTTTACATACTTATTTTATAGCAAAGTCCCCCAGGCCTTCACAGCGAATTTATGTACTCTTCCTTTTCATTTGTTTTAACTATCCTGGTTATCTGTCCCAGGTCATAGCAGTTCAGAAGTAGCAAGTTAGAAAGATTGTGAGGCAGAATGGAGGTAGAAAGAAGCATCCTTACAAGCAGCAAGTGCCAGCTCATATCCTGACAGAGGAAGCCCACCATATATAGAAGGCTGGCATTATTTAGTATTGGCACAAACAACCTCAATATACTTCAATGATATTGGCTGTTCATCCTGGTGATCATGAATCATCCAGAAGGGAAGAAAAAGAAGAAATTTAATTTGATATTACATATGGAGAGAGAGAGAGGAAAATGCACTGAGTCAGAGATATATTTCTCTAAATTGTTAGTAAATATAGTCCATAAATAAGCAGGTTCTCATAATCCTGAAGCATGTATTTTTGTTAATGTTGAAATAGTAAACATGTACTTGATGTCCTAGTAAAACTGACTAATTACTTCACAAAGTTTTGTGGACAATTTTTCTGTAATATGTTAGGCTAGTGAGATAAAGAGATTGGTCTTTTAGGGGAGTTATTTGGTAGAGTGGGTGGGTAACGGAAGATAATTTGCTGTAAACATCATGTACCCTAGTTATAAAATTAACTTAGATGGAGGTCAGTCTCCTTGTCTATTTTGGAATTTCAAGAGATAGAGACAAAGACTCACACTGGGTATCTAATTATATGGTTTATTGATAGCATATGAACTGATTTGATGGATAAAGGATATTGAAGATCTTTATGCCTTCTCTCTCTCCCACTGCTTTGAGTCCTAATAGTTTGGTTCTGGTCTTAGAAAGAATAACAGCCTACATTCAGCTCTGACCACAACTTCAGAGGCATTTAGGGGAGCAATATTTTATAATTTTAGAGGTAGACTGACACACTTTCAAGAGGCATTAATCTGAGATAGGATAATTCTAAGCTTATACCAACATAGCAATTACATGTAAGTTAGAAGGACTGGAATGGCACTGATGGGGCACGTCAATGATTCCATCTATACCATCACTCAAGGGACAGAATGATTCAGCCTGGTCAGTCTTGGCCACTTTTCCACTACATGAAGGGGGAAGAAAGGCATTTTTCTAGGCAATGAAGAAATGAAGAAGAAAAGGAAAAAATGTCACTGACTTCAGCAAATGGTTTTTCTTCCTATATTGTTTGTGTATATATGTATGTATGCATATATATATATATGTGTGTATATATGTGTATATACACATATATACATACAGTGTATTTAATTTATGTTGTTCAGTTGTTCCAATCGTATCTGATTCTTCATGTCCCCATTTGAAGTTTTCTTGGCAAAAATACTGGAGTGGTTTGCCATTTCCTTCTCTAGCTCATTTTATAGATGAAGAAATTATTAAGTGATTTTTCCCAGGGCCACATACCTAATAAGTGTCTGAGGCCAGATTTGAACTCAGGAAGATGAGTCTTCCTGCCTTCAGGCTCAGTACTCTATGCACTATAGCTCCACATAGCTGCCCATTTCTCACTTTCCCCCCAAAGCTGGGTTTGTACTACTTAACAAAGATTTTTTTCTTCCTGGCATAGTTATTACCATCCTTGCTTAGGATTCTTGTGAGTTTTTTATCAAATATCTAATAGGACATTACTGAACTGGACATAAATGTTAGCCTTGGGTACATAGTACAATGTAAAGTCTTCTGGTTCAGGAGTCAGAGGGCATGGCCTAAAATCAGGGCTCTGCTACTTACTATCCATGTGATATTGACTAAGCCATTTAACATCTCTGTGCTATAGCTCCTCATCTGGAAAATGAAGGAATAAAATGAAGGCCATCTAGGCTTTACTTCCAGGTTTAAATTTTTAATCTTATCAATGCCTATATGGAGAAGAAAGAGAAAAAATTCCTTTGGAACTTTTTCCTTCTCCTCTTTATAGGATTCCTTGGAATCCCCTTCTCCTCCTTATGAGATTCTCTACCCAACTCCCTTCTGCAGAAGCAGAGAGCAGTTGAAGTGATGGCAAAATACTCATGAAACTTGACTGTCCCAGTTCCTGAATCTTAACAAACCTCTCTTTAATCCTAGTCTAAGGTCTAGCTAGTTCTTCCTGCTGCCCGTCATTTGTCCAAGGGCTTTTCCATGCATTCCATGGTCACTAAAGAAGGTTCATATCTATAAAATGGAGTCTTTCTGGGTATGGTGGTACATACCTCAAATTCCAGCTACTTGGGAGATTGAGGCAGGTAGATCTCTTAAGCTTGGAATTTTTGAGTTGCAGTGGACTAAGTTGATTTGGATTCAATATGTTGAGCCATCAACTTGTCCAAAGAAAAGCAAACAGGCAAGGTAGAGACAATACTGTGGAACAAAGGCAGGAACTCACCTGAATTCTCCCCCAAACACCTTTGAAAATGACTCTAAATAAATTCTAGAGCAACAAAACTCACAAAAAAAGACAGAGTAAAAGAAATTTCCAGGCCAAGACAACTTGGAAGGTTGGCAGGAAAGGTATGTTGCATGAGGGTGAGAAAGGAGCACAGACAGGACCCTAGAAAACCCAGACATTGGGGTGACTGAATCATTAGCAACTATGGTGATTTCCAGACCTCTCATATGGCCCAGAGACACCAAAGAAGGTCAGCAGGAAGGTTCTGTCACTCCTGACAGAGTGGAGCAAAGTCCATCACAGTCATGCCAGCGCAGCCCAAGTCCAAGAAACCAGGAGCAGGCCTTGGGAGTGACTGAATAAGCAGTGGAAGCAGTTGCGTCTGGAGCTCTCAGCCCACAGACAGTAAAGGGGTCCAGCAACTGGTCAGAAAAAGATTATAGGAGTCTCTTTGCTGGCACTGAGGCAGGACTCTCTTGCTTTGCCCATACTTGTATCTGAATCCCAGTCCTGAGTGGAATGCCAGTACAAGGAGTAGCACTAGTGCACTAGAGCTTGTGATCATAATGAAGAGGGGGGCCCTACCCATAGTGCCAAGGAGAAAAAGAGTGCTTATCATTGATCACAGGCCAGAGTACAGGCAAGGAGAGTAGTAAACACCTTTCCTTAGATCATACCACCTTGGAAGAACTGAAAACTTATAGGTTCCTAGAAGTATCTCTGAAAGCAACTGCATAAAACCCCTGAAGCTTGGGACAGTGTTCCCTCTACCCTGGAAGCAGATTCCCTAGTTCAACAAAGAGTTAAAAGTCAACTATTAGGCTGCCAAAGTGAGCAAATAACAGAAAAATGCCCTGACTATAGAAAAGGAAGAGCAAGATGCACACTCAGAGAAGACAACAAAGTCAAAGCTTCTACATTCAAAGTCTCCAAGAAAAAGTTGAACTGGTCTTAGGGCACAGAAGAGCTCAAGAAGGATTTTGAAAATCAAGCAAGAGAGAAAAGAAATGAGAGTACTGCAAGAAAATCATGAAAAATGAGTCAACAGCTTGGTAAAGGAAACACCAAAAAATACTGAAGAAAATAATACCTGAAAAACCAAACTAAGCCAAACTGTAAAAGAAGTCCTAAAAAGCCAATGAGGAGAAGATTGTCTTAAAAATCAGAATTGGCCAAATGGAAAAGGAGATCCAAGAGTTCATTAAAGAAAATTATTTTTAAAAACTAGAATGGAGCAAGTGGAATTATTGACTTTATGAGAAATCAATAAATAATAAAACAAAGTAATAAAACAAAACCAAAAGAATGAAAATATAGAATACAATATGAAATATCTCATTAAAAAAATAACTGACCTGGAGAGTAGATCCAGGAGAGATAATTTGAAAATTATTGAACTAAATGAAAACCATTATCAAAAAATAGAGCCTGGATATCATCTTTCGGGAAATTGTCAAGGATGAGAGCAAGTACTCACCTAAGTTCTAAGCCAATCTCCCTCAGATACCTCTAAAAAGAGAATCTGAATAAATTTTAGAGTGGCAGAATACAATAGGAGACAGAGTATGGCATATTTCTAACACAAGACAGACTGGAAGGCCAATGGGAAGAATCTGTTGCATGTGGCTGTGCACAGGCTGTGCCAGCACAGACACCACTATAGCAAAGCCAAGCAGGAAGCCCTCCGCAGTCTGAAGGAGTAGCAGCCCTGCAGAGTCTCAAACATATCAGTCCAGGCCTGGAGTCCAGATTAACTGAGTAAGAGAGATCCCCAGGTAACAGCAACAACCAATCCTGAGACTATCAGCCTATAGATTAAATGTCTGTAAGTCACCTTCTTGAGCTCCCAGGAGCCAGAATGATGGAATTATTGATAAATGCTATTCCCCTCCACTTTTTTACCTTGAAAAACCCAAAGAATATTTCCCCAGGAAAAATTCTGGAACTGTGGGATCAGTCAGAGAGGTAAACAATTTCTTAGCCTGTGAGGTTAGGAAAATTGCAAAGGGAGCTCCTTCTTGCTGTGGCTGAAGGAGACCGATGCAGGATGGGAGCTGCCCCAGACAACCCTACCTCAGTGAACAGGGAGGAGATCCTGAGCCCCAGGGGGGTGGAGCCCATAATCTCCAACACCAGGACCCCAGGTATGCCTCAGCACAGCCAGGGGAATTGGGAAGACACTATTGCAGATGGGATTCACCAACTTCTGAGCTTGTCTATGCTATATTGCAGGATACTAGACCTCCTGCAGTCAGAGCACCCATCCCCCACACTTAATGCTGCAAGCTCCAGGATAACTCTAGGAAAACTCAGAAAGACTTCACCTGGCCTCTGCTTTGGCGCACCAGCCAGTGCAGTACCAGGTAAACTACAGCATTTTAGTGTGTAGCTGAAAGATCCAGAGACTACAATACACAAAGCCTCAAATTCTAAGCACAAGAACTGTGAAGAGTCCCTTGTGCCCCAGAAGCAGGTATCCACTCTAAAAGCCAGGAAAAGGGTGATCATCATAAGCAAGAAGAAAACCAGGGAAAAAAAAGGACCATAGAATCTTTCTATGGGGACAAGGACCAAAACACAAATACCACAAAGGTCAACATTGAAATTGTATTCCCATCTGAAACTTCAGAAGGGAATATGAATTCCCCTGGAAGGGCTCAAGGAGGATTTTAAAAGCCAAATTAGAGAAGTAGAAGAAAAACAGGCCAATGATTTTAAAAATATCAAAAAAGAAATCACAGAAGAATTTAAAAGGAAAATTGGACAAATGGAAAAGGAAGTACAAAAACTAACTGGAGAAAAAAACTCCTTAAAAGTAGCAATTGGACAAATGGAAAAGGAGATGCAAAAGTTAACTGAGGAAAACAATCTATTAAAAATTAGAATTGGGCAAATAGAAACTAATGACTCTATGAGACATCAAGAATCAGTCAAACAGAATCAAAAGAATGAAAAATAGAAGAAAATGTAAAATTTCTCATTGGAAAAACAACTGATCTGGAAAATATATCCAGGAGGGAAAAATCTAAGAATTATTGGTCTACCAGAAAGCCATGATGAAAAAAAGAGCCTGTACAACATCTTCCAAGAAATCATCAAGGAAAACTGCCCAGAGGTCCTAGCATCAGTGGTAAAATAGTCATCGAAAGAATCCACCATTCACCTCATGAAAGGGATCTCAAACTGAAAACACCAAGGAATATCATTGCCAAATTCCAGAACTATCAAGTGAAGGAGAAAATATTGCAGGCAGTCAGAAAGAAACAAGTCACATATTGAGGAGTTAGAGTCAGAATCACACAGGACCTTGAAGCTTCCACATTAAAAGATCAGGGGGGATTGGAATATGATGTTCCAAAAGGCAAAGGAGCTGGGACTACAACCAAGGACCAATTACCCAGCAAAATCAAGCATAATATTTTGGGCAAGGAGATGGACATTCAATGAAATAAGGGATTTTGAGAGCTTCTTCATGAAAATTCAATGTTCAAATGCAAGTTTCAAGAGAGGCATAAAAAAGTAAAGAGGAGGAAAAAAGTTGTATTCAATACAGGCAAATTATTTACATCCCTATAAAGGAAGATGGTACTTGTTAATCTTGAGAATTGTGTATTTATTATGATATTTGAAAGGAATATACATAGATAGAGGAAGTGAGTATAAAATAAATGATGTGATGATAAAAATGTGATTTAAGACTGTGAAGGGATTGTAATGGGAGATGTGAAAAGGAGGAAGGAGAGAAAGGTAAATTATATCATGGGAAGAGGCACAAAAATATATTACAGTAGAGGGAAAGAGGGGATGGAGATGAGCATTGTTTGAGATTTACTCTCATCTAATTTGGTTCAAGGAACGAACAACAAACCCAGTTAAGTATAGAAATCTAACTAGCTCTATAGGCAGTAGGAGGGGAAAGGGGAAAGAAAAGAGAAAGGAGGCTAAAAGAGAGGGAAGAAGTCATAAGGGAAAAGGGAGTAAAAGGGAAGGAGGCTGAAAGAAAGGAGGGAAACTTGAGGGAGGCAGTGGTAAAAAAATTAAAACTCTATTGTGGAGGGGAAGGGAGAAAGGAGAACTAAAAGCATAAATGGGGGGAAAGAGGATGGAGGGAAAGACACAGATAATAATCAGAACTGTGAATGTGAATGAGATGAATTCTCCCATAAAACAGAGACAGATAGTAGAGTGGATTAAAAACCATAATCCAATAATATGTTGTTTATAAGAAACACATTTGAAACAGGGGCATACACATAAGGTAAATGTAAAAGGTTGGAGCAGAATGTATTATGCTTCAGTTGATGTAAAAAAACAGCAGGGTAACAATCCTAATCTCAGACAAAGCAAAAGCAGAAACAGATCTAATCAAAAGAGATAATGAAGGAAACTATATCCTGCTAAAAGGTACTATAGACAATGAAGCAATATCATTACTAAACATATATGCTCCAAGTGGTATAGCATCTAAAGTCTTAGAGGAAAAGTTAAGGGAGTTACAGGAAGGAATAGACAGTAAAACTATACAAGTGGAGGATCTCAACCTCCCCCTCTCTGAATTTGATAAATCTAACCTCAAAAGAAATAAGAAAGAAGTTAAAGAAGTGAATAAAACTCCAGATAAGGTAGATATTGATTGAATGCAATTCATTTGCAAATGATATGATGATATGCTTAGAGTATTCCAGAAAATCAATTGAATTTGAGAAAATTGAATGAGGATAGAAAGGAATATACCTTTTTTCTCAGTGGTATATGGCACATATATAAAAATTGACCATGTAATATGACATAAAAACCTCACAATCCAGTGCAGAAAGGCAGTCAATGCATCTTCTCATATCATAATGCAATAAAAATTATATGTAATAAAAGGCCATCAAAAGATAGACCAAAATTAATTAAAAACTAAAAAATCTAATCTTAAAGAATGAGTGGGTTAAACAAAAAAATCACAGAAACAATCAACAACTTTATTCAAGAGAATGACAATAATGAGACAACCTGTCAAAACTTATGGGATACTGTAAAAGCAGTTCTTAGGGTAAATTTTATATCATTGAACACCTACATGAATAAAAATGCAGCTGAAAAAGCTAGAAAAAGAACAAATTGAAAATTCCCAAGTAAACAACAAATTAGAAACACTGAAAACCAAAGGAGAGATTAATAAATTGAAATTAAGAAAACCATTGAGCTAATGAATAAAACTAAGAGTTGGATTTATGAAAAAAAACAATAAAATTGACAAACTTTTGGTCAATTTGATTTAAAAAAAAGAAGAAAACCAAATTACCAATATCAAAAATGAAAAGGGTGAACTCACCTCCAATGAGGAGGAAATTAAAACAATTATTAGAAATTACTTTGCCCATAAATTTGACAATCTAAATGAGATGGATGAATATTTTTAAAACTATAAATTGCCCAGGTTAACAGAAGAGGAAGTTTAACACTTCATAACTTCATCTCAGAAGAAGAAATTGAAGAAGTCATCAGTGAACTCCCTAGGAAAACCTCTCCAGGACCAGATGGATTTATAAGTGAATTCCATCAAACATTTAAAGAACAGTTAATTCCAATATTGTATAGACTAGTGGGGAAAATTGGTGAAGAAGGAGTCATACCAAATTGATTTTATGACACAAATATAGTTCTGATACCTAAACCAGGAAGAGTCAAAGCAGAGAAAGAAAATTATAGACCAATTTCTCTAATGCATATAGATACAAAAATTTTAAATAAGATATTAGCAAAAAGAATACAGCAACTTATCATGAGAATAGCACATTATGATAAGGTAGGATGTATACCAGGAAGGCAGGGCTGGATCAATATTAGGAAAACTATTATTATTATTGATCATATCAACAACAAAACTAACCTACGTCATATGATTATCTCAATAGATGCACAAAAAATTTTTGACAAAACACAACACCCATTCCTATTGAAAATGCTGGAAAGCAAAGGAATAAATGGAGCCTTCCATAAAATAACAAGCAATATCTACCTAAAACCATCAGCAAGCATTATGTATAAGGGGGATAATCTAGATGCATTTACAATAAGATCAGGGATGAAACAAGGATGTCCATTATCACCACTGTTATTCAATATGTTACTAGAAATGCTAGCTTTAGCAATAAAAGAAAAGGAAATTGAAGGAATTACAACAGGCAAAGAAGAAACTAAGTTATCACTCTTTGCAAATGATATGATGATATGCTTAGAGTATTCCAGAAAATCAAGCAAAAAACTACTTGAAATAACAAACAACTTTGGCAAAGTCGTAGGTTACAAAATAAACCCACATAAATCGTTTGCATTTCTATATCTTACCCACAAAGCCCAACAGTAAGAGATAGAAAGGGAAATCCCATTTAAAGCTGAAGTAGACACTATAAAATATCTGGGAGTCTACTTGCCAAAACAAACCTAGGGACTATATGAACACAGTTACAAAACACTTTTCATACAAATAAAGTCAGATCTATGTAAGTGGAAAAACATCAGTTGCTTGTGGGTAGGTCAAGTTAAAATGACAATTCTACCTAAATTAGTTTACTTATTCAGTGCCATACCAATCAAACTACCAGATAATTATTTTCTAGAGCTAGAAAAAATAATATCAAAATTCATCTGGAAGAAAAAAAGGTCCAGAATATTAAGGGAACTAAAGAAAAGAAATGCTAGGGAAGGTGGCCTAGTCCTACCAGATCTCAAATTATATTATAAAGCAGCAATTGTCAAAACCACTTGGTACTGGCTGAGAAATAGAGGGGTAGACCAGTGGAATATGCTAGGTACTCAAGACACAGCAGTTAATGAATATATTAATCTACTGTTTTATAAACCCAAGCTTCTGGGGTAAGAACTCATTGTTTGACAAAAATTGCTGGGAAAACTGGATAACAGTGTGACAAAACTGTGCAGAGACTAATGCCTGACACTGTACACAATAATAAAGTCCAAATGGATGCATGATCTAGGTATAAAGATTGATACTATAAACAAATTAGTGGAGCAAGGAATAGTATATTTGTCAGATTTATGGAGAATGGAGAAATTTTTGACTGAGCAAGAGACAGAGAACATTATTAAGTGCAAAATGGATAATTTTGATTGCATTAAATTAAAAAGTTTTTGCACAAGCAAACCCAATGCAACCAACATTAGAAGGGAAGCAGAAAACTGGGAAAGAATTTCTGCAACTAGTGTCTGTGATAAAGGCCTCATTTCTAAAATACATAGAGAACAGAGTCAAATGTACTAGAATACAAGTCATTCTCCAACTGATAAATGGACAAAGGATATAAACAAGCAGTTTCCAGAGGAAGAAATTAAAGTTATCTATAGTCATATAAAAAAATGCTCTAAATGACTATTGATTAGAGAGATGCAAATCAAAACAACTCTGAGGTACCACATCAGAGCTACCAGATTGGCTGACATGACAAAACAGGAAGATGATAAACGTTGGAGAAGAGGTGAGAGAGTTGGAACACTAATTCATTGCTGGTGGAGTTATGAGCTGCTCCAACCATTCCGGGGAGCAATTTGGAACTATGCCCAAAGAGCTACAAAATGTGCACACCCTTTGTCCCAACAATATCACTTCTAGGACTGTCTCCCCAAGAGATCATAAAAATGGGAAAGTGTTTCACACCTACAAAAATACTTATAGCAGCTCTCTTTGTGGTGGCCAAGAACTGGAAATCAAGGGGATGCTCATCAATTGGGCAATGGCTGAACAAGTTGTGGTATATGAATGTAGTGGAATACTATTGTGCTATAAGAAATGATGAACAGGAAGACTTCA
This sequence comes from Bettongia penicillata ogilbyi, assembly GCA_023548195.1. Lineage (NCBI taxonomy): Eukaryota > Metazoa > Chordata > Mammalia > Diprotodontia > Potoroidae > Bettongia > Bettongia penicillata. Next base: position 352,044 of record JAJHZJ010000849.1, on the reverse strand, counting down.
GAGAGGCCTGCAAGGACTTATATGAACTGACGTTGAGTGAAAGGAGCAGAACCAGGAGAACTTTGTACACAATAACAACCATGGTGTGCAAGGAATTTTTCTGGGGCACTTAGCCCTTCACAGTAATGTAAGGACCTAAAAAATTCCCAATGGACTCTTGAAGAAAAATGCCTTCCACATCCAGAGAAAGAACTATGGAATTGGATCACAGAATGAAGCGGACCATTTTCTCTTGTGTTTTTTTTTTTGTTTTGGTTTGGTTTTTCTCATGGTTTCTCCCATTTTTCAAACATATAGACAACTGAGTCAAATTTATTAAAAAAAGTAATTCCTCCATTGATAAATGATCAAAAGATATGATACTTTTTCAGATGAAGGAATCAAAGCTAATTATAGTCACATGAAAAAGCATTTTAACTCACTATTGATTGGAGAAATGCAAATTAAAAGAATTCTGAAGTACTACTTTTTACTTATTAGATTGACTAATAAGACAGAAAAGGTAAATGACAAATATTGGAGAGGATGTGGGAAAATGAGATATTAATGCATTGTTGATGGAGTTGTGAACTGATTCTACCAATCTGTAGAGCAATTTGGATCTGTGCCCAAAGGGCTACAAAACCATGCATACCATAGCAATAACAGTGCTAGGTCTATATCCCAAAAGACATAAAAAACAAAAAGGAAAAGGATTTATATATACAAAAAATATTTATAGCAACACTTTTCTGGAGACAAAGAATTAGAAATTAAGGGAATGTTCATAAGTTGGGGAATAGCTGAACAAGTTGTGGTATGTGATTATGATGAAATACTGTTGGACTATAAGAAATGATGAGCAAGATGCTCTCAGAAGATCCAGGAAAGACTTGCATGGGCTTATACAAAGTGAAATGTACAAATTAACAGCAATATTATAAGATGATTAGCCTTGAATGGCTTAGTTATTTTCAGCAATACAACAATCCAAGACAGCTCTGAAGGATTTAGGATGAAAAATGCTATTCATCCCCAGAGAAAGAATTGATGGTGTCTGAATACAGATTGAAACATACTTTTTTTAAAAACTTTATTTTTCTTGAATTTTTTGGTCTATGTTTTCTTTCTCAACATGACTATTATGGATATGTCTTGCAGCATTACATGTATATAACCTATATTGAATTGTGAGATTGGGTAGGAAGAGAGGAAGGGAGAGAATTTGTAATGTTTTGAAGTTTTAAAAACAATTTAAAATTTAAAAATTTAAAACAAAAAACAACAAAGTTTTAAACACAAGTGTTAAAAATTGTTTTTACATGTAACTGGGGAAAAATAAAATGATAAATACAGAAAAGAAGGAAGGAAGGAAGCAAGGAAGGAAGGAAGGAAGACAAACAGGTTCAGGTCAGAAATAGTATAGGTCAAAGCTCCCTTTACTGATCAGTAGTGGGACCCTATAAGCAGCCTCAGTACTTCCAGTCTGAGCAAGATTGGGAGACTCAGTATTTAAAAATAAACACAACTGACTAAGCAACTGATATATAAATAGGTAAACAGATTAGATAGGCAAGCAAATGAAAAACTAATTAATTAAGATATAAATGAAATGGTCCAGAACAGTCAATTCCCGAGTCCTTGACTGATTAACCTCCTTGGATAAGCAGTAGCTAGGTGGTATGGCACTGGACCTGAAGTCAGGAAAAACTGAGCTCAAATTTGACCTCATGCATTTACTATCAGTGTGACTTTGGGCAAGTCTGCCTCATTTTTTAAACTATAAAATAAGAATAGCAATAATGCCTACCTCACAGGTTGTTGTAGGAATCAAATGAGATATTGGCAAAAACATTTAACCCAGTGCCTGGTATACAGTAGGCACTATATAAATGCTTAGTCCCTTCCCTTTTCCTTGCTCAAAATCCCTTAGAATCCTTTGTTTTAAATGCTCCCAGATTTTTGATGATGTTTCTACATTAAATTTACAATTCACTTTGTATATAATTTTGCTCTTCTCAGTCCCTAGCTGAAGTCCTAGTAAATTGTAGATTTTCTTTTGAACTATGATCTGAAGTTTGGACCAAGGCTCCAGGATATATCATTTCCTTTCAGGAAAGGGGATGGACTCCCCACCTCCTCATCCCTACCGCTTCCATACACTTTCTGGAGCCCCTCTCAAAACTTCCTATATGTCTCATCCCAAATAGCTGAGCCTGGGTTCATATTAGTTATTATCAGAACCATCATTCCAGAAACCTTTTGGGTTATCTAAGTGCTATTTTAGATCATGAATTTAATTGCCAGATTTTGAATCTGGATTTGGGCTTCTCAGCTCTAGACTGAGCTGTTATTAAAATCCACTGGATGAAGACACTGTTTTATTACCTTCTTCTGCAAGGTAAAGTGCCATATTTCCTCTGGAGCAGCATTGAGCTCTGCTGAGAACGTTTTGTCCTTGTTAATAGCAATACAACCCAATCTTGGTATTCTTTGTATTTTAGACATCTTTTTTATCTCACTCATAATCACTGATCCTTCCCCACCAAATGCCAGACTGTTCTCTTTCTCTTATCTGACAAGAGAGGAAAGTTTTAGAAGTTATTTGTCCCTAGAAAGACACAGACTGGTTTTTTTCTAATGTGTAATTCTCATCCCTGACTTGGCATTCTCTTTACTCTAAGATGCCCACATCCTAAATATGGTACTTAATTCTGTTTCTTGCAATACCATTGAAGACACCATTTTCCCAAGTTCATTTAGGCATTTCAACATACAAAGACAAAGTCCCATAGTTAGGGCTTTATGCGTTATTGTGTATTGACTGTGAACTTTGTGTTCATTCTCCCATCTTCTTTTGAATTGGTAGATTGGAGTGCAGAAGGAAGCTGATTATTCATCCCTTTAGGATTCTAGGTGTAAGCCTGAGGGGTTATGCTTTTTAATTCCTGAACCTCCATCTAATATGTTCCTTCCCCCACACTGACCAATCAATTAACATCAATTCACTTTTGCAAAACTATATTTACTATAAAGGCATAGCAAGAACAATTACAAAATAATCTCTTTCAAATATGAAGTGAATTATATATATATATGTATATATAATATATATATATGTATATTTAAAATATCTTTAGGAAGAGTAGGCTCAGGCTTATAGTGCTAATTTAGTCAGACATATGTGTAGAAAGCACAGAGGCATAGGGATATCTCACACCTTCTGACCCGGGTGCTTTTGTTTCTCTTTTCATGAACTCCTCACCAAACTTGCTTCTTAGTATGGCATCTACAGTCAATGACTTGGCTAGCTCTTTGCAGGTCACAATGTCTCAATTTATGGCTCAATCCATTGCTGGGCTGTCTCTTCCCTGCACTCAACTACTGAATTTTGCTACAACTGATTCCATGGGTTCTACTATTGACTCTGGTGGCTGAAGGATCCTCTGATGGCTCTCCCAACCTTAAAAAAGTTCACAATTAATAACCTGGTCAGTTATGTTTCCAAATATCTATTCATCTAAAATTATGGAAGAATAATCAAAAACCAAATAAACACCATTCATTTAGGTACACATGGCAACCAGATAGAAGATAAGGCAGCTGTCTCCTTTCCCATCTGGTAGTTTATAATAATCCTTCCCACTTAAAAGCTATCATCAAAGAGATCATTCACTCCAACTATATGGACCTCATTTTGGCTCTTCAGCAAATAAGAAGATTCTTTATAACCTCAGTTACTCATGGCCAGAAGTAGGGTCACTAAGCCTCTTTTTGTTAGACTGAAAATAGGCATGGGGCAGATAGTTAGTGCAATGAATGAAACACTGGCCAAGGAGTCAGGAGGACCTGAGTTCAAATCCAAGCTCAGACATTTACTAGCTGTGTAATTCTGGGCAAGTCACTTAATCCTGATCACCTCTCCTTCTCTACCCCTAATAAAAAGAAACAGAAAGAAAATAGGCAGGGAATATTGTACATACTCTGTGTAACCCCTCATGAAGTGCAAATCAGTGCTTACTCTAAGAACTGGGACCTCGTTGGGCAATCCCCTTGTTACAATTGTACCCAAACCAATTTGATGTAGAAAAGATACTGAGGATTATGTACCCAATCAATTTGTTGCTACTTTGGGTCCCAGTTGTTCAGCTTTGATTTTGGGAAGAATAATAAAACACATCTGGTAGAGATTAATCACATCAAGAAACACTGACTGTCTCTCCAGCAGATAGTTCATATTGCAATGTTTTGTACTTAAGAGGTAGACAAAGAAAATTTGCAAACTACCAAGAGGTATCAATTAGGTAGGGCACATATAATACCTGTATTAACATGCAAATTACATGTTACAGGAGAAAAGCGTTTGATTTGGTCAAATTCTTGAGGTGCTGCATAGCTCCATTGTCTGATTCCTTTCCCTTCCAAAGAGTTTCAGGAGGAGCCAAGTCTTACCAGTCTATTTCAACAGTACAAAGGGGAATTTCTGCTAAAAAGAACTTCATTCAATTCTGTTTTTTGTTCTCCTGGGCACTTGTGCCATATAAGAAGAAAAAGATTTTAAATCTTTGAACAAGTACTTGCTGAATACACACTACGTACTAAGCACTGTTCTTGGTGCCATGGAACACACAAAGAATGAAAAGAAATGGTCTTCTGCCAATATACAGTTTATAATCTGAGTGAGAAGACAAGACATAAACATATAAAAACTAAATATTCATGTTTTGTTCAAAATTGAACTCACCCTCACCCCATCCAAACCAACTCTACCTTCTTTTTCCCTATTTCTTTTTGTAGTATCCCCTTCAGGGCTACTGCTCCACTTCCCACTCACATCACTAGAATGAGTCTTCAGAGGTTAGTTACTACTATTACAAGGTCTTTATCAAGTGATCCTGAGGGGTTGAATTTCTAGTACTATGGCTTCGGAGTACCTAGCAGTATACTTCCCATTATCAATCAACCAGTTGAACTGCATTTGTTTTTGAGAAAAGAATGTGTTGAAAAGGTGTAGAAAAAACAGCACAAAATATTTTCCCCACAAAGTCTGGGGCACATTCTTCCACAAATACACATGCCATCCAAGGAGAGAGTATATTCAGATTTAAAGTGCCTAGATAGTAAAGTATACATGTGTCACCAAGGGTTGCCTCCCAACACTCAGTTTTGAAAGTCCTTTTCTCCTTTTATGGCGTTCTCATGAAATCCTCCTTAGCTGTAACTTTCTGCTGGACTCTGACTATTGCTGCCTCTCTAATAGCCACAGGTAGTCCTCTTTTCAAGGATCTCTCTCCCTAAAACTGCCACCATCCACAGGTTATTCTCATTCCACATACATATGTGGAAATTTCTTCTGTCATCAGACACTGCCATTCTGATCCCTTGTTTCTGTCTGAGTTCTGGGGAATGGGAAGGTGCCGGTTGTCACTAGGCTTGTCTGCTGCCAAGCTAGACTGCCCAAGTGATACCCTTAAATCACTGTAACACCTATGATGCAGGGGTACACTCACTTTAAAGTTCCATCCTTGGAACTCATGGATGAAGAAAATTGCCTCTACCAAGGAAGGTCAATGACATAATCTTTGAAAGCTGCCTAAGACACTGAGAACCTTTTTTGCTATTCACATGAGATACTCCACCTCCCATAGTCCAACCTTTGCTCAATATCCATCATAACTGAAAGACCTTCACTCCTTATTCCATTTCTTAAAATATCATGTCACCTTCAAAACTCAATTCAAGCACCAGCTTCTAGATAGTTTTTCCTGATATTTTTCCCTTTACCCACTAATGTCTCCCCTACTTAAAGAGGAGCAGGACAGAATAAGAATGGAAAGGCATGAAGGGACCAAGTTATTAACAGTTTTAAAAGTCAAGTAGGATTTTATTTTTGATGCTCGAGGGAGCCTTTGGACTCTCTGAAAGTGACATGGTCAGATCAACACTTTGGGAATATAAATTTGACAGCTGAATAGAGAATGGACTACGTTGAGGAGAGGCTTGAGGCACAGAGCCCAAGGAGCCATATTTAGGAGTGAAGTAATTGCACCAGAGAGGGGGCTCTGTCAGAAGACAGAAGGGAGCAGGTATAAAAGATATTATGAAGGTAGAATGAACTGGACTTTGCAAGTGATTGGAAATGGCAGGGTGAGAAAGAATGAATAGTTAAGATGACACCTAGGTTGTGAACTTGTGTGATTGGGAGGTACCCAGACCAAGGCAGTTAGGTAGCACACTAGACAGCGAAGTGCTTTTACAAATATTATCTCATTTGATCCCCATAACAACCTGTGAGGTAGTGGCTATTGTTATCCCTATTTTATAGCTGAGGCAACTGAGGAAAACAAAAATTAAGTGACTTGCCCAAAGTCACACATCTGGTAAATGTCTGAGGACAGATTTGAACTCAGGTCTTTCTGACTGCAGGTCCAATACTGCACCACCTAGCTACTGCTTAGTCAAGGAGGTTAATCAGTACTCAAGGACTCAGGAAGTGATTGTTCTGGACTAACTAGAGACTCCAATTTATTTACTTATGTCTTAACTAATTAGTTTGTTCATCGCCTTCCATATCTATTCTATTTACATGTTCACATATTTACAACATTTACATATTAATTAATTGATCACAGCATTATTGTGAGGATTAAATTTGTTAACAATTGTACAAGCACTTAGCACAGTGCCTAGCACAAATTAAGTTCTTTATAAGTGTTAGCTATTATCATTATTAGAATGATGGTGCCCTTGACAATAATAGGAAAGTTAATAAGAAGAGAGTGTTTTGTGGCAAAGATGCGTTTAAGTTTAGGTACACTGAGTATAAGATGTCTACAGAACAACTAGTTCAACATGTCCAATAGGTAGTTGGAGATGAGAAGCTAGAAGTCAGTAGAGACATTAAGCTGGGAAAAGAGAGCCCAGGACAGAACCTTGGGAGACTTCCACGATTAATGGATATGACCTGGATAAAGATCCAGCAAAAGAGACCAAGAAAGATTGATCACACAGATAGGAGGAGAATCTGGAAAGAGTAGTTCCGAGAAAACCTAGAGAGAAGATAGTATCAAGTAGAAGAGAGTGACTAAGAGTGTAAAAACTTCAGAGAGATTAAGAAAAGGACCTTAGATTTGGCAATTAGAAGATCATTGGTAACTATGGAAAGGCAGTTTCAGTTGAGTGAAGAGGTCAGAAGCTAGACTGCATGGAGTAAAGGAGAGAGAGAGACAGAGACAGAGACAGAGAGAGAGAGAGACAGAGAGAGAGAGAGAGAGAGAGAGAGAGAGAGAGAGAGAGAGAAGGAAGTAGAGCCACTCAATGTAAGCGGCTTCCTCAAAGAGCTTAGCCACACAAAAGGAAGAGACACATAGGATGATACACCCATAGGATCATTAGAGGCAATGCATAGATCAAGTGAAGGCTTTTTGAAGATGGGAGAGACACATGGGCCTCTTTGTAAGCAGAACAGAAGCAGACAACAGACAGGAAAAAAATAGAACATTAGTGAGAAAGTAGGGATGATGGGAAGGGCAATTTGCTGGAGAACAGGGAGACTATTATAAGATTACTTGTGTGGGCTCCACAAAATAGCTTAACCCATCTTTTCAAACAACACCCACTATTTCCTATCATGTACTATAACCAAACATCCTTTCCTTTCCATGATCCATGATGAACATGCATCATGTTTTCCCACTTTTACTGTTCCTTTGACTGTGATATTTTCCTTGACTTCTCCTTACCTATCTCCAGATGATGCTCTCATTTCCCCTCCTTCCAACACTTTTTCATGCATTATTTTCTCCTTTTAGAATGTAAGATTCTTGTGGACAGCAATTGTCTTGCTTCCTTATATTAGTATTACCAGCACTTAGTCCAGAGATTCATATATAATAATAATTAATTGTTTAAATAGCTTATAGAGGAGTTCAGAAGTGCAATTACTTTAACACAGAATAATCAGAAAGTCTTATGGAAGTGGATTTTTCCAACAATTTGTATTTATTAAGTATCTACTTTGTGAGAACATTGCAATAAGTTATGGGGAAGATCTAAAGTTAGAAACGTAATTATTAGCTTCTTGATGTTTGTCATGTAGTAGAGAGATATGACCCATAAAGAAATAACTATTCTTTTTTTATACATTACAGTCTCTTTATTAGTCACTGGCTGAACTGAGCTGATGTACAAATCTAGAGATAATAAATTCTATATACTTTGAAATAACTATTCTAATGGTCCAAATATAGTTCCTCCTCAAATATAGGCTACCCTGTGTGGTACAGTAGATAGTAAGCTAACCTTGGAGTCAAGGAAGACCTGCCTTTGAGTCTTACCTCTGATACAAGCTGGCTATGTAATTCCCAGAAGTCATTCACCCTCTCAGTGGCATTTCTCTGTGGTTATCATTTTTCCCCTTAAGACTATAAATTGCCCCCAAAAGGTGATGGTTTGCAATAGAGGAGGAAGTCTGTTCACTGGAAATCACCTATACTGATGAAACTACGCAGAGTTTTATGAATGCTCTTGGACTCCAGCCCTTCTTACACCATTCAATGACACAGCTGTCCTCATTCAGGGACATTAGACCTACCTTTTGTGTAAGACTATAAAATCTTAAGGAAGTAATGTGATGTGATTTATTACATATTAAATATAATTGGAAAGACATTAATTTTAATTTAATATCCAAAGCGTCTTTGGGACCATTTTGCTGCCGTGATATGTGCGTATGCCTACAAGACACTTTTACTGATTCTTCCACTTAAAAAAAGTTTACAAGAAGAAAAAAACAGCCGCTTTTTTTATTATCTACAACTCTAGGCACACAGCTGTTAAATCATTTGTCATCAACGGAACACTTTATGAAATTCTCAACTACAAGCCTGAAAAATATGTTTTATGTAACTCAAAAAATCTGGGTAATATTTTTTAACAATGACTTACAGAAATAAATGTAGAATAATAGTAAAAATAATTATAAGCATTTTGTTGCCATGTATGACCACTATATGTTCATTTGTATATATAAAATATGTATATATGTGTGAATATGTTTATACATATACATGTAAATATATGTTACACACATATAAGTACAGAAATTTACATAAACATACACAACATAAACAGAGTATAAACGTATACAGAGAACGTCCCAAAAGGTGTAGTGCAATTATGTGCCTTAATATCTATACATACATGTATGTGTGTGCAATCTTCTTAGACTCCTGAGAACCTTTTCTCCTTCCCCCTCAGCATCATGTGAATTCAGTCATTTTATCTTGCTTCCCCTCATGTCTCTTGAACTCCCTAGTTTGGCGTTCTTGCGTACTTGGATTTCCCTTTAATCCTTCTTGTTCAGTTGGACCTCAGGAGGCTCCTCTGGCTATGCCCCTTCAATCAATGCACTTTGACTTAAGAATAAATGTTTCAGTAGTATTCATAAAAGGATCACCACCCCTTCTCAACAGGTGGCACTGCTTACTCATTCTGCCTTTCAAATGGTTGCTGAATTGCCGAATCCACAAGACATTAAGCTGCAGTATGCTATGGGAGGATAGGAAAGAAGGGAATAAAAGGGACCTCGATGAAGGAAATACGACCAAAATGAATCAAATAGCTTTATTTAAATTTTAAAACATTTTGGAAAACTGTCCATACAAAATCAATATTTTCTAGGCTGTAATTTTAAAAATTAAAACCATTTTTTTCTCTCTGTTGACTCAGTGCTGTCCCAAGACAATACTCAGTTCTCAAAGGCCAGCAGAGCACAGTGTCTGTTAGGTTCTACTCAGCTGGAAGAGCTTTGAGTGCAGGTCCAGGGATGGTTTGTATCCCCATCACACAAGGACCAGCTTAGGTAAGTTTGGAAAGGCCCATTACCTGAACACTGACCAGGAGGAATGGGTTTCTTTGGCCAAGGCAAGAGAAGAAGGGCAGCTACTGGAATATGGAGGGGTTGAGGGCAAAAACTATTCCTTTTTGGTGTGTTTGTGCCCTCAGCATATGGCATAACAGTAGGAGCTCAATAAATTGCTTAGTGACTGATCAAAGGTATTCCCTCATCAAAGAAATCATGGATCTTTGCAGTAAATGAAATTACTACATAGAACGATTTTTTATTGTATACCTAAATACGTATTTCAGTAGATGTCTAATATAAATACATATACTGGCTATCTCAAAAGTCTTAGTGAAGTTTCAAGCTACTAGAGCATTAAAAAATTATGTTGTCTTCTTATTAAAAGAACCATAATCATTCCCATAAGAGAAAGTCACTAAAGGTTTCTGCCCCAGGTATCATTTGGAGTAGGTAGTGTATATGTTCGTCCTTCACTGCCGAAGAAGACCATGCCATCAGGGAAATGATGACATGACTTGCACTTGACTTTGTTTTGAGTGAGGGAGGGCTGTACAGGTCACCAGTCTCACTTCTCCTTGAGAGCCCTCTGAATCCAGTGACCCGATATTCATCAAGATGACGGGAAGATGACCCAGAATGAGGCAATTGGGGTTAAGCGACTCTCCCAAGGTCACACAGCTAGTCTCAAGTGTCTGAGGTGAGATTTGAACTCAGGTCCTTCTGACTCTTGCACTGGTTCTCTATCCACTGAACCACCTAGCTGCTCCCCGGATAGTGTAAAATAAGCATGGAAATAAAGGAGAGGGAAAATTATTCAGGGCCTTGAATGCCAAGCTAAGGAGTTAAAACTATTTGGTAGGTAAAAGGGTGTGACTGGAAAGCTTGGAGTACATGATCGAATCTGTCCGGATCTGTGATGTGTGTATAATCTGATAGTTATATGGAGCACTAATACAAGAGTTCAGGAATGGGACTAGGAACATTGCAAACACTTAAATAAATAATAATGAGGGTTAAAGTTAGGAGGATGACAATGGGAACAAAGAGGAGGAGGAGAAGGATGTAAGAGAAATTGTGGAGAGACAGAAGCAAAATTCTTCCCCTAATCTAATAATAATGATGTTAGCTAATATTTTTATAGGGTCTTAAGGTGTGCAAAGTGTTGTACATTTTATTTCACTTAATACTCACAACTAGATACATATCTATAATGTATGTATTTATATGTATATATATGCATATATGTATGCGTATGTATACGTGTATATATACACATACATATATACATAAATTACATAGGTAGATAGATAGGCAGACAGACAGACAGACAGACATATGTACCTTAGGCATCAGTCACATTCCTTCCTAGTTCTTCCTCTTGTGCTTAACATTGCTTAAAAGCCCCACTATTTTCCCTAATATTTGCCAAAACCTAGCCCCTATTGAACCTTAACCCTTTCCTCTTGACTGTGCTACTGTATTGCAATGCCTTAGTTCCTTTCATTATCTTTCATCTTCTATGTATCTTTAAAAGAATATGAGTTCACTGAGGTTACCTTTGCAGCCATACATAAGTGAAACCAAAGGAGTGAATGAGATGAGATTGCTGTGAGAAAGTAGAGGACAGCAGATCAAACTGTAGGCAACACCAGCATTAACGAGTTGAGGGAGCACCCGAAGAACCTTTGAAGGAGACAAAGGAGAGAAAGCTAAAGAAAGGGGTTGAGCTGGGCCTAGGTTGGGATGGACTGGGGTCGGTATAGAGGGGAGCGAAAGAGTTTCAAGTGGGTAGAAGGCAGTAAAAGTACAAAGGTTCAAAGTCCAAAGGCAAGTGTAAGTAAGATACAATGGGAAGAGTCCAACATGTGAAGTAGTTTGTAGAGTTTGTAGAGGATAGATCTAGAATAACCTATTATCATCATAGGATGATTATTACAGAACCAGAAGAAACCTCAGACGCCACTTCGTCCAACTCCTTTATTTTACATTTCAGGAAACTGAGGCTCAAGGGAGGAATGATTGGCCCAAAGCCAGACAGAAATGATCTGAGGCCAGATCGTAACCAAAGTCTTCGCATTCCAGAGCCAGTACTCTTTGTGCCAAGCTGAAGGATAAAGGTGACAATGTTATAATTATGACTTTCATTCATTTTGAGCATGTTTTTTAAAATACCTACTATGTATAATACATCTTGTGGAGTGAAATGGTCCATCATGAACTTTCCTCCATGCAGATACTTAGCAACCTTCCCAAGGATACAGCTATTACAGATCGTTCCTTAAGGGATAATATTTGTAAAGCATTTAGCACATAGTAGATGCTGGAAAACTTGTTTCTTCTCCTTGCCTTTGAGGATAACTTGAGCTCTTGCTCTGAAGGCATTTATAAAAATGAGATTGCGAAGACCTACATGAACTGATGCAAAATGAAATGAGAACTGGGAGATCATCATGCAGATGTTCCAGTGTTCTAATGACAACCAGCTATGAAAGACCAGGCTACTCTCATCAATACGGTGATCACAGACAATCCCAAAGGACTCATGAGAAAAAAATGCCGTCCACTTCCAGAGAGAGAATTAATCAATTCTAACTGCTAATTGAAGTATAATTTTCTCACTTTATTTTTCATGCTTTTTAGGGGACTATGGCTAATATGGAAATATGTTTTGCATGATTTCACATGCTTAACTGATATTTTATATTGCTTGCCTTCTCAGTGGGTAGAAGGAGGGAGAGAATTTGGACCTCAAAATTTAAAAGAAGATAATGTTAAAACTAAATATTAATAATAAAGAATGCAAAAATGGAATGGCAAGCAAGGTGATCCACATGAAGCAAAGGAATTAGGAAGCAATATCAGGGCTTGTTTAGTGGATGATGAGGGTGTTAATCAATCCCATCTTCCAAATTAATGCAAATTATAAGAAATACCTTCAAATCATAGTAAACACCAGAATGGGAATTTTATTGAATCTTGGTGAGAAGAGATAAATTTTAAGAGACCATATATTGTGATACATTAATGTTACTGAGGGATTTTTTTACTATATTTTCCAGTCTACTTGAAAGAATGTGAGAATCATGGCACACCAACTTGATCTTTTAAATTGAATTACCACATTGGAAAAGGAAGCACAGTAAATACAATGCATCTGAACTTAATAAAATCCCAGAAAGAAAGTGTTTTCATAAAATGATTTGAAGAATTAGCTTGAATTGCCTTGGTTGAAGTCTTGCCACAGAGGTTGAAAGTTGGCCAGTGGACCACAAACAATGGGAAATAAAAAATAGACTGGGAGGAAATGGGGAAAGTATGGAGTGGGATAAGGATCCATTCAAGCCAAAATATTCATTAGTGGTTTCAAAAGGCTCTGAAAGGCTACATATGCAGCAAAGCAAAGTAAAAGTAGAAACCAAAAACCAGTCACTTCCTAAGGGATATCCATGAACTTGGGAACATAATGGGTGGCATGGAAAACTGCCTCAAACTCATTCATCTTTAAGACCTTCAAGGCTCAAGTGATAGCTCCTCCAGAAAGCCCTCCTTGACTACCAGAATCAAAATTAGAAGTGGGAAAGTTGTCCTAAGACATAAAACCAAGTGGGGATAGGAGAGGGAGAACATATAACCAGGGACACTTGTAATATTATTTTTCATAAATGCAAGTATAACCCATGACTCAGAGTTCCCCAAAGACTCCAGGTAGGCCAAGTTTTACCCTAAGAGCCAATCCCTAAGGTGGATCATTTCCTTTTTTTTTTTTTTTTTGGCTTATTCCCTACATGTAGAAGTAACTCTGGGAAAATCTTGTGATATAATTCATGCCCAGGTGGCCCTGCAAGTGTGTAATGTTATTCAGTTGTTTCAGTCATGTCCAATTTTTCGTGACTTCATTGGGGGTTTTCTTGGCAAAAATACTGGCAGTGTGCCATTGCCTTCTCCAGCTCATTTTACAGATGAGGAAACTGAGCAAAGAGAATTAAATGACTTGCCCAGGGTCATTCAATAAGTGGCTGAGGTTAGATTTGAACTCAGAAAGATGAGTCTTCCTGACTACCGGCCTGGTACTCTATCCACTGAATCAACTAGCTGCCCTTTAGAAGCTTCAATCCAAACACTCAAGGTGCAATCTGAGTATTGAGCATAAACAGTTTTTATTTGACAACACAGAAAAATGCAAAATGTTCAAAGGATGCACAAGAGACCAAGGAGTGATACAAAAATATGTAACCATGAGTCCTACTCCATTCATTCTAATTCTCCCATCCCAAAGGAAACTGAATTTGGGATTGTTAGCGGGGCCTTTCTGGTGAGGTCTCTCTTTCCTACAGGTTTACCCAGAGATCCTTCCACACTTGCAATGACATACTTTGGTTTAGACACTCAAGAAGTGAAATCTTTGGAGGCTACTGAGCAAACCGCACCCTTTTCATTGTGTTTTCACTGATTGTTCTCTCCAAGTAAGAAAAAAATTCAGGAACTTATCCTTTTCTTCTTCCAAGAAGAGTGCTGCATTTCTCTCTTAAGAGGATTAGTGCTTGAACTCAGGAACTCTTGAACTTGCATTACCCATGAAACATCTCCCAAAGCTGGAATTTTTCTCTTACATTTGAGTGAGCACACATATGTCTTCTTCTGCCATGTTCTTCCAGAAGGAATTTGTCTCTTAGTGCTCTGGTTGGTCCTAAATCTTGAGCTGGGAAATTCCATTCCCAGGAGCTCTCCCTTTGAGACTATGGGCAAGCACATGCTTCCATTGCCATATGTTTCTGTTGGCAGTTATTACCTATTGATCCTGGTGTTGGGGTGAGGAAGGAGAGACCTTCTGCCTCCTACTATATTCTGGCAGAAGACAAAAAGGCAAAGAGGGAGTTTGTAACAGATCCAAAGGGACCAACCATCTTCCTTTTGTAGCCCATGAAAGAGGATGCTTGGTTCTCAAGGAGGCCAGTGACCATGTGACCATATGACCATGCTCACAGTTCATGAGGAGATGCCTCCAACCATTAATCCATTCTTTATCATTTTGTTAGGTTTATTAGGGAATTTTCCCCAAATTTATCGGGGAATTCATCTGATTATCACTCTTTACACATATATTTTTAATGTTACATTCCATGATTCTTGGGTATTTGCTTTATGATGTCATATTTCACATATTATAGTGAAAGCTCAAAGCTTCTACTGTCTTCTAATGTCTAGATATAAAAGTCATAGCTCTGCTGTTCCATTAGATCATATCTGAACTTCAGGGATAGGGAACTTCCATCTCCTGAGACAACCCATTTTGTTGTACCAGAATTTGTTGTAAAGGATTTCTTCTTACACAGGAAAAGTTAAAATAAAATAATCAATCAATAAGTGGGCAATGTGGCAAGAGGGATATTATTTGGGACAGGACAGCACAATTTTTAAACCTTACCTAGGGCACACAAATGCCTTGCCTTTGCCCTGACTCACCACACCAATCTCTCTCAAACAATTATTTAACAAGTGTTTATTGAATGCCTTTTACACACCCAGCACTGTGCTATACACTGGGGATGCAATCACAATGAACAAAATAGTCCCTATTCCCAAGGAGTTTACATCCTTAACATGTTCTGAACCATGAAATGATAAAAATTCATATTTATGCACATTATGAGGTTCAGGGGAAAGAGCAGTAAACAAAGTAGAAAGGGAAAAATTTAAGTCCTAGTTCTGTGGTTTACTGATTGTGTGATATCTATCACCTCCCTGGCTTCATTGTTCCATAGAACATATAGGGATTGTCCTGCAGAATGTGTTCTATAGGACCCCTTGCAGCTCGAACACTGATATTTTATGATGATTTTGAGTCATATTTACACAGTGTCTTGAGGTTCACAAAGTATTTTCCTCACAATAGCTCTGTAAGTTAGGTGGAACAAAACATATCGTCCTCATTTTCCTGATGAGAAAACTGAGACTTTGGAGGATAATGTGACTTGCCTAAATCCACACTTTTTTCCCAACAATAATAATAACAGATATTTATATAGACCTCTCAATTTTGCCACTCACCTTGTACATCATGTCATTTTTATTTTTGGTCCTTACAACAACTCTGTGAGGAACTGATATAGGCACTATTATTCCTGTTATGCAGATGAGGAAACTGAAACTTAAGTGACATGGATGCCTGAGGCACATGAGTCAAGTTACATGGAGCAGGAAGGATGGAACAGGGAGATGCAGAGCTAGAGCAGAGCTGAGAGTAAGTTGATCAGACTAGTCAGAGTCGGAAAGGACAATGGAAGCAGGCAGCTGGCTGTGAGTGGGAGAGCCTGCTTGTGATTTGTTTAAGGGAGCTGGTTTGTGGAAAGTCCAATAGAGGGAAGGTTTGGGGATGGTGTTGCCCCCTGCATTGTTTTTGGGTATAGATTTATTTGTTGTTATGATGGATTTGGTTTTCTGATGCTGGGATTTGGCTTTCTCATGTCTGAATAAATGTTTTGGTTCTGTCTTCCATGTGAAGAATCTTGTATTTTGTGATTCAGAATTACACCGGGATATTCATGACTGCTGTAGGTGCTGTGAATATCGTGTTGGCACCACACCATCTTGTTTTTCCAGTTAGAAAACAGCTCTCCAAGGACAGTGACTGCAATTTCTGCTTCTATCTAGCATAATAGGGACCACAAATAGTCGCTTAGTTAATACTATTACTATTAACATATTAACACTAGGTCACCAGGTTACTATTAATATATTAACACTATGAACACTATGTAATTGGTTTCTTTTGTAATTCTATATACATTATTATATGAATTTAAAACTATTATTCTGAGAAGGGGTTCTTACCTGTCAGCAGACTGCTAGCTGTATCCTCAACACACACAAAACGATTAAAAAATCCAGAATTGACAAAAGGACCTCAATATGACTGGAAAAAAGAAATGTTTTCTCAATAGAATGCTTGGGGGAACATGCTGGCCTAAACTTCTGGACTACAATTTTGTGGGGGGAAAAGTAGATGCAGGGAATTGCTCATTGTTTTCCTAAATACCATCGAGTCCTTTCTGAAGGCAACCACCTTCTGAGGAGGCTGTGAATCCTTTGGAACTGAAGAATTGAAAAGAATAAGGGCAGTAGTTGGGGCTAGAGAGAAAACCCACTGGAATAAAGCTTCCCTCTTAAATAAAGTCAACATAGCACATATTGGGACCCTGGCTCAAACATCAAAATGAAGCATTCAGTCATGGCTCTGATCTTTGCAACGTGTTTTAGATTTCAGCTGTCATTTTGTGTTCAGCTGTGGAGGTCCTCTAAATCTGAATGGTTCTTTGCCAGATGCTTGAAAACTAATTGTGCAGGTCCATTCTGAGCTTCTTCCCCAGGAAGCTCCTTGTTCAAAGGGGAGCTTGTTATTTTTAAGCACAGATTCCATTTTTTATTGCATTCTTTGGCCAATTTTTTAAAGCAAAAAAACATTCCAAGAGTTTTCAGTCCTAGAAGAAAAGGAATTGATTCCGTGAGCATACATGGCTCTGTGAGCATCAAGGTAACTTTTTTCAACCTGACACATGAGGAGAAATGTGGACGATGCCCATCAGTTTGGTATCAAATAACTACAACAGCATTGTTTGCTTTAATTTCTATCATAATCTAGGGAAACAAGCTTCATGTAGCTCTGCCAAAGATTCATTTCCAATAAAAAGATATTAAGTCTAAGACTTAGGAGATTGGCTCAGCTTAAACTAAGAGAATATATTTCTATCCAACTAATGTATTGATTTATAGCAGCCTTTGAAATATTTACTTGCTTGAGTGGATAATGATTTGGGTTATGTGAATAAATAAGACTAGGTTTGGCCTTACCAGTAGCCAGTACTTTTGCCATGTTTTGAAAGGCTCCTTTCCCCACAAAGCACCAGAGAGATAAAGTATTCAGAGATGGAAGGAATCCAAGAGGTCACCTTGCAATTCATTTTTAGGATGAGGAAACTGAGGCCCTGAGAATTTATATGAGACTCTTATGATGAGCTGCCCAAGGTCACATGGTGGGAATAAGTAGCATAGCAAGGATTCCATCTTGAGTAATGAGTAAGAGCACACAAGAGGGGAAGAAAAAGTGGGACAAGCTTGGCCTACTTGAACATTTTGCCTAAAACCAACCCTAGAGAAGATATCCATTTACCTACTAGTTTAGAAAGATAAGCTAGGAACAAATAGTACACGGTGCTTAATTTGGAGTACAGACTTTCTAGCACATAGACCACATTATCAGCTGCATGGAAATGAGATGTTTACTAGAAGAGGGGTCTTTGTAATGGAAGACAAAGGAACTCTGGATACCCCAAACTATGAGACAATATTTCAGTTGATGCAGTTAAATGGAAACTCTGTTTGTGACCTTGTGAACTTGGCTGGGCATTAACCAAATAAGAATCCTGAGAAGAAACTGCAAGTGGAGAACACATAATTCCATACACTGAGCAGGGAGATCAAGTGAGAATGAGAATGTGTTATTACACAGCAAGGCTAGAGTCACATATACCCCCTTAATCCTATCTACCTCATAGAAACCGTTATTGAATTCGTGGAGGACAGACATGAGAATTACTGGTAATACCTTCTCTTCCTCATAAATCCCTTATTAATCTCCATTTAAATTTACTTTGGAATGGAGTTCTAGGGTCAAGGGTAATGAAGGCAATTACTGAAGGATTCCAGGTTCTAAAGAGCTCTTTAAAAACCCCTGAAAACTCGTTTGTTGATTATGCATTTTCTATTTTAATCTTTCTCACATATCCTCCATCCAGCTCATTCCTCACCACTTTAACGTGGTTATCAAAAGCAGAGTTTGTAGGATTCGGGACTAGCTAAAGCGAACAGGCCAAAAATTTGGGAAAAGATTTATCTTAATTCAACTGAAGGGTGGTAATCCAATTTATTTGACTTGAAAGCTTTATATTTCATCAAATAAGCTAGTAATATTAGTCTCCAGCAAAAGAACATAAAGCTTCAAGGATAACCAACAATGCTGACCACTAGTGACCAACTCAATTACTTGTTAGTGTGCAATGGCAATATTTTCTTCCTTTATTCTGCATGTTTTATTTGGTACTGAGTGATAATGAGGTGAAGGTCACACATTTGAACTATATGTAGTCAAGGTAAAAGCGACAAAAACATTGCATAACTGCCTACTATGTGCAAGGCTCTTCTCTGTTTCACAGATATGACACACAGAGCTAGTGCTAAAGGATGGATCCGTATAATTCCATTACGGCTATTAAAAATGGGCAGCTAGGTGGAGCAGTGGATGAGCTCTCAGTTGAAGTCTCATCTTCCTGAGTTCAAATCCAGCCTCAAACACTAGCTGTGTGATCATAGGCAAGCCATATAACTTTGTTGGCCTTAGTTTCTTCATCTATAAAATGAGCTGGAGATTAAAGTGGCACACCATTCCAGTATCTCTACCAAGAAAACGTTAAATGGGGTCACAACTGAGTGAGAGTTGCACACAAGTGAAACAACATCACTAACTATAAGGAACACAATATAATGCCAATGTAGAACACACAACAGGCCAACAGCAGCATCTTAGTATACATAGAATTAGGATGCTATTTTCTTTTAATGAAAAAAAGTTTAAAGGAAAGAAAAATATCAGTCACTTAGCCAAGTTCCTCATCTTCAAGCAAGATTGAATGCAACTTATTCGATACTTAGACTGAAATGTGTTCACTCTTTTTCTCAAGAGAAGGGGATTTTATTATCTCTGGAAGAAGAGAATTCCCAAGTTTTGCTTGTTGTTATCCAGTTTATGTATGCGACCACCATTTTTTAAAATCAGTTTTTTTTAAAACTATAATACAAAGAAAAGGAGAATAATGGAATGGAATGAGTACTACATTTGGAATGTCAAGACTTTTGTTCTGGTCCTGCTTCTGCCTCAGCTGTCTTAGTAAATCATGCAATTACTCTGAACTTTAATTTCCCATGTACAATGAGAGGATCAGACCAGGCAATCTTTCAACTCTAAAATTCGTTGATTAATATTGCTAACAATACTTGCTCTAATATTTTGCCTCTGTGCTACTATATTTGAGTGCATCCATGTCCCCACAAATACTGACTCAACTTGGACACAGCCCATCTCATTGTGGACATATGTGGACTGATTTGTTTTTCCTTATTTTTTGACTTTTGAAAACTTCTCATTCTCTTCTGTTGTTGAATGTTTCAGCCTCTGGTTTCAATAGATTTCCACATCCTCTGTTTTTCCCATAGACACTTATGCTTTCTTTCTGGCTGACATCTTTGACCTCTTCTTTTTCCTACACTCCCCTTAACATCTCACACCAATCATCCTTGGTCTCCTATTCCCTTGGATTTCATGCTTTGTTCCTTCGTACAATTCCTTCTACCTATAATCATTTGCCAATTTAGTATCAGCCAACATTCCATTTTCTAAAACCTTCATAGACCTCCAGAAACATCCACTCCTGTGAAGAATTTCAGTAACAATGACCACTAGTCAGCGCACCCTTGGTCTGTACTACATTGTTCTGAATTCTCATTCCACTTGTGGTGATAGATTGGAAATTGTTCAGGATCAGAGAGTAGTCCTTTGTTTGGTACATTACACAAAAAAAAACTGTACAGAGCTGTCAGTGTTTACAATACTGTGGAAATGACAATGACTTTTGAAAAACTGAAACCTATTCTTCTCTGTGAATTCAGTCTCAGTGACCTGAGAACTCTATCCATCCCAAACTATTTTACCTTGCAAATGGGCCATGGTTCCAATTGACTAGAGGCCTCCTATAAGAAATATTTTTTACTTCCTTTTCTATGGAGGTAGTTTAAAGATATTTCCCAAGATCATTTTTGCCAAAAGTGGAGAAACAGTGGGAGAGATAGTAGTTGACTGCCTTTCTTAAGGAATGTAGCACATTCTATGTTACAGCCTCCATCATGTGAAACTCAGTTCTGTAGCACAGATCATAAAATAGTAATAATAAATAATAGTTAGTATTTACATAGCACCCACTATGTGCCAGACACTAGAAGACAAAGTAAAAAGACTGTGGGATCCGATATCCTAACTCACAAAGGAGCTGGGCAACCTTCACAGATTTCCTCAACATCTCTGGCTCTCAGTTTCTTCCTCGGCAAAATTAATGGGATGAACTGGAGGATCTCAGATTTCCTTTTAACTCCAAAGTACTTTGTTTTAAATCTCTGTTTTATCATCTCTCAAACAGAGAACAGAAACATTCCACTAAGAAATAGAAACTCAGGGATGAAGAATCAACATTTAAGTAAAAGAATGAATGACTTCTTGTGTTCTTATATACATCACAAAGTGGAAGAGGTAGAGAAAGGAAGGTCCTAAGACAATGAATGTTACCTTTGCAGCAAGTCTGCCAAAAAGGATTGATTTCTTAGGTTGTTATGGTTGCTTTGTGTGTATGTGTGTGCATGTGTGCATGTGTGTGTGCATGCATGTGTGTGTGTATGAGAGACAGAATTCATCTCCCTTGGCATATTCTTGTCATATGGTATTGGATAATGCTTTCTTCCCACTGTGAAGAGTTATGACTTCATTGATGTATGTATTATTTACTATTGCTGATTCCAACACTTCGCAATCTTTACCAGTTTCTACAATTAGATTATTAATTTGTTTGTTTCCTTCCTTATTCATTCATGCATTCATGCATTCATTTATTTATTTCTGGTCATCAACCTGGTAATATGTAGGCAATAGGTCAGTCTTTTAAAATTTCTTGTCCCCACCCTGGACATGGAATCATTTGGAATACTGCTGAACAGTTAGTTTACGTGCAATTACTTTCCATCTCACTGGAATCTATAACTGCTCCTCAGTTCCCCACCTTGAAGTCTAAAAGTAAAACTCTCCCCTGTGAAAGAAGCTCCTTATTAGACTGGATGTTCACTGGGGGCATCTTGCCCTTTTAAAAAACAAATGCCTTTTGAAGTAAGGGGATTTAGCTCAGTTCACAAAAAGCTTCTCCTGAGGTTTAGTCCAATGGCCCATGTCTGTCCCCTTCCCAGAGAGCATTGCTTTGCTGGCAGCCAAATGAAAGGGAAGGAACATGTGACTATACTCATATTCCAAATAGCTGGAAGGTAATAAGCTTTCAATGGAATAGACTGAATAGATGTTAGAAGCCTCTTACACTTAAATTATTATCTTTTCTCCCAAACCTCCCCCTCTTCCAAACTTCTCTGCTACTTTTACAGTCATACTATTCTCTTAATCACTCAGAGTAGTAAACAGAATTCCTCTCTCTCTCTCTCTCTATGTCTCTCTCTGTCTCCATTTCTCTCTCTCTGTCTCTCTCTCTGTCTCTGTCTCTCTCTCTCTCTCTCTCTCTGTGTGTGTGTCTCTCTCTCTCTGTCTCCATTTCTCTCTGTCTCTCTCTCTCTCTCTCTCTCTGTCTCTCTCTCTCTGTCTCTCTCTCTCTGTCTCTCTCTGTCTCTGTCTCTCTCTCTCTCTCGCTGTCTCTCTCTCTCTCTCTCTGTCTCTCCGTCTCTTCCCCCTTTTCCTCTCATCTCCCATATTCAATTTGCGGCCACGTCCTACATTTCCTCGCAATACCTATTAGGGACCACCCCTTCTCTTCTCTAACATAGCTACCACCCTGATTCAGGCCTTTTTCACCTCATAACTGGACCAAAAGTTAAGGTTGAACCATGTCACAGGCCTACTCAGTAAACTCCCTCGCTACCATGAGCCTCAGTTTATTTATTTGTAAAATGAGAGGGCAGGATGATAGGTTCTCTGAAGTCCTTTCCAGTTCCAGATTTATGACTTATTAGGTTTTTTTCCAGTTACTGCCAGGGCTGTCCAGCCCTTTTCTTTTTTTCTCCTTGCCTGCTTCTTCAAGAATACAATAGCCTGTGCTTTTCTGCATTCTTCCTGAGAAGGGACTACTGACTCATTTCTCTTTGTTCTCTTTTCATCTTTTTTCAGTCATATCTGCTTCTTTGTGACTCCATTTGGATTTTTCAGGGCAAAGGTCCTAGAATGATTTGCCATTTCCTTCTCCTACAGATGAAGAATTGAGGTCAATAGGTTAAGTGACCCTCCTAGGGTCACTAGGAAGTGGATTTGAACACAAGAAGATTGGTCTTCCTGACTCCAGACCTGGCACTTTATCCAGTGTGCCAGCTAGCTCTCTCATTGTCCTTATGTATAACCAGTGGCAAGCAATTATGAGAAAATGAACAGAGGCTCAATATACAGTCTTGAGCTGCGGAACATAATGTTAATTGGCCAGTACAGAGGTTGAATCTATTCATTTGGTCATGTTGATATCATCTTCTGAGTAACTCAGATACCTAGCCTAGGAAGAAAGTTAATACCTACCTAATTCAGGGGTTCTTAACCTGGGTTCTTAACCTGAAGCCCATGAACTTTTTTGTTTTAACATGTGCATAAGTATATTTCAAAATAATCATTTTCTTGGTATTCTATGCATTTACCTTATATATTTAAAAGTATTAGTCTGTAAAGAGGTCTGTAGACGTCACCAGACTGCCAAAAGAATCCACGCCAAGCCTTGTCATCATTTACAAGAGCATCATAAGAGCGTTTAACTGATAAGGGCTGAGTAGCCACTCTGGGACACTGTAACAAACATCATTATGTTTTGAAGGAATGAAGGAGAAAGGGCTAACTGAAGATAAGAGGACAGAGAGCTCAGAGATGGCGTTCTTATCACAAGGTAGGTTATTTATGAAGCCTCATTAATGCCTTTATTTGATCCCTCTCAGGATCTGGAATGTTAGGGCTGGGAAAGACATTGGAGGTCATCCAGTTCATCTTCCCATCCAAAACAGGAATTCTCTCCCTAACAGGGGGTGGCAAACTACATCACAGGCCAAATCCAGCTTGCTGCGTTTTTTGTGCGGCCCACAAGCGGCCAATATTTAACTTGCAGGTATCCTTATCACAAACCACAGTCTCCTTTGCATAGTAGTCACTTCACAATAATTTTTAGTTGAGTTAAATTTAATTGATTTAAATTTCATCATTGAATAGCTCGAAAGGCTGCTGCAATTGAACTTGCATGAATCCAAAAACATCCACTCACTAGTTCTAGTTCTGCCTTCTAGAACAACAGAATAATTCTTGGTCATTTTTCACAGAGAATAATGACTAGACCTGTAGGTTTTGTTGTTTACTCCCACATAAGGAAATTTCCTTTATCAATGCATGTTGGCAATTTCTAAGCAACTTAGAGCTTTAGAGAGTTACCTAGAATCCTGAGAGGTTAAACAACTTGCTCAGGATCAAAATATGAGCCAGAAGTGGGATTTGAATTCTGATCCTCCTAGGATATAGACCAACTCTTTATCTACTACACAACATTGTCTCTCTATCTTTCACAAGACACTCCCTAATCATTCTGAGATGGACCCTCTGATGACTGGATTTAAACAAGAGACATCATATGGGAACAGGTCAAGTTGAACATAGCACAGGTGATTTGGAGAATTGAACCTCCCATGGAATTGAGAATGACAGAAACTACTGAGCGACAACACAACAGCAACACTTAGAACTTAAATTTCCTTCTAGTATCGGAATTATAGCTCCGTTTAAAATTGCTCCGTCTCCCAATTCCATGGATTTTCACTGACTCTCTCATGCCTAGAATGCTCCCTGTCTTCCTCTCTGTCAGCTGGCTTCCTTCAAGTACCAACTAAAATCTCAATTTCTACAGAAAGCCTTTCTTGATCCTCAGTTTTAGAGCCTTCCCGCTGTTGATTATTTCCAATTTATTCTACACCTTGTTTGCACATAGTTATTTGTACATTGTCTGCTTCTTAGATTATAAGCCTCTCCAGAGCAGGGACTATCTTTTACCTTCCTTTGTAACCCCAGTGCTTAGCATAGTGCTTGGTATGCACTAGGTCATCAATAAATGGTTATTGATTGACTGAGCTTGTCTTCCTTTTCTCCTTCATCTTCTCATCCAAATAGTTGACAATTTCCCAGTTTCTCCATTCACTTTAGTGCTACCACCATCTTCTTAGTTCCATAAGTTCCATATCTGACAAAGGCCTTTGACATTGTTAGTCATGAGGACTTATGGAAAATTGTATCAAAATTTGATTGCCCAGAGAAGTTCATCAATATTTTATGTCAATTTCATGATGGCATGTTTGCCCGGATTCTGGATAATGGACAAAGCTCTCATGCCTACAAAGTCACCAATGGAGTGAAACAGGGCTGTGTGCTTGCTTCCATGCTTTTTAGCATGATGTTTTCAGCCATGTTGACAAATGCTTTCAATGAGAATGAACTCATCAAGGTCAGCTATCGAACTGGTGACAAGTTCTTCAATTTGAAAAGGTTACAAGCCAAGACCAAAGTGGAGGCAGTGTTGGTACATGATTTTCTGTTTGCAGATGACTGTGCGCTCAGTGTAGTCTCTGAAGCTGAGATGCAACAAAGTATGGATCAATTCTCTGCTTCCTGTGCTAATTTTGGCCTAATAATTAATGCCAAAAAAACACAGGTCCACCACCACACCATTCATACATTGAACCATCGGTTAACACAAATGGAGAAGTTTTGAATGCTGTGGATAAGTTCATTTACCTTGGTAGTGTACTTTCCAGGGATGTACACATTGACAATAAGGTTGATACATGAATTACCAGAGCTAGCTTAGCGTTTTGGAAGCTCCAAAGGAAGGTTTGGGAGAGAAGAGGTATTAGACTGACTACCAAACTGAAGGTCTACAGAGCTGTTGTGCTGACCTCACTGTTATATGCTTCTGAAACATGGACAGTCTACCAGTACCATGCCAGGAAACTGAATTGCTTCCATTTGAAGCAATTGTTAGGAAGATTCTGAGGATCACCTGGCAGGATAAGGTACCAGACACTGAAGACCTTGCTTGAGCTGAACTGCCAAGTATTCAAACTATGCTTCAGAGAGCATAACTCTGATGGGCTGGCCACGTTGTTCAAATACAAAGTGCATGCTTTCTGAAAAGACTATTTTTTGGAGAACTTGCATGCGGTAGGCAATCACAAGGTGGCCATAAGACACGATACAAGGACATTTTCAAGGTCTCTCTCAAGAACTTTGGATTTGACTGTGCAACATGGGAGACACTGGCCCAGGACCGCTCAGCATGGTGTGTCCACATAAGAAAAGGTCCTGTGCTCTTTGAGCAAAGCAGAATTGACACAGCACAAAGTAAACACAGGATGTGAAAATTTGGGATATCCACCCCAAATATTGATACGGTGCCCAACCTGTGGTAGAGCATTCTGAGCTCATATTGGTCTGATCAGCCACAGTCAGACACGTTGAAATTTCACTTTACAATGGTGATGCCATTTTGGTCCTCTTTGAAGATGAAGGTCCACAACCAACCAACCAACCATTCCATAAGTTCATGATTTTGGAGTCACTTTTGACTTTTGTCTCTTACCCATACACGACAGTCCTTCTCTCAATCCTTCTCCCATGCAGAGAGCAGTCCCCTCCACATAAAACTGTGAAGTTTTCCATGTTTAGGTTCATTTCTATCTGTTCTCTGACCCAAACAAAATGCAGTGATATCAATCACATGGAAATCCATAGAGATCATTAGGACCAGCCACAGTGAGCCATCCATTGAATGTATTCTACATCTCATAATTATTTTCTTTTTCCTGACTTGTGTTAATTTGTGCTGAGTTTCTAGTTCATCTGAAAAGAAAAAGTTTGAGTCAATCTCTCTTAATTTCTTAATATTTTCTTATTGTGTACTTCCATACTTTATTGAGGGTATGGCTTGTCTTTCCCAGGATGAGGAAGTCAGCCATCTTCCTTTCTGCCTCCAACACCTTCATATGGCTTCGAAAGTGAAGGAGTCTCTGGAGAAGAAAAAAGAGCAAATTCACTGAAAAATGGGGCATATTATTAGATGGACGTGACCAGAAACTTGATGGATGAGTCATTCCATGTAACAAGCCAGAGAGAAAGAAGAATAAACAGAAGTGTTTGAGTTTATATGGAAATGAAATTGTTGAGTTACATGTTCCTGGCTCTATTTCCTGGAAAGGTAAAAAAAACCAAGATGGATAGGACTTGCCAAAGTGTTAGGTAAACAAATACATGAGTATTAAAGTTTAGGCTCTAGTAATTAGTAGAGAAGTACAGGATAATAAGCACAGTGGGTTGTCCCTCAAGGTACTTTAGACTCCGACTGTGTTTATTATCCAGTATCAGTATGGAAATATATGCCTGACTACATTTATGGTGCCATTTGGAACTTTAAAATAAGCTCTTATACTCAGGAAGAGGTTACTAAATTACTCACCCTGTAAGGTTGGGGTTTTTTCTGATTAGCATAATTTTACCCATTACTTGCCTTATCAAGAATATGTATCCATTGTTGTATACATGTCTTAAATCTGCTAAACATTTTTGCAATATTCTGTCCAACTTAAGATAGCTACCTTTCACTAACTTTAATGCTAAATTCAGCCAACGCTTAAATGTCATTTCTAAAATTTGAGAAGCTATAGTTGTCCTTGGTACCTTTTATAGTGGACAACGTTTTATATATTCAGCTTCTATAATGCCACTCCAATAGCTTCTTAATTTTATCTTCTTTTGATTTAAACTTCAACCCCATTCTCCCAGACAATAATTAAAGTAGTATCATCAGAGGGGAAGAAAAGCCAATGATGTAGCGTTACTTTATCCACAACACAAAAGTCTTTGAAAAAGCAAGATTTGGTTTTTCTTTCATAGTTTCTTCCTTCCTTCCTTCTTTTTTTCCTGTCTTTCTTTTTAATCCTCTTTCTCTTCTAAGTGGTAAAGATGTTATTTAGTGGGCACTAGATGGCAGCATGGTATATGGGTCATGTGTGAGGAGTGACAACAGCCCGGCTGGTTGCCTGTATCCTTTGGAATATGCACGTAGTATCCAAAGGGGCTCAATTCTTCTGAGTCCCAACTGTGACTCTCTCTGTCCTTCTACTTTATCTGACATGTGCTTCGGTGATGGACCACTCACCAGAGATTGGCATTAGTGCATTCTCCACAGCACTTTGGCTTTGAAAAATCTAAAGGAAGAACTTTTATCTCATCCAGTCCTGTTTCTAATCTCATCATCTGGACATCTGTAGTATTACAAGGTGAACAAGGTCTGAGATTGCTTCTTATTTACTTTGTGAACACTGACAAGGTCTGTTCGGTTCAATCCCATGCAATCTGTGTGCTGTGTGTGTTTGAATCTGAGCGTGTTCATCTTGCAGAGCCAAACACTTAAATATAACTCCATTTTCCATCTCCATTCGATGAATATATTCTAGAAGAAAAAGCTAATATAATTATTTGGAGGCATAGATTTATAGAAACATTAACTCAAACAATTGTCCTGAATTTAACTAGAATCATGACACTGCCACAAAACGGTCAGAAAATGTTAGATCTGGAGAAAGTTTTGTCACAGAATCAGAGATGTAGACCAGATCAGAGATGTAGATCAGAGATGTGGAAGGGATCTCGGAGCCCATCTAATATGACACCTCCATTTTACAAATGAAGAAACTGAGACCTAGGAAAGATTACATGATATATCCAAGGTCATACAGGCAGGATTTAAACTGAGGACTTTTAACGTCAGAGTCAAAGATTTCCCAATATGCCATACTGCCTCCCTTTTCTAGTCTCCTCCCATTTTACAGATTAATAATAATATCATATTAATAATAACTAACATTTCCAAAGTGCTTTATAAGGAAACTGAGGCCCAGAGAGGCTGTGACTTGTCCAAAGCAGAGATGGGACTAGAGATCAGCATGTCTGACTCCTAGTCCAGAGCATTTTCTCATTACTCCAAGGTCATTTACATAGTTATAAAGACCTAGCACATGAAATCTCCCTCACCTCTCCACCTGATCCTACAAGCTGACTTATTTTATGGGAGCTCCTAAGCTCTCACCTTTAATGTACCATTTCCAACCCATCTGTCCCCATGCTGCCAATTGTGTGCTCCTTGGCACTCCCTGTACCCCTCAGAATCTGGCATTCCAGCCCACTCCATACCTCTGCCCTAGAACTGATCTCCTCATTGGGGTTTCAATGGGAACTGTGGGCAGAGAGCCGAAAGAATTGATATTCATTGGAAAAATTGGATGACAAATACAGAAGTACTGAAATATTGCAGTTGTTCCCATGGCATTTCCGGCTTGACCAGAAGAAGGAAATACCAGAAATCTCTTAAGCGAGCCCATTTGGGCAATGTTTTTATACTCAGTGTTCATACATTTCACGTTTCCCTTCAAACCTTTAAGTACTAATTCAAACCGTCCAGCCCTGGTCCCGGGAGGGTTCACCTACCACTAAATATTGTTGATTTGCAAAACCCACCGATTCTTTTCATAGAACAGGCTTTGCTTTCATGCCTCTTTTCAGATGTAGAGTCTTTTCCCAATTAAGCAGCCATGGCTGAGTTCTCCTCTGGTTAGGATTACAAACAAACAGCACCACCCTCCTGCCTCAGCCTGGCCACCCCTCCCTTCAGTTTGACACATGGCTCCTTTGATCTCAGCCTCAGACCAGAGCAACAGGCTCCTAATTAGTCACCAGCCATAAATCACTGGGTAATGGGGTCCTCCCTGAGTAAGGCAGACATTGCAGCGCTAGGGAGGCAAAGGAGCAGGGGTGTTTAGCGTTAAAACAAGCTGAGGAGGGGTGTTGAGGAGGAAAAAAAGGTTTATAAAAATTTGCAGAAATAGTTGCTTTGTTGTCAGACAACCTCCAGGAGGAAATCTTATGACAAGAAAGAATGAAAGACAGAAAAGAGATAGAGGGACAAAGGGAAGAAATAAAAAAAGGAAGAAAAAGAAGGAAAGAAAGAAAAGAAGGGAGGAAGAAAGAAAGAAAGAAAGAAAGAGAGAGAGAGAAAGAAAGAAAGAGAGAAACAGAGAAAGAAAGAAAGAGAGAAACAGAGAAAGAAAGAAAGAGAGAGAGAAAGAAAGAAAGAGAGAAACAGAGAAAGAAAGAAAGAGAGAAACAGAGAAAGAAAGAAAGAAAGAAAGAGAAAGAGAGAGAAAGAAAGAAAGAAAGAGAAAGAGAGAAAGAAAGAAAGAGAAAGAAAGGAAGGAAAGAAGAAAGAAAGAGAGAAACAGAGAAAGAAAGAAAGAAAGAAAGAGAGAAAGAAAGAAAGAAAGAAAGAAAGAAAGAAAGAAAGAAAAGAAGGGAGGAAGGAAGGAAGAAAGAAAGAAAGAGAGGGAGAAAGAAAGAAAGAAAGAAAGAAAGAAAGAAAGAAAGAAAGAAAGAAAGGAAGGAAGAAAGGAAGGAAGAAAGGAAGAAAGGAGGGGAAGCAGGAAAGAAAAGAAAGAAGGAGGGGAAGCAGGGAAGAAGAGAAAGAAGCAAAGAAAGAAAGAGGGAAGGAAGCAAGGAAGAGAAAGAAGAAAAAAGAAGAAAAAACAGAAAGATAGAAAAACCAGTAGAAAGAGAATATTCTTGTATGTTAGGAAAAAGTCAGACCTTCTGAAGCATCCCGAATCCAGAAAAAACAAAAGCCCAAATACTAAGAATACAACATAAAAATCCTTTTCTTAATTTTGTTAATTTCATTCCCATTGCTCACTACCTTGAAAACATCACAATTCCCAACAGTTCCATCTGATTGTAGGTGTAAGGTTCATCGTAGTCACTGAAAAGTTTCTGGTCATTCCAAATTATTGTAGGTTAATTTGGTTTGGGCTCAGTAAGCTACTGAGTAGATCCCAAACAATTTCTTTAATTTTCTGAATGCCACTTTATCTTGTAGCAAGGTCAGATCAGTCAGTGAACAAGTATTTATTAAGGTCTACTAGGCACTGGCAATATAAAGGTAAAGATAAAAAATCAAACATAATTCCAATGTAGTTTTGCTCAGAAGGTCAGTGGACTTAAAAGGACCAGTGCTATTTATTATCCTTTGCCTTTTGATAAGACTTACAGTTTAAGCAGTCCAAAACAACCATCTTTTTTTTTTTTGCTTTAATTAGAAAAAATATTTTGTAGACTAGGCAATGACAGACTCCTTTGAATTACGTTCTCTCGGGTGGTTCAAACTGGCTCCAAATCAGTCAAAGTAAGCCTTGGACAAAGCTATGATATTGGTGGTTGTGTTTTAGGCTCTGAGCCCTACGTGCCCTTTATCACAGCAACCACTTAGTCCCCAGATATTTAGTTTCTTCAAGTTTTCTCTCACCTACCAAAATCTTCTTTTGTGCCATTATTTCATACTAAAATATGTGACTGATATGAATTTGAAGTATTAAATATCCTGGAAATCTCAAAGGATCCTAACTGTTGATGTCTTAAACTAAATATTTGAATGGCTGATTATGGAACTTCAGCAGGTAAAACTCACAAAGTGCAGGAAGATAGAGGGCATAAAAAGAGAGAAGATATTTTATTAGGGCTTTCCTAGGGTGGCTAGGTGGTACAATAGATAGATCTCTGGACCTGGAGTCAAGAAGAAATGAGTTCAAATGTGTCTCAGACCTATCTGGGTGATCCTGAGTAAGTCACTTAACCTTGTTTACCTCAGCTTCCTCTTTTATAAAATGAGTTGGGGAAGGATGTGACAAACCACTCCACTACCTTTGCCAAGAAAACCACAAATGGGGTCACAAAGAGTTAACACAACTGAACAAAAATAACAACAAATTATTCTTGAAATTAGTTTTGAAATTATGTACCTTGGTAGTCATTTATGCTGTTAATAAATATATAAGGAAGGTCTTTACAACACATCTAAATGCCTTGGGACATTTTCTGATTGGACTGTGAGAAAGAGAAGGTGTCCTGAGAAGAGAAAGAGATTTTCTTTAAAAAAAAATGCTGAAATTTCCCTCATTAGATTATTTAAAGTACCACACTTAGTTCCATCCCTTTGCTAAATCAATTCGGATTTCTCTCATGCCAATAATGCTGTTACAACAATGAAATAGAATATCACCCTCTTCAACTGCTCATTTTGCTTCCATAGGGTCTCGAACTGGAAAGTACCTTCGAGATCAACCAGTACAACTTTTTTTTTTTAACCGATAAGGGATCGGAGGCTCAGAAATGTGACATTATGTATTCAAGTTCACACAAGTAGTAGGGGACAGAGATGGCATTGAGAATCAGGTGCTCTCATTTCATACTCAAGAAGCTCCATGCCCAGTGGACTTTCCGTGGTATCTCATTTCGTTCTTATGTTTGGGCCTCGGCTAAGGGCCAATTCTAATCTACCTTCAACTCTTTATTCATCATCGGGCAAGCTCCTTAATCCTTTGATGCCAGTTTTCTCAACTTGTAAAGGAAAAAGATCATTTGTTGCTGTTTTAACTTATAGTCCTCAGGAGGTGAGGTTATAATGGACTGCATATAATTCTGGGAAGAGAGGCAGCGTCTTGTCTTGGCAAGACCACTGTGTTGGGATTCAGGTAATGTATCCCTGAAAGATTCTCGGTCTCTTCAGCCCTCATTTTCAACATCTATACAGGGGTGGGGAACGGACGGCCTTCAGGCCACATGTGGCCCTCCCAGTCCTCAAGTGTGGCCTTTTGACGAAATTCAAACTTCACATAACAAATGCCTTAATAAAAGGATTTGTTCTGTAAAACTTGGACTCGATCAAAAGGCTGCACCCAATGGTCTAGAAGACCACATACGGGCTCGAGGCTGCAGGTTCCCACCCCTGCATGAAGTACGGGGTTGTACTAAATGATTTCAAAGATTCCTTCCAGCTCTAACGTTCTATTGAGTCATTATAATCCATTCTCAGAGCCATTCAAATGAGCAGCAGACCATAAAACCAGGACCCCAAAGAAACGTGCTTGTAACAAAAGAAAATTAAGCTGTGGACAAGAAAGAATAATAAAAGGGGACTCACATGTTTTCTTCAGGACAATGTCTCTCTTAAGTGCTTCCTTCACTCAGACTTGGCAGGGCAAATTTCCCAAGACATATTTATGATCATAAAAATCATGCTTGAAAAAATTGTTATAAAGTCTCTTTCAAATCCGTTTTGTGTGCCCAGTGCCAACCTTGCTCTCTCTTCTCACCTTCTTATTCTTACCTGTTCCCAGATCTTCATTTATACTAATGTTTAAATGACTGACTTGCAAAAAGTATTGCTCCCAAAGTCCCAAAGTCCCCAGGCAATATTCATAGGATCTACAGTCAAAAGTGACCTTAAGGAGCATTGAATAATGAGGTTCAGAGAAGTTAAATGACTTGCCAAAGGTCACAAAGACACAGAGCTGAAATTCAAACCTATATCTCTTATCGTCAAGCCCAGGACTCTAGCCCTTACTCATATAGTGCTCTGATTAAACTAATTTCAAAGTCATTAATAAAGTGTCAGAAAGTCACTGATTACTAATATGACATTTATAAAATGATCCCTATGGAACCTTATGATTCTGTGTAACTGTTGTCTTCTTTTATATTTTTAGAGGAACATTTCATGTTGTTAAATGAGGTATGCAGGTAAACCCTGGCTCTCTTAAAAGAAAATGTTGGTAGAATACTTTCAAGTTTAATCTAAACCAAAGGTATAGAGGCAGCTAAGTGGTGCAGTGGATAGAGCACCAGTGCAGGAGTCAGGAGGTCCTGAGTTCAAATCTCACCTCAGACACTTGATACTCACTAGCTGTGTGACCTTGGGTAAGTCACTTAACCCCAATTGCCTCATCCTGGGTCATCTCCAGTCATCCTGATGAATATCTGGTCACTGGATTCAGATGGCCCTGGAGGAGAAAGTGAGGCTGGTGACCTGTACAGCCCTCCCTCACTCAAAACAAAGTCAAGTGCAAGTCATGTCGTTATTTCTCTGATGGCATGGTCTTCTTTGGCAACAAAGGATGAGCACACATACTAAAGGTATCAAATTCCCAATTTACCAGTTGGAGCCTCACAAAATTCCTGACCTCAAACAAATTAAAATGTAATTGGTAAGTATTTAACAAAATAAAATATAACACAGCATAGATAATGTTAATTTGTGGTTTTCTAAGTCAACATGTGGGTTACATGGATCTGTTTCTATTTCAGTTTGAAGTCACTGATGTACAATATTTACATTTTTCCCCTCACTTTCTTAGGTCTTAAGGATCAATATAACAATAAGTCAAGCCTTAATTTGTAGTGTTTCTTGATTCCCTGTAAATGCTCTCAATGAAAATTTAACCATTAGCTATCATCAGCCAGTTCAAATCGGCTCTAATAGGCCTCTGGTCATCCCTATGCTTTATCTAGGGATCAGAGTCCTAGACTAAATGGGTGAAGGGGTGAAAGTAGAATTTCAGGCCTTACCTACCATCTAAAGGTGACTTTCCCTCACTACATTTAGGTTTGGGGGATATCCTTGATACTGCCCCATGGAATCAACTGCCTACTTTACCTATACTTAGAAGGGCCTGGAAAAAACAAATCAGAGTCTTTCTGTTTTCCTAATAGGAAAAACTTATATGAGGACAATTATAGTCCCTTCTTCCTAATATAGAGTAGATCTCAGAATAAAGATTTTTGCCTTAAATTGTCTCCACTCAATCAAACATTTATTAAATTCCTGTTGAGGTCTAGGCATATGCTAAGCACTGGGTATGCAAATACAAAGGTAAGACAGTGCTTATCCTGAAAAGCCTTCATTCTTTCAGGTTAGACAAAATCAACATGTATGCAAGCTATAGATAAAATACATATTTAAGTATAAGGTGATGTTTTTTGGTAGGGGAAGAGATAACATCTAAGGGATAGGAGGAGAGTAGGGGAAGATCAGGGAATGCTTTGGTATCTTATGGAATCTGAGCTAAACTGTGAAGAAAATGAGGATTTCTAAGAGCCAGAGGTAGAGAGAGAGATATGAAACAGTTTGTACAAATGCACGGAGATGGGAAATGGAGCCCACTGGAGAGGGCAGTCAGGCATTTACTCGGAGTCCTCTGGGATAACTTTCTTCTTCTATTCCTTTCCAAGAGTGGGAAGAAGCAACAGTGTCCTGCTACCTTGGGAATTCTGTGTGAGATTTTTGGAGACCAATTCACTCAGTCATGGCTGACCCCTTTTTGAGTCACTTCTGTTTTGTGAGAAATGTTAATATAATGTCTATGATACCCTGCCATTGTTTTCCTCCTCTTACTCAACAAACATGGCACATATTTGGCTAAAATTGGGTCCACTGTAATCCCATCCAGCAATGACCGGCTGCTTCCAATGCTTTGGTCACTCTTAAGTGAGTTCAAAAATGAACATTTTGCTTTTATATTGATTGTTCAAAGAAAGAAATTCTTGCCTTTAAATAATGGATTCCAACTGGGCTTCCCCAATTAACCCCAAGGTCAATTGACCCCAAGGTCCCTTAGTTTTGATTATTCCAAACCTCAGTAGCCGTAATGGACATTTAATGGGTGTATGACATCCCAGAAAGGTAACACTAGTGGAATGACTTCTACTCAGTGTTTTGGATGGTAGACTTAGAAAGAGAAATCTTGATGCTCAATGGTAGAAACAGTTTTGTTGGCTTTCCTACAGCTGTGATAAACAGAGTGCTTGATGTTTTGCCTGTAGATGTTTATGCATAGCCATGGAAGTGCTGAAGCATTCATCGTTAACTCAAACACCTATGAATTTTAGAATCCAGGAAAAAAATTACCTGTAAATGGTTCCAATACTGTCTTCCCACTCACAAAGCTCAAATTTGGGCCTTATTCTTTCATGAAAGAATAAGTTGAATATAATTTCACATTTAAATTCAATAAATATTTTTTAATCACCTAGCATGTACCAGGAAGTATGGTAAAATCTAGGGATACAAAAAAAGCAGTCCCTGCCTTCAAGGAGCTTACAGTCTTATTGGGGGAAGATAACATACAAAAACAAGCTGTAAAGAGAGTGAAGTTGAACAGAAGGTACCTGGTGGGGGGCATTTAATACTCCATATTCCAGTCATCCAGTCAGAGGGGAGAGGCAATTGAAGATGAGTCGAGAGGATATAGGGTATCCATACCTACCTGAGTCATTCTTCATGGTGATGAGATTCAGATGATCACCTTATTCTGGGGATTGGGGAGGAGGGCATATGGTTCCAGGGAGTGAAGCCAAGCAGAGCTGCTCATGTAAAATGGTATAGTATCTATCATGAAGTATCCTGAATTACTATGAGAAGTACTATCAACATTATAGGTTCTCTAAAATACCAAGAAGCTAAAGCACTGACCAAAGAGATGCTAGCTGTTTACATATTTTGAAAATAAAGATGGGACATTTTCGTCCACAGCTCAGGAATTTTCTTGGCCTGTCTTGCCTTTACACCACATGTCTCTTCTCCTTGGTCCATTTTCCCCTTTGATCTTTATTAATCTTGTGATTTTCTCCCCACCATCTGGGTTTTTAAATCTCAGTTCACAATACTGAATGAATGAATGAGTGAAAGTCATTTAGTAAGTGCTTACAATATACAGAATATTATGCCAAGTACTGGGAACACAGCTATAAATGCAACATCAGACCCTGTCTCCAAGGAGCTTATGTTCTAGCAGAGGGAGAATACATCCAGAGGAATGTACATTTTGGTCTGCAAGGTTACAATGAGACCATAAGGACAGCCAGGTGGTGCAGTGGATGTCTAGTCTTAAGTCAGGAAATCAATCCTAAGTTTAAATCCAGCTTCAGACACCTACTAGTTGTGTGACCCTCCGCAAGTCACTTATTTTCTGTTTGCCTTAGTTTCCACATTTATAAAATATGGATACTAATATCTTTCAGGGTTGTGGTGAGATCAAATGAGATTATAATTGTAAAGCACTTAACATTGTAGCTGGCACATAGCAAATTCTATATAAATGTTAGCTATTGTTAGCTTTATTAAATCCTCACATACTATCCAGGAAAAAAATAACAGAGTTGATTTCAGAATCAGAAAGCATCCAGGCAGGGAGGGGTGGGATGGCAAGGCTAAGTCTTAATCATAACTGAGCCCTGCCTGAAGCAGGAAGCCCCCTGTGGGACAGTCATCAAATAGGACCCTCTGAGTTGAAGTTCTGAAGATGAAAGGTATGGTTTCTGATCTAGGCAGCAAACTGATGATAAGGCCCTCGTCAAGATGGCTAGAGTGTAGGAAATACTGTTTCTCAGATTTCATGTCTTATCAATCAATCAAATATTTATTGAATGCCAACTATGTGCTTATCCAACTTACATAAACACACTTAGATTTAAACAGCATTAGCCATAAACACTTTCTCTATCCCTGGGTTGCTGACTCTATCACATCTCATTGGCTCGTTGACTATGGAGGAACCTTGTGATAATACTGCTATTCTCAGAGTTCTCCTGGGTATCAGATCCCTTTTTGTTTGTTGGTTTGAGATCTTGTTAAGGATGCACTGGCCTTGGAACCAGAAGATTTACCCGAATGTCAGCCAAGATACTGAAAAGCTCTGTGACCATGAACAGATAACCTCAACTGTTTGAGATTCAGTTATGTTCTCTGGAAAATGGGGGTAACAAAACTTGCCTCACCCATCTCACAGGACAGTTGTGGGGAAGCCATTTTGTAAAGCCATAAACACCATAGAAATGTGAGCTATTACGAGTACTTCAATAAGTGAGCCAGCTTGGCAAAGTTCTAAGACAATTTCAGGCCTTGTGCCAAATGTCACCCAAGAGAAATTATGTCAAAGCAGGTGCCTGTTTGTGCTTCATTATCAGAATTGGAGTTAGTTTATAGTACAGATCATGAACTGAGTTCCTTGACTTCAGTTATAGTATTTGAGGTCTTGCGATGGGCTGTCCTGCTTGAATGATTCCTTCCATCAGTTTTACGATGGAATGGGAGTTTGGATGAGTGAGTTTTATGCCAATGTGCTGTTTGGTCCCACTGCCAAACCAACTTTCAACAATACAAGCCATTTTCATTCTCTGGGTCTCTTCATCCATGAGATGAAGCCTTTGGAGGGAATGATGTCTAAGGTCCCTTCCAACTTTAATTCTATGATCTGTGATCTTTGGTGCCAAAGGAATAAAATAACTCTTGTCCTTGATATATGTAGATACTTTGAAGCTACTCTAAGTTAATCTCTAGTAATTGTGGCAATGTGTTCGGTAGTTAAGAATCATTTCCTTTATACTTTTTCTGATCAGGAAATGGAATTTTCTGGAAATTTTCATAAATATTGATTGAGCTGTCTTTGTATTACCATGAAAATGTCATTCAATATTTGGGAGTTGCTTGGAAATCATGATACTTTAAAAAACATCACATAAGACAATAAATCCATTTGTAACTAATGAAGAAAGCATTCTGGAAAGGCTGCCAATACGAGAACTGCAGATTTTACCCACATTTTGTTGGTTTAGACTTGTTTTGACACGCAAAGTGAATGCAGTCATTTCCAGTGGAGTCTCTAGTACCTACCTAATGCCAAAATAACTGGTTCAAATAATGCATGAACCAATTTGTAAGAAAACTTGGTTAGCTTTGGAAACAGCCCACCATTTTGAAAATAAAATTTTAAGAATTTCTTTTGCTGCTATAACATATCTCTTCTCTTTTCTTGACCTGTAGATATTCCCTCTACTTAAAATCAGTTTGAATGTGTAACAAGGACTGCAGTTTAAAATTTAAGAAAAAAATATTGAAAAACAATCATTCAAAATAGTTTAGTACTGGGCAATGATCTGTACTGGGGAGATGGTGGTTTTTATTGACATGGTTTTGGGTTTTTTTGTTTGATGTAACATGTTACAGACCCAATGAGCCCAATTTTCCCTTCTATCTCCCTTGTTCCTACCTAGCTATGTGTTGGGAGGAGGCATGGATTATTGTTTTAAGGGTTTTACATTTAGAAGTTCTTTATTTATATAATCACCCAAAAACCAAGTCCAATCAAGTCTTCCAAGGCTGTGTGGCTGGAAGTGTGTATAACAGAAGCATACCTCCCAATTCTTCCACTTTCGCACTCTCCTGAACACCAGCTTTCTGAGATTAGTCTCTCTTTCTCTCCTTACCTGGGAGCTATCAGTTGCTTGGTTGTGGTAATATGTTACTGTAATCAGGAACAGTTCTGAATGCAGAAATTCTGAGGTAAGAAGACTGAGTAGAATGAGCACAAGATTTGGAATCAGTGGCTTGTGTGCAAATGTTAGATGTATGAATCACTTAACATCACTCTCATTTGTAAAATGTAGGGGCTAGACTCAATGACCTCTAAGTTTTGTTTTCAGCTCCAAGTCTATGATTGTGTGATTGTAAGGAGAATCCTAAAAGGAGGACTTTCACTATGGTATAAAGAAAGATTAATTTACGGATTGTAAATTGAGTGGTTAGACCAAGAGAAGAACTCTTCAAATAGTATCAGATTGTGAAATTGCAAACTGGTAGGACTAGAAGAAACCCTAGGGAGGAGAGGTTTTAGAGGTGACGGGAATTTTAGAGATAATCTAGTCAAAGCCTCCCATTTTACAGAAAAGAACAATGAGACTCAGAGCAGTAACACAAATTGCCCAAGATTACTGAAAGGTGAGGGGCAATAACACTACACTATTAATTGCTTTGAACAAGCTTGTGTTTATACTCTGTTAGAATAGCACTTCAGATAGATATAGCTTGACATTAAGAAAACAAGACATCATTTAAATTATAGGCCAGTATTGGTGCCTATAATTTAATATTTTCTCTGAATTCAGTAGAGAAATGTGTTCAGTAGTTTCCAACTCTCCGTGACCATATTTGGAGATTTCTTGGCAAAGACAATGGAGTGATTTGTCATTTTCTTCTCCCGTTCATTTTACACATGAGAAAACTGAGGCAAATAGTATGAAGTGACTTGCTCTAGGTTACACAGATAGTAAGTGTCTGAGGCTAGATGAACCTTCCTGAATCCAAGCCTGGCACTCTATCCACAGCACCACCTAGCAGCCCATAGAAATGTAATCCAGGGGGTACTTGAAAGTCAAATTTGCCTTTATTGAGTGTAATAGCCAGGGCTGTTTCTGGGACTCAATATGCATGGCATCTCAATTAATTATGAGGGAACTTTGAAATGGACTTGGCAATTTTGGAAGATCCCCTTAAATATCTGAGTTTGAATATTACTAGGAAGGGGTGGGGAGGAGAGTAGCTGGGGTAACTAGAATTCACTGAGCTAAGGAAGTGCTTGGGGATCTGTGGTCTGCTCCAACACCCCGGAAGTAAAGGAATTGGGAGAAAATTCAGCATAAATTAAAATCAAATCAAAATAACCAGTGTTTATTAAGCACTTACTGTGCTCTGGGTATTGTGCTAAGGGTGGGGACTACAAACAGAGCTCTGTGCTACGTACAGGGGGGAGATACAGGATTTTAAACTATGAATGGTCCCTCCCTCAGGAAGCAGGGGAATTCTGAAAGTTGAGTCTGGGCAGCACCTTGTGGTATCATTTGTGCTTTTTTCCCCAAACAAACATATAGTCATGTGAGATTTTGTGTATTTTACTCAGGAAAGTGTGAAAGCTTTTTTTTTTTTTTAAAGAACATGTTTTCATGATTCATTAATTCTCATGGGACATTCTGTGCTGTTGCTTAAAAGTATCCTGTAACAGGATAGTTGCCACTAGAGAACTCCATAGGGGTTTATTCTATGGAGCTTGCTAAAAGAATTGGGAGCCTGGAACCTTTGGGGACCAAGGAGAAAGGTTGAAAATGCCAAGCAACAGCCTGATGATCTTAGACTCTTAGAACTGCCAGTTCCCTTCAACGCTCAGCATAAGAACTGCTTTATACAGAACTTACTGATCCCACCTGTTTCCTCCATGACAATTATCTCGTATTTATTGTATGTGTGTGTTGTGTGAACATGAGTTCCTTGAAGACATGGTCTGTTTGATTTTTTTTTTGTCTTTGTATCTTCAATAATTCGCACAGTTCCTGGCACTTATCAGACACTTAATAAGTGTTTGTTGATTGAATGATAGATCAGGAGTTTGAACCTGGAGGAATGAAACTGTCCTATGGAAATATCCAGAAGAACCCTGCAGTTTCTACTGTCTGATACCTGAAATTTCAGAAATAGCCAAAGAAGCTGCCTAATCAAGTATTTGGGCTATGAAACGAGCCCACCAGTTATCATTATTTACATACTTCCAGGGGAAGGGGAGAAACTATATGTTATCATGCTACAAGTCCCACTGGGTAGGAAGGTGGTACCCATGGTGTGTTGTTCTTTGTCCTTTGTTTTCAAAGAATATCAGTGACACTATGGGATGATATCTTGCCTTGAGTACAAGTGGATTTAAGTGAGGGAGGGTTGGGCAAAGTCATCAGCCTCCCTCTCTTCCAGAGTCACTGAAGTCCAGTGGCACAACAAAGTCAGGAGGACCATGATGGCCCAGGATTCAATGAATGACTTTAGTGTCTTCTTTATCTAAGATCTAAGACTTGTTTTCATTCACCCATTCGACCAGGGGCAATCTTCACATACCTGGGGTAGACTCCCCTCTAACACACTCATGGGTCTAAGGCCTGTCAGTTACTCTCAGTAGTTCATCTATCTGCCTAGATAGTTTTACCAGGGTGGGGGTCACTGCACATGCTACAGCTTCTTGGAGCCACAGGTGAGACATGGCCAGCAAAGGGTGATGGAGAGCTCTGAAAAGGGCTCTGCAAGCGCTCATGCCGGAGGTAGCAGTCCTTCCTGAATACTTCCTACACCCTTTAGAGTTTAGTGCAATGGCAGAAGTGCTACACTAGTTAGAAGCCATAAATCCCCGCTAGTTCTGGTTTCCTGAACTTGCTAAACCTTATGATTTATTTAAATCACTTAACTTTTCAGAGTTTTAGTTTTGTCATCTCTAAAATGGGGATAATAACACCTATTCTGTTGTGAGAATCAAATGAGACATGTGAAAGTACTATGAAAACCTAAATGCCGCATAAATATTGTTATAATTCCTACCAGTGAATGGGATAGAGTTGGATTCCCAGGAACTCCAGGGCATGGCTTGAGCCTGTGCCAGAGTCCCAGATTATAACCTGGCTCTCAAAGTCTTAAAGGGACAGGTGGCTGGGGAATCATGGCCACACAAAGAATCTTCCAGAGTCGTGGCCATTTTTAGATCTTTTGTTGGAAAAAGCTCTGACCACTTTCTCAAATTCCCAACCCTATGGAACCCGGTATGTGCTGTACTTTATTTGCAGACCTCCCTCTCCCTCCATAAAAATACAATAGACAATCAGAGCTTAAGCGATCTTGCAGCTTTTGCCACAAAGAATGAAACGATTAAAAACCAATCAGTCCTGATGAAGTATTCGATTGTTGTGCTAGACTTCCTGGCACTTTGACCTCTCTCCTTCCGGCATCCTGCATTGGGACAGAAATGACACCATGAAGGTTTCCTGTGCCTGCCCCATCCACTTCTGACCCTTTGTTACATCCTCTCCTCCATCAATTTAAAGGGTAAGGAGCCAGTTCCACTGGACTTCATCCCAGTTTCTTGCTTTGATAACACTTGTTGCTAATTTAAGGAGGCAAAGGAAGAAAGACAGAGCCTCGGATAAATACATGTCAGCACTGGCCTTGCTGGTCAGCGTTCTGTTCAAATGGGAGTTAGGAAATGGCCATTGTTTAACATTTTGTCCACCTTTTAAATGGAGCTGTTCCTGATACCCCGCCCATTAGGGCTTTCTTTCCTACAGCCTTCAAATACATTTCTCTTGTATTGGTTTTTTGTATACTTTTACCTGCACTAGTCTTCCTTGATAGAGTAGCACTGTATTCCTAGCACCTACCGCAATACCTGGCACGCAGCTAGGGCTTAATAATTGCTTACTGATTAATTATTCCTTTTTTCCCCACTCCTAACTCACTCTTTTCTCAGATCACTTTAAAAATGTGAAATCATTTTCTCTTGCTTCTGACAAATCCTATATCATCTTTGATTTTCTCAGTACATACTTATGTTTTTGTAAAGCATGATGGCCTCTGATGACAACCTGAACGAATCACCAGATATTTATTGACCCAGTTGGCTATCCCAAACTCCTTGCCATTGATACCCCAAGATTTCTAGGGTTAGTTGTGTCAAGCTATGGAACAGAATATTCTACCCAGTCCCCCAATCACCATGCACATGAAATGTTAAGTTATCATAGGACTCTGGACAGTGGGGACCCCAATTAACTGTCTCTTTCCCTATCCAGTATTTCCACTTCTTTACTTCTTTTTTTTTCTTGTCAAGCCAATGGTTTTACTGGTATAGGGAACTACTATAAAGCACCTTCTGCCAGTGCAAATCAGCAGCTCCTCTTCAGCTGAAAATCTTATCTTACTGAATTGCCCTGGGTACTAAGCCTGGGATCCTACATTCACACAGCATCAGGGCTAGCGCTTGATCTCAGGCCTTCCTTATTCCAGGACGTATTTTTTTACCCACCATGCTATGTTGTCTACTACCTCATTCCTGTGATTCATAGTCACCATCAGTTGAGGTAAAACCCCTTTGAATCCTGACTGTCTCTCCCTGAATTCTCATCAGTCAATCAATAAGAATTTGTGAAGTGGTTATTTTGTGTTCGACATCATTCTAGGTGCAAAAACAAAAAAAATTAAAAAATCAGTCTTTGCTGTCAATGAGCTACCATAACTCTGCCCCTCCATAATCCATGTCTGCCTTTGCCTGCCCATCCTACTGAGCCCTGGGAAGCTTCTGCATCACCTTTGTTAATAAACTTCCCTTCATCCAACATCTCTTTATTTCTCATTCTTTCCATCTTCTGATGCTTCTGGGGGATCCTTAACTCTCTTCAGAAGACATTGCGCCCACTGTCCCTGGCAACAGGGAAGATTGTTTCTTCTCCCACGCTCTCTGGCACAGGGGGCCAAGAGGAGGAGGTGGCCTGTTTCCTGTTCCACACAGACCCGTTAGGATATTTTCTCTGCCTCTGTCACTCTGTAACTTCTCCTGTAATCTTCACTCCATCCATCTTCATCACCCTATCCCTATTTATTTTGTCATAATCTATCCCTAATGCCCTATCTATTTTGCTCTAAGTAACTGTATAGCTAGGTGGGCTAATGGATAGATCACTGGACCTGGAGTCAGGAAGACCTGATGTCAAATCCAGCCTCAGACCTTTTCTAGCTTTATGACCCTAGACAAGTCACTAAACCTATTTCCTCAAATGTAAAATGGGGATAATAGCACCTACTTTCCAGGGTTGTTGCTAAGTTCAAGAGAGATAATATTTGTAAAGTGCACATGATAGTGGCTACTATATAACTTAATAAATATTTGCTGGTTTTCTTCCTTACTCTTTTTCTCCTAAATTTTTTTTCTTTTATTAGCAACTGCAGTATCAAACATTTATATAGCAATTATTATGTGCTATGCACTGTGCTCAGCTTTACAACTATTATCTCATATAATCTTCATGACAACCCTACCCCTTCAAAAAGAAAGAAAGGAGATGAAAAAATAAAGGAAAGAGGGAGAAAGAAAAAGAAAGAAGGAAGGAAAAAAGGAAGAAGAAGATGATGATGATGATGAAGGAACATTCAATACATACTTGTCTAGTTCAACAGAAACTAATTCCCACATTGGCCAGGTATGAAAAAATGTATGTAACTTTCTTCATGGTTTTTTTTAATGAGAAATTCAGTTGGTCTTCCTCTCTACTCCTACTCTCAATCTTTAAGTGTTTTTACTCAGTATTTACACCCTGACCTTCTATTTCATCAGGCTCTTCAAATCTTATGATCTGTATCTCCCCTCCAATTAAACCACCTAGAAAGATATCTTTTATCTCATCATGATCTTAAATGCTTCCATCCCCCTTTCTGATCATAATCTCCTATCCTTCTATATCCCTCTGCCTTGTTCCTCTCAACACAATCTTTTTGTGCTCATCAAGACCCCTACTGAGGACTTATTCTTCACTCTTTACTCATTTAGTTTACTCATTTAACCCTAGATAATTCCCCTAGAACCATCCTATCTTCCTGTCACCTATCTACCCTGATATCATGTCATCCCTACTATCTTCCTTCTTTATTCTACTTGGTTGATGCTGAATGCTTTGAAAGAAGTTGTACAATGGCACTTACAGGATCCACTCTAA
This sequence comes from Bettongia penicillata ogilbyi, assembly GCA_023548195.1. Taxonomy (NCBI): domain Eukaryota; kingdom Metazoa; phylum Chordata; class Mammalia; order Diprotodontia; family Potoroidae; genus Bettongia; species Bettongia penicillata. The sequence continues at coordinate 307,096 of JAJHZJ010000849.1, read as the reverse complement.
TCAATCAATCAATCAATGGCACTTACAGGATCCACTCTAATCAATCAATCAATAAACAGTTATTAAACACCTGCTGTGTACCAGACATTGTGCTAAGCATTGGGGATTTAAAAAGAGACAGTCTTGCTTTCAAGGAGTTTACAATCTAATTCCTATTATTTAATCCCAACAAGGTCCTCATTGCTGCATACCAATTCTTTAACTCCTTTATCCCCCTACCCCAGAGTGACTGTTTCAAGCCTTTGCATCTCTCAAGTTCTCTCTATCTCTCCCAAGCCCCACTATACTGGCAAATGACCTGGCCTCCCACTTTGTTGAGAAAATTGAGGTCAATTTGTTTGCAGAATTACTGCTATAAATACTTTGGTATTGTATAGGATTATTGCTTCCCTAAATGACCTCCTTTACAGAGCCAGCAGAATAACTAGATCAAAGAGTCAAAGCAATTCAGTAATTTTTTCCACAAAATGTTTTCAGTGAGTCTGTTTCCCTAAAGCCCCACCAGCATTGATTGTTTCCATCTATTATCATTTTTTTTCCATTTTGATGGGAATGAAAAGAAACTTCAGGGTGGTTTTAATTTGAATTTCCTTAGTATTTCTTCTCAGATAGAGAGAGAAATAGGTGGTAGAATGGATAGAGTGCTGGGTCTGAAGTCAGGAAGAGCTGAGTGAAAATCTGGCCTCAAACACTTATTGACTATGTGACCCTGGACAAATCATCTGATTTGTGTTTGCCTCAGATTCCTTGTCTATAAAATGGAGAAAACCATACCTACCTTACAGGGCTGTTGTGAGGTTCAAATGAGATAATATTTGTAAAGCACTTAACACAGTGTCTGAAACATAGTAGTTGCTACATAAATGCTTATTACCTGCCCTTATTAGATATTTGGAATACATTTCACATGGCTCTTGATGATTTGAAGTTCCTCATATTCCTTGCCTACTTACTTTTTAGGGAAGAGCTGTTAAGTCTCCTATATTTGTGCATATTTCTTATATATCTTAGATAGTAATATTTTATCTGCAATATTAGAAACAAAGATTTTTGCCAAATCAGTTTCTCTTCTTACTCTAGTGGTATGCATTTTATTTCCACAAAATCTTTTCAATTTGATATGGTCAAAATTGTCTGTTTTATTCCATTTTCTACTTTATTCTGAAAGATTATATCACCAAGGCAATATTCACGGTGCCAAGGGCATCTATGAATATGCCAACATAATTCTGAATCACAAAGTATAACAAACTCTCTATATAGAAAGCAGAAGAAAAACATTTATTCAAACACGAAAAAGCCAAATCCCAAAACCAGAAAGCCAAATCCATCATAGTAGCCAAGAAGTTAATACACATGAGCACAGCAGGGGACAAAGCCATTCCCTAGCTTAGCTCCCCCGCCCTGCTCCCCACTCCCCTCGCCAGGGCCTTCCCACAAACACTCACAAGACTAGTTGTACCTGCTTGTGTCTTCTCTCCTCCACTCTAACTACTCTCACTAACTTCCAGCTCTGCTTCACCCTTCCTGTTCCACCTGTTCGGCAAGCTCCTCCTGCCACATGTGACGTAGGCTTCCGTGTGATTTACGCAGGTCACATGGGCCTATTAATGAATGAGAAAGATCTTCCCATTTAAATTATCATTACAAGGATACTTTCTTCTGTTTTTCTACATTTTAAAAAAAATGTGACTAATGTGTCTACATCTGTCAGTGACATTACCATCCTCCCTGTCACTCTGAATAAGAACTTCCTCCTTGAATATTTGCTCTCCTTTATCTCCTCCATTCAAGCAGTTGTTACCTTATATTAGTCTACTTTATGCACTGGTAATTCCAACCAAATCGGACCAATAAGTATTCCTCAAACTCAGCATCCCCTCTTCCACATCACTGCTTTTGCGTAAGTTTTCTCCCATAAGCTTTCTTCTCATCTCAGCCTCTGCAGATTTTAATTTTCCTTTAAGGCTTAAACTCAAATGTCTTGAAGACTCTGCTGTGAAATGCTCCCATTGTTTTTTCCCCTCCTCAATGCCTTCTTTTTACTGTTAAGTATATATGCTATATCCCTTCATTAGGCTATAAGCAATGTGACGGCAGGAACTCTTTGGCTTGAGTTCCAAGCACAATGCCTTGCACATAGTAGGGGCTCAGTGCATTTTTGCTGCCTTGAGAGGGAAGTGTTCAGGGAGTAAAATCCTTAGGCTGAAGACACCAGATGATATATTCAAAAACCTCTCTTCTGTTGTTCACCAGAGGTTTTGGCTTCTTTGGTGTGTGTGTTTAGCACATTTTTGCCAGTCACAAAGTATAAAATAATAGCCATGACAGTAATAACACAGTAGAATAATAATAAAAAGAAGATGGGTATTAATGATTTCCTGACCTTATCCTGACCACTTCAAGGCCACCAGAGGGGCTGTGAAGTTAGGCCATAGGCAGAAGTAGCAATAGGCACGAGCACAAGACCATATAAGGCCAGTTGCTGCCATGCCGTTTGTCAGGAAGAACTTTTGCTAAAAGATCCATGTGCAAAATGTCTGCTGGCCTCCTGCTAACTTCCTGCTTCTGTCTTCTGGCTGCTCTGTCCATACAACTGGAAGTTTTCTTCCAAATTGCACATATTTGTCGCATATTTTTAAATTTCCCTACCCTTTAAATTCTTCAAGAGATATTCATTTTGGCCCAGGCCATCTCAGTCTCTTTCCATTTGGAAATTATGCTGATTCATTATCTCTATACTGATTATCCTCAAAATACTATTGACATACAGGATCAGAGACCTGTAGTCGGAAGGGAATCTTGGGGTCTATCTAGCCCACCCCTTCATTGAGGGAAATGATTATTTCTTTTATATTAATAATCAATTATTGGATTAGGACAAGGAGATTTTCAGAAACCTGAAAGGACATTTTGGTTGATGAGATTGCCCAGATTTCTGAGTTACATGCTTTTCAATCCCCTATGGGAGACCCTACACAATTAGAAAACCTCACAAAGAATTTATCCTAAGGTGAAATCTGGTCAATTGTGTTTTAGTTAGCCAAGTCTGAGTAGTCTAGACTGCCCAATACAGGGGTAGTCTGGATAAAAAAAATAAGTCTCTTTCTCCAAGATTAAGTGATCAAAGTCTTATCTCCCGGACCCTCATTGGAATAAGCCCAATTCTCATTATAATATTCATTCTTCTCATTAATTGTTAAGCAATCAAGAGTTGATATCTACCCTCAGAAACATCTACTCTTCCAAGGGTATAAAAGCCTTGAATGGGTCCCATGAAAGGTGTTTGGCATTCAAGATTACTACTGACCCGTTTTATTAATTATTTACTATCAATGATTAAATAAAATGAGTAATTACCCAGAAACCATATATCTGAACTTTTTATATGTCATATCATTTTACAGATAAGAAAGCTAAAGCCCAGGATTATTAAGTCATTTGCCCACGGTCATAGAAGTAGTAAGTATTAAAGGTGGAATTTGAACCCAGACCTGTGTTTCTTTTGTACCCCACTGCTTCCCTTGGGGAACGAAGAATTACCCACATTGAATCTCAGGTTTTAAGAGTCATTCAGATTACCCATTGAAGTCAGAGAAAATTTTAATGTGTCTAAATCACTTTGGGTCAATACTTCAGAGATAGTATCTAATGTTCAGCATGCTACAAGTCATTATAGTCACCAAACCATTGCCACATGCACTGAAAACCTAGGAAGAGAAGAGCCTGGTCCTTGTTTTCAGGATCTGTCCAAGCCCCATCCCTAGTGCTGGCTACTTTTGGGCCAGAAGTCGGAAGTGAGTGAACAAGGCAGGTCTGTGATTCACAGTCCTTTAGTTCTGCTGTGGTCAGCCTCAGGTCTTATTACATCAGTCTTCTTATGTGCTGGTACCTGGGTCTTCTTCGCAATGATATCTTCTTCCTGGATCTGCTGGTGGTAATGAGCCCTCCCCCTAAACCAGTCAGTGAAGGGAGGTGACAATAATTTTACTCTTTATTATCTCCTCTCCATCTCCTAATATAGGTAGGGTAACAATGGTTCTTTCTCTTTCAGCTGGATGCTGTGAAGGCTTTTCTGAATTGCTGCTATGGAGACCAAACCCAGGTACCATTTCAATGTGCTACTGCTTGCTATTTTAAAAAAAGGCACAGAATGTGAGCCCAGGATGTTCAGTCAACCAAATTGGAAATGTAACCCTTTAAAAATGTTCTAACAGCAGGGAATTCAAGCAGTGTATTGAAACCATCTACCAAGGGGACTGAGTTACTGCATGACTACCTATTCAAATGTTTGCCTTTTCTCTCATTCTTTCTCTTCATGGACCCCCTTGTTCCACCTAAGAAAAACTCTAAGGTACTTTCTAGTGCTAATATTATATAATTTTATGGTCTACTTGTTGCCCCTCAAATATACTTTGTACCTTCTTCTCTCCCTGATTTTAATTATGCTGTTTCACCTACCTCAGATCCTCTTCTCCATTCCATATCAGCCTATCTAAACCCATGTTGTTCAGTTGTGTCTGACATTTTATGACCTCATGGACCATATTGTCCACGGGGTTTTCTTTGCGAAGATACTAGAGTGGTTTGCCATTTCCTTCTCCAGTGGATTAAAGCAAACACAGGTTAAGTGACTTGCCCAAGGTCGCACAGCTAGTCAGTGTCTGAAGACAGATTTGAACTCAGTTCTTTCTGACTCCAGGCCCAATGCCCTATTCACTGAGCCTTTTCAATACCTCATCTAAATCTTACCCATTCTTAAAGACTCAGTTCAGGTCTCATCTCCTCTATCAAGTCTTTCCTGAAGTTATCTTTTCTTCTTCTAAACTCCTGTGGCACTCAACTAGCATGTTTTGGGGGGCAAGGCAATCAGGTTTAAATGACTTGCTGTAGTACCAGTGTGATTCCCAAGGCAACCACTATGAATATGCATGCATACTTCTAGGATAAATTCCCAAAATATAAACTTTCTTCCTCAAAGATGAAACCAAGATATTCATTCAGATATCAGAAAGCCAATTACCAATAAAGGGAGCTATCCCCAAGCCTTCCCTCCATTAGGCGTCCCCACAAACAAGCTCCCTTTGATAAAATCACTCCCTCTCTCACTCCTTCTAGCTGTTCTGCTCTGCTTTACCTGCTGTCTCAGCTGCACCCTTCCTGCTCCACCCATTGGGCAAAGCCCCTCCCACCATCAGCTTCATGTCACTCAGGCTGTGGGGTCAGCTCAAAGTTCAAAGCAGTTCACATGGGCCTATTACGGGGCAGGGAAGATCTTCAAATTCCCTTAACATTACATTCGCTGAGGGTCATACAGCTAGTAAATATCGTGTCTGAGGTTGGATTTGAACTGAGATCCTCTTGATTCTAGAGCCAGTGCTATTCACTGTGTCACCTACCTGCACCTACTTATGCAGAAACTAATCATTTATTGCCTTGTTATCATCTCTTCTATTATTGTCTTGAACTGTTATTTTGACTTTTATTTCATTTTCCACATGTTCCCAATCAACTGTAGAGGAATTCTGGAGAGCAGAGATCATGTTTTATATTGCTCTGTCCTCTTTCTTCCTACACCTCTCCACCCCAACACCTAGGTCAGCTTATTTAGCGAATTCTCAGTGACTTTTTGTTCATTTGACTTGTTGATTGATCACCTGTCCTTGACAACTTTTGTTTAGTCATGTTCAGGCATGTCTGATTTTTCATGACCCTATGTTGGCTTTCCTTGGCAAAGATACTAGAGTAGTTTGCCACTTTCTTCTCCAGCTCATTTTATAGATGAGGAAACTGAGGCAAACAGAGTTAAATGACATGCCCAGGGTCACAAAGCTAACAAATTATCTGTGGCCAGATTTGAACACAGGCAAATGAGTCTTTCTGACTCCACTCTTGGCACTCTATCTACTGTACTACTTAGTTTGCCCTTGATAACTTAGCAACGGATATAATTACACCATGTTCAGTTATTTTTGCTATTAGGACAAAAGGACTAGGACCATTGTTTATTCATAGGGACCTCATCACTTGAGTGTAATAGTCATCAAAACCCAACTGGTTCAAAAGGAAGGTGATTATACAGTTGGTACATACCTTGAGGTATGAAGCTGGTGCTTAGGCATAAGGAAGAGTCACTTCTTTTCTCGTTTTGGTAACCTTTGCTTCACTCCCCTATTTCTGAGTTCATTTTCTGTCTTTCTCTTCTCATTTTTTGTCTTTTCCTCTCTTTTCTTTCTTCTCTTTCCCTACTTCTTTCCCACCATTGCCATTTCAGTCCCTATGAGATATTCAGCCTTAATGTTCTTACCATACCTAAAGTAATTTTCTAGGCTATTCAAGGCCAGTAACTTTGTGTTATTATTTTTGAGCAAGGGAGGCTATAACTCCAACAACTTGCTACAATGAATTTGATAACTCATTATTATAACAAGACCAAGAACATTGAGGGCTACTTGACTGATACTGTTAGACTACTAACACTTGAGAGTTTGAAAAATGTAGGTATCCCACTTTGGAAATGATACTGTGTATTATGATACCATGCTCTTGTGGATTATGGCATTGACTATAAGTCTTCATTTATTACAAATATTACAATTTTTCTTTATTATAGGAAAATGTGTTGGAGATCAGTTTAGGTTTTAGGTAGTCCTTACAAACAAATAGTTTTCTGGTTTAGGAGGATAGATCCAGACCTCATTATAGAAGGAAATGGCAAACCACTTCAATATCTTTGCTAAGAAAACCTATGGATAGTGTTGGTGTGCTATAGTCTACACAAGAGAGTCAGACACGACTGAACAGTAGCAAATAGGAAACTTTCTAAAATGAACTAAGTAGACTCTTAAGAGGACAACTCTTGGACTTCTGTGCCCTTGGACATTCAGTCAAAAGCAAATGACTAATCATGTAACAGATTCTCTCTACCTTAAGCAGGGGTCTTCCGCTTGGTTGAGGGGGAACTACAGACACTCTATTGAGGCAGCCAGGAGGTAGAGAGGTCAGAGCATTGGATCCTGAGTCAGAAAGAGTTGAGTTCAACACTTGTGAGTAAGTGCAAGTCACTTAACTGCTGTTTGCCTCAGTTTTCTCATCTCTAAAATGGGGATAATAATAGCACCTACCTGCCAGGATTGTTGCAAAGATAAAATGAGATATTTATAAAGTGTTTCGCAAACCTTAAAGTGCCATATAAATGTTAGCTATTATTAATCCTGAGAGTGGTAGCATTTTTCAAAATGTTACCTTTACAATATTAGCATCACCAACCAACTTACTTTTGAAGCTAATGAAAAACATTTGGCGAGGTCATTTGAAGATAAATAAAGAGCTGTTTTTTTGTCTAAGCCTCTGACTCACAATCAATAAGGCATATATTCTTAATTACTTGCATAGTATAGGAGATAGATTTATGAGTTGAACTTTCCAAACTCTCTTGCCCAGAACCTCTTATGAAATACAGTAGCTGGTTGACTGGCTAAATTTTGGGATATAGTTTATAGTGATAGAACAAAGAAATCTATATGGGACTTAAGTTTTCCATCTTTGCATGGGGTAAATATAAGTACACCAAGATAAGGTCAAGATAAGATAGTGAATTTTAACTTGTGATGAAAAATAAACTTAAAGAAAACTCCTAGCATTCTCTTGTTTTTGTTTTTGTAATACCTCTATACCTTTTCTTTAGGAGTATCAGGGTGAAACTGATAAATATCATCTCCTCCTCCTTCCCCTCTTCTCCAATCCTGTTCATCACCACTACCCTACTTACTGCCCATGAGAAGACTGAGGGTCAGGGGTATTTATCACCAGAGAGATCTGGAGCCTACAGGCTGCTGCCTCCTACAGAGCCAGCCAGTTCACAGTCATAGCCAAATGTGATCATTTCTAAATAGGAACAGAACTTTTCAATTTTTGAGCCCAAACCAAAAAAAATTTTTTTTAAACAAAACAAAAAGCAAAGTTTGCTTTTCCCTAATTTGAGAAACTGTGATTTCGCACTGGTTTTATCAGTGCTGAGAAACATTTTTTTTTTGATGAACGTGTATATGTGTGTGTGTGTGTGTGTGTGTGTGTTTTGCACAGTTCCCTATTCAGGACTAAATTTATCTGTTTTAAAAAATCCATCTGGCTTTTGTGCTGTAGAAGCCCACACAAGACTGCACCACCAGCTCCAGAAGCACCAAGGAGTTATCAAATGGAACGAGTTTCGATGACGGACGGCAAACTAATTAAGGGCCAGGTTTCTTAATAAGGAATGAAGCACTGTAGAAAGTTGAATGGTGCCAAAGCAAATAAATGCTGCAAGGTTCACAGAGGTTTTACAAAAAATAAAGAAAGCAGAGTTGACCTGGACGATTTCTTAGATGCTATACCCAGAACCAGAAATATCCATTCCCACATCTACAAATGAACATAAAAATGCCATACATATAATACAGATATGATGATATAACATTCATGCATAATCTACATTTAAAGAATGAATATAACAATGGTATGCCAACAATATAAATATGATCATGTCAACAATGTCCCAATGAAAATACACCTTCAATTTATGATCAAAGAATTTTTGCTGGCATCTCTGGGAAATGTGATTTCCCTACCTTATCGGTATTCAGTCAGATTTTCATCTCTGATAACATTTTGAACTTAATTTAATTTTTTTTCCCATCAGTGGATGAAAACCATACAAGAAAAAGATGCTTTCCCTTGAAAACGTCACTTTGTTCAAAGAGTTTTGATACAGGAGGAATTCATTTTACTACTGAAACATATCTCTTTTCTTTGTGTCAGTGGTACTGATTTGAGAAGACAAAAAAATGCTTCAGGCATAATTGCCACTGTCTTTCCCCATTTTTTGTCTCCACAGTTGTTGTTGATGGGGAAGACTGGGTGTTTTAAAATTACGCATGCATAGAGATATAGATATGGATATGGTTATAGGTATATAGACATGGATACAAACAGACATAGAAATAGATGTGGATGTGATCGAGACAGAGGTAGAGATAGGTATAGACATGGATATGGATATAGGTCTAGACATAGAAATAGATAGGTCTAGATGTAGAAACAGATACAGATATAGATACACATTCAGATACGGATGTAGGAATAGATATAAATGTAAATATGGATAGGTACGTGGTATAATAGCATGGTCTAGTGAGTAGAGCACCTGAACTGAGAGTTAAAAAGCTTGAGGACTGTCCTTCATCTCTGCCTCTGACTTTCTCATTGTACCTCATTTTCCTAGTCTATGAAAATGGAGGTGATGATACAGTCCAGGCAAACTAGGCTAATTTCTGTTCCTTATGCATAACACCCCATCTCTTGTCTCTGCGCTTTGTAACATGGCTGTAACTCACTCCCTCATCACTTCCTTCTCTTAGTATCTCTAGCTTCCTTTAAAGCTCAGCTCAAGTACCACCTTCTAAACAAGGTCTTTCCCAATCTCTCCAGTTGGCAATGTTCTGACAAAATTACTCTTTATTTACATTATATGTATTTTGTATTTATTTATATTTATGCATATCATTCCCCAAATAGAATATTCCTCAAGGGCAAATTGGACTGATTTTTCGTTGTCTGTATGCCCAGCATTCAGCTCAATGCCTCTTCCATGGTGTTTAATCAATGCTTGTTCCTACCTTCTTCCCATTTCTTTCTCAGAAATAGTGTGAAAAGCCAAAACAAATACTTTGAACTCTTTAAAGAAATATTCTAAAATTGTATGAAATATATGAGGATATAATTTTGATAAAAAGATATTTAATTTACTGTTCTTACATCTGCTAGACAGAAGACACACAAACAAACAGTTTCTTTAAAGTTCTATAGATTTAGACCTGGAAGGAATCTCAGAAACCATCATATAACTCCCCTATTGTACATATGAGGAAACTGTGGCTCAGAAAGTTGGAGTACCTTGTCTACAGTCACATATTTAGAGTCCTCTGACTCCAAATCCAGGGTTCAACTCCTTGATATCATACTACCTCTGTATTCATTTACAATCTATCTATAAAGTTTCTATAGCCAGAGCTTTGGAGAGAAATCTCAAGAACAAAATTGCAAACAGGGATGATAGATGGATAAAGGATTTTGAGGAGGGCAGAGACCAGACAAGCTTGAAAGGCTCACTAATCATCATGTTAAAATATAACCCACAAAATGTTACACCATAGCATTCTTCACAACCATCTGCCTCTGCCATCATCTTTGATTCCCACAAACAGATTTCAAAAGTTGAATCTGGCCCTTAGTGAGTTTAGGAACATTCTGCAGGGTTTTCTGGATGGGATCAGAAAATTGGCTAATTAGCTCCCGGTTCCTATCTCCATGAAGAGCTATCTGCATCTTGTCCTTTTAATTAAGATGGGGCATTATTTTATCACTCTACCTTTCTGGATCCCTCTTAAAATGTAGCACAGTTTCTTGTACATAGTAGGTTCTTGATAAATACTGTATGTATTGAACACTGGATGAATGAATGAATTGAATTAGACAATACATGATAGCAGGAGAATTCGGTAACTAGAAGCCTAATGAATTGTTTTTAGTTCCCACTATTATTAGATAAATCAATGTGTTTAGTTTGGGGTTTTTTGTATTGTGTTGTTTTTTTGGTCAAATCTCGGTTTCTTTCTTAAAGAAACAGAGATATTTGGCCAAATTCTCACCAACTTGGGAAAGAGTAATCCTAGCAATGGAAAAAAAAAATGTATACAATACCTTTATCCTTTCTAGCACACTCTCCCCGAACAGGAATAAAAATGCTAACCTCTAGCTGAAAGTCTATATGTTCTCATAGTTTTGCTGCATATTTTTAAACACACACAGAGTCCTTTTAGGACCACTGTTGCATCACTGAGAGATTAACTAGGGCTGGGCATGACCCCATTCTTCAACCTAGAGATGATTGCTATGGAAGGGCTTTAATGAAGAATCATTCTGATTCGGTTTAAAGAGAGAAAAAAAGACACCTCTTAGGTACTTTTGTGGAGGGCTTTCCTCCAAAGGCTTATGAAATCTCGCTATTCCACAGAAAGGGCATTTATTAATTTGGGTCATCGTTACGAGGGTGGAATTGCTGAGAAAAATCTGGTACTAGTAAAACATTGTGAGGTACAAAGGAGACAAGAAAAATGAGGAGCTTTTACTATATGAGGATAAAGGAAGAGAACTCTCCTTCACCTAGATAGGTAATTAGTTTATCCCCTAAAAATAAGAGCTCTCTCCTTATCAGGTACAGTATTGTTATCCCCAGAGGAGTAAATGTTCTTAGTAACATATAGTTATTGTATTCTTTTTTCAAAGGAAGCCATATCATTATTCTTAAACACCACTTTGAGTTGCATGTTCCAAAGTTGATGCCACATTGTGTGAAGAAATATCTTCATTTATGAAGGCTAAATTAGCTCCACAATTTGCTCGTTTGTTTTTAATCTCCCTTTCCTTCTCTGTGTTTTCAATAGGTAGCTCATTTCCTGTTTCCATATGATAGCTTGGATGACTCTGTGAGAACTCAGCTTAGTTTTCCTCTCTTGATCCCAAACCACAAATGGGAAAAACTGAAGGACCCTGATAACCACATAAGCCACCTAAATCTTTTCCCAGATCTCATAACTTCTTTTTCAGAATGAAGAAACGAATTGGACAGGTATTTTTAACTCTTCTGGAATTTGGTTTTATTATAATCTCCTATATTCTGATATCTTCTACTTGGCATACCTTCCTGAAGGAATGTGTGAATACTCTGATCCATAGGCAATGTTGGATGTTTTCTTTAATAATGCATTTGGCCCTATTCTTTTGGCTCTTCTGTAAGATATGGTGACAGCATGAATTGTGGACACAGTCTGTTGTTCTCACTGTAGAGAATCGCTGCATAGAGAAGGACTATATCTAGCCACCACTTCAGAACTGCTCACTTTGAAACAACTATATACATCATTAAGACACAAACAGAAATGATATAACAGGATTTGGCAAATGTTTAAGAACATTCATTATTTCTATAACTAGTATTTTGATGTCTTTGAGACTAACTCCTACAATTATCCCCCAGGTTGAAAGTGTGGCAGCCAATACTGACTGGATCCCATTGCAAATCAGCATGGAAGCTTTAACCTGCTCTGTTTCTGATCTGAGCCAGCTTGTGGACCCCCTTTCCCAGAGGATCACCATTTAATCGCTGGACATCCAGGCAGCATTAGCCCTACGGCAGTTTGGAGCTCCAGTCATCCACCAACTTCTGCCTCCCCAGTAAGCCAGAATCACACGTTCGTGTCACCGTACCTAGCTTCTAAGCTGAGCAGTATTCAAGAGGCATGGGGGCCCAGTGGCACAAATGAGCTTTAAAAACCAAGCCAGAAGGCACAGAAATGAATGCCCACATGCTAAGTTTTTCAAATCCAATAGAGATCATTCAAAGAGCCGTAAGTTAAAGATTTGTAAAACTCCACCGAACAAGTTTCATAGGATTTGGAGAAGGGAGAGACCATGGCGCTATTCTAGTCCAACCCTCTCCTTGTGTAAATGAAGAAAAAATTGAGGGAGACCCACAAGAATTAAGTGACTTTTGAAAGGTTACCTAGGTAACAAATATCAAAACTGGCTTTGTCATTCAGTCATTTTAGCCATGTCCAACTCTTCATGACTCTATTTGTGATTTTCTTGGCAAAGTTGCTGGAGTGTTTGTCATTTCCTTCTCCAGCTCATATAAAGATGAGGAAACTGAGGCATACAAGGAAAAGTGACTTGTGCAGGGTCACGCAGGTAGGAGGTATCTGAGACTGGATTTGAACTCATGAAGATGAGTCAAAAACAACCTCAGCTAAGTAATCCCGGGCAAGTCACTTCACCCTGTTTGCCTCATCTTCCTCACCCCTGTGAAATGATCTGGAGAAGAAAATGACAAACTATCTTTGCCAAGAAAACCCCAAATGAGGTCCCAAAGAGTGGGATACGACCGAAACAACTAAACAAAAAGGAAATGCAGGTGTTGATCTTTGCGTCTAGTAAGGTGTCCGATGGAGCCAGCACTATGCCAGATCACAAAGTAAGCAAAGTTGGTTTTTAATGTATGTCTGGCTCTCCTTACAGATCAGTAAGTATCCTTCCTCCTGGCTAGCCTCTGTCACATTCCCATGGGACCTTGTTCTTATTCTCTACTAAATAAATCTCTAAGGATTTAAAGTATTTCTCCTCCAAGGAATACTTAGTGCTTGCATTTTAATAAAGGACTCTTGAAGATCAAAAATACTTCTAGACCCTAAGGCATAGCCTCTCAAATAGTAACGTTTCAGGTACCATGACAGCTCTTAGGATTATAAATTTAGAACTGACAGGTGTCTCATGGCTCATTTAGTCTCATTTCCTCATGTGGCCAAAGTTATCTGGGTAGTAAACAGCAAAGCTAGAATTCAAACCCACATCCTCTGCTTCCAAATCCAACACCCCTGTATTGGAAAGGGAATGGAGGAAGCTTTTTACAGCTTTGGTAGGAAAGAGGAGATTCTCAGTACTCTTCAGTGATGACACATAGGCAGTCAAATTCTAAAGCTGATTCTAGTCATGAGTAAAGAATTACTTTGTAGAGAACCCCTCCATATCCTGGATAGGAAAGACTGTTTCTTCCATTATCCTCATGCTAAGTTATAGAGGCCTTTCCTCCAAACGTTGAAGGAGTTTTCGTGATAGGTCAGAGAATTTGCCTCTATCTAATTCAACTAATATTGTTTTTCAATAGTTTTCCTACTTTAAACAAAAACAGCATGATTTTTCCTTAGGACATAGTTTTTCAGATAAAATCATCTAAATAGCATTTACTAAATTCATACTATATACTGGGCATTGTGGTAGCTACTAGAAATACAAACACAAAAAATTAAGCGATTACTACTTCAGGATACTAATATTGTACCAGGGGAGAAAACATGGACACACCTGAATAAATACAAAATAGGAAGAAACTGAAAACGAGATAATTTTGGAAGGAGATACATTACCATCTGCAAGGATCAAGAAAGACTTCATGCAGGAGGTGACATTTTTACTGAGCCTTGAGAGAAGCTAGGAATTGTAAGAGGCACGGAAGGTTCACTGACTTTTAGCATGTGCAAAGATATAGAGATAGGGAGGAAAGAGTCAGGTGTAAGGAGCAGCATGTAGACCAGTCTATTAAACCACAGAGTGCATGAGGTAGAGTAATGTATGATAAATCTGGAAAGGAAGGCTGGAATAGATAGTAGAGAGATTTAAATTTAAATCATTTGTCTTTGATCTTAGAGGTAATAGGGAGGCATAGGATTTCAGGACAAGGGGACTGATGTGGTCAAAACTATGTTGCAGAAATGGCTCGTTTTAAATTCTGTGAAGGATAAATTGGAGAGAGGGCAGATTTGAGGCCAAGGAAACAAATTATGAAGCTATTGAAATAAACCAAGAAAGTGGATTTGAGGGCTTGAAGCAGGATGGTGGTTATGAGAGAAGGGGATGGATGTGAGAGATGTTATGGAGGTAAAGATCAGTATGACTTAATGCCTGATTGACTACATGGGAGGAGAGAAAATGAGGAGTTAAGGTTGACTCTAAGACTGAATCTGAGAAACTAAAATTTAGCCACTAAATTTTTAGTCACTAAATACTAGCATGCTCTCCCTCCGCACCCCTGTCCCTAGTCTTGCTTGGCCTGTTTTTGTTGCCTTTCTATGTATCTTAAGTACTTAGCACAATGCCTGGCACATAGTGGGTACCTGAATGCTGGGAGGAAGTGCCCAGGCTGGCCATCTTTCACTTATCTCCTAGCTCTACTTCTAGCTTTCCATTTCTGACTCTCTTTAACACTATGCCCTTGCTTGAGGACGTTCTCCTCCTATCCCCTTTCGCCTTCCCCTCACCAGATTTCCAGCTCCCTTTTATGTGTTGTCTTCCCCAATTGAAATGTAAGCTTCTTGTGGGGAGTTTTCTTTTTGTTTGTACTTGTTTCCCAGTGCTTAGCACAATTCCTAGAACACAGTAATAGCAAGTACTCAATAAATGGTTCTTGCCTTGACTTTATTTGCTGACTTGACAAAGTGGTGGTTCTCTTGACAGAAATACGGAAAAGATGTGCTTGGTGGGGATGGCACAAGATAATCAGTTATGTTATAGATGTATTGAGTTTGTGTTTGCTATAAGACTTCCAGTAGGTACTACTGGAGCCTAAGAGAGAAAGACCAGAGATAGATGTTTATATAGGATTTGGAAATTTGTCTTCATAGTGAGGAGAATTGAACCCATGGAAACTGATAAGATCAATGAGTGTGTAGAAAAGTCTCAGGACACAAATTCATTTACATCCACAGAAAATAGGTAGAACATGGATGATGATCCACCAAAGGGATCTGAGAAGGAGTGGTCAAATGGAGAGTTGAGACAGAGACAGAGAGACAGAGGCAGAGACAGAGACACATCAGGGAGAGAGAGAGAGAGAGAGAGAGAGAGAGAGAGAGAGAGAGAGAGAGAGAGAGAACATTGCCATGAAAATTCAGAGGAGAGAATAACAAGGAGCACTGTAGTATCAGACACTGTAGAAAGGTAGAGAAGGACAAGGCCTGAGAAAAATCATTGGGTGAGATATCATTGATAACTTTAGAGATATCAATTTTACTAAAAATAGGTGTAAATTTACACATTCTTTTAATGCCAGAAAATAATTTAATGCCCAGAATTTCCATAAATGGGAAGAGGAAGCAATGAGGATGGAGTAAAAATGTTGACAAATTTCCCATTTTCAGTAAATGGAAGTCCTGACTCCTCCAATGTAGGAAGCTCCCTAGATTACATCATTTACCTTCACCCAATAGAAAGCTTTGAATAAGGTTCAGTTGCTTATCTTCATGGATGTTACTAACCAAAGATGCTACAAATATCCATGAAACAATGAAAAGTACATCAAGTATGCTGCAAAGTGGTCAACAAGCAAATAACTTTCTCAACACAGACTCAAAAAGTGCTTACATGACTCGGAAACAGAATCAAAGCCCTCTGTGCAAATGCATTATGAAAATGTGCCTGTGGTGCTGAACTCAGCAGCTCCATCAGCAGAGCACCAGCTGACTGCAGGAGCTCCCCAAGATCTCTCCTTGGCAATGCTTTAATTTAGTACAGTACTCTATGAACTAATATCTCTGAATACTGCCAAGGGTCAACTTCAAAGCAGCTCAGAACACAAACTCCAAGGACAGGTAAAAATGTGGGATTAACCAAGAAAGACATTGAGAAGTCCTGGGTTGTCCAAGGAGAAATCTGGCCAGAGTAGTGGTAAGTGTGGGTATATCTGCCATGACAAAACTGGCACCACTTAAAAATATGTGATCACTGGGAAACATAAGGACTGCATTTATTAGCAAATGGATTAGCAAAACACCTTTTGGAAAGAAAAGAACTTGTAGAAAGCAACATTAAGTGTTGTCATCCCACAAACAGTGAACCAAGTTGTCTGTCTGGTGCTATGAAAGTGAGTTTATTGAAAGAATTGAATCTGACCCTATACTCTTAATAGATTAATGACTATAAATTGAAGTGCCAACCTATATATATATATATATATATATATATATATATATATATATATATATATATATATGTATATATATATATGTGTGTGTGTGTGTGTGTGTGTGTATCTGTAGGCCAACTGACTGCACCATAGTCAATATCTAAACCCTGTATGAATTGTGAATCCTGCCTGACTTTAATTACCATGGGATCTTTTGGTATTTCCAATAATATACATATATAAATCCTAAACATTAAGCAAATAATAATACAACAGCAGCTGAATTCACACAATTTTAGGGAATGCTCTGAACTAGCTGATGGTCCTATCATTAGTCTGTTCAATTCCACTGTCTCATCCTATAATTTTCCCTTTACTATGTTTTAAACAACCTCTTCATCCCATCGACGTTGCTGAGCCAGTTCATATAGCACATACAGTATATCCGTCCATGTTTTCCAGATGGTATTTGACAAAATAGAAACAAAAGAAAGGCAGAACAAAGAAAAGGAGATGTTTTCTGCTTTTGTTCTTGAAACCGACAGCTTCCCACTTGGGAAAGAAAAACATACACACAAACACACTCACATTGTAGGGCTGATGGGACAACCTCAAGAGATCTAGTTCAATTTTAAGAGACACCCATCGGTTTAGATTGCTCTCTGGCCCTCTGCCAAGTTCCACAAATGGAGGCTTAACATTCCACTAGCTCAGGTGCTGTCATAAGATACCTGGGACCTACATTTGCTGGGTGGAAATCAGAAATGGTTTAGACAAGTGGTTTGGATATAATTAGAATCCACCCCGATCTTTCCCCCTACACTCAATGCCAAGCTCATAGAAAAAAGAGCCCACAGTTGTGGTGGTTCTGAATTTCTTTTTCTTTTTAATTAAGCACTTATAGAATCTAAGAACTTTAAGATCTAAAATTACCCACCACAAAGCTTCACAACGTGAGAGCACTTGTTTTTGGTAGGGTCATTTGAGAAAGAGGGAAACTGAGCCACAGAGTTGGAAAGTATCGCTAACTCTTCTGAAGCAACCTGCTAAAACCAAGATTAGAAAAACGTGATATCTGAACAAATTATTTGCAAGTTCTAAGACTGTATTCAATGGCATATGATTATTACTTTATAGTTCTAGATTTTAAAGTATAAATAGTTACATGTTGACCATCCCCACACCCTTCAAACCAAGAAGTATTGCCTTCAAAAGAAAGGAATGGTATCCAGCAAGAGGAGGGTGACATTGTTCTAAATGAAATAGGAACTCCTGTGTGTAACCAATCTCTCCAGTCCTACTCAGAAACCCTTTATATAATTTATCCCTGAAAGTACATTGCATCCTGGAAATAAATGAGAACTATTTAGTAGAATAAAGAGGAAGAAATGAACTCATTTCTTCACTTTTTTTTCTTCTTCTAATTCCATTCAGCACCCCAAAGTACCATGTTTAATATCCTAGTCTTAAATGGAGTGAATTCGGAGATCAGTTTGGTTCTAGAATGTTAACAAACTATATACAGTGGACAGATCATGAATATTACAGTTAGCTGTTTATGTCATTTGTCATTTATCAGTCCCCCTTTCCCAAAGTGCCTCTTCACAGTGTATAATTTTGGATCCATTTCCCTGTAATTTTCATTAAAACACAAATATTTGTAGGTTGGCTAATCCATTAGGAATTCACTTACTGTACTCATTTTTTCATTTTGCTCTCCAAGCAAGAGTTTGGGACTATTTGAAAGTATTTTGTACCAGGAGGAGAAAGAGGCTGAAGGAAGGTAGAAAGGTGAGAAAGGTAGTCCTTAATATTAACCTCATGGATGTCCTAATTTTGCCTTCACACTGAAAGACAAACCAAATTAAAGGCTGTTTGATGGCAAGCTCAGCTCCTATTTCATGAGGCCTTTCCTTTTCCCATCTCCCCCAGTTCTCTCTTTCTCTCTGTCTGCCTCTCTGTGTGTCTCTTTCTCTCTCTCTCCCTCTCTGTCTCTCTCTGTCTCTCTCTGTCTCTCTCCCTCTCTCTCTGTCTCTCTCTCTCTTTCACACACACACACACACACATACACACATACTGCTCTCATTTTATATGGAATGTAAACTTCTTGAGGGCAGTGAATGTTTCATTTTTGTGTTTGAGCCCCAGTATAATGACTAGAATGTAATACATGCTTAATAAATCTTTTTGATTAATTGATTGAAAGGGCAGAAGAAATAAACCTGATTTCTCTGATACTCTCATTTGCAATGTGATAGTTTCCCAGATATTTTTCTTTGCTCCAATAAAAGTGCCACAATCTTGAGTGTAGGGATTATTTCACTCCATATTTTCCTCCAGTGCTATGTTCTTAGGAGATGCTTAATAAATGTTTGTTGATTAATATCATCATTATCCTCCTCCTCTTTCTCTTCCTCCTCCTCCTCCTCAAAGGTCCAGGACTTTGTCCAATCTCACCTTATTTAGGCTAAGCACAGTGCTACTGGTGAGTAATCCTACAGTCTGCAAAGATGGAAGATTTTTTCCCTTCTCTCATAGCTTAATCTTTACAGTTGATCTCCGTTCAACTGTCCTCCATGCTTTCTAGGCATTCTCATTCCAGAAGTCTTTTCCAACTATTTTTCCCAGACTATAACTATTAGAATTATAGAATGTTGAGACAAAGGTGGTCCTGAGAATTACCTGTACGACTCCCTTATATTACAGATTGGGTAACTGAGCCACAAAGTGAATCAAGCAATTAGTCTAAGGTTGTTAAGGAGGAACCTAGGTGTTCTTGTTTCTAATTCTAGGCTAAAGAAGATGAGTAAGAGAAAGGATAATTCTGTTTATATGCTTCCTACCTTCCTTATAATTTAATTAGCAGTTGCTACTCCCTAGCTCCCCTGTTGGAGCCCTTTTCTTTTTTCACCTTGGCTATATCCACACCTCTTCCATACATCCCCATTCTCAGAAATTTATCTTTGCCTAGGCATATTTCCTGAATATATGACCCTACCCCTCTTTGCCTTCCCCAGCCCATCAATACAGCCTTCAACAAGAGCCCAGGGAAGGGGGCAAGAACATGACCCATAGCATCCATTTTTGATGGTATCTAGATTGTTGGGGTGCAGGTGAAGACTCTGGAGGTAACCAGATAGAATGAATCCAATAACAGTGACAAGAGAGTAACAAGTAACAGAAGACATTAGGACAATGTCTTGACAACAGCTTCTGAGGATGTTTTTAAGTACTTAAAGAGAGAATCAGAGAGGATGAAATCCTTCATATAAACAAAACCATCCAGACTGTCTGGGATGAGCTCATTATCAAGTGCAAAGCAAATTCTAAATTTTACTTACAGACTCTGAAAGCAAAGAGGAACAAATGCAAATAAATGTTTAAGAACAGAGACATTTCCAAACTTTCACTAAGATTAGCTGGAGAGAAAGATAGAACTTAGCTATTCTTATTAAAGTTGAATTATTTTTCCTAGTAATGCTTTGTTGTGAGGGTAATAGGTGGAGAAGTCCTCTGAAAATATAAAAACACACACAAATTGTTTATCATCCTGGAAAAATGTTGGTCTGAGAGTGAGGCTGTAGTCCTGCCTCTGATGTTAATTAGTCACGTGACCTTGAGTAAAAACACTTTTAATTCTAGGTGTCAGTTTCTTCATCTATAAAGTGAAGGTATGGGGCTATCTAAGCTCTAAGATCCTAGTCAGCATTAACAACCAATAACCATTAGAGTGGACGATTAGTGCTATTAGTACTACCTAGTTCCTGATCTCTTAAGGAAAGGCTTCTAAGAAACTTTACATACCTCATGAGTTCAAATGCAATTGCTCCTTAAGCATTGTCCTAAGTAATTCTAATTTTGCACAATGTACATAATCATATACAAACACACACGCACGCAGAGAAAGACAGATGGCATCACACAAACTTGCTAACCTTTAAAAAGACTCCAGTCTGGCTAACCCAGCAGTCTAGTGGCAGTATTCTGAGCCCAGAGGAACAGAGTCCAGGTGAAGAATTCCCAGGCTGACAGAGGCTCAGATACTGAGGATTCAGCAAGCTTAACCTCCTGCTTAGAAAACAGCATCTATCTACTCTAGGTCTTAAGAAATTGCTTCCATCTGATACCAGGAAGAGTGTCCAGACATTCAGGGTAATCCTTATTTCTTCTTCCTGTGCTTAGGGGGAGGATCACCAAGGGCCTGAGAGCTGAATTGAAAATTTGGAAGAGAAAGATACTCCCATGCCCCTAGGACTTTAATGCAGTGAAATCTGGATCTGTTTCTGCACACCTAGCATGACTGGAAATAGCTAGCTAGCATTTATATAATGCTTGTCTGCAAAGAGCTACATAACAAGCGTTATCCCCTTTGATTTTCATAATGCCTCTCTGAGGTAGATGCTATTATTATCATCCCCATCTTTCAGACAAGGAAACTGAAGCTGACAGAGATTAAGTCACTTGCCTAGTAGGGTCATGCAACTAGTATGAGTGGGGTAGATTTGAACTCAGGTCCTCCTAACTCCCAGTCCAATACACTATCCACTATACCTTAAAAAAGTCATCTAACTGGTTTTTTTTCAAACAGAAAAGCAGGACTTATACATCTAAATGAGTTCTGTCCCCTTCATTATAGATTTCATCCTCATTCTCAAGGAGACCTTCATGGTCCCCCAAAGGTATCTCTTTGAAGGGGACAGAACTCATTTTTGCCTTGAGGATGAGGATGAAATCAATAATGATATTAACAAGAGCATGTCTTTGTATAGCAAAGAACTTTACATGTGTTATTTTATTTGATCGGGCACAATGACTGAGTCTCTTCTTTTTGGGAACTGATTCAGGAGCCTGGGGCATATTCTCTTGAATATTCTAAATGACAACTAATCCTTAACCTTCTGAAATGGGTTTGACTTTTAGAAATAGCCTGGGTGCTTTAGAACTTTTGAATGGAAAGGTGAGTTCCAGCTGGATTAAATAATGCTTTGTATCAAAAATGAAGTTTTACTAGAAAGAAAATGGAAATGATGTGTGTTTCTAAAATGACAATGAAGTTAGGCACCAGAGGGGAGTCCCTGAAATGAGGACTTATCATGGCTTATGACTGTATGTACCAGGGTTCTTCACATTGCTTGTCCTTCACTCTCCAAGAGGACCAGGACAGGTGGATGTCATGACTTGCAAGGGAGTTGGATTTAACTGAGGGAGGGCCATGCAAAGTCAACAGCCTCACTTTCTCCTCTGGAGCCGACTGGATCCAGTGGCAAGATATAGTTCAGGACTATTAGAGATGACCCCCACCAGGTTCAGTAGGTAGAAGTAAGGGTCGGACTATAGACTATCTAAAATAATCCTTTGGTGGTTTGATTAGTATGGCACTGATTAAATCAATTTAGGGAATGTCATTTTTATTACATTAGCTTGACCTACCCTTTTATTATTTGTCTGTATTACCATAAATATAATTCAGTAGTTGTAGTCAAGACACACCTGTCAAAGTAAGGCACTCCAGTCCAGATGGACTTATGTAACAAGAAGGTAAGTTCCCATAAATTTGGGACTTATTTGCTTTTTTGCCTTTGTGTACCCAGCAACTAATGTTGCATCTCGTTATAGTAGGCATTTAATAATTATTGAGCTGAATTAGGTGGGACAGACTTTCTAATCCTTTATGTCACTCTGTTCTTTGCCAAACAGTCTACACATATTGCCCTTCCCCTGTGAATAGTCCATGCTCCCCAACTTTCCTGGTTCATACCATTCCTCATGAATGAAGCATTCTTTTCATCTTAAGTCTTTTGAAATTCTACCCATGCTTCAAGACTCCCTTGAAATACCACTTGTCTTCAAGCAGTAGACCTTGAATCTTTCAAGCAGTAAGCCTTTTCTTTCTCAGACCTTGTGCAGCAATCTTCTTGTGTCTCTGACCCATTTGTAGGATCATGGAATTATAGCTTTTTAGAGCTGTAAAGGATTAGAGATTGAGTCCCAGATTCTTAGATTTGAAAGTGACCCATGAGGCCTTGGACCTGATCAAGAACACTGTGGACAGTGTTCATTGACAAATCACTTGACATAGGCTCACCTAGGTTTTGCTTGAAAACCTGCTGTGAAGGTGAATTTCCTCTCTCCTGAGGCTACCATGTTCCACTTTTGGACCGTTCTAATTGTTAGCAACTTTTCCTTTACAACTTGTCTCTTTGCAACTTCTATCATTGCTCCAAGCGCTGATTTCTGGGTGCAAAAAGAAAAAAAAATCCGTGTTTTTCACATCACAGCCCACATTCTCCAACTCAACCTCTTTGTCCAGTTAGTAAGTTAAGTAGCACTTATTAAGTGCTTACCGTGTGCCAGATGTGCTAGGCGCTAGAGATACAAAGAAAGGCAAAAATGAAAATAAAAGTTAGCAACAATAACAATCCCTGATGTCAAGTCTAACGAGGGGAGACAGCATGCAAACAACGATGGGCAAACCATACATGTGTGTGTATGCATATATGTCTGCATGTATATATGTGTATACATGTGCATGCACATATACATAGGATAAATTGGAAATATTCTCAGTAACAAGGCGGTCAATGTCACTGGATCACAGAGTACTTGGAAGAGAGTAAAGTATAAGATGACTAGTAAGACAGGAAGGGCCCAGGTTATGAAGAGCTTTAGAAAGCCAAACAGGACTTTATGTTCTACTCTGAAAGTAATAGGGAGCCACTGAAATTTATTGAATGAGGGAACAGGAAGAGAATGGTCTATACTACACTTTAGCTAAATGGAAGAGGGGTTGGAGAGGAGGGAGATTTCTGGTAGTGAGATCGACCAGCAGGCTATTGCAACAGTCAGGGCATGGAACAAGGAGGTCCTGAATCAGGATAGGGGCAAAGCTAGAAAAGAGAAAGGTCCATATGAGAGAGGTTACAAAGGTTGAAGCAATTGGGTACTAATTGCATATAGAGGGTGAGAAAGAATGAGGAGTTGAGGATGCCACCTTAGTTTCTAGCTTGGGTGACTTGAAGAATATTGGTACCCTGGAAAGCAATAGGGAAATTGGAAGAGGGGAAGGTTTTGCGGGGGAGGGGTTATAATAATGAGTTCAGTTTTGGATATGTTGAATTTAAGGTGTCTATAGGACATAAAGTTTGGGACATCTAATAGGCTATTGGAGAAGTAAAATTGAAGATTCTGAGAGAGGTTAGGACTGGACAAGCACATCTGAGAGTCATCTGTGGAGAGGTCCCACTGAAACGATAGAAACTAGTAATCAGTGGTGATTTAGAGTATTTTTCCATATAAGTATGGCTAGCTTTGATTTCTTCATTTGAAGTCAATTATAAATTTGACCTAGTTCTCTATATATTTGAGAAATGAGGTCTTTATCAGAAAAAACATTTTGTAAAAAAAATTTTCCACAATTAAGATGACTGTGTATTTCTCTCTATCTTATTTTCCCTCTGTTTATCCTTCTCTATCTCTCCTTTCTCCTGACCCTCATCCAAAGGATTTTTCTTCTGACCACTACCCTCCTTGATCCATCCTCCCTTCTATCAGCTCCTCTTCTCCCCTCTTCCCTTATTCTCTTCCTCTTCTAGTTTCCTGTAGAGTAAGGTAGATTTCTATGCCCAACTGAGCATGTACTATGCCTTCTTTGAGCCAATTATGATGAGAATAAGGTTAAAGTACTGTCCACCAGCACCCCCATCTTCCCCTCAACTATAAAAGCTCTTTTGCATCTCTTTTAATGTGAGTTAATTTATGCCACATTCTACCTTTCCCTTCCCCCTTCTCCCAGTGCATTCCTCCTTTTCACCACTTAATTTTGTTTTATTATATATCCTTCTATCATAGTCAACTCATACTCTTGCCCTCTGAATATATATACTCCTTCTCACTGTGCCCTAATGATGATAAAGCTCTTAAGAATTACAGATATCATCTTCCTATGTAGGAATGTAAGCAGTTTAACCTTACCCAATCTTTTATGATTTCTCTCTTTCCTATTTATCTTTTTATGTTTCTCTTGAGTCATATTTGAAAGTCAAACTTTCTATTCAGCTCGGGTATTTTCATTAGAAATACCTGAATCTTCCCTATTTTATTAAACACCTATTTTCCCCCATGAAGGATTATACCCTGTTTTGTTGGGTGATTCTTGGTTGTAATCTTAGCTCCTTTGCTCTTCAGAATATCACATTCCAAGCCCTGTGATGCCTTAATGTAGAAACTGCCAAATCTTGTGTTTTCCTGGCTGTGGCTCCATAATATTTGAATTGGTTCTTTCTGCCTGCTTGCAATATTTTCTCATTGATCTGGGAGCTCTGGAATTTGGCTGCTCCCAGGGAGGAGGGGTGACTGTCCCCAGCTTTGGGTTTTTAAGTGCTGCTATTTTCAGTGCTAGTTCTGGGGGGTCTGCAAGTTTTCAGTTCTTTAAAGGTGGTGTGATCTAAAGAGAGGTGTGGTCATTGCTCTCCTGGCCGATGCTCTGTTCTGAGAATAACCCACAAGCACTCTTCTCTGCTCTGGAACTGTGACCAGGGCCCCTTTCCCTGTGGCTCCTCCTCATCTTGGAACCATGACTCAAAATTGTGTATGAGCGATGTGACAGTCTTGCTAGTAATGACAACAAAAGGTCCTCTGTAATCTCCTTTTGATCAGTTGTTCTCCCTCCCTGTCTGTGGTCTGAAAGCTACTATGACATATTCAATCACTCCCTGGCTTACTGTCACTTACAATCCTTGCTGCTGGCTTACCAGGATTTGGTCTGCACTGGCCTGGCCTGTTCTGGACTACACTCGATTCTCACCCCATCGGACAGACCCTTTCTTCTTACTTTCTAAGTTGTCTTGAGTTGGAAAATTGTTTCACCTTACCCTTTTGTGGGTTCTGCCACTGAGGTGTTATTTTGAAGTTTTTTGGAGGGGAATTTGGGAGAGCTCAAGTGAATTCCTACCCTTACTCCACCATCTTGG
This sequence comes from Bettongia penicillata ogilbyi, assembly GCA_023548195.1. Taxonomy (NCBI): domain Eukaryota; kingdom Metazoa; phylum Chordata; class Mammalia; order Diprotodontia; family Potoroidae; genus Bettongia; species Bettongia penicillata. The sequence goes on along the minus strand of JAJHZJ010000849.1, from coordinate 281,575 downwards.
CTCTGCCTCAATGGAGTATCAATATGTATATTGAAGTATGAGGGCATGAGCTGGGGAAAAAAGAACTTTGAGGTAGGTACAGTACACATTGAAGAAGGAAAGAGAGGGTCCTGGAGGTCTGTTGACAAGAGCTACCACTTTTCTCTTCTCTAGACTAAACATCCCTAGTTCTTTCAACTCACTGTAGTAGGATCCCAAGGTCATGCTGGCTGCTCTCTTCTAAGTCTTCTCCAATTTATCAAAGTTCTTTCTAACATGTGGTGCCCAGAACTAAACACAATGCTCTACATATTGGCTGACCAGGGCAGACCTATTTAATTTTGGATCCTAAAATTCTTTGAATTCATCTTAAGATTATTTAACCCAATGTTATGTTGTTTACTCCTGTAAAACTTGAATTCCATAAACCTTAGAGATTTTTCCCAAATAAACTGCTCTCAAGCCATGACTCCTCCATCTTTTGTTTGTGGAATTTTTTCATCTCAAAAGATCTAAGATTTTACATTTATCTCTAATAAATTTTATCTTCTTATATTTTGCTTAAGATTTAACTTGTATTTAGCTTAAAATTCTTTTGAAGTGTGGCTTAGTCACCCAATACATTAGGTACTACTTTGAGCTTTTTTGATGAGCATGCCATTTATGCCTTTAGCCAGGTCCTTGATAATAACTCTTAAGTCGTGCAAGGCAAAGCAGAAATCACTGAAGCTTTCCTCTCAAGTTCAGTGTTGAACCACTAATGACTACTCTTTGGATCAGCTATTCAACTGATTCTGAAGTTGTTTAATCGTGCTGTCAGCTAACTCACATCCTTCTGTCTTCCATGAGCGCAAACTGAGACTATGTCAAATGCTGTGACACAGAGCATAAATAAATTATATCTACAGTATATGTATATATGCATATATATAACGTACAAACATACATTTGTGTCTCTGTGTGTATATATAGGTATATGTATATGTATGTATGTATGTGTGTATATATGTATAAATTCACCTGATCTACCAGTCTAAGACAGCTGATTCAAAAAAAGGACCTGAAATTAGTCAAGTAGGACCCATCCTTGGTGAGATATTCTGGCTCTTGGGGATCACTTCCTCAATTTCAAGGTATCCACTAACTACCCCATAAATAATACATCCTCAGATTTTGACAGGAATCAAAGCTAAACTTAACAGTCTATAAACTGTATATATTATCTTCTTGCCTCTTTTGAACATTAAGATATCTGTTCTTCTTTGTCTGGAGTTTCTTCTACTCCATAACTTTTCTAGTATTAGTAGTGTCTCAGGATTCATATGTACTAATTCTTCCAGTGCCCTAGAATTCCAATCATCTGAGTCTGGTGACTGGATCTCATTAAGATCAGCTAGATGTTCTCTTACCATGATAAGTTGGGAGGTAGTATCAATTTACTTCCTACTTTTTGCTCTTATCTTTTCCAGTCTGAAGATGCATAACAGAAAAAAAAAGGAAAAAGAGATGCTCTGTGTTAGTCATAACTCATCTGAAACAATAGTCCTAGCCCTTCTCTTTTGTCCCACTCATCTGAAACAATAGTCCTAGCCCTTCTCTTTTCCCCAGTATAGTGAAGTAAGTTTTTTTTTTAATTGTTCTTAGATTTTCTTGCTTTCCTCAGCTCTGAGGGTCAGGGCTCTGAAGCTATTCTTACAGAACTATGTTATGTTTTCATATTTATTCTCTATTACTTATCCTTGCTTCCATCTTTTAATTATGCCTTTTAGAACATGACATGGGTAAAACACTTTCCTTTTTTCTTCCTCAATAGAATTGTTTCTCTTTGTGCCTTCCCAAACACATACTTAAGAACTTACCAACCCTCCTGAGCCAACTTCTTCATTTACAGATGAGGTTTACTGACCTCATTTACAGAAGTCAGACAGATTAAGCAAGTTGCCCAATGTCACTCAGATATGGGATTGAAACCCAGGCCCTCTGACTTCCAATCCAGTGCCTTTTCCACTTTACCATACGGACTGAGGACTATATCTACTCCTGTACCAGGAGACTGAGAACCAGGGAGCTTACATCATTTGCCTAAGAGCACATAGGTAGGCAGTACACATAAAAATATTTGAAAGCACATTTTCTGAGTCCAGGTCCAGTATTATTTCAACCATATCATATTGCTATGTATTATATGTTCACTTATATTATAGAATGCCTAGTGTCTTTCACTCCAACTCCAGCTGGATAATTTTTGAATGAATAGTCAAAATATAAAGAGATTAGAGCAGAAAGTTCTTAAGAGATGCAGATAAGGACCTTCTGGTCAGCCATAGGGAAGCCAAGGGTGAGGGAGAAGGGGTAATGAGGTGTCTTGAGAGGTGAGTGGAGTGATGTGTCTATGTAGTCAGGTAGCAGATGATAGCTGGAGCTCCAGAGAGGCAGACAGAATTCAGGAAGGCCTGGTAGCAGGGGGAGGGACATGAGCATGGCACAGGGTGGAAGAGTTAGAGAAGGACTAGGAAATGACTACAGGACTAGAAAGAGCAAAGCAAAGAATCTATCTCAGAGTAAATGGGTTACAGAGCAAACATCAAAAGAGATAGTCATGGGAGATCAAGACAAAGAACTCTGTTAGAATTTGGATAGACAAGGCTCAAGGCCTGGTCCACTGAGTGAGGTCAAATTCCTATTGTTAGAACCAGAGTACAAGATCAGAACAGTAACAAGGTTGATAAAGCACTGAACCCTAGACTAAATAATAGATCGGTCTTGGCCTAGGGACAGCGACAGCATCTGAGATTTCATTGCTGTAAAGATCCTCCTGGGTGAGGAGATTCCCTTCTACCAAGTCAGGTTGGACTTATTGATAGGTAGGTGACTTGTCCAGGGTCACAGATTCAGTATGGCTGAAAAACAGAACTTGAATTTGAATCTTTTCTACATTGAGGACAACTCTCAATTCACTCTGGCTCCTTATATATGCCTGTAGAGGGTCAGATTTGTCTTGGGGCCCAGGAGAGATGGAATTTGAGGGGTGTGGGTTTCCAGGAGATAGATCAGTTTTTGCTACAACAGATTCAGGGCCTTCAAAAAGTTGGTAGCACATAAGTAGAAATACCTTCCATGAATTACTTCTATATCTGTGGCTACCACTACCAAAGGTGAAGAGAGTTCTATTGTGTATTTCTTTAGCTGTCTGAAGACATTCTTAGCACAGACATCTAGAAGTCACAGAATTCAGAGCTACTTTAGAGCTAAAACCAATATCTAGTTCAATTCCCTTACTTTATGAATGATTAAACTAAGATCCCAAGAAGTTAAGTGACCTGTCCAAGGTCATATAAACAGATGGGTGGTACAGTGGATAGAGCGCTGACCTTGCAGTCAGAAAGACCTCAGTTCAAATCTAGCTGCAGACATTTACTAGTTATGTGATCCAGGACAAGTGACTTAACATCTGCCTGATTCAGTTTCCTCATCTGTAAAATGGAGATAATAATAGCCCCCAACCTTCAGGGGTTTTGTGAGGATAAAGTGAGATAATACTTAGGAAAGTGATTTGCAAATCCTCAGGCTCTATATAAATGCTAGCTATATAGCTAGTTAAATGGAGAAAAATGTTAGGAAATGACGTCGTCTGGAATAAGTGCTGGGATTGAAGTCAAAAGGCCAGGTTTGAAATCTGATTCTTCTCTTTTGGGGATTTTAGGGATCTTAATCTCTGGGAATTTTAGCTTTGCTATTTATAAAACGAGGGAGGGACATGGGCCTGCATCAATTCTAAAGTCCACTTCAGTTCTAAAATCCAGAGATGATTCTATGTCTCCTGACTCCCAACACTCTTTTCTCCAACCCTGCAAAGCGTCTGACTGCCCTTATGGAAACTGGGATGCTTTGGGGGAAGCCCTTTCACCTGGAAGATCCATATGTCTGTTGCCAGCATTCGAGGCACAGAATTCACTCTGCATATCCACTCAGGCTGGTGTCTAGGAAATGACTAGAGAGATACAGATGCTCAGCTGGTTTTGATATGTGTGTTAGCAATAATGGAAAACATTTTGCTTTAAACAGAAATGTTTCTCTCTGGTGAAAAAGAGTTGCTTTATTGTTAGCAATTTTTTCTGATAGTTTCAATAGATGAATAACCCTGATAGGTTTACATTTATTACCTGGCATCTATGGGCTCTAAATGCCCTATTAAAAAGGGAAAAAAGGTTTTATCTTCCACAAGCAGAAATCATTTCAATGTTCCTTTGCTGCAACAAGCTCATCTCCTGAGTCCTGTCTCAGAGGAGAAAACGTCTTCAATTAATTGCATCGAGAAAACGCTGCCTTCTTTCAAATCTCATTTGCGTGTTGGTTGGGTGTGTTGGCATAAGAATGAGCACCATGCTATTTAGAGTTCATAAACTGGTATCTTTGGAATTGGAAGAGAAAGCACAGGATATTTTTGACTGAAGAGACAGAGTCAAAAATTTGGGAGGAGGAGGGTACCCAGATTTTCAATCAGTTCATCTTGAGTCTTAAGCTAACAAATTGATCTTTTAGCAAGTATTTATTGAGTGCCTATTGTGTGTCTAACTCTCCTCCCAGCATCAAGGGGAGGCAAAGGAAGATATGTGTGGTGTCTGACTCAGAGAAATGCAAAATCTGGTTGGGGACACAAGACTTAGGAAAAGACATGGAAAACCACATTAGATTGCGTTGAAGGAAATGCTAAATTGTACGGTGCTAACTATTAAATGTTTTAGAAGTGAAGAGGCAGATAGTACTGTGAGCTAGAGTAAGCAAGGAAGGATTTGGGAAGCTTCTCCTATTACTCTTTCCCTGGTTTCTTTGTTCCAGTAAAACCTGAGGATCCAATACCTTTTCATTTCCCTGCTGCACACATAGATCTGTGTCTTTCTTCACAACATTTTCTGCACACAATATCATGTGTGTATGTGTGTGTGATTGACCCCTTTACCAATCTGATAAAGCCTTGGGACCCCTTCTCAGAATAATAATGTGTATTTTTAAAATTTACATTTTAAGGTCATGCTAAAATTCAGCTACAAATCACTGAAAATTAACATTCCCATCCAAATTCATGGACCCACTGATATCTATCTACCAACTTCTTGAGGATCCATAAATCCTAAGTTAAAAACCCATAATGTTCTCCTCACTCCTCTCTATCTGTCAATGATGTTAACATTTTATATATATATATATATATATATATATATATATATATACACACATATATATACACACACACACATATATATATATAGCACTTTATGTTTTACAATTTTTTGCATATATTTTAATCTGACCCTTGTAAAAGGCCTGTGAAAAAGGCAGTTTAAGCATTCTCTATTTTGTGAATAAGGAAACAGTGTCTCAAGAAGTGAGATAACTGGTCCAAGGTCATGTAGCAATGGTACAAATTGAGATTCAAACTCAAATCTTATGACCGCAGATGCAATGCTCTTTACATTGTAACCAGGATGCTGTTATTCTACCTGTACTTCAAAACCACCTCAACTACCACTGTCTCCAAAAAGTCTTCCCTGATTTTTCCAGTTAGAAATAATCTTTCCTAGATTGCAAGATATCCTATCACATGCCTTGGCCATGATTAAAACCAACCAAACAAAAAACAACCCAGGAAAAAGATGATAGGATTAGACAGAAGAGGAGGAAAGGAAAGGGGAAGAGAGAAGAAAACAAAATAGTCTTTCCTTCCTTAGGCTTCACATATCATTTTGATTTACCTTTGAAAGTAGTACCTCAGGTTAAGATGACTGATCAAAAAAAAAATTAAATCTATCTATAAGATTATGAAAAAGTACTCTAAATCACTATTGATCAGAGAAATGCAAATCAAAGCAACTCTGAGGTACCATCTCATACCCATCAGAGTGGTTAATATGACAAAAAATGGAAAATGTTAGATGTTGGGAAGGATGTGGGAAAACTGGGACACTAATGCACTGTGAGTGGAGTTGTGTACTGATCCAACCATTCTGGAGAGATTTAGAACTCTGCTCAAAGGGCTATAAAACTGTGTATATCCTTTGATCCAGCAACTCCACTACTAGGACTATATCCCAAAGAGATCATAAACAAGGGAAAAGGACCTACTTGTACAAAAATATTTATAGCGTCTCTTTCTGTGGTAGAGAAGAATTGGAAATCAAAGGGTGCCCATCAGTCGGGGAATGGCTGAACAACTGGAGTATGTGATTGTAATGGAATATTATTGTGCTATAAGAAATGACAAGTAGGATGATTTCAGAAACACCTGGAAAAACTTACATGAACTGATGCATAGTGAGGTGAACAGAACCAGGAGAATATTGTACACGGTAACAGCAATATTGTTCAATGAATTGGAAATGACTTAGCTATTCTCAGCAATACAATGATACAAGATAATCCCAAATGACTAATGGGGAAGCCTATCTGCCTCTAGAGAAAGAACTGATATCAGTGGAATACAGACTGCAGCATGCTATTTTTCACTTTCTTTTTTTTCCCCTTTTATTCATCTTCTTGTACAAAACGACTAATATGGAACTGTTTTACATAATTGCAAAAAAGAATAAATTGCTGGTCAAGGATGGTGGTTTTACATTTGAGCCAAACCTTCTTTATCTCCAATAACTCTGCTTATTTTCATTCATCACTTTTGATTGCTGGTGGAGTCAGAAAGAAGGGGGATAGTAAAAGGAAACAAAGGAATGGAAAAAATGAAAATAAAGACTAAAGCACAGAGGGAAGGGGGTAGTGATAGAGGGAGTACGTTTTTATCAACCAGTAAACACCAGTACATGTTATACTAACAAAATGTGTCAAAAGCTGCCCATCTGCCATGCACTGTATGTGCCAACCTTTAGGCTAAAACCAGGAATGAAGTAAGGAAGAAAGCATTTCTCAACAATTTCAGACCTCAATGCTCCTTTATGTTTCCTTATTATAAAATGCTTCCCTGGATTCTTTCCTCCCCTACTCTTGACCAGTTCCTTTTGGGGGTCAGGAACAAATGAATAAAATAGATGGTTGGGTTAAGTTAAGTGATGTGATAATATAGTGGGCATTTATAATTCCGCATTTGTTTACATCCTGAATTTTACCCCATATAGTATAATTGAGAGAAGGAACATGACATAGTGAATATAGAGGCAACATAGTATACTGAGAAGGTACCAACCTGAATTGGTAGCTGGAGTTTCCTCCCTGTTTCAAAGAAATCACAGGTCTGTCCCTAGCCCTAAAGTATAATTAACCATTATGTAAATGAAGTAACATGTTCCTTATCAACCATAGGTTCCTAACTTCACTAGAGTACATAATTAGAGGTGTATCACTTAGGGCAGCACCCCTTTATAACACTGGCACCTGGGGAGAAGGGTGTTGCTGGCTTCAGTGTTCTAATGACAAGAGATGCATCTGTACATCACCCTCATGTGATTCACAGAACAATGGAATTCATGAGATAATACAGAAAGGGGCTTTATAACAGGATTTTATTGTAAGTACACAATCTAGTTTTTCATGCCTTTTTTCTTGAATATTTTTTGCCTTAAGCCCTCTTCTCTCTTTCTACCCCATTCTCTTTACCTATGGCCCTAAAATAAAAGCAATCTCTCTAATAAGCTCCTTTTAAAATCTCTGGAATGGCACTTATATTGAAATCTTCATATTTTATTGACTCAATAAAAATTCATTCCACTTTATGAGAAGAAAGGAATTAGGATGCATTTAAGCTTCCTTAAGGGCTTTTTATTCTGAAGAAATTGGGAGAATTCTCTTTCTCAAGGACCAAAGCTTGGCAGCTGAAGAAAGATGTTTCACTGATATTTCTGAACCCCACAAGAGAGTGGGGGCAAAGGAGAGACAGCTGTCAAAGAAATAATAATTGCAGTCTGTCCCCATAATCCTGTGCAAACTTTAACACATTCCTATAAACTATAAGGTAAGAAGTGTTGTTTTTTTTAAGGTGACCTTATTAAAATTGAGTTCACTTAGGTCTCACTTTGATCTGTGAAAAATAAAGGCATCCATTTACTTCTTAGATCTGACAAGAGATGGAGAGTCCCTGGCTTCATTCTAGAAATTTAACATTTGACAGGAGAATCTGCTTGCCTTTGAAATGCTTCCTCAGTTTTCTTAATTTGCTACAACAGTAGCAAAGCAACTCTTTTCCATATTAAAATTGCTAAAATTTTGGTTCCCATGTAACCATGGCCGAGTGAGAGATACATGGAAAGAAACTGCACCTGGATGTGGGGATACAAAGGGTGTATGAAAAGAATAACACTGAGTTTTCTGTGATGGGGTTTCTCTAATTTTCAAAAGCTCACTGCTCTGGAACAGGACAATGCAGGGAACCAGATATCTAAGTAAAAAATGCCATAAAATCTTTCAATAGGGGAGTTTTACTTTAAGCAAAGGAACCTTAATATAATGCAATTTGCCATAGAGCAGAATTCATAAACTCATGGACTTCTGGGGGGAGGAGGGAGCTCAGAAGTCCTTGAATCCACACCACACCAAGAGCCTCAATTCCCTCTACAATATCCCAGTAAATTCACTTGAACACCTCCAATGACGAGGAGCCCATTATTTGCTGAAGCAGCACATTCCATTTTGGGATACCTCTAATTTTTAGGAATTTTTTCCCTTACGTTGAGCCAAATCTGCCTCTCTGCAAATTTCTTCCATTTTTCCTGGTTTTATCCTTTGAGGCCAAGCAGGACAAACCTAAACCTTCTTTCCACTGTAGTCTTTTGGACTTCAACACAGTTATGATGTTTGTCCTAAGTAATCATTTCTTCAGGCTAAATATTTTTAAGCCCTTCAACCAATCTTTCTTTGCCCTGGTCCCAGAGTCTCACCATCTGGGCTCTTTGACTTGTCAATACCTTTACTAAAACGTTATTCCTGAAATGAATACAGCACTCCAGCTTTGGTCTGAAGAGGGTAGATTCCAGCATCAACTCCCTTGTTTGGGTTACAACACCTCTGTGGAGGGGTTTAAGACTGAGTTAGTGGTTTGGGCTATGATGCCAGGCTATTGACTTGTGTTGAGTTTACCATTTAATAAAACCCCTCAATCATTTCTACATGAATTGTCCCTGTTGTGTATTTCTGCAGTTGACTTTGCCTGACTCATCATCCACGTTCTGTTGCAAGTCCAATATTCTACTTCTTTATATCTTGACTCTCTTATTAATGTTTCAATATCAGGAACAGATCTTGTGTTATCAGTGGAAATGATTTTAAAGAAGCATAACTATCTGCTTTACCACTGGTCCCAAAGGACCATGGGAGGTTTACATCTGACTTGCAACTGAAACCTTCCATATGTATTATTTTCCCCATTAGAATGGGAGCACCTTGAGAGTGAGGACTGTCTTATTCTCTATTTATATCCCCACTGTGTTGCACAGGGCTTTGTACATAGAAAGGACTTACTAAATGTTCATTCATTCACTTAATTTTACAACTGGTAACCTCATTAGCTCATTACTTCTAAGTATATAAATGTCAGATTTATGTATCCAGTCCTAGTTCCTCTCTTAAACCCTGATGCTACATTATCATCTAAGTACTGGACATGTGGAACTGATTATTCTATGGGCATTTCTACTTAAAAACATTTGAAACTGAAGTCATTCTCCATGCCCCTGCTCCCCACCATCTCTATTTCAAATTTTCCTCTTTCTCTGGTGGGTACCACTGTATTCCCAATCTCAGAGCCATCCTTAGGTCCTCACTTACTCACCCCGCATATCAGCCTCATTGGTAAGTCATACTGATTCTGTCTCCACACTGTCTCTACCATAGTCTCCTTTTCATTCACACAGACACCTCTCTGATTTAGGTCCCTATCATCTTACCTGGGTTATGGCAATAGACATCTAATCAATCTCCCTTGTCCCAGGTCTCTCCTCTTTCCACCAATTCCTCACAGAATTGCCAGAGTTCTACTCTTAAAGGGAGGGTCTGATTTTGTCAGACCTCTCCAACTCCTTCAAATTCACATATCCATTCAACTCTAGTGTTTCTCTCTTTATTAGCAAATAGAAGTTTCTCTGTCTGACATTTATGGCCCTCTTCACAGATTGGCCCCTTCCTTCTAATCCTGTGGTCCAGTAAGTTGGTAAAACGACAAGCATTTATGAAGCTGTGCCAATGTGTTAGTGCCAGACACTTGTGCTAAGTGCTGAAGATACAAAAAAAACAAAGAAAACAAAAGGCAAAACCAGTCCCTGCTCTCAAGGAGTTCACATTATAATGGGAAAGATAACATGTAAATAACTCAGTACACACATTTTATATGTACATACATATATATACATACATATATATGATAAATTGGAGATAATCAATAGAGGGAAGGCACTAACTTTAAGGAGGAATTGGGAAAGGCTTATTTTAGAAGGTGAGATGTTATCTGGGACATAAGGTAGCCAAGGAATCCAGAAGGCAGAGAAGAGGAGGGATGGGAGAGACAGGGAAAGTGCTCTTTGAATTTACCTTCTTTCTATTCCTTACACGACTCTCCCTCTCTTTTCTGTCTGTGTCTTTGCCTTGGTTGTCCCCCATGAATGTACTCCCTCCTAAACTCTGCCTCAAACATGAACTGTTGCTTGTGATTTTACCTCCCAGATTGACCCCTCCCTCCAAAGCCCATGAAAGACTATGTTCTAGCTGTTTTATATATATTGTATAATATGTTTACCTTCTCCCCTATTACAATGAGTCAGGACTGTTTTTCTCATCCCTCTGGGTCCCCAATACCTAGCATAGTCCCTGACACAGGACAGAACTTAATAAATGCTTGCTGATTGAGTGATTTATCCAAAGTATGGGTCTTCACATTTGTCATACATCCATTTCATCCTGTGAGATTGGAGCCTATCATTCTAGACAGTCTGAATAATCCTGCCCTACTCAACAAGGTCATTCATTCCCATCTCTTCATCCAGTTCCTATCTGAAGCATAAACTCTCTCTATGACATCTCTCAGAAGTACTCAACCAACTTCTGCTTGAACACATCTTAGCGGTGAGAAATTTACTACCCCATGGGGCAATTTAATCATAATCAGTGCTGACTGTTAAGGTGTTCTTATATTTAGATATAACGTTAGATTTTTAGAGCTTGAAAGTAGCTCAAAGATGTTCTAGTCCAACTTCTTTATTTTAGAGATAAGACATCTAAGTCTCAGAAGCTGTGTTACGTGCCAAGTTTACATGGTAACAACTACCCATTGCTCCCAGTTCTAAACTCCGGAGTTGCTCCAAATATAGTTATCTGATCATTAGATGGTGGCAATTGAACTGTGTTTAAGACTTAATTTAATTCAGTTCACCATGTTTTGAGAAGCTACTGTGTATAAGACATTGTCCACTTCCTAATGGAGATGCAAAGATAAATAGTCATCATTCTTTCTTTAAGAAGTTTACAAAGTTTGCTTTCTTCCTCTAGAAAGTGAGAGATTATTAGACTAAGTGTCTAGACTATGGTCCTTTATAGCTCTGATAACAGTCTATGACTCCACAACTCCATGATCTAGGATACTTAGGATGGAAGATGATATAAGCAAAGTTGCAGAACTGAGTAGAATATGATAAAGAATAAATTAAGTAGACCCAGGATGGCATATAGTGAATGGTAAGACCATTCTATTAGGAACCAGATGATCTGGATTTTCTCCTTCTTGTGTGACCTTGGGTGGGTCATTTAACTTTTGTAGGCCTCAGTTTTCTTTCTTCTCAGTAAAATGAGTCAGATTATACAAACTTTCTAAGGGGTCTTTCAGTTCTAAATCTGTGATTCTTTGGCACATGGAAGATGTATCAAGTATTTTGAGAGCTCAGTGGTAGGAAAGGTCACTTCTATCTTGAGGGCTAAAGGAAGAAGGTGGAAGAAAAAGAGCTGGTATGTGAAGTTAATCTTAAAGGACTAGTAAAATTTCAACAGACAGAGATGAAAGATTGAGGGGAGGGATTTCAAGTACTAAGAATCAAAAAAAAAAAAAAAGGAAAGCAGGACATGTATTCAGAAAACAGCAAGTCATCTTGAAAGTTTGAACCAGAGGTTATCTGCAGGGAGGTAGCATTAGGCAGGGCCAGGGTTGCAGCCATGCCGGGGAGGACCTCAAAAGCCAGACTAAGAAGTTTGGACTTTATTGGTTAGAAATGTCAAGTTATACAATGAGACTTGTATATTAGGAAGATTATTCTGGCAGGATGGATCCAATGCAGAGGCAGTAGAACAGGACTTCTCAATCTGAGGTCCACAAATTTGTTTTATAAAAAGTATTATAAAAATTTCAAAAGTATTTCAGTGTAATTGGCTTCCTTTGTAATCCTAATGATTTTATTTTATGCACTTATAAAATATTATTCTGTGAAGGGGTCAGAAGGATTCACCAGACTATCAAAGAGATACATGACCAAAAATATGTTAAGAATCCCTAGACTAGAGGGTAGGGAAAAGGTTAGCAGGCTATTGCAATAGGATAAGGCAGAAATAAAGAGGACCTCAGCTAGGGTGGTGACACTAGTAGCAAAAAGCAGGGTTCGAGTCTGTAAGTGTAGGTGGCCTCCCTCATTCAAATCTTGCCCAGTGACTTAGTATTTTGACAGAGAATAGCACCTTCTTTTCCCTTCTTCCAGGGCCTGAGTAATATCAGCTGCCTTACCCCTCCCCTCCGTCCTTCATCCTGTTATTTGTGGAAGGGGGTAGCTGCCTGGGTGGCCAAAGGCGTTGAATCTGGAGTCTCTCATGACTGCCGTGTTCGCTCCCCTGGCTTGTTGGCTGGGAGAGTACACTGGAAAGAATAATGTGCCTCTGATTTTGTTCACTCCATTCATGTAAGTAGGTTGTGTCTCCTGTCACCCCAATCCCACTGACCAGAGGAAAAAGAGGAGAAGCATGGTACCCAAGGTACTGTGCATACTAGGTGAGCTCTGCTGTGTTCCCAGGCAACAACCTCACAAAGACCCTGGCTCTTCTCCAGTTGGAAAGGACCCCTGGCTCAGGCACAGACTCTGAGAGGGAGTCAGAGATTGATGTGTGTAATCCTGGTCTGCTTCTTATTCAGGGAATGCAAATAAAATAATGGCTCCCATTGTATGGTCCAAAGCCTTTTCCTTACAACAATCCTGGAAGGTAGGCAGGCATTAATTACTGTTTGAGGTAGGCAAGCATTGTTATAACCAGAGAGATGAAGAAATGGAGAATTGGAGAAGGAGAAGTATCTTGCATAACTGATCAACAGCAGAGCTGGTGGGTGAGGGACTTGAATTCACATCTCCCAACTCTAAATCATGCTGCCTTTCAATGGTAGCCTCCTCAGAAACAGAGCTATACAGGTATCTGCTCCTAATTCTTTCTTAGAACTCTTTGACTTACTATACGTCTTTGTGGTAGAGCAGGTGATAAGGAGAAAGATGTCTAATTAAGAAATCAGCAAACATTTCTTAAGCATTTACTTTGCCAAGCCCAAGGATACAAAGGAAAAGCAGTTCCTACCCTCCAAGATTTTACTCATGGCTCACAGCTATACGCAGAACACAGAAATTAAAAGAAATGATGGCTATCCATCTTATATATCATATGTGCATCCATATAAATATATATATAACATATAAATACATATATATGTTGGATGTAGAACTGTCAGGAACCTCAAAAATGGCCTAGTCCAATCTGCCCATTTTACAGCTGAATAAACTGAGGCTGAGGACGAAGGTTAAGTGACTCATCTAAGGTCACACAGGTAGTCATAATCAGACTACCAGAGGCAGGACTTAGGCCTAGAACGTCTCCATTGTAGTTTAATTAAAGAGGAAGTGAAGGAACATGCCCATAATGATGTAAGAATACTTACAAAGCCCCAGAACCCAAGTACAACCAAAAGAGCAACATATAAAATGATCCCAATGCAAATGAAAGACCATCACATAGAAGTCAAACTCAGAAAACCTGTAATGACTCATCTCGGTCTCAGAAAACAGATGACCAAGCATATTTGCCTTCTTTCAGCAGAGAGATGGGGAACAAGGGGTATGGAATGTTACATATACCTATATGTGGTCATTGTGTCAGTTGGACTTGAAATGCGCTTTTGTTTGTTACAAAGGAGCATTCAGTAGGGATGGGTAAATCTGTAGATGACTGGGATATTTTTTTAAAGCGCCAATAAAACCTTTTTTACTTTTTTAAGGTGAATTGAAAGGGGACGGGATGAGACCTCTGGGGAATTGTAGGGAGGGGTTAGAGAATGGAGGTAAGATAGATCATTTCCTGGGACCAGGAGGTGCCCTTCAAAGACGTTTCCCTTCCAAAGACCTCATGCAAACCTCTCTTGGAAAGACAGTTGCTGAGTTAGCTGAATCATTATTTGCATTGCTGTCTGCGAAAGGTTATGTCTGAAATAAACTTGTGGTCTCTGTGAAATCTCATGCACTCTGATCTTTCCTGGGAGTGTTCTTGACAGTGTCAGCCCACAAATAAAACACCACAGGTCAAATAACAAAGGCCAGTCACAAATCATGAATTTTGGCTCTCTGACACAACCCTGGTGCTAACAATTTCATTTCTAAAGGTTTACTTAAAATTTTGACAGAAGACTAAATGATCCCAACACCACAGCAGAATATGGTAGGGAAAGAGTGGGGGGAAGGTCCCCCACCCCTGGGGATATGGTGATCAAAGGATAACAGATCCAGGAAGGAACCTCAGAAACCATCTAATCTAACCCCCTAATTTAACAGATGAGAAAACTGGGGTGGGAGAGGGGGCCTAAATGACTTACCTAAGGTCACACAATCATCAGACTCAGGACACTAACTTCCTTTGATAACCATTCTTTCCCAAGTCATGTGACTCAATGCTCTGAAAGTCAGAGGTTATACAGTTTGAGCATTTCATCTGCTCTTGAAATGATAGATGCTAAACCTATGAACTAGGATTTCACAAAGCCATTCATGCCATTTCTGTCCTTTTCTCCCTCCTCAATTCCTTCTGCTATCCTGTGAAGTCATCAAATGTGGAGCAGATGGAACACAGAATCCCTTATCGACCTACGGGCTCCACCTGAGACATGACATCCATATGTGATTCTTCTTCGGTTTCTATCCTGCTTCAGCCATCTTGCTGGGAGTGAAGTAATGTTTTAGGTAAGTGCTTAATGTCTTCCATCGTTTCATTTCCTGAATTGCTTTAAAGGCTTGCACCTGTGTTCTATCCAAATGTGAGACTTCAATGAATAGCAGCCTTTCAGAAGATGAGTTGATCCACCCAGATTTTTTAAATGAATTTTGAAGTTGCAAGACTTTAAGTTCACACACTGCCTTCGAACATGTCTGTCTGTTCTCCAGGACATGCAAGAATGCTAAATGGAAAAGAGCCCTGCTTTAGCTACTACCTGGTTTTCATTTTTAAAAAAAACAGAAGTGACTGAAGTATTTGCTTTTTTTTTTAAGTTTGGTCGACCATTCAAGAAGAAAGGAAAGTACCTGGCTTCTCAAAATGCACCAGGAGCATGGCCCTTATGTCATTCACACCCCTCCACAACGATAGATTTTTTTTAATGGCTTGTTTTTGGATTGGTTATTATTTATGAGAGACTACAGTGCTGTAACTAAGAGCATGGAAAAGATAACACCACCAGAAAATAGGGAGATGTTCACCTAAGCTATGTCATTCCGATACCCTCTCCTAAATTTGCCCACAATGTCTACCAACATGTTGAGGATTTTCCTTCATTTAGAAATGGAAGAGACCTTAAAGTAACAGGATTATAGATTCAAAGCTGGGAGAGACTTAAGAGGTTATTTGCTTCAGTGTCCTCAGATGTGAATGAGTGAACTTAGATAAGCCTTAGAAAAGTGACTTTAAAATCTGTCACTCTCTCCACATTACCACCACTGTGTCCCTCAGATGGCTTGTCTAAGGGTTAGACCTCACAGTGTTCTTTGTAGTTTTCCCCAAAGGCCACAGGACATAGAGATGTAGGCGTCTCAAGACCTGGATTTTAGTCTCGGTTGTGTCACTAACTAGACAAATTCCCCTTAGGGAAATGATTCCCCCCCTCTGGGCTTCTTTTTCCTTATCTCTAAAATGAAGGGGTTGGATTAGATGATCTATAAGACCTCTTTTTGCTTTAGAATTCTATTCTAAGATTAGGCTAAATCAATGAATATGGAGTATTTAATATGCCTCTTATAAATATGCAATAAAGTAATACTGTGTACTTAGTATCTTGCTTCTAAAAATGAAAACACTATATAAATCACCCTATACTGCATCATATAAATGCATACTCCTAGTATGAAGTATACTTGGCCTCCTCACTTTAACAGCTTCTTATTTTGGCTTCTGAGAGAAACTGTACTGAATTACATTGATTTTTAACACCTGAAGATAAGATTAATAATGAGCTGATGATCTGCCTTGGGGCCATGATCTGCTGTGGAATTACTTCACCTTATAAATTTGTTCATATACATGAACACATGGCAAAAGAGATTGAGAGAGGGAGAGAGAGGGAAAGGGAGAGGAGGAGAGAGAGGGAAAGGGAGAGGAGGAGGAGAGAGGGAAAGGGAGAGGAGGAGAGAGAGGGAAAGGGAGAGGAGGAGGAGAGAGGGAAAGGGAGAGGAGGAGAGAGGGAGAGGAGGAGAGAGAGGGAAAGGGAGAGGAGGAGGACAGAGGGAAAGGGAGAGGAGGAGGACAGAGGGAAAGGGAGAGGAGGAAAGAGAGGGAAAGGGAGAGGAGGAGGAGAGAGGGAAAGGGAGAGGAGGAGAGAGGGAGAGGAGGAGAGAGAGGGAAAGGGAGAGGAGGAGGACAGAGGGAAAGGGAGAGGAGGAGGACAGAGGGAAAGGGAGAGGAGGAAAGAGAGGGAAAGGGAGAGAAGGAGGAGGAGAGAGAGAGAGAGGGGAGAGAGAGAGAGAGAGAGAGAGAGAGAGAGAGAGAGAGAGAGAGAGAGAGATGAGAGAGAGAGAGAGGGAGAACGAGAGAGTACCTTACCTAACACCTGTGAATTGTCACTTCAGGTCAATTTTTATAGAGGCTTGAAAAGGCTGGTAAAGGTATTTATATTTACTCTTTTGTGCACAAGGCTAATTTTAAGGGTTTTAGGCAGCATTCTTGAAGACCTTTCAACAAGACCTTTCAGCAACCATTGGTTAAATACACCATTAGAGTAAAAACAGACGAGTCAGCAAGATAGACTCTGCTGATTTTCTTATAGCCAAATGACATTTGTCTATTTGCAGACCATTGGTGAGTCATTTCTAAGCATACTTTTAGTCTGCTCAAGGATTACATAGTGGGGACCACAAAGAGGAAAGGTTTTAGTCTGTCAGAATATAGAATTATCTCCATTCACACTGAGTTCCATTAATACTTAGTAAATTTCTGTGCACACGCTGGGCACTTATTCAATCCATATTTGTTGATGATGAGGTAGAGAAGCTTTGAAAGGAGCTCAGAGGTATTTTCTGCATCTTTCCTAAAACCATCATCCTTTGATTCCCTTGACTTATAGGCTGCCTGTTCTCAGATGAGAAAGAATGGAGAGAAGACATCATGCTGGAAATACCTTTGGCTTAAAGCATCTGTCAAGAATGGGGAATAGACAAGGAGAATACAGGGGATGACAAAAGAATCAAATGATTTAAACTTTTAAAAAATCCCCGCCCTATGATGCAAGGATTTCAGATTTTTCCTTGTTGTCATGGTGACCTTACACAAGGTATTTGTTCCTTCCCCCCAAAATATCAAACACCTAAAATGTTCAAGACAATGAAACACAGGACCTGCATACAAGACATCTACAATCGAGTAATCACATAAATTATTTCTCTCTACCACTGGTTTACTGGTGAAAGAGAGGCAATAGGGCATCCTGAGAGGAGACTGGGGCACTGGTCCTTGCTGTTTGATTTCATTACCTAGCAATATGACCCTGAGTGATTTTATTTTGTCTCTTTGGAACTTCCCTTCTTCCTTCTGTAATAAACAAAGGACAGGACTGTGAACTCTAATTCCCTTCCAGAATTCATATTCTATGAAATACATATAATATTGAAAGTCTTGCATAGAGTGGTTTTATGGTCACAAAGAATTTGGAAAGTGGACAGAATGATCTGTTATTTACTTAAGTCATCTCTGACTATATCATGTGGTCCTGGCAAGAGTTCTTCTTAGGATTTTCCCACCAAGTGATGGTTTCTCTCCCCTGCCCCCAATTTATTGTTATTTTGGTGAAGGAAAAAGAATAAGTAGGTACATTGTCTGGATCTTTTCTTTCCTATTGAGTTGGTCTTTGCAGTGTGGCCCCTGGGCCCATTGCTCTGACTGTGTGGTCAGTGTTTTTACAATTCTCTTGGTAGCCCCAGGAAGTATACTTGTGGTTATCTGGATGGGAGATTTAAGGCAACCTGAGTGGATGTTAGAGTTTAAGCCCCAATCAAAATGGGTGGATTTGAAATTCAGAACCCAGCACAAACCTCTTCATTTTCAAGTTCATTTACCCTTGGCAACATGCAACCTCCTGTTACTAAGAAAAAAAGGCTTTAAAAAGCTCATTTAAAAGGCTGAAAAGCCTTTTGGGATCTCCACAAGCTCTTTAAAAACATATTTTGATGATACAAGTGTAAACAAATCACAAGCATATGGATTGAATTTCCCTGAAATTACACAGGATTTTAAAAATGAAGGGGGGGAGAGGGTTCGGAAAAATATGTTTTTGGTTTTACTGACTCAGAATGAACGAATGAGTTTGAGGTTTTGACAGACCCTGAAACTTCAGCAGGTTTGTCTGATTTTGCTATATGCCAGCTCCTCAAAAAGGGCTTAGGAGTTGTTGGCGAGAGCTAGTGAATGTCTAGGTTGAGAGACCCTCTTAAAAGGCCCCTGGAATACTATCACAAAAAGACAAGATGGATCATCCCTGGGGCCATTGTCAACAGAGCTTCCCTCTTAGGTTGTAACACTTCATATATCTGAATCCCTTAAGCTCCTCCTCATTTGCCCCGTGGGCATAATCACAAGGATTCCTATCAGGCCAGTGTGGCAAAGGATAGCAGTCGAAGTAGGGTAGGTATAACTTCACATGGTGGCGTGCCTTAACAATCTTGGCTCTAAGGCAGACATGCCAAAGGTGGCACACAGGCTGACTGTCAGTGGCACATGGGATGTTCTGCTGCCATGCATCCTCTGCTCCTACTTTGGATGGTTAGCAGCTGCCACCACTCTTGAAACCCCTGGAAAGATCCAGAACAGATGCCATCCTCCCAGCTTTCATCACTACCACCCCCATTCCCAAGCTGCCATCAGTGATCAGAAGTCAATTATTTGTCTGGTCTTTTCAAAATCAATGTATCATGGAAGAAAAGAAAAAACCATTGGCTTCTGGAGTCAGATAACTGGTCAGAATCTTGGCTTTTCTCTTTGGGCACTTTTTGTCAAATCACATGACTTTTCTGAACCTCAGTTTCCTAATCTGTAAAATGAGAGGGTTGAAGTAGATTACCAGAATCTAGTCATGGATGATCTAAGGTCCTTTCTAAGTCTTGATCCCATGAACTATGAAAAACTGATATAGCAAGAGTTCAACACTTTCAGAAGAAGAAAAACATGAAGTAATGGCAAGTTCTCACAATCACCAAGAGGTTGTACACAATTGTTGATTCAGAGAATTCAGAACACTTCTGGTAGGGAAGGAAGGAAGGAAGGAAGGAAGGAAGGAAGGAAGGAAGGAAGGAAGGAAGGAAGGAAGGAAGGAAGGAAGGAAGGAAGGAAGGAAGGAAGGAAGGAAGGAAGGAAGGAAGGAAGGAAGGAAGGAAGGAAGGAAGGAAGGAAAATACTTATCAAGTACCTACTATGTGCCAGACACTATGCTAAGTGCTTTACAAATATTTGATCTTTACAATAACCTTGTGAGATAGGTGCTACTATTATCCTCATTTTACAATTGAGAAAACTGAGGCAAACAGAGGTTAAGTGAATTTCCTATGGTCATACAAATGTCTGAGGCTGCATTTGAACTTGGGTCTTCCTGACTCCAGGCCCAGCACTCTATTTACTGTTCAGATTCAAAATTGGTAGAACTCAATACTTGATTGTTCAGCTCTCCACCATGCTTTACCTGTAAGACAGAATGTAAGAGAGAGATTGATAAGCTAGAGATCTGAGAAAGCAAACCACACTAGAAAAATTCTGTGGCTTATCTAAGTCATTGGACTTCAGATAATTGTATTCATATGACGATAGCTCATAGGTATGTAGCACTTGACAAAGTATTTTCCTTACAAATCCTTTCATTAAGGTAGGAGGTATAAATATTTTTCTTTCCCATTTCACACAGAAGGAAACTGAGGCTCAGTCATAGGTCAGTGTTAAGAGGATTTTTTGGTTACAAAACATTTTCATGTCCATTATCTAAATGTTTTGTGTGTAAGATGGCATGTCTCTTAACTTTATGGAATGGGAATCAAATGAGACCATTCATCCATTTATTCAGGCATTATAGGTTCTTCGTTGATTGATTTGCTTCGTCAATGGCTGTGGAATCAACATAAGCATCCGTCAGTCAATCAACATGTATTTATTAAGTGTCTATTAGGCATGAATAAATGAATGAATGAATGAACTTATTTCATCCTCAGAATAACCCCATGAGTTGGGGAGCACAAGGGTTGTACCATTTTATTGAGAAAAAACTCAGAGTTTAAGAGGCTTGCCCAAGGTCCCACAGGAAAATGACACCCTGGGCCCAATGTATTCTCGAATCTAGGACCCTTTCTACTATAAAAACTCCTGACAGACATGGGGAGATTTCAGGAAATGCTCAGATTTAGGAACCTTTGTTAAGATATCTGAGGAATGTTTAAAAAGATCTTACATGGGGAGTAGAGGAGGAAGGGTATTGGTTGTTTTGTTTTGAGAACTGGCAGGTCTTTGATAGGAATTGAAATGGTGAAATGAATCTCCGAGCTACAGAAGGTGAAATGGGATGCTGCACCATATCTTTTCCCCTAAAAGACATACACTAGAGTTCTGTGTTACTTCTTCCCCTCAGGGCTTAAATGGGGATGCTAATGCTACCTTTCTTCAGAGGAATGGTTGTAAGGAAGTACTTTGAAATGATACTATAGCCCTTTGAAAAAGTAAAGTGCTCACTAATATAAATAGCTCATACCCCCTACTTGTGTCTATAGTCCTGGTGTCTGTCCCCTCACTACAATCGTTATTTCTCAAGCAGTACATAATTTTCGCAGTGCAATTTACACTGCCTAGGCAGCTGTCTGCCACACCAACTCTTTATGAAATCCACCCACAGTATTTGACTCAATTGCCTCCTGCAGCTGTGAATTCCACAGGTTGACCACACTCTGCATGGAGTATTCCTTTGTATTTGTTCCAAATTTATTAGCCATTTTTACAGATCCTTGTACTTACTTTTATATTTTAATTTTTTTAATATACATATCATTTTAAGATTCAGTTCCATTTGTGTGTAGTTAATAAGCAGTTCAGCTTAGGGGACTGTCGTTAAAGAATCAGCATCAAAACAGTAAAATCACACTTCAGATCCATATATGATTCAAAACCAAGTTCAGTATGGACCTGACTTAGGGGCACAATTATAGCTTTAGCTTTGTTTTCCCTTGATCTTTGTCTAGTTGGCTCAGTGATCGGTGTGAAACGCTAATGGAGTTAAGGGTAGCCTTGGTTCCCATTTGGTCAATTATTTTCATTGGTAATCACAGATATCCTTTTACACAATCCAACCATCTAGTAAATGTCTATTGTCACAGATGAGGTCAGAAAGAAGTATGAGAGTGTGGAGAGTGTGGCCACGATAGCCCAATTCATCCCTGTTGTTAGAAAGTAGTAGAATGTGTTCAGCATATACTTTACTCATCATCAAGGTTCTTGGGATATAGGAATGTGGAGTAATTGCCATTGGTTCTGGGTACACGGGACGGGTGCTATGCTGGTGGGTCAATATGATTCTTTATTAGCAAAGTGATTAAATTTTTTTAAAAAATGTCTCACTTATACCCAGTCGTCTCAGAAACTTCTCCTTTCCCACCCTTACTAAGGCAGCCGGGATGAAACTTAACACCCTCCCCTTCACACGCTGTTGCCTTTCATGGTTGTTTCTATACTTTCAACCTGCTCTTGCTAATGAATTTTAAATTAGCTTGAGTAAAAATGCTGTTTATTGGGAGCAGGTGAAGGACTCCTTGTCCCCACTCCCCCTCCCAGGATGATGGCCTTGCTATAACTAGGATCAGACCATCATCTTCCTGTCACAAGGATAGGTCATCCTCTTCCCTCTGGCTTACAAAAATGAGCCGTTTTTTAAGATACAAGCTGATACCCTTGGTATGACGGTGCTCCTTTTGTAGTGTCTTTATTCCTCTTTACCTATTAATTACCCATACTTAGGGTCTTCCTCCAGCAGCACCCAGAGTGTCTTCCTTTGCATGAGTCCTTGCTCACCTGGGCTCTCAAAAATACACCCTGACGATAATTTGACAACCATTTAAATGACATACCCAGCTCCATCTGTCAATTCTTCTTTTAAACTTTCCATTCCCATCAATTCCTGCTGTTATCCCCCTTGTTGTATACCTGAGTTTATAAATAACTGTGTGAAATGTAACTGAGAATGATCAACGTCAAAGGACTTATCCACTTAGCACACAAATAGCCCTAAAATCAAAAATATTGTGCTTCATGTAATCTGTGCCACCCCCATACAGTTGTTTGGTTTTTTTGAAAATCCTCATGGGGTCATAGAATGTTAAAGCCAGAAGGGACCTTGTATGTCACTCGATTCAGTGCCAACATTTCATAGATGTGGAGAGTCAGGCCCAAAGAGGGGGAATGCCTCCATCAGGGTCATCTGGACCAGCTAATTGCAGAGCTAGAAGAAGAATTTTGAGTCCACCGACTTCCAGTCCAGTGGTCTTTTCATAAAGCAACCTTCCTGATGATTAGTCTTGCATCTCATTTCATCATGAAGATTCTCAAGGTCCTGCCCAACTTTAAATCCTCTGACTTTATGATTATCTTTGTAAGGAACTTGAGAGACATGATAAATAAGAAAAATTCGTATAAATTGGGGATGACTTGTCCAGGAGAACAATATGCACATTGACCATAACACTGTAAAGGAAAACAACATTTGAAGCACATTGGAACTCGGACCAATTCAATGAGCCCAATGACTTCATAATGCTGCTGGTAACACATTCCTCTTGTCAAAGACATGGTTGAGTATAGGTATAAAGCATTCATTTGTTTCATTCAACTGTTCTTTGTTCTAAAGCAAGGTTTTGTGGGTAAAGTGGCAGCATTGGTAAGTAATAGAGATGTAAAAGAAGAAGAACATCAATAAATCATTTTAAAAGCTCATTAGAAAGGATTGTAGACCATCAAGTCCATCCTAGTCATTTTACAGATGAGGAAACTGAGGCAAGGCAAGGTTAAGAGACCAGGATCACATAGCTAGTATCTCAAGCAGGATTTGAACCAAGGCCTTTCAGGCACTAACTTTAGTATCCTAAACAGCCTTGTGCTCTCCCCCACAGTCAAGCGTGGAAAACTTACATGACTTTCCTACAGTCATTCATTCGTTCAGTTAACAAACATGTATTGAACTCTAACAGGTACAAGTTCCTGTGCTGACTACTGAGAACACTGGGCCTGACCAGTGGGAGCTCACAATCTAGGAGGAAAGACAAGACACACTCACAAGAGGCGATAATATGAAGTAGGGTGGCATAAGAATACGGGAGAAGAACAAAATATAATGGCAGTTGCAGAGGAGGAAATAATTTTTCTTCCTTCACAATCAAATCCTGAGGTAAGGTGATGTACAGAGCACTCTGTGAGCAAGTAAAGCAGAAATATCAACTTTTCCTCTGTCCAAATGTTAGCCAGCCTCCAAGGCATGGTCCCCACTCCACCTCCTCACTTACCGGCCTGACTCACAGCCGGCTATCTCTGCTCTGACCACTGTAGATACTAATAATAATGTTCATTCATGACTTATTCCTTCTTCTGAATAAGGTCACCTAACCAGAAAGATTGGAAGAGCCTTAGAGCAAGGTTCTAGACGTGTTTCCTTTCTTCCCAGTATCCAGCACAGAAAGGACTCAGTAAATACTTATTGAATTCAGTTGAATGGGAATTTATAAACCAGACATTAACTGGGCAGACTTCGCAAATTTCCCCAATAGGAAACTATACCAGATGAGAAAAGATGCGGACACAGGGCAAGACTCAGATATGTATATATTATAGTGGACCAGAGAAACAGAAGAACTACCACAGTGGGTCAGATCTGTTGGTTCCTGTCTAGTGCCCAGTCTATCTTGTCTTAGGTCATCCAACACATTTTGAAGAAGAGTGGACCAGTTTTTTTACATGACGTTAACCATAAAAAGTTAAAATGTGCTCCAAATCATGTCTACAGGGGCAAGATTTCTAATATGTTGTATCATTTCACTGCCTTACCTTCCCCTAGCCTATTACCTATTTTGAAGAAAGAAAAAATAATATAGTGTCAAGAAGACTAGGATGAATGTGGAAAATCAGAGTCTTTTGGTTTAGACTTGGCTACTAGCTACCTTTCACAGGGAAGGGCAGGAACTTTAGGAGACAGTATGATACAGTGGGCAGCTAGGTGGCACAATAGATAGACCATGGACCTGGAGTCAGGAGGACCTGAATTCAGATATAGCCTCAGACACTTACTGGCTGTGTGACCCTGGGAGTGTCACTTAGTCCTGTTTGCTTCAGTTTCTTCTTGCATAAAATGAGCTGGAGAAGGAAATGGCAAACCATTCCAGTATCTGGGCCAAGAAAACCCCAAGCAGGTCATGTAGAGTCAGACAGACTAAAACAATTGAACAACAAAAGGTATAGTTTAAAGAACTTTGGTTCTGGAGTCAGAAGAGCAGCATTCAAATCCCATCTCTCCCAGTCATTATCTGTAGGACCTAGGCACATTCAACCTCTTTGGGCCTCAGTTTCTCCATGTCTACAGTGAAAGCATTAATTATAATATCTCTAAAACACCTTGGATGTCTCAAATTCTCTACTATTACTCAATACAAAAATCATTATGACATAGAACTGGAATTCTTAAGGAGGGGGCTTAGAGATCACATAATAAAATTCTCTCATTTTACACATGAAGAAACTGAGACCCAGACAGGTAGTCATAGATCCAGAGTCACTAAACCCAATGTCCTTCTTGCTATCCCACAGAGGATATGAACTATAGGAAAGTTTTTCAAGCCCGACTGCTATTGAAGGATTGGTCTGACTTGTCTTTAAGAGCCCAATCTTAGAGCCAGGTGTGTAGGATATATAGTAAGTGCTTAATAAAAAGCTGTTGATTGATTGCTGCTTCACATAATTTTGCATATGTCGATGCAGCCTGGGTGAAATAGTAGACCAAATTAAGACTTCTTTTAATAAGTTCCTTCTTAATACTTAGGTATTTAATGAATTGGGGGAGGGGGTTTGGTGGGAGCGAGTTGCAAAGCAGTTGTTCCTTGAGCAGTATGCAAGTGATAATAGTGAGCTAACCCAGAGGACAGTAGACCAGGCAGGGGCCTTAGAAGATGACTAAAAATTAGGGTGATAGTTTTCAATTTATATAACATGTTAAGATTTGCAAAGTGCTTCATACAATTTCATAATCCTAAAAGAACTTAATAAAATATTAATTAAACCCAGAGGAAAGTGACTAGAATAGTGAGAGAATTTGATACTGTGACATAGGAAGAAAAATGAACAAACTGAGGGTGATTAGCCTGGAGAAAGCAAGGGTTTGAGGCCAGGGTGACAAGATGGTTTTCTTCAAGTATTAGCACATCTAAAAGGGGAGATCTAGTGTAGGTGGCTCCATCACACCAAGGGGATACAGAGAGATAAATGTTCAACCATGTGGCTCCTCATGTTTCCTAACTGTCCATTTCATGAAGCAATGAATTTCCAGTTATTGGTAACTTTTAATCAGAACATGGACAGCTGCTTTGTTGGGGGGAATCAAGGCTTGTTATGGAGATAAATGTTTCAGGCAGGAAGCTGGATTGTTTACCTCAGAGGTCTCTTCTCACTCTTAGATTCCAGTGTTCTGCAACCCTGGGTAGGAGGTAATACAAGGATGATCATCCCCATTTTGTAGGTGAAGAAATTGAGGACCAGAGTGGTAAAGTGGTTTGTCTAAGTAATGTTATTTAGCTACATCGTCAGTAACAGAACTGCAGCTAGAACCCAAGTCTCCTGACTTTCTGGGCTTTTTGAGGATAAAGATGTTATGAATTTCTATCATTAGGTTTTTCACAGAACATTAGAAAAATGTGTCCTGTTGCTTCATTTGAAACTAAACAGTGTCAGAAATCCTTTGACTTGAAATAGACACAAAAAAGCACAGTCCTATGATTCCCAGGATTGCTTTAATTTCTTTATATAGTAAAACCATATTGAAAGACTAAAACCTAAACATAGCCTCTGTCTACATGACAGAAAAAAAAAAAACTTGCTTAGAAGGATTAAACTAGTCAATGTAGCCAATAGCTGGAGTTTCTTAACAAGCTTTGGAAACAGATCTGTCCAACTAAAATTTCTTCATGAAATTAATTTCAAATTGGTGTTTTTTCCCATAGTAAAAGGAGAAATTCTTTGGGTCAAAAGATTTGACTTTTGAGGTGTAGGTCATATAAATAAATAAGAGGGACTGAATAGCACCAGGCGCAGAAAGATAGCCTTGGTGTCAGAAGGTCCCGGGTTCAATTTCTTTTTCTGACACATACTGTCTTCCCATAGAAAACCTCTCTGTGTTCCATGCAGCTCTAATATTTTAGATTACAGATGAATTGCTGCTCTGCAAAGAGGCTAGAAGTATCCAGAATGGAATTTCTCTAAATGAATGAAATAAAAGATTCAATACATCTAGACAAATAGACTGTCTAATGAACAGAACACATGGTCTGGAGTCAGGAAGACCTGAGACAAATCAGACCTCCAACACTTACTAGTTTTGTGACCCTGAGCAAGTCATTTAACCCTGTTTGCCTCTGTTTTCTCATCTGTAAAATGAGCTAGAGAAGGAAGTAGCAATTCACTCTAGTATCTTTGCTGAGACAATCCCAAATGAGGTTACAAAGAGTCAGACGTGACTGAAAATTACTGAACAAACTCTGAAACTGAAAGAATAGGTTTAAGCAGGTTTTAAGGAGGGAATACAGAGAAGTATGAGTCTCTGTCCTCAAGGTTCTTAAACCTTTTTATGAAGACAAACTATGAAACAATTATGAAGTTATGTAAGACAGTATGTAACTGAGTGCTTGGGGGCTTGGTTCAGCCTAGAAGTATAACTGACATTTAGTGATTCTTCAAGGAGAAGGGGAGCTCTCAGCTGGACATGAGAGGATGTCTAGGATTTACAGAGAGCAAGGAGAAGAAGGAGGGAAGCCCAGAGAAGGAGTATCAGGGGAGATATGATAAGTATGGCAAGGAATGGGAGCTGGCAAAGGAGGAAAGGGATTCCAAGGAATGAAGAGACTGGCTGACCTGACTGTTATAGAGACTTCCTGGGATGCCTACTGGGTATTATTGGAAAATAATGGCAGCTATATAGAGTGGTAAATTCATCAAACCTTTGAAGTTTCTAACAATCCTTGACATAGGTAGGATGTCTTAATTTCCTCACTGCACAAATCAGGCAACTGGAATTCAGAAAATGAAAGGACTTTCCCACAATTGCACTTCATCTTCTTCAAGTCCAAAGTCCATTGATCTGAGTTATTAGAATATTTTGAGCAATGGTAGTTTTTATTGCTATAATTCTCTATCTCATATTTATCAGTATAGAATTCTCCTGGAACAACAAAGTATCTGATTTTGATCATTTGAAAGGGAAACTGCCTTTGTTTATGGGACAATTCACATACTGAACATTGGATATACTTTTTAGTATCCTATTTTCTATCAACAAAAAATTCCTAATAATTGTAGACTTTATAAATCATGCATGATTATTGGTTTTTAGAATGTCCATGAAGCAACTTGAGATGTGAAGTTTCTCAGGAGCTTAAAATCAAAACATAACTTCACCATACTGTTAGCCTTAAATATGTTTTCTTATATTCTAAGTCTTTGAAAATTGATCATTCATAGTGCATAGCAACTCATTACTAATCAGAATGCCTCATGCTCTATTCACATCAAATACTATATATATATAGTGTATATATATATGAAGAGAGAGAGAGAGAGAGAGAGAGAGAGAGAGAGAGTTCAGGTGAAAATTATCCCTAGTTTACTCTAGGCCCTGCAGGTCAAAAGGAAAATAGATCATCTTAAAATGTTCTTTTCTATTTAACATTAAACTAAGTGATTTTTCATTCACCTGAAGCATCAATGGAAGTTTGTAAATGTTATCTCTTCAAGCTGGGATTTATCCTTTACCTTAAAAATGATTTAGTGTTTTGAATTTGCAATTGCAGTAAACTTGAAACTTTCCAGAGCAGTTTCATCTAAAAAATATCCCATTCCATTTCTTATTTTGTTTCATCTTAATTAAAGCTATGATCTTGCATCAACGTTGGTCTTGCATGAGTTAGTTAATGTTGCAGCTAGACCAGTTGAGACCAGATATACCAAGAGAGAGTTCCAATCATTAGGTCACCCTCTGAGTTATGAAGTGTTAGGCATTGTGGGCAAGGCGAGAGTTTAGACAGGCAGACTAGGTCAGTCACTGTATCTCAAGGTAATGAGGGAGTCAAAGATAAAGGGACATGGTCCTAAATTTGAACATTCAAGAAGTCAATAGAACTCCATCAGAAAGTGGAATCAAAGATCAGTTCAATATTCTTCACTTTATGGCCTTCAGGATCCAGAGAAAGCCAGGGAGCTTTTCAGGGCAGTGTTTCATTTATTCAATATATTACAGTTATTGAATCTCAGAGTTGAAAGGGACATTGCAAGTCATCATGTACAATTTCTTGCCCTCCATCAATCCCTTTCACAACATCTTTCACAAGCGGTGATCTAATCTCTCTTTGGATACCTCTTTGAATGCCTTCTGAGGCAGTCTGTTCCAGTTTGGAGATGGTTCTAATTGCTACATTAACCCAAGATTTACCTCTTTAGTGCTTCTACCATCAGTCCTCAGTAGGTCCCCTTGGATGAAGTAAAATAAATCTAGTCTTTTTTTCACATGACAACCCCCTCAGTATTTGAAAACAACTGTGACATCCATTCTTGATGTCCCTCAAGACATCTCAAGGCTAAACACCTTCAGTTTCTTCATCTAGCCTTTGTGTTGAATGGATTCAAGCTCCTTTACCATATTGTCCACACTCTTCAAGATTTCATGCCCCTTCTAAAATGTAGTGTCCAGAACTGAACACAAATAGAGCAGATGTGGTCTAAAGAAACTTGCACTATTTGTTCAGCCCTCCCTTGACTGGGTAGTATCTCTACATTTCAGAGGCATTTACTGGTCTCTGTTTCTCTGACTTCTGACAAGGGCATCTTCCCTCAATATTCAGGGAACACAAATGATACTGCAATGGATACTGAGACCTTTGGTTGCACCTCTTGTCATTTCTATCATCATCGGAGGCTTGGCAAGAGACCAGCTCCTAGTACACTCTTAGTTAGATTGGGAAAAGCAAAATGAGATCAGTTGTGCATCAGTTCCAACAATCAACAAGCATTTATCCCTATTGCTACTCTCCCCACTACTTGCCAAGTACTAGGTTAAGCACTGGCTATGCACAGTTACCAAGAAACATTCCCTGTCTGAGGGAACTTGCATCCTAATGGGGAGACAGTAGAGAATAAATACAAATAAAGACACCAGAATTTAATGGAAAGTAGTTGGGGGGGAGGCATTAGCAATGGGAGGATTAGGAAAGACTTCATGTAGAAAGTGGTGCACCTGCTATGTCCTGAAGGAAGAGAGGACTTTCTGGGAGGAAACAGGAGACAGTGCATTCCAGACATGGAGGGGTGGGCAGAAATAAGAGACAGAGCTCTACGTGTAAGAAAGTGAAAAAAGGTAAGTTTGATCAGACAAGCTATACGAGAGGGAGTAATAAACAAATGAGAATGGAAATATATATTGGGGTTGGGTTCAGAGGGATTCTAAAAGCTAAACAGAGGAATGTAGGGGTAAACTAGGTGACCCAGTAACTAGAATGCCATGCCTGGAGTCAGGAAGACTCCTCTTCCTGAGTTCAAATCTGACCTTAGACACTTACTAGTTATGAGACCCTGGGCACGTCAGTTAACCCTGTTTGCCTCGGTTTCTTTATCTGTAAAATGAGCTGGAGAAGGAAATGATCAACTGCTCCAGTATTTTTGTCAAGAAGACCTCAAATGGAGTCATGAAGAGTCAGACATAATTGAAAATGACGAAGCAACAAAAATGTTTTACATTAGAGACGATAGGGAGCCACTGAAGTTTATTGAGTATCAGAGTGAAAGATCACTTTAACAGCTATGAATAGACAGACATGGAAAGAGACTTGAGTTAGGCAGACTAGTGAGGAAGCTATTGCAATAATTTAGGTGAGAAGTGCTAAGTGCCAGAACTAAGGTGGTAGCAGTGTGAGATAGAGTCTTACCTAAGACAGATGTGGAGTTAGAAACTTCAGTTGCAAGATTTGGCAACTAATTTCATATATGGGTTAATGGAGAGGATGATTACAAAATTACAAATCTTGGAGAATGGTGGTACCTATGACAGAAATAGGCAAATTTAGAATAGGAACAGGTTACTAGGGGAAAGATAGTAAGTTCTGTTTTAGGTATATTGAGTTGAAACTATCTGTGGGACATGAAATTTGAAATGTCCAATAGGAAATTGGTGATTGGTGTATACATAATTAGTGAAGCTCAGGGGAGAAAATGACTGAGAAGGGGAGGAAAGATATACAACAATAAGCCTGAAGTGATGGTATGGTCTAGTAAGCTTGTTTTTCTTTTCCTTTCTTTTCTTTCTTTTTTAAGAATGGGAGAGACTTGGGCATATTGTAAAGGAGTAGAAGAGAAGATTGAAGATCGGGTCAGAGGTTTAGGGTGATTATTAGGGGCATAATTAAGGGGCAATCTGCTTGAGAAGAAGGGAAGTATGGTATATAGAAGGGTTAGTTTTGGCAAGGAGAAGGGCTACCTCATTATCAGAGACTAGGAAAAGGGAAGAGAGGGTAGGAAATTATGTCAAAACATTGTGATTCAGGAAGACCCAAGTTCAAATCCAGCCTCAGACACTTACTAGTTATGTGACCCTGGGTTAGTCACTTAACCCTGTTTGCCTCAGTTTCTTCCCCTATAAAATGAGCTGGAGAAGGAAATGGCAAACTACTCTGGTATCTTTGAAAGAAAACCCCAAATGGGGTCATGAAGACCTGGACATGAGTGACAACAATGAAAAAACAATAAATTTTGTGATGAAAAGAAGAGGGAGCTCATGTTGAATGACCTCAATTTTTGCAATTAAGTAAGGGAGATAGTCCTCAGCTGAGAGCGTACAGAGACAAAGAAGGGTGGAAGGCTTAAAGAGGGAAGAGAAAGTTTGGAATAACTTTTACAGGAAGTGAGCAGGGAATTAAGTAGAGAGGAATAAAAGGACTTCCTGGATGCAGTGAGGGCCCAGTTGAAGATGGAGGACATGAATTTACAATATAACCAATTAACTTTTGTGTTACTTTCTCTCAGCAGCAGGTGTCTAGGAGAGGTGAAATACACGTACAAACAAGTTCAGAAATGATTTCCCTGAAGACTAGTTACTTGATACTGTGTTAACTATAAAAATAAAAAGCTTAAGGAGAGTACTAGTTAGCTGCAAGACCTCTGAAGAAAGACACATGTCTATAGTATTATAAGGAACATAAATATTCACTTTCGGGCAGGCTCAAGCGGGAAAGGAATAAGACTTTAATGTTTTAAAATTTTTATAAATTGTCAAAATTTTTATAAATTTATAAATAAAATTATTTTTATAAAAAGCCCAAGATCATAGGATCCCCTCATAGTGTAGAGGTAAGGATTGGAACCTAGAGATACATGTGACTTATTTAAGGTCACACAAGTAATTTGTTGTAATGTTAGACTAGAATTCAGGTCTCTAGTGTCTTGATCATCCCATCACAGCTCTCTGTCTTCATAGAATCATAAAGGGATATTGGAGACAACTTATTCCAGTTTTATAGATAAAGCAGCTGAGGTTCAGGACAGGAAAGTGTCTTAGGGTCAGTTGTCATTGTGTGACAGTACAGTCTAATCTCAAACTCCTAACTCCCACTCTGATACACTTTCCACAAAGTTATGAATACTGAACATTGTAGTTTTAACTTCAACTTTAAAAAGTGAAAGATCAAGAAAAATGATCCATTTTCTTGGAAAATGGGATCTGATTGGGAGAAAGAGTGAAATAACTGAAAAAGAAACCCTTTTTTCCCCCCATTTTTAGGTATCATTTTCCAGAATATCATATCAAACCATGAATCAGAGGGAACCCTCTAGTACTTCCCAGGATTGCTTTCCACAAGGTTTCACTCCCAAGTTTATTGTGGCATGAAGGTGACCTTGTTGACAAAACAAAACTAGGTGTCACTTTCTGGAATATGACATTCATAGTGTTCCTTAGTTTGCATTGAGGAGAAAGCAAAAGAAGAGAATATAAAAATAGCTGATATATTTTACTTTTACAATCTCTCCCCTGGTTATTACTTTGAAAAAAAAGTATACTATAAACATGTCCTTGAATCTACATGTTTTTGTTGGGTCTTAAATATGGATAATTTTTTAAAAGAATTCCATCATGTAGGATTAGACCACTTGGTTAGATCCCTTTAAAGGCTTAAGAACAACTCTTTATCCATATTATGTGATAAAGCCATTATAATTCGCTACTAAAATAAGTCCCACTGATACCAGATAACCCTGGCTCAGTCTTCTTGGGTTTTGCTTCTGTTAATCTCTGATTCATTTTAATGATCTTTCAGGCTTCTATTCAGCTGGATTCTGGAATTTCTTATAATCTTAACATTTTAATGTGCTTATAACTTCTTTAATCCACCATTGGACGCATCTTTTTAAAAGTCCTTTTCCAAAGTCCTCTCAATTACTGTCCCCATCTCTTTAGTTCCAGCTTCTTCCCCTTTCGAATGCAAGTTTTTCTTTAGTATTAAATAATCGGTAAAGTGTATAGAGTAGTTCCTGGTTTTATAGCTTTTCAGTTTGAGAAAAGTTGTGCAATTTGGGGGGGGTTTGTTTCTTTATATTTTATGAAGAGCACTTGGAAAAGTTACCCTAGGCAAGTAATTTACTCTTGTTGAACCTCAATTAATTCTTCTGTAAAATGGAGACTATACTCCTTCAGGAAATAATACCCCCTAATTAGTACTGGCTTTGTCCTATATGAACAAAAAATTCCATTTGAACATTTCTGATGGATTTAACATCTACTATTTTTGTACCATTGTTGTTTACGTATGTTTCATATCTCATGACTGTAAATCCATGAGAGCAGGGGCCTTTATCTTATTCTTTCATCACCTCACCCACTCTCTGTATGCAGTAGGTGATTAATAGATGTGTTCGGAATTAAACTGTCAAATAAAATTGGCTCTTTTCTGCATTTGTGTTTAATTGTCACTTCCCCAAGAGACTGTGTTTCTTCCCCACTTTATTTCTAATGACCCATTTCCAGGGGCATATGTACCACAGAGGCAGCAGCTGACTTAAATTATTAGTTTACTGAGCAGGAACAACCATTGACCTAAGTATCCTTTTCCTAACAGTGTCCCAGGCACAGCTAAATAGCAGTAACCCTGCCAGGCCTCCCATCCTCCATGGCTTAGTATGCAAACACTTCTAATTATTTTTCAATTATTTTAATGACTTGAAACCATTAAAAACACATACTCACATTTCTACATTTTGAAAGAATTGCCAATGTCTCCCTGAACCAACATTTCCACTGTTAAAAAAAATGGCTGAGATGGAACATCAAAGACTTGCAAACATGACCACTGAAAGAATTCTTGTTTTTCTGCCCATCAGAGCCTTGCATTGTCTAGAAACAATGTTATTTCCAATAGAAGCTGGCCAGCTGCAAATACTGTTCCTTCGAGGTCGCCCACAACACAGTCTGGGGAAATTACACTAATGCTATTTTCGGGGAGAAAAATAGAACCTCTTTGCTATCAGTTTGGGTCTCCAATGGTCTCTTTCTTTGTGACTGACAGGTTAGAACACGCCTCCTTTTGATTGGGAAAAAGGAAAAGAGGTAGCAGAGCCAAATTCTACCCTCTGAGCACTGCACACCCAGGGTCTGTAAGAAAGATGAAAGGACTTAGGGGAATCTAAGAGAAACATATGATACCTTTTATTCCAGCTTGTATCTGGAGAATTAGAATTAGGAAAATGGACATGATTCTCACCCAGGTCAATATGGGAACACACTTGCTGACCATCACTTTTCTCTGCCAACTTTACATCATTATTTCATCATGGTAAAACTAAATGTGAGGGGAGAGATACCAATCTGTTTTTTCTTAAATCCAGTGTTCAAAGACACATCAGAAGGGATCTTGAAGAGAAGTAACAGGTTTCATTTTATTTCAATTCAATGCAACCAATGTTTATTAAACACTTTTTGTTGCAGAGAAGTCATTTTTCAGTTGTGTCTCACTGTCTGTGACCTCATTTGGAGTTTTCTTGGCAAAGATACTGGAGTGGTTTGACATTACCTTCTCCAGATCATTTTGTAGATGACAAACTGAAGCAAAAAGGGTTAAGTGACTTGCCCAGGGTCACTTAGATAATTAGTGTTAAGGACAGATTTGAACTCAGGTAGATGAGTCTTCCTGATCCCAGCCCCGGCACCACCCATCTACACTTATTAAACCCTTATTATGCACATAGCATACTGCCAGGTACCACAAAGTGTAAAACTGAGTAAAAAACATTGTCCTTACCTTCAAGTAGATTATTGTCTAGGTTTCTTTTTTGGCAGGGGGTGTGGGGGGTGTGAGGGGATGGTAACTGTGGGAGTAGAGGGGGAATAAGATATGTAGAAAAATATTATTCATACTGAGATCACAGGGTCATAGAACAAGAACTAGAAGTGACCTCAATGGCCATCTAGGTCAATCCTGTCATTTTAAAGAAAAGGAAACTAAAGCTCAAGAGATTTAAATTATTCACCCAAGGTTACACAAATAGTACATGTCAGAGGTGGAGTTTGAACTCAAGACCTCACATCCTAGAGCCAATTTAATTTAGTTAAACAAACACTGGCACATAATAAACACCATAGAAATGTTAACTATGATTATTAAGGCATCATACTAGGTATTGAGGGATACAGAGATGAAACACCAATCTGTCTTCAAGGAGTTTATAATCAAATTCATCTAATAGTAAACATACATCCTGTACACCAGTATGACACAACATAGAATGTCACAAAAGATAGCAAAGAAGTCATGAAGTATTCTAAGGAAATTGAAGACAACACTTATTTTGTCAGGAGAGATCAGTGGCTCCTGGGTGCACCTTAGAAGGAGAGGAGTCTAACAGCAGAGGTAAGGAATATTCTGGGGGTAAGGACTGGACCTGTGATTTCATTGGTGTAGGGGATTCCCAAATGAGAAGTTAAGGGTTTGCCCATGGTCATGCAGAAATGGAACTTGAACCCAGGCTTTCCCAGCTCCAAGGCTAGCTCTTCATATTCTACATCATGCTACCTCCAATAATACAAGGTAAAACACCACAATATAACATGAATAATATATAACCATACCATAACGTAAATACAAACCAAATGCTCTGAGGTTCCAGAGGAAGCAGAAGCTACATTTAGTTATAGATTACGGAGGGATTTATGAAAGAGGTAAAGTATGAAATGGTACTGGACTGATAGGAAAGACTTGACTAGGTAGAGCTATGATAAAGATCATCTAGTCTAAACCTACGATTTTACAGATTAGGAAACAGTTATTTGTCCAGCATCGCACATCAGATTAATGACAGAGCTGTTACTTAATCTTGGCTTGACTCATAAACTGACACTTTTCATAACAATAATGACAATAAGAAAGATAAACATTTATATGATGTGCTAAGGTTTATAAAGAATTGTACATATGGTAAAGCAGATAGATTTAGCAAGTTGTATCCAAGGACTTGGGAGCTAACTCTAACCCTGCAGTTGAATCCTGATCAAACTATGAGTCAGAGGGAACCCTCTAGAACTTCCCAGGATTGTTTTCCACAAGGTTTCCCTCCCATGTGTCGTTGTGGCATGAAGGTGACCTTGTTGACAAAACAAAACTAGGTGTCACTTTCTGGAATATGACATTCATGGTGTTCCTTAGTTTGCATTGAGGGGACAGAAAGAGAATATAAAAACAACTGATCTATTTTACTTTTACAATTTCTCCCCTGGTTGTTCTTTTGGGGAAAAAAAGTATACTATAAACACGTCCTTGAATGTACATGTTTCTGTTGGGTCTTAAATATGGGTAATTTTTTATCATAACGGTCTTGGCAACAGGGTATGTCTTCTGTGCAAGGAACAGCCTCACTCCATGTCGAGAATCTCATCTTGGTGAAGAATTCTTTGTCCATAATAAACCATGAATCAAAGCAAAATACAAAAGGACCCTCAAGCTTGGGGGGTTTTCTGCTTATGCAGGAATGTTAGCAGTGTAGAAGAAAAGGAAGAAGAGATTAGGTAGATGAGATCAGATTGAGCATTTATTAAATTCTTACTGTGGGCTAGGCCCTGGGCAGAGAATATTGAGAATCACATAATTTTTAGATTATCTATAAACATTAAATTAGCTGTTGGTATTTTAAATGAGATGTCCATAAAGAGAAGGGGAGAGGGAAGGGAACAAACATTTGTATAGTTCTTACTTTTCAGTTGAGGAAATTGAGGTAAACAGAAATTAAATGGCTTGCCCAGAGTCACACAGCTAATAAATATATGAGACTGGATTTGAACTCAGTTCTCCCTGACCCCTGACCCAACATCCATTGTGCTACTAGCTGCCTGAGGGATTCTTGAAATAAGACCAATAAGTGAGCATATCACTGTGTTTAATCAACATATTAAATGAAGGAAAAAATATTTATTAAGTGCTTACTATGTTTCAAGCACTGTGCTGAGTGCTGGAGATAGAAATGCAACCAGAAAAGTAAATTTCTGTCCTCAAAGAGCTTATATTCTAATAGAGAAAAACAGCACGTATAGAAGTGACCAGGGAGAGATGTTTTGGTCTGGAACACAGGGATGGAACTATGAGGATGCTGATTGACATACCCTTCCCCAAATCATAGCAGTTTTAT
The DNA here is from genome assembly GCA_023548195.1 of Bettongia penicillata ogilbyi. Lineage (NCBI taxonomy): Eukaryota > Metazoa > Chordata > Mammalia > Diprotodontia > Potoroidae > Bettongia > Bettongia penicillata. The sequence continues at coordinate 244,192 of JAJHZJ010000849.1, read as the reverse complement.
TTTGACTATGATTCTCAGTGCAAGAGATGGGAAGGCTGGAGTTGGGTTGGGTGTTATACGTTTTGCAGAAGGGAGATGGCAAGAAGATGGTTCTATCTGGATAGAATTGAAAGTATCGTAGCTATCCGAGGGTGGGCTAGATATAGGGGAGTACATGAGTTTAAATTCACTTAACTTCCAAGAAGCTAGCTTCAAAGTTCCCCCCTACCCCACCCCCCAGAGCATGATCTCAGGAGGTCCAGTGATCCAGAAGTTAGGATGGTCAGGTAGATGACAAGAAGATAGTCTAAGTGGATGTCTAGACAGGATGAATCATGACAATATTGACATTCTCACTGTAAGTTAAACCAGAAGACAGAAGGAAATTGGACTTAAGTGAAAGGATGGCTCACAGGTTCTCTTTGGAGAAGTAAATAAAAGAATTGGCAGAGATGTTTTAAATTATGTATTCAAAGAAATATCATTTCATGGGATATTTTGTCATCTCATATTTCAGGGCTTAAAAATATGCTTGCAAAAAGACCATCAACCACAGTAGTTGCAGCTTACATGCAATTTAGAGTGCCAATAGCTAATCTGTTGGGGAGGCTGAAAGGAAGTAAAGAAATTCTGTGAAGAACTTGATTTTTGTCATTGGTCAGTTGTGTCTGAGTCGCCATTTGGGGTTTTCTTGGCGAAGATCCTAGAGAGGTTTCCCATTTCCTTCTCCAGCCCATTTTACAGATAAGGAAATTTAGGTAAAAAGGGTTAAATGACTTGCCTAGGGGCACACAAAGGCCAGATTTGAACTCAGGAGGATGAGTCTGATTCCTGATTCCAGTTCAGGCACTCTATCTACTTTGCCACCAAACTGCCCAAGAACCTGATACCTTCAAAATACATCAACGTATACTGTGAAACTCTGACTTCCAGGTAGAGGTGGATATAGAGAAATATGGCAAAAATATATACCTGCAAATATAGTTTAGGAGTAAGAAATAATCATCCAAACGTTGGTACCCTAGATAGAAGCTTCATACTCATATGTCATGACTACCTTCCTTGAGAATCAAAGGCTCTGGAAATGAAGAGCAAATTATATTTATATGTTTTTACTTTCTTAAATGTTTCTTTGGCAGTTCAATCCAGTCCATCAGACTTTATTCAATGCCAACTATGTTCTACTATTTCAGATTATTTCATTTTGTTCAGGTATAGATGCAAAATGTAGATAATCCAGAGTTCCTCGCCCTTTATGGATCATAGCCTTAATACCTATCTAGACAAGGCACCTTGACTTGGAAAAACTGGAAGCTAGTACTCTACTTCTCCTTATCCTTCCCCTCTAGGAGAGGCCAATAAAAGACCCTAGGTATTCTGGACCTAAAGTCTCTGCAGCTTGGGTCAGGAGGTTTGACTCTACTGGGATGAATCCCAGATTAGAGCCACAGTTACTTGCTGGTACATTTTCTGATGTCTTTGTTTTATAGTTGCTAACAGAAAATAATAATAGTAGAAGTTCAAGTTGTGGTCCATACATCTTTTATGGAGAGACAGATCTTCAGGAGGGAGGGATATCCACACAATACCCAAGTGACAATAACGCCAACATGCTGCCAACAATCAGCACTGATTTAGGTTGTTACCAGCTGTGGAACAGCTGTTGATATTCCAGAAAACCACAATGGGCTCAGTCTACCAAGTGGCTATTGTTTCATTAGAAAAAAATAAAGCAACTTATGGACACCTTCCTCCTCAACACATTTTCCTCTAGCTTTGGGACACAGGTTTCCCATTTTCAGCTAATAATTACAGGATTTCATTTCCTCTGGGGGAGAAGAAAAAGTGGAGATTTATTGGAGCATCTTGCTGTGAACAGAGGGCTACAGGTGAGGGTGGGAGTAAAAAAGACTTGTCCTGTTTCCCCCTTTTGCCCCCAGAGAGGAGTAGGCTCCCGACTGACAGTGAACAGATGATCCTCTCTCTACTGAACTTTGCTGACAGCCCAGAAGTCAGGACTCCACTGCACATTAGGGAACAGTAGGGACTTGCTGCTTCATTCAGCTGAAGTGGACCAAGAAGGATGAATGCTCCTAGTGTAGACCTGGGATGGATAATGGATTACCAGGCTGAAACAGATCTTTAATTAACCATGGTGCCTGGCCATAAGGGTGTTTCTATGTTCTGTAATGTGTAGGCCAGCTCTAAGTGAATTCCTTTTGATACTTCTAATAATAAACTTCCTGAGTTGGAAAGGTTTCACAGGAGACTTTATTTCACTTTGGAAGTCATAAATAATGATTAGTACTCTGGGGAACTCAAAGCACTATCTTCACAACCCCGTTAGGGTGGGAGAGTGAAAATCATTATTCTCATGAGAAAGAGAGGGAAACTGAGGCCTAGAAGAATTAAATGACTTGCTCAGGGTCAGATTGCTTACATCAAAGGAAAGAACTATATTCAGGGCTTCAGATTCTCCCACTATAGCACATTGCCTCTCACATTCCCTACTGTCTTTCCCATTTCTTCCACTGTCTTGCCAACCACCTTGTCACTGTGTGGCATTCATCTCCCTTGGCCTACTTCAGCTGACTGAAGCAGCAAGTCTCTACCATTCCCCAGGGAGCAGGGGAGTGCTGACTTTGGGGCTTCCAGCAAAGTTCAGAAGAAGGTAAACGGTCTCCTGCTGACCATCTGACTGTCAGTCTGGATCCTGCTCCTCTATGGGGGCAAAGGGGAAACAAGACAAGTCTTTTTCACTCCCACCCTCACTACTCCATTCAGTTCTAGAACCATGATCAAACCAGCTATGCCACTGTTCCTGGAAACAGTATGTCAGTCTACTTCCTGTGTCTCCATTTGTCGTTCCTTTATCTTTTTGAATTAAAGTTCTTCTCCCAGACCACAATTCCCCAAGTGTGCTGTTTCCTCCTTTTAAAGCACAAACTCCCTTAGAGCAGATGCTGTCTTTGCTTTTGAATTTTTATCCCAATTTGCACATAGTAAGTGATGAATAAAATGGTTTTTTTTTCATTTGCACATACCTATGTTCCCAGAGGCTCTAAGTGTGCAACATATTTTGTATAAACTCATGGTTCACTTAAGTCACTGTTTTTTAACTCTAGGAGGAATAAGTGTATTCTAAGCTGAATTTGCTAATTCTGTGAGGGGTAAATGGATTCTAAATTGAATTACTTGTATATTACTGTAAGGGACAAATCCCCTTTGTCAGAACTTTACCTGAAATGAATAGTAGAATCTATATATGGCTCATATTCTAGGCAGTTGGGTTGTTGGCATCTCCTGACCTTTCCCTACTTTTCCACATTAGCTTTGGCATATTCAGGTGTACTCCAACTTGGCAGTGCTGAGTTAGAATGGTCACCAATTGTTTCAATGAAGTATTTGGTTCTATAAAATATTCCTTCCCACAGACTTTTAAACAAAGTTTTCAGAAAGTTTAGGGTTGCCTTGATCACATGAAAATCTTACTAGAAACCAAAGTGACAATCTTTATATTTGAATTTGACTTAACCCACTACCCAAGAATGCATATGCACTGAGTCACTAAGGAAGTGGTGGTGGTGGTTTGCAATAACCCATCCTCTTGCTCTCTGCCTTTCCCCCTGTGTCTTGAGTAGCTTGTAAGATGGCTGGCTGGGGTTAAGTAGCTGTGGAAAAAAATAAAGTTAACTGGCTTCCATGAGGGTCAGATTTGTGATCTGTACATTCGGAGAACTTATGAGATGGAGTAAAAAAAATAAAGGACTGTTTCTGCCTTAGAACTCTGTCTTGAAAGAGATCAGCATATACATCTGTGGTGGTGTCTTTCCATTTGTTTTACATTTAGTGTAATAAATTCATATTTTTTTTCTTGTTTTGACAAGTGAAATTTCTGAGGAACAGAGGGAAAAAACAGTGGTGGATTTCTGTGCTTGGGGCCTAACTTGCAGACTGCAGATAGTTTCAAATCTGATGCAATGTATTCATCTCTATTTACATAATTTCCAACATTGTTCTAAAAGAAAATGCCTAAGCAATTAAAAAAATAAAAACATCTTCCTTAATTTCTCAAGTTAGTATTTATTCTTTAATTGCATGTTGTTTCATTTTCCTTGAAAGGAAAATATTATTTAGTGAAATGATAGACAGCAAGCATTGGTCTCTGTCAGAGAATGTCAGCCCAGCCACAGCAGTAACATAGGAGGAAACTTTCTTTCTTAAAAACTGGCTAATTTGTGGCCATAGATCAATTGTGACTATTAAGATCATTCTACGAGCAGTTCTCTGTGACATGGACAAATGAACGTCCACTTTAGTTGGACCTTCTAGAAACACACCATCCCTCATTTCACAACCACATGTGACATGCTTCTGAAATAGTCCTACCAATCTCTAGCATTGAGACATGGCAAACTGTTCTCTAAATGCACACATGTGTTCTAAGGTCTAATCACTCTTTAGAGAAAAGCTGAATGGGCTGAGTATTTGTTTCTAGTGTGTCTTAAATCTCATACCATGCAAAGTGAAGTCTATCAGAAAGGTATCCTCTTTTTATAATTATTCAATCAGGTCAACAAACAGCTTACTGAGAATTGACTATCTGCCCGGCATTATGCTAACTGTTTGGGAAGCTATGAGAAAGATAATTCACACCTCTGCTCCTTATAATCTTATTTTAGTTTATTAATATTTGTATGGCTATGTCATCTGGCAGAGAGTAAAGAAGCAATACCCTAATGGGGTTCCATTATATTTTGCCTGGCTCAACTAATTGTGGAGTATTCTAAGAGGGCATATTAACAACTGGGCCAGTTAGTTGGCCCAATGGATAGAGTACCAGAAGAGCTGAGTTCAAAGTTGGCCTCAAACACTCATTAGCTGTGTGACCCTGGATAAGTCACTTAACCTTGTTCGTCTCACTTTTCTCATCTGTAAAATGAGCTGGAGAAGAAAATGACAAATCACTCCAGTGCCCACTGCACAACAGGACTCTGTGATGCCTGGAATGGTGTGCCTGAAGCTCTTCTGTAAAGATCTTTAATAGAATCTTTTGTAAAAAAAAAAAAAAAAGGCCATCCTTCCACTCTGCCTACTTACACAGGTGAGTCTGCATTACCCCTGAACCAATCATAGGCAATATACCTGTCAAATTGGGATGAACTACCCAATCACAAGGCATTATCTAGGTCTCACACCTCTATATCACCTCAACCTGGCCCTGACTGGGGCCCACTCATCTACCTAGTCCTATCCACCAGGCTAATACTTTTCCATACCCCAATGCCCAGGATAGTACTCAATTTATTCAATATACATTTAAGTATCTTCTATTTACCAGACATTAGAGATACAAAGTCAAAAACAAGGTAGTCCTATTCTCAAGGAGCTTACATTTAGTTAAGGGTGAGAGAAGAAGGGAATAATTTGCCTAAAGATAAGTAAATCAAAATATGTACCAAATTAAAGAAAAGGCTAGACTATTTGGATTCATTTTTGGACAGGATAATTTGACTGGATCAGAGAAATGCTATAGATATAATTTACCCAGGTTTAAGAAAAGCAAATCTTTTCAAAGGATGGAAAGATCTGACCCAGAGAATAATACAATTGGGTGGATTTGGAACAAATTGAATAGTTGGACCTAAAGAGTAGTAATGAATGGTTTGATGTCACTTTTACCCATGGTATACCTTTCTCAGCGGTCTGTGTTTGGCACTGTGTTGTGTCACATTTTTATCAAGGACCTAGATAAAGGTATTCAATACATTCTTAGAAAATTTGCATATGACACAAAGCTATGAGAAATAGCTAATATATTGAATGATAAGAGTCAAAATTCAAAAGCTCTTGATAGGCTACAACACAATTCTGAAAGAAATAAAAAGAAATATTCTAGGGATAAATGTAACATTACAATTTGGGTTCAAAAAGTCAATTTCATAAATACAAGATGAAGGAATATTTGATCAGCCAGCAGCTCATCTGAAAAACATCTGGGGGATTTAATGATCTGTAAGCTCCATTAATGTCAGCATTGTGATGTGATGGCCATGAAAAATAATATAATTTTAGGTTTGTGTCTGGGACTACGAAAGCAATAATCTCACTATACCCAGATCCAGGGAGGCTGCATATGGAGTATTGCATTCAGTTACAGATGCCACATTTTAGGAAGGATAATAAGTTCATGAGAACCAGGAGAAAGATGACGAAAGACACTGGGATCATTGCTGAGTCATTTCAGTCATATTCGATTCTTTGTGCTACTGGAGTGGTTGGCCATCTCCTCCTCCAGCTCATTTTACAGATGAGGAAATGAGGCAAACAGGATGAAGTGACTTGTCCAGGGTCTCATAGCTAAGCCAGATTTGAACTCAGGAAGATGAGTCTCCCTGACTCCAGGCTCAGCACCCTAATCACTCTGGCACCTAACTGCTCTTAATGGACTTGGAGCTACCTTGCAAATCTAAGATTCTTTGATTCTGAGTTACTTAAGCATTCGGGAAAAATCAGTGGAAGTATATGTAATTTGTAATCTAAATCTATGCCATACATTTATCACAGCATATAGACAACCATCTATGACAACTATTAACTAAATAAGAATTCTCAAAAAAGACCTATAATAGAAGGCAACACCATCACATTCTTCTGGTTTATTAGCAATAAAGTAATACATTTGAAATTCCATCCCTGATTATTGACTGACTTGAGCTAGCACATACTTTCCATTTCCTTGAAAAGACTGAAATTTCCAAAGATGGTCTTTCACAAAAGCCTTCCCTGTCAATAGCCCCAAATAGGCCAAACCTAGGCCTGTTCATCACACCCTTCCAACCTTGTGGCTGACGTCACAAAGCTCACACCTGTCTATTGTCTCAACCTACAGGGAATGCCCGTTCTTCTCTTCTCTTTTTACTCTTTTGTCTCCTTTCACCCTGGAATTTGAACTTGATGATCATTTGAATTGCTAATGTCTTTTGGCAATCCTTTGAAAACATACACACACTCTTTAGCCTAGCCCCATGAAAGGACTGGAGAAACATTAAGTTGCTAACTCAAGGATTCAGCTAATTATTGAAAAACTAATGTGCACCAAATAGAAAACAGAGATGCTGTGGTGGAGAACAGAAGACCACAAAGGCAGGGGATGGATAGGGTGGGGAGGGGGAAGATGCTGCGCTGACAGGGCACTTGGATATGCTAAAACTATGTACAATATTTGAAAGCCAGGTTCCCTTTGGTACTCCCAGAACCGTTCTATTGTTCTACCAGCTATTCAGCATGCACCTTTTTGCACTTTTGTAATAACAGCATGAAGTTATGAAGCACCCATTTCAAAAGGCAAATCTGGAATGCTGGACGTAATAAGGAACAAAAATTCAACCAAGCTGGGCTGTCTGCCCAGAAGACCAGAAAAAGCATAAACATCCACCCCAGGACAAAATGTTTTAAAAGAAGGACTAAGGATAATGAGAGTTATAGTGGTCGATGAAGATTCAGACTGAGCAGACCTATCTTCAATATGGACTTGCAAAGTGGTTAGAGGCAGATATTGTGGGTTTTTTATTAATTGATCAAAAGCACTTAGTAAATAAGTCCTCACTATTAGGCAATGTACTAAACTCTGATGATAAACTGAAAGGAAAAAATACTGTCCCTGAGCTCAAGGAGTTCACATATTCATTGGCAGGGTGGGGCAGGGAGGGCAGGAGGGGAACAACATAGAAATAACTATATACCTCTTTAGACTCTAAATGGAATGTAATCTCAGAGGAGAAATCCCTGGTTGGGAGAGAAGGAAACCAGGGCTGTGTAGAGGCAGATCGAGGGGGCAAAAGCATTCCAAGCTTGGCGAATGGTCAGCACAAAGGCAGCTGGGAGGTGGAGTGTTGGTTTCAAGGAATGGCAAATAAACCAGTGTAGCTAGACTGTAGAATATATGAATGGAAGTAAAGGTAGACAGTAAGTCTGTAAGATAGGCAAGGGAGGAAGGAGTCAGGTTATGAAGAGCTTTCAATGACAAATAGAGGAGGTTATATTTGATCATGAATGTAATAGATGCACCCTGAAGTTTATTCAGTGGTGGTGGTGAGGAGCAGTGATACAGCAGATGCAGGGTATAGGATATATAAAGATATAAGAAAATCACTTTACCAATTGAGCAGAGAATGAATTGGACATGAAACAGGGAGATTGATAAGCAGTTTATTGAATTTAAAATAACTGTAGACAATATAAAATACTTGAGAGTCTACCTGCCAAGACAAACCCATGGACTAAATGAACACAATTATAAAACACTTCTCACATAAAGATGGATTTAGACAATTGGAGAAATTGTTCATGGTTGGCTGAGCCAATATAATTAAAATGATAATTCTACCTAAGTTTATTTACCTATTCAGTGCCATACTAATCAAACTACCAAAGGATTATCTCATAGAGCTAGAAAAAATAATAAAATTCATCTGGAAGAATAAAAAGTCATGATTATCAAGGGAATGAATAAAAAAGTCAAATTAGATGGCCTAGTGATACTAGTTTCTAAACTTTATTAAAAAGTAGCAATCATGAAAACAATCTGGTACTAGTTAACAAATAGAGTGATGGATCAATGGAATAGATCTGTCACATAATACATAGTAGTAAATGACCATAGTAATCTAATATTTGATAAACTCAAAGATCCAAGCTTTGGAGGCAAGGACTCATCATTTGACAAAAATTATTGGGAAAACTGAAAAGCAGTTTGGAAGAAACTAGGTAAAGACCAACACCTCACACTACATACCAAGATAAGGTCAAAATAGATAAGTGATTTAGATCTAAAGAGTGATATCGTAAGTAAATTAGCAAAACATGGGAAAATGTACCTGGCAGATCTATGGATAAGGGAAGAATTCACACCAAAACAAGAAATAGAGAAGATTATTGTAAGTAAAATGGATAATTTTGATTATATGCAATTAAAAAGTTTCTGCATAAACAAATCTAATGCAACCAAAATTAGAATGAAAACAGCAAACTGGGGGGAAAATTTCCAGCAAGTCTTTCTGATAAATGCCACATTTCTTTTCAAACATATAGGTAATAGAGTCAAATTTGTAAAAAAAAAAAAAAAATACAAACCATGCTCCAATTGATAAATGGTCAAAGGATATGAACAGGCAATTTTCAGAGGAAGAAATCAGAGCTATCAATAGTCACATGAAAAAATGTTCTAAATAATGAAAATCACTAAATGTACTAGAGAAATACAACTTAAAACAACTCTGAGACATCACTTCACATCTATCAGATTGGCTAAAATGACAGAAAAGGAAAATGACAAATGCTGATGGTGATGTGGAAGAACTGGGGCAATGAAGCCCTATTGGTGAAGTTGTAAACTGGTCCAACATCCTAAAGATAAATCCAGAACTATGCCCCAAGAGTTATAAAATTGTGCATACCTTTTGACCTAACAATACCACTATTAGGTCATACCACAAAAAAGATCACACAAAGGGGAAAAGGACTTATTTATACCAAAATATTCATAGTACCTCTTTTTTGTGAAGGCAAAGAATTGGAAGTTGAGGGAATGCTCATCAGTTGGGGAATGGCTGGACAAGTTGTGCTACACTATTGTGCTTTAAGAAATGAGCAGAATGGTTTCAGAAAAAACCTGGGAAGATTTACATAAAGCGAGCAAAACCAGAAGAACACTGCATACGATAATAGTAATATTTTAATGATGATCAACTATGAAAGACTTAGGTACTCTAATCAAGGCAACCATCCAAGACAATTCCAAAGGACCCATAATGAAAAATGCTTTCCATCTCCAGAGAGAATAACTGATGAACTCCATGTGCAGACTGAAGTATACTTTTTAAACTTTCTTTATTTGGGTGTGTGTGTTTTCTTGAAATATGGCTAATAGGGAAATGAAAAGAGAAAAAGAGAAAACTATTGAAATAGTTTAAAAGATAGGGCATGAGGGTTCAGTCTATCAGGTGGCGCAGCAGTTAGTGCTAGACAGGAAGAATTGAGTTCAAATCAAACCTCAGACACTTACTAGCTTGTGTGACCCTGGGCAAGTCACTTAACCTGTTCGCCTCAGTTTCTTCTGCAAATTCATTCTGTAGATGGGAATAAGCTCTCAGGGTTGTTGTGAGGTTGAAATGAGATAATATTAGCAAAGTGTTTGGTAAATTTTAAATTATTCTTTAAATGGTACTATTTCTTATTATTATTATATCAAGCAAGTAGCTCTAGAGATGAGAATACTAAAAACAAAGACTGCTTCTCTCTCAGCTGTGAGAGACCCTGAAGAAAGAACATGGGAGCTGACTTCTCTGACCATATTGCCACAGTGCAAGAACCTTACTTAAAGTTTGTATCTATAAGTAATATGATTTAAGACATTGCATTGAAAAGGGCAGCTGGCTGACACAGTGGATAGTGCACTGACCCTGGAGTCAGGAGGACCTGAGTTCAAATCCAGCTTTAGATACTTGCTAGCTTATGTGACTCTGGGTAAGTCACTTAACCCTGATTGCCTTTAGGGGGTGGGGAAATAATTACATTTGCAAGTGAATGCATTTTAGCCTTGTCTCTCTTTGAGCTCCATCAAGTCATTTCATTTCTCTGCCCCAGTTTCAGAGGAACACAGATTTAGAGGTGGAGCATACACTGACTCCAATTTCTTCATTTTACAGATGAGACAACTGAGATAAAGAAAGGTTCAGTGACTTACTCAGAGCTATGCTACTAGTAGGTGTCTGAAGCAGGATTTGCACTCAGGTCTTTCTGACATCAATTCCAGCAGTCTGTCTGCTATGCTACCTCGCTGCCTTAACTTGACAAATAACAGCTTTTCCAGGTAGGCAGACCTAAACTGACAAATGAGTTGTATTTATAAAATGAATTTTAAGCTAAGTTGTTTGGAACTCAAAATATCTTTTCCTAAAGCAATAATTGCATATATGGTGGTTAGCTTCCCCAACTCGTAAAATCGTATTTACATAGCACATCTCTGATGAATATATTTCAATTAATATAGCACCTAACCACCAATGAGATAATGTCAATGGGAAAACTCATTGATTTCCAACTTAAGATGCCAGAAATATTCTCCCTTGATGCAACCCTGAAAATAATTTTAGAGATTCCTTCTCCCACCTAATACTTTCTCCCTTTTTGGTGTTGAGTCCCAACTCCCAGTTCCAGGTGTTGGGTGGAGTTCCATGACCAGAATCAAGACTTGGATACAGAGTAGAGTGGAGTAGAGTTGGGAGAATGTAGAAGAGGCTGGATGGTACACCAGCAGAAACTGGTGTAAAGCCACTTTCTTCATCCATGTCAATTCCCCTGGAGCTCCTCTCTTTCCTCTTGAACACTCCAGAGATGATTCTCCTGCCTTTCTTCACACTTTCACCACCTGTTACTTCCACTGGGGATTTGTCTCCTTTACTGGCCCACTTTTGAAAAGAACATTGTTTCACAGTTTCTTTGGTCCCTGAGCCAACAGATAGTTCCCCTGGGATCTTTCTGAAGGTTTTTGTTTCTAGCAACAATTGAAAGAAAACAGAGAAGAATAAAACATTTCCTATTTGCACCTCTTTTTTCCCACTTAAACGCCACAGGAAAAGAGAAAGGTGCACACAGGTGATAAAGATGCATCATTGGGTGCTAAAAGGACTGAAGTGAGATCCCTTAATTTCATTAATTTTCTGAGCCCTTTAGCCAACTCTGGATAGCTCTAAACTGGGTAGGGATGAGGTGCTTTAAGAAGACCTGAGGTAAGTTTAGGAAAGGAGAAGGGAGGATTTTACTTTCCCTTCCTCTCTCTTCTTCACCTCTGCCAAGGTCAGTCCTTCTATCACAGATTTCCTACTCTGGACTGGCACCCAGGAAAGATGGGGGAAGGGAGGCAGAAGGTGTCTTAGGGTAAGGATCTGCAGCCAGCAGGGCTGAGAGAAGGGAGTAGGAGAGGGCGATTGTCAGAAGTAGCATCTAGGAGGGAATTGAAGTCCTGACAGTTCAAGTGGTACTGCCACCATATGTGAGGTACCCATGAGAGTTGAGAACTTCTTGAAGTTCTTATGTTGTTGTGATAGTAATGCTGATTTTGATAAACAAAGATGGTATTTGCAGCCCACCAGTCTTAAGGGTGAAAGGTCTGCACTGATTCCCTCATCCCATTATCTCTGAGATCATTTGCATATATTTATGAGGCAGTGTGGTACAGCATTAACGGTGCTGATTTTGGAATCTGAGGACATAAGACCAGATCCCAGGTTTTCCATTTACTACTACCAATGTGATCTTCAACACATTATTTCCCTCTCGGCCTCAGTATCCTCATCTGTAAAATGAAGGGAGAGGGACCTTGTGACCTGAAAAGAACTCTCATGGCATGATCATGTTATCCTTCAGTTGTTTTCAGTTGTGCCCAACTCTTTGTGACCCCATTTGGGGTTTTCTTGTCAAAGATACTGGAGTGATTTGCCCTTTCCTTCTCTAGCTCATTTTACAGATGAGAAAACTGAGAGAAACAAGGTTAAGTGACTTGTCCAGGATCACCAAGCTAGTAAGTACCTGAGGTCAGATTTGAATTCAAGAAGATGAACCTTTCTACCTCCAGGTCTGGTACTCTATCCACCGCACCACCTAACTGCCCAATGGCATGATTATAGGAATTATAAAACAAAACAATAGAACTGGAAAATATCTTGGCAATTATTTAGTCTAATTAATTTTTCACAGGAGGGAATAAAGACCCATAGAAGGAATTTCACCTGTTAAATGGTGAGTTAGAGTCAGAGGCAGGTTTAGAACCCACATTTCTGTATATGCATTCCACCACACTCCAGAGGTCCTTTTATAACCTGACTGGTCGATGTGATTTCCATCCAGAGAACCAAGAAAATTCTTACCTACATGTAGAAAGGAGCCTTTGACTCACTAATGTTATATACTAAGGCATCCTGGCAGAGACTTCTACAAGAAGGATTCTGGTTGTATCTACTGTCCCTTTAAAAATGGATTACAGACTCTGCCATTCCTTCTCAAGTCTGTTCCTCTGTGCTCTACAGGTCTGCTTAACTGTGTTTCTGAGGAGGTGCCATCTGCTACTGTGAATTTAGTCTCTTTCAGCACGCTTTGGAGTAAATAGGAAAAGTAGGCACTAAATTGCTCCAACTGAAAAACTGACACAGCACAAATGTGCTCGAGAGAAATATTTTCGATAGATGTGCCCAGTCTTACGTGGAATAATTCCAGGTATCTTGCCTTAGTTCACCCCAAAGACTTCCTGCCGTGAGAAATGCACTCTAAAATAGAATTCTTCATCTGATCTTGAAGTTCCTAGGGCATTCTGGCATTTCTTGATTCTTCAGCTGTGCGAAACTCAGGAAAGCTGCCCTGAACCTTGGTGTTAACACTGGCATTCTCTGCTCCCTCGAGGAACTGTAGGGATCATGGATTTAAAGTAGAAAGGGACCTTAGAGGTCATCTCATTCAACTTCCCTCCCATGTGACAGATGAAGAAATTGAGTCCTGGAGAATTGAAATGATACTGATAGTATATAGCAGAGATGGAACTTGAACTCAGATGCTCTGATTTCAAATTCAGCAATTATTGAACACCAAGTTTACAGGTTGTTTTTGTTATCTGTTTTCAGTCATGTCTGTCTCTTTGCAACTCCATTTGGGATTTTCTTGGCAGACATACTGAATCTGACCTCAGACACATAGTAGCTAAGTTACCATGGGCAAGTCACTTAACCTATTTGCCTCAGTTTCCTCAACTGTAAAATGAACTGGAGAGAGAAATGAAAAGTCATGTGTCTGAGGCCAGATTCAAACTCAGGAAGATGTTTTCCGGAATCCACTCTCTTTTAAAATAGAGATCTGAGATTGCTTTAAAGGAATAACTTTAAAAGTGCTTTTTATAAATTCATAGAATTTACAAAGTGTTTTTATAAATTCAACGGAAACCTTAATGTAGAGATTACAATCTTTGGGAAGTGATTTGCAGTTATTCTAGAACTTTTGATGTCTTTTGCCCTGAATCAACTGTTTCTCAACCCCACAAGCTTGGCTGTCATCCCCGTTCTTCAGAAAAGTACTGGGTCTTAAGTCAAATATGTAAGAGACAAGAGAAGCAAATTTTAATTCTTGAAATGTTTAAATCTTGAAATTCTTGAAAGCCTTCCTAATGCAGGACTTGAAATAATGAGATTATGCCTTGCATATAGTAAAAGTTTAGCCCATTCCTGTGGTATGTCTGCACTATAAATCTGGAAGCTCTGACTCTGAGAACAGTTCCTGAGATCTGTGAGAAAGGTGGGCACTATGGAGGGAGTTCCAGATCCTTCCTTGGTCCTGTCAAAGGTCTAGTTCATTCCCTCCCAGCCAGCTAGCTCGGGAGACAGTTGACCTCAAGCTTTTGCTGAATTTCAGCCGAGTATCAGATAACTACACTAATCCAGTGGAGACTGACAGGCGTCTTAAGGCACAGGTGGCTAAATCACTTCAGACACTACCACATAAACTGACTTGTTTGCATCTGCTTCCTCCCAGAGTAATCTGTGGTGGAGTGGTGGGGGTAGATTTCATTTGGGAACCTTTTGAAGATTATTTCAGAACCGTTCTCATTTTGGATACCTTGTTATCACTGCAGAGAATCTTACAGTGCAAATGATTTCCAGACGCCTTTGTAGAAAATTACACAGTCTGTGTGTAAAGCTGTTCATGGAAAGACTGGCTTTTGATTGTGGGGGTGGAGGTCAGTCCGTGCTTAACAGCCCAGAGGATTGGGATGGAGAGAGTTCAGCTCCTTAGGAGACAGCACACACTCAGCTCTTCCTAACTTTCTCCTTTCTCTTGCTTACTCCCTTCCCCAGCCCCCTCCCCCTTTTAACCATCAGGAGAACAAGTAATCATCAGCTTGGTATCTGGATTTGGAGATTTAGGCGGTTACTTATTCCAGGAAACACGTAGGCTGAGCATTCCCAAAATGGAGTCTCCAAAATGTGTGCTCTCCCAGGTGTGAACAGGTAATTGCAGGTGCAAATCTGTGATGGTATGAAGGAGGCAGCTGAATTTAATCAGCAAGATGAACATCCCGATGACTTAGTGCGATTACGCAGAACATGCCTTTTCTCTTGAATTCATTAGCATTTTTTTCAGCCCAAGAAGTGTATAACAGAAGAACCCTTAAGGCATTCTGGAGTGTGTCACTCTGACCAGAGAGTGTCTCCAGCTGGTCCTGGACACCTCATGGAAATGGAGACAAAGAGACAGACATGCAAATGATGTCTATAGTCTACCCTAGAAAGAGAACCTCTCTTCCTTTTGTTGCATTCCACTAGCCTTTGAATTTTTCCCCAAATCCAAAGGCCACATATTAAGGAAAAGAAGCTGCCCAGTGAAGGCAGAGAGGACTTAACTAAACAAAATAGTACAACCAAGCTGTAGCAAAAAGGTGCCTTGTGAAGGCTTTAAGGTGATCCCTCTTTTGGGGGGGATTGCTATCTCCCTCATTGAAAGATGTACTCCCATAAAGATCAGTCATCAAAGTCTTGGATTATGTGGTAATGAGCCTATAGAGGAAGGGAGCTGTAGGAGGAAAGTAGATGGAGTACAGAGTGTTACTTGTTCTTGGATTTTGGGTTTGCTCTGTGCTTCATGGTCCTAGCCCCAGTGTCACTAGAAACTTCAAAGCAATTTTGAAGTAGGCTTTTCTTCTGGAGAAGCTCTTTTAAGGGTAGAAGATAGAGTGGATATTTTCCATGATCTTCACTGGCAGTGATGACAGAACTCAATGAGAGGGAGGGAAATGGGGTGGGGAGGGGAAGAGGCAGAAAGAAATGGATAGATAAAAGAGGAAAAGAGAGGAGGAGGGATGGAGACATATGGATGGATGGAAAGATAGATAGATAGATAGATAGATAGATAGATAGATAGATAGATAGATAGATAGATAGATAGATAGATAGATAGATAGATAGAATGACAGAGAGACCATTTTTTTAAATGCTTGCCATGCTTCTAAGATGGTGCCAAGCCCTTGGGCAACAAATACAAGCATCCAAGACAGTCCCTGCCCTCAAGGACTTTAACTTTTAATGAGAGAAAAACAACACATAAAGATGTAGGTATGATAGGAGACTACCAAAAGTGGAACAGAGGTCTGGTATCTTAGAAATAGAAGGAAAAAGACTCTTGTGTCCTTACCAGGGAGAGATAGGAATGGATCAGTGTTCCCTTTAAGACACATAGGGAACTAGTTACACAAAGAATACAGCATCCTTTAGGATGCTTAGCTGTGGACAGTATTAGAGTATTAGCACTGTGATTAAAGAAACGTGATGGGATCATCTGGATGAACGTGCCCAATACCTGGAGTTAGTCCAAGGCAAAATAGAGTAAAGTAGGCTAAAGCTGTCCTCTCATATCCCTTTTTTAGGCTTCTCTTATTATCCCCTATCCTAATACCAAACAACTGATAATCTCTCTTGAAGTACCCTGGCTAACCAGGACACAGAGTCCTGCCTTGACCTGTATAATGCTCCATATGCTTGACTTTTGTAAGACTTGTCCAACATGGGCCCCATTCCTTCAATATCCTGTTATTTTATGTGTCAGTTGATAGTAGATGAATAGTTAAGAAATTCAGTTAAAAAAACATTTATTAAACACCTACTAGGCTCAAGATGAAAGACAGCATGATCCCTGACTTCAAGGAATTTAAGGTAGGAATTTCCAGCATCTCCCATGGTAAACCAATGGGGCAGGATGAGAGGGAGTAGGACAGTACTTTAGGGTCCTTCACATCTACCTCTAGAGGCAGCTATTTACTCTTCCTGCATCCATCTTTCAGAGCCTTTGTTGAAGAACCACATTGAGAAAAGAAGGGAGTTCAGCCCATCCATCAAACAAATAAGCATTTTTAGAAGCCTATTTTATGTACCAGTTATTGTGCCAAGTCCTAGAGATAACAGTCCCTGGCCTCATGGAGCTAACATTCTAAATGAATTAAAAAGCATTTATCAAATGCTTAGTGTTTTCAGAGTACAGGCTCAGGAATCGTAAAGGGAAGAGGAAGGAAGGGTTAGGAACCTGAACCTATGATTTTGTTGGTATAGGAAATTCCATGTGAGCAAACTCCCTCCACCATTGTACATCAGTACCTCTTCCTTCATTGCTGGAGAACCAGTGCCATCATGAGCAATGTCTTGAGTCATGCATTAATTGGATTAAGTGAGACAGAGCTGCATCAAGTCTTTGGCTCACTCTCTCTTCCAGAGTCATCGAAGTTCTATGGCCAGACAAAAGTAAAGATACTTGGTGATGGCCCAGGACATAGTGGATGACCTTGGCATCTTTGATGTCTGAACAAGCTCTAACCTCTCCACAGTGCCTGCTTCAGCCCCCATCGTAGTCATTGGAATAAATGTTCTCATCCACTCACTCTACTCAGGAAAGTCTTTACATGCTTGATATAGATACACCCTAACTCACTGGTAGATTTGGGGCTGGTCAGTTACTTAAGACTTAAAATTTTAGAGAGTTGACAAAAACAACATCTCAAACTCAGATGGAAAAGGAAGTCACTAAACCTTACAGAAGGATCCCCGCTTGCTAAAATGTTAACTTAGAAAACCATAGGCTAGCATTTTCTATGTTCTATTATATTTTCATTTATTTTGTTAAATATTTCCCAATTACATTTTCTAATCTGGTTGGGACTACGCTGGGCAGTGTTTCCAGTCACACCTGTGTCTGATACTTTTGGTAAAGCACTAAGAACTTAAGGATTTGCACAGACCACACAGCCAGTATTTATCAGGTGGGAATTGAACCCAGATTTATTCTTGACTCAAGGCTGATACTTTAACCTGCCACACTGTTTCTCAAGGCACGCATGTGCATTAAAATGAAGAAAGAGACAAAGCCTGACTGAGAGCTAGGTTTTAAGCAAACAAATAATAGTTAATAGTAAAGTCTTTTACCTACTGATCTGGCTCTACATATTCCCATTATTTTAGTGTATAATGCAATCTTATCCACTAAAGCAATCCTGTTCTCCGGCCCCCTGCTGCTGCTGTTTTTCTCGAGTGCAGGAAAAATTCACCTGCTGTGGGTTCTCAGGATCAGGCTCCACATGCCCAGAGGTGCCATGATTAATTAATATGACCCTTTCACTTTTCTTATACTTGGCTTCCTTCATGTATGCAGCAATCTAGTGACATTGGGCTCACACACGATATTTGATCTCCTGACCCTGTGCATTTGCACAGGCTGCCCCACATGCCTGGAAATCTCTCCCTCCTCATCTCTGTTCTTGACTTCCCTGGCTTCCTTCAAGCCTCAGTTAAAATCCTACCGTTAACAAGAAACCTTCCCTGTTCCTCTTTAGTACTTAAAACTAAGTAGTGCCTTCCCTCTGACATAATTCCCTCCAAATCTATGATGTTTATTTCTCGTTTACACATGGTTGTTGGCATGTTGACTCTTTCATTAGAATATATGTTCTTTGAGGACAGGGGCTGTTTTTGTCTTTCTTTGTATCCCCAGAGCTGAGTGCAGTAAATAGTACGCACTTAATAAATGCTAGCTCATTACAACAAGGGAAGCTTCTAAATGGATTTCCTTCCTGACTCCTCTGTCAATTTATAGTCCCCAATGTACAAAGCAATCCCTGTGAAAACTCTTATTTGGGTGATATTCACAGCCCCAGCTTCCCGTAACTCTGAAGTCAAGTCTGTGTCAAGGCTCAAACCAAAATCTTTAGTTTTCTTTCTTATGGATTGAGAACCAGGAAGTCATAAAGAGAGAGGAGGCAAAAAAACTGTCTTGTGTCAGAGTGGGATGAGGGGTTTTCAGGGTGGGATTGGAGATGAAGAAAGCACTTGGTTTGATCCTACAAAGGTGTAGATCCTACAAAAGCTCCTGTAGAGCTTTCTTCAAATTACAAAGTAGAGTTTTAGGAGGTTGTAAACCCTTCTGGTCAAATCCATGATTATAGATTAGGTTGGTTGGTCTCCTAAATCAGAAAGGAGGAATATTATCAGCAGTGTTTATTTGGTAAGCATGCACTGTATGTAAAACTCTGTATTTGGGTTCCACCAGGCAATAAAAAGGAAGTAAGGAGAGTCCCAGTTCTTTAAGGACAGTCTAATGGGGAGGAGAAGGAGAGACAGGGCAAGTACATGTGAATAGACATAAAAGGACAAATACGGAAATTTAACCAGCCCCTCAACAAGTATTTATTGAATCTACCCAGAGATGGGACATGTACTATTTTGGATAAAAAGAGCTCACATTTCTTTAGCATTTCAAGTTTTCTTAAAGCACTTTCCTCAAAACAGTCATGTGATGAAGTAGACAGTGCAAATATTATTCTCAGTTGACAGATAGGGAAACTGAGACTCAAAGATGCTAAGTAAGTGACTTGCCCATACCTTCTAGCTAATTAATGTATTGGACCTGGGCTGGAAATGCAGTCCTTGAAGTCCAGCACTCCTTCCATGCCATTCACTAAGCTGCCAGGATTGGAGTAGCTTACAATCTCTTTGGAGAAAATGAATCAATCAGAGCATAATACATGACTATCTATACTCTAATGTGAAATTGTGTGCTTTGAATTAAAATCACTATACAGATTCTAAGAAGATTAAGATCAAAAGTACAATCATTTCTCCTGCAGCAACAGAAATTTAAATTTGCATGCTGAGGAAATGGTATTGTGAAGAGTATGTGATTGTAGTGACATAGCTTTAATTGAGGGAGGCTTCATGGAAGAAAGGGGATGGCTGCCAAGCGAAGGCAGAGGCTTCACAAGAGAAGGCAGCGGCTTCACAAGAGAGAGGCAGATTTCAGAAGCCACCAGTTGGTTAAGACGATGATGTCTGAAAAAAAAGATTTTTGGATTTCTGGTCCATGGTTTAAATTTGGGAATCATGGACTCTTGGCTAGGTATGGAATATGCCCAGGAAAGACTGTTTTATATATGTACACACATACATACACACATATGTATGTATGCATACGTGTGTGTGTATATACATACACATATATGTATATCTGCGCGCACACACATACACAGGGGCATCTAGGTGGTGCAGTAGATAGAATGTCTGACCTGGAGTCAAGAAGACTCATCTTCCTGAGTTCAAATCTGGCCTTAAATACTCACTAACTGTGTGACCCTTGGCAAGTCACTTAACCCTATTTGCCTCAGTTTCCTCATCTAGTATGAGCTGGAGAAGGAATTGGCATACCACTCCAGTATCTCTGCCAAGAAAATCCCAAATGGGGTCATGAAGAGTTGTACACAACTGAAATGACTGAATACTGCAAATGCACATGTGCATGCACATACGCACACACACACATCATAGTTACAATATATAACAGATACACAAAATATAGTCCTTGGGTATATTCCATATATATGTGTGTATGTGTGTGTGTGTGTATATATACATATATGAATGTATATATACACATATTTGTATACATAAATACATTTATGAACATTCCTTATGCACATATACATTTGTGAATATGTATGTGCATGTGTATATATATATATATATATATATATATATATATACATATATATTATGTGTGTGTATCTACATCTATAGATACAGGATTTTAGTTTGCAAACCTGACCAAGATGAAGTTAAACTGAAAAGTGAGGTAAAAGAAAAAAAATATTTGCCTCAAATAACATCTACTAAGCCAAGTGTCATGGTGAAAGCATCTACAATACAGAATAAAGAAGAATGGTTAGTTAAGGCATCTAGCAATACACAAGAAATAAATAGAATCCAAGAAAGAAGTCAACAATAAAACCCATGGTCCCAGATCTTTATACAAAAATACATCAAATGTGGGGTCACAATTTAGGTGAACTTGAAATCCTAACCCAGGGAGGCACATTTGACCTCACAGGCATCACAAAGACTGGATGGGCTGGAACTCCTAACTAGAAGATGTCTCTGGAAGAGTCTAGTGTTCAAAAAAGAAGAAAAGAAATATAAAAGAGGCAGGGGCTTGCTATTGTCTAATCATGTGAGGAAATCCTGGAGCAAGATAGAAGAAATGTGGTAGAGAGCATTTGTGTAAATATCCACTGAGAGAGAAATTGAAGCAACGTTGTCATGGGAATATACAACAGACCAACAGACCACCCAGACAGAAGGGGAAAATAGAGGAGAAACTCAGGAAACAGATCACGAACCTGGCAAGGTGGCATGAGATAACAGTGATGAAGGATTTAATTATGTGTATCTGCCAGCTCGCTCTCTCTCTCTCTCTCTCTCTCTCTCTCTCTCTCTCTCTCTCTCCTTCCTCTTACTCTGGAAGGGATACTCTCACTCTTTCTCTCTGCCTTTCTCTCTCTCCCTTACCCACTCAAAGCATTTAGGGGCAACTAATATATTCTTATCTTTTCTTGTTCATAACCACTGAGGGAGAAATAGGAGGAATTACTATTCTGGTTACGATTCTTACTATGAAGGAGAAACTGGTTTTTGAAAGAAAAACAATCAAAATCTTGATAAGAAGAGACTACTCCATGTTAGAATTCATGGTAGAGAGGAGAGAGATGCCTGGAATAGTCTAACTTGTCATCTAGATTTAGAAAAAGTGGATTTCTGACCAAATTCTTTGCTCATCTAAGGCATAAAGCAAAGAATCTTTGGATTCCATGGCCTAATACTATAGAAAGAATAATCAGCCCAAAAGAGAGAGCAAGGTCTCAAGAATGATGTTGAGAAGAGCAATACAACCAATTCCAAGGAGGAAGCAAAAAGGAAACTGCCTCAAGCAACTGATATGGATGCAAAATCCAACTGAGAGTTGTAAGAAACATGTTTAGAGCACAGACGTAAGGGCAAGCAATAGGAGATGAAGAGAAAATCTTGACATGGCCCTCTTAAAATAGGGTCCAGAGTGCTAAAACTCAAAATGAACAGAGACTAGCAATGAATACTAAAGCTAAAAATGACTATTTTTTACACATTGAAGACAATAGGTAAAAGAAGTGTTTGGAATATTGCTCTGAGTAGATGAACTGATCTTTCAGTTGGAAAAGATGGAACAAAAATGGTTAAAAGTGAGTTGAAATCCATAGTTCAAATGTTCATATCCATAGGCCCAGTGAAACAATATTTCAGAATAATAGAAGAATTGGTAGAAATGAATGTGAAGCACTCTCATTGGTGATTGTGAAGAATGGGGTAAATGAAAATAATGGGCTATTGAGCTATGTTTATAACCTGTAGAAATTGAAGATCTTTTCCACCCATTAATGAGCCTGTCCATTTAGGG
Organism: Bettongia penicillata ogilbyi; assembly: GCA_023548195.1. Classification (NCBI taxonomy): domain Eukaryota; kingdom Metazoa; phylum Chordata; class Mammalia; order Diprotodontia; family Potoroidae; genus Bettongia; species Bettongia penicillata. The sequence goes on along the minus strand of JAJHZJ010000849.1, from coordinate 221,872 downwards.
GAGTTTGATTAAGGGAGATTTGCAGAAAGGTCCACAGCTTTTGTTAATGAGGCACTGGTTCTCAAGGGTTGTGATGCCTTTCTGGTTCTGAAAAATGTATAAATACTTCGAGGTGAGGTTTAACTTTGGGACTTACTCATTGGAAGTGTTTGTTTGGCCAGATGAGACTCTGGGCAGCTGCAAAGGAGCCCCCTGACTTTGAAAACCCAGATGTTGGTGCTTTCCTCTCTTGTAACTATGTATGTATGATCAAACAGTTGGACCTGTCTATTGATCTGTGATGTACATGTATTGCTTACGGTCAGACAGGTGGAAGCCCTGTCGGTTGATCTTTGTTTCTCTGTTTTTATTTTCTCTGAAGTTCAGGGTGCTGACTTTTTCCCCTGAACTAAATGAATGATGTATATGCTTGACCCCTCAAAAATGGCTTTTCTTTTAGAAAAGCAAATCTAAGAACCTGTACAGCATGCCCTTCTGTGTATGTCAGGGTCCTTGATTTTACATAATCCTAGTAAAATTTTAGAATGTGCTACTAAAAGGAATATTGACAAACAATCCTGTGGTGCAGTGGATAGAGTTTTGTGCCTATAGTCAGGAAGACCTGAGTTCAAATCATACCTTAGACATATATAACCTATGTGACCCTAGGCAGGTCACTTAACTTCTGCCTGTATCATTTTCCTCATCTGTAAAATGGAGACACTTATTAGCATCTAACTCCCAGGGTTGTTGCGAGGAATAAATGATATAATATTTGTAAAGCACCTAGCACAGTGCCTAGCATACAGTGTGTATGTTCATCCTTCATTGCCAAGAAAGACCATGCCATCAGAGAAATAATGACATGACTTGTACTTGACTTTGTTTTTTTGAGTGAGGGAGGGCTGTGCAGGTCACCAGCCTCACTTCTCCTCCAGAGCCATCTAAATCCAGTGACCAGATATTCATCAGGATGACTGGAGATGACCCAGGATGAGGCAATTGGGGTTAAGTGACTTGCCCAAGGTCATATAGCTAGTGAGTGTCAAGTGTCTGAGGTGAGATTTGAACTCAGGTCCTCCTGACTCCTGCACTGCACCACCTAGCTGCCCTCTAGCATACAGTAGACACTTAATAAATGTTTATTTCTTCCATTCTATGTACTATATATCATGTGATATAGTATATGTGTATTATTACATGTTAATATTTACACATAAATATATAGTATGTACTATATATATTTATTATTATAATATTATTTATCTATACAGCTCACCTGCTGTTCACTAGTTTCAACTGTATCCAACTCATTGAGACCCATTTGGGGATTTTCTTGGCAAAGACACTGTAGAAGTTTACCATTCCCTTCTCTGACTCATCTTACTGATGAGGAAACTGAGTCACCTAGCTGCTCCTTACTTAGATTTCAGGAAAGAATTTTACTGACTCTCTCATATTATTGTCATGGAAAAGATGGAGAAATCTGGGCTAAATGACAGCAGACTTAGGTAGATTAAGAATTAATTTCGTGGCCAGAACCAAATGAAGGAAGTACTTACTCAGCTCTTGGCACTCTGCTAAACACTTGGGATACCAACATAGAGGAGAAAGTCCTAGACTTAGAGAAAGCGCATTATAATGCGGGTAAACAATACATCTAGGGCGGCTGGGCAAAGGTGTTTTAGCCTGGGAAATTGCCCCAGGATAGTACATGGAGTCTTAGCATGGATGAATGACACACCCTTTTCAGAAGAAAGGAAGTGTTCATTTGATTACAATTCCAGAGCTAGGGGTGGGAAGGAGTAAGGTGGAATGCATGGTGTGATGTAGCATGAATAAGGGTCTGGAACCAGCTAGCTTCACTACCAAGTTGTGTGAGCATCAGCCAGCCAAAATTGGCTATTCTGTGCCACAGAAGGGTCTAATCCATTCTGCTGTCTTTCTGTCTCAGGTGTTCTATCTGGAAAAGCCCTTTACGGACACTAATTTAACCCCACAATGCATTGTGGTTAGCAACTGAGTGCGTGTTCTATCAAAGGTCTAGGAAATGTGGTAAACGGTTTGAACTCATTATATGCTTGCCCTTGCTGGAATTCTGAAAAAGAAGCTAAAACAAGCAAAGGCATCCATGTTCCCAAGTCATCTGGTTGCCATGTGTTGCACTGTGCGTGCTTTTCCATGTCCTCCCAGGATGGCACACATATTCATGGCTTCATGTGCAAAAGGAGGAGGCTGGAAATAATAATTCTCATTACAAAAGCCTGCCTGGCTTGGCCTCCATCAGCCTCAGTGCTGTGCCCTCCATAGTCCTCCAGCTCCCATTGGTGCCAATAGGAGTTTCAACATCATTCGGGGGGCATAGGAGAGATGGCATGAAGTCTTATAGCCCTAGCCCAATGGAGTGCACATGGTAAACTTTAAGGGCTGGGGTTTTCAAAGAACTTTGGGGCCCCTCCCCTAATTTTGGGTGGCCCCAAACGCAGAACCAGCCTGGAACTGGCATTTGTATGCATAGATCTTAACTTAGAGTTCTTTGAATAATTAATTTCAGAATTCTTCCTGTTGGTTTGGGAGGAGTTCACACGCATTTGGAAGAATGTTTTTTTAAAAAGATTTGAGAAGTACCTAAGGGTACATTTCCTTTCAAAATTATGTAGTTTTGAAGAAAGTGATCGGAGTCTCATGAACCTTCCTGCCTCGGACCCAGGCAAAGAGGCTTGCCCCTTGCCCCTTTCATCTGAACATCAGTCTCCCAACTCTTCCCTTAAGCTTAACTCCAAGCCTGGAATCCATTTAGTCTTTCAAACTCCAAAGTTCTCTCTTCCATTCCAAAAGCATTCCTTACCGTCTCACATCCCATTCCAAGTCTTTCTCTTTAGTTGGTGGAGTGGCGATTTAATCGTTTAATCGAAAGAGCACTGCGTTTGGCTTTGGAGTATATGGACTTGAATCCAGCTGACTCACTGTAGGATCCAGGGTAATCCATCAATCAATATTTATGAAGCCCCCACTAGGTGCCAATCACTCTACTAAGCACTGGGTATACAAAAAGAGGCAAAAATCCCCTGCTCCTGCTCTCAGGGAACTAATAATCTGAGGGGGATAACAAGCAAATAAAGAAGTACAGACAGTGGAAGAAAACAGAAGGCACTAGAAGGAAGAGGGGCTGGAAAAGGCTTCCCTTAGAAGATGGGACTCTAATTGGGATGAAGGAAGTCAGGGAAGTCTTTAGGTAAAGCTGAGGAAGGAGAGCATCGGGGGACAGCCAGAGAGAAGGCCTGCAGCTGATGGATGGAGTGTCTTGTTTGTGGAACAGCCAGGAAGCCAATTTCACTGGATCAGGGTTATGTGGAGTAAGGGTAAGACGGCTGGAAAGGAGGAGGGGGCTAGGTAATTAGGGGCTTCGAATGCCACATGGAGCATTTTGAATTGGATTCTGGAGGCAATAGGGAATCATTGGAGTTTACTGAGTAGGAGATGATGTCGGACCTGGGAGGATCAAATGAGATTATTTGTAAAGAGCTTTGCAAACGTTAAAGTGCAGTATAGATGCTAGCTGTTACCTGTATTGGGCAGCTGAGTGGTGCAGTAGATAGATAGAGGGCCAGGCCTGCAGTCAGGAAGACTCTTCTGAGTACAAGTCTGGCCTCAGACAATTACCAGCTGTATGACCCTGGACAAGTCACTTAACCTTATTTGCTTCAGTTTCCTCATCTGTAAAATGAACTAGAGAAGGAAATGGCAAACCACTACAGAATCTTCTCCAAGAAAACCCCAAAACAACAAATTATTAGTATTATTAGGGCAGATACTGCCTCATATTAATATTTTCAGCTAAATTAGTCTCATCTCTCCCCTAGACTTTTAGCTTTATGTGGTCACGGACTATATTTTATAATCTTTTATATCTGCTTACACACCTAATATAGATCTATATTAGTTAGAATATACTCCCTCCTTTGTATATATTTCGCATTTGCTTCTTTGTATAAGTTCTTCCTGTCCAGTAGAAAGTATATACGCTCTTTGGAGAGGCTTTTTTAGTACCTAGTACAATGCCTGATATATAGAGATCCCAAGGCCCTCCTGGAAAGAATTCCTCACACATAGGTCCATTTGACTAGAGTTCAATAAATCCAGAGGCAAGGCTAGAAGATAAATAGTTTAATTTGCATCAGTTGAAGTCAGCTGCCTGGTGGCTAGCAAATTCCGGGAGTAGGAGAGATAGTCACATATACTGTATATGTATATGCCTCCGAGCGGGCAGCGAAAAGAGCCTATCAGGTAAAGCTACTCTGATACCTTCCTAATTTGAGAGTTTGAGTAATAGGGGCAGGGTGTCCAGTGATTTGGGGGGAAGGGATGAAGAACTTCTTAACTTGGTAGCAACCTTGGTCTGTTTAGGCTGGGGTCTTCCTGTGGTAAATCTCATTATTTCTAGGTAAGGCAGAATTGTCTTGTTACCAGTTTGTTTAACTAATAGGCAATGTGAACGTCACAAACCTTATGTAAGTGCTCATCCAGGATCATTTTTATTTATCCTGATTTATATCTGGCCACTGGACCAGATGGCTCCTGAGGAAAAAGTGAGGCTGGTGCCTTTGCACATCCCTGCCTCACTTAAACCCAATTCACTTACATGTCATACCACCACCTCCCTGATGTCATGGTCTTCTTTGAGAACTATAGAACAAAGAATAACAGTCAGAATGTCTAGACAGGGCAGTGCAGACCTCCCTTGGAGATAGAATTGGCATGATAATAGTATAATTATTAGAATAAGCTCCATTTTTTTACCTTTAAGGTTCCTTTTGGGGGCAGCTAGGTGATGTAGTGGATAGAGTGGAGTCAGGAAGACTCATTTCCCTGAGTTCAAATCTGGCATCAGATATTAACTGTGTGACCCTGGGCAAGTCACTTAACCCTGTTTGCCTCAGTTTCCTCACCTGTAAAATGAGCTAGAGAAGTAAATGGCAAACTACTCTAGTATCTTTGCCAAGAAAACCCCAAGTAGGGACACAAAGAGTCTGAAACAACATCGCAAATGATGGAAGGGGGAGAGAATATGTTCTCCCTAAACTCACAGCACACAGGTTTTATCTATTTCTTCCACAGAGGTGCTTGTTGAATTTTTAAAAAAATAAATTTAATTATAGTCATAGCATCAAAGATTTAAAGCTAGCAGATACCTTATGGGACATCTAGTCTAAATTCCTAATTTTATAAAAAGAGGAAACTGAGAAATTAGGTTGTGACTTGTATTATAGGTCACATAGGCATTTAAGTGCCAGAACTGAGAAGCTAACCCAGGTCTTAGTCCAAAAGCAGTTCTCTTTCTCCTGGGCCATGCAATATATAAATGATAGACAGATAGATAAATACATATATAGAGAGATAGATCCAGCTATATAAATATTCATATACGTATGTATTTATATAGATATTTATATATTCATATATATTTGTGTGTATAGAATGTATATGTGTATTTATATATAGAAATGTATGCATACATATACATACATATTGCATGTATACATCGTTAACGTGTAACGATATACATAGACTCGTATATATTGACTTTTTGTGTTGAATAGCCTTCATGTCTATCCATAGAGTATCCATTTTGAGTGATTCCATTGATGAATTTTGGAGGAATGCCAATCAATCAGTTCAATGAAAAAAAAAACCCAATCAATGCTATGGTTAATTTGATTCAGTGATATTTTTTTAGATACTGATGATTTGAAGGTAGAATCATATAGAGTATCAGAGTAGTATCAGACCTGAAAGGTCCATATTCTTTTATTAACAGGAAATAAGTAATAATTTTCAAAGAAAATCATGTTCCTAGAAGATAATTCAAAATTGCAACTTGAAGAAGAAATCATTCCACAGGGCAGTCTTCTCCATTGCCTGGCTCACTAGGTGGTCATGGTAAGGTTTCTCATGAGCTGTGTTCTTGTTGTGCTGAAGTATAGAATTTTACATCAAAAGGCTTTGGGGTTTGTTTTATGTGTCCAGATGTTTGAGTCTGAATGGAGATCTGTGCCCTCCCTGCTCAGAAACAGGTGTAATAAAAGCAACTCTGTGCTCTTTGCTGATTGGTTTCATGAGAAATCTTTCTGACAAAAAAAGATGAAGCCATGTGAATCTGTGTGTGTGTGTGTGTGCGCACGCATGTGTGCACCCCTGATTTTTGTAGAGTAAAATAGTTGGTGAGGTGGGTTTATGCTGTGTAGGATCAACAGCTTGCATCTGGAAAATACAAGAGAGACAGCCTAGGGAGGAAAAATCGTATTTGTAAAAAGTCTGTGGATTAGTTTCTCTCTTAAGCTTTTCTCTCTGTTTAGCTTGTCCTAGATTGCAAAATGCTCAGAACCACCCATTACCAATTCAGAGGTTAGCTCTCAGCTACCAAGTCATGGGTTAAGGAGAGAACAAGCTTTCAAGGCTATTTAGGTCCTCACTCCTAAACCCTCTCAGAATAACTTTAAACAGGCTTGCTTACAAGGACTACATGCTTAGTCAAAGTGAAAATAACAAGGGTCAATGACCTATTGCATCTGACTTAATCCTCTTTGGGCTTCTTTCAAAGAAAGCTTTAGCACAACCTTAAGTGCTAGTGGTCTCACCGTCATGCCAAAGTGTAAAGGGCTGGCCTGAAGGGGTCAGGCCAGGGAGGCCAAGTTAACCCATGTGGGCACATATCAAAAGTCCCAGGAAACAAAGAGTCAAATCCAGGGAGGTCACCTAATGCCAGGAGGAGTAGGTCAGGTAGCATTTAATAGTCAGAAGCTCACTCGCGAACACAGTAGAATTCTGATCCTAGGACAGAGGCTATTTTCTTTCTACCCTGTTTCATATTTACTTCTGGGTGCAGGAAGCCCTGGGCTCAGGGAACAGAGGGAGAGGAGAGAAAGGGAAGGAAACACAGAGAGAAAGAGAAAGCAGAAACAAACACAGAGAGAGGGGGCGGGGAGAGAGAGAGAGAGAGAGAGAGAGAGAGAGAGAGAGAGAGAGAGAAAGAGAGAGAGGGAGAGGGAGAGGGAGAGACAGAGACAGAGACGGAAAGACAGGTATAGAAACTGAGCATGGAAGAAATGAACACACAAAATAAAGTGAAATAGATATAGAGACAGAAAAAATTGAGGGAGGGAGGGAGAAAGAGAGCGATATAGAAAGACAGAGGAGAGAGAAGAAGAAGATGGAGGAGAAGGAGGAGAAGAAGAAGAAGATGAAGAAGAAGAAGAAGGTAGAAGAGGAGGAGGGAAAGGAGGAGGAGGAGGGAGAGAGGGAGAGAAAGAGAGAGCGAAATTGCAGTCACAGACTTTTGTGAAAGCGAAAGCTAGTTAGAACTTTGTTTCCAGAAGCAGAACCAAGAAGAATTTCCAATAGTGTTATTATAGGACCTTAACCTCATAGATGTGTTATCAGAAAAGGAAATATACTAAGCAAGCAGAGGCCTACAAAATCTTATTTCATTCTACTTTTCAGACACATAATAGCAAAGGTTAGGCTAAAGGGAATTGTCATTTGACTGTAAGCTACACAGCCCTCCCTCAAAACAAAGTCAAGTGCAAGTCATGTCATCATTTCTCTGATGGCATGGTCTTCTTTGACAGCGAAGGACAAACACAATAAGCTACTAAATGAAAAAACAAAACAACACAAAAAGTGATTATAAATTTTATTATTCTTAACTTTGGCAAGGTAGAGAGAGATTTCCTTATTAGTACATATGTTTAATATGTACTAAAAACTCAGACTGCCAGACCAATTAGAAGGAATAAGAGTATTTACATAGTGCTTTAAATTTTTCAAAGCAACTTACCTCATTTGAGCCTCACAACAAGCTAACCTGAGAGCTAGGGCACTATTATTAATTATTATGTCCATCATCATTCTTATCATTATCCACATTGCAAATCTGGCTGAAGAAATTGAACCTGAGAGACTATATCCCATAGTAACACAGTCAGTAATAACTGTTGGATGAAACATTTGAACTCAGTCCAACATTCTATCCACTGCAATACCTAGTTATAGTATGAGGAAGAAAGAGGCCATCAAGTATTAGAATGCCTGGCCTGTATTCATTTTAAGAAGCATTTATTGAGTATATACTATATGACCAACTCTGCCACAGGTGCTGTGGGACATCAAATAAATAGATAATGTGGCTTCTGTCCATGAAGAGATGACATCTGTGGAATGAAAGAAACTGATGTGACAAAGAATGATGGATCATATAAGAAACTGAATGTAGTCAAAGGAGATGGCTGGACAAGAAGCAATAAGTCTAGTGAAAAGAGCCTTGGATCTTGAAAGAATTGGGATACCTAGATTTGAACAGAGGCTTCATCACTTATTAGCTTGTCCTGGGGCAAGCCTTCCATTTTTCTGGGCTTTACTTTCCTCATCTATAAAATGATGGGAGTTGAGGTGTGTGTGAAGGGTGACCTCCAGGGTTCATTCCAGTTGTAGCAATCTGTCATCCTAAGTGCTAAAATGAATCAACCAGACAGAAAGAGCCATGGATGGCCATTAATGTGGGATCAAGTTGTCAGAAAAACTTCCTGGAAAAGATGAATATTTTCACATGAATATTAAAGTCTCCAGAGGATTTGAGTAGGTGAAAAGAATCGGGCATTGGAGAAGAGGGTGCCAAGGAATGAAATAGCACCAGAGAAGTCACAGAGAAGGATGCCTAGGAAATGTAATGGGGACCACAAGGTGGATACTCTTGCTGAAGTGAAAATTCTTTATTGAAGTTCAAGAAGAGATAAATATGGAAAGAAAGACTGTGGACAGATTATAGGGGAGTATGAAGGTCAATAGGAATAACTTAAATGCTCTGACCTTTCCTAATGAACTTGACTTGCTGTTCGATCCTAAACTTGACTGCCTCTATTTTGATTTACTCATGTAAAAAAAGGATTTTAAAAAAGAGTGAAAAAAAATGCTCAGAATGCATCTTGAAAACATGAACCAGCTATAAAATACTATGTTCAATCATTACCAGTATCAGATAATGACTGAAACATTGGGTGCTAAATCAAAACTTTGGATGCTTCATCCCATTCTACTTAAAATTTCATTGGGGGCCGTACTGTGTAGTGGAGAGTTGATAACTTTATACTCAGAATGAGGAGACTTGATTTCAATTCCTGGTACTTATATCTATTAGTCTGGGGAAGTCACTTAATCTATCCACATCTTAATTTCCCAGTGTATGGAATGGGGCTACTTCAGTACTCAACTCTCAAAATCATTTAAAGTGAGTTAATTTTGTAAATCTTAAGGTTAAGTGCCCTATAAATGTGAACAATTATGGTTTTTATATCATTACAGAAGTGATCCAGGTCTTAGGAAGAGGCTGAGGAAAGCAGGAAGACATCAAAGACCTTTTCCTCCTTAGCAAACTCAAGTTTCTCTTTTAAATCATCAGCCTAGAGCTCACAGGATGATTTTCTTCTTTGGAATTTGGTTCCATGGCTCCTTAGTCTCACATTATACATATTGATTTTTTTTCCTGGCAACATCTGACTAAAATCTGATTAGCGCCAGATTACAACATGGAGCTGCTTTTTTAAGAGCTTAACAAACCAACTCATAGGCAGTGGTTCAACTGATCTCATAAGTAGGACTCATCAAGTAAACCATCGAAGATAGATGCTATAGTGGTAGGAAGAGGAGTTAACTTGTGATAATACTTGTCCAAGCCCTGAAAGTACAGCATCTGTTTCTTGGACTCAGAAGTGAAACAATCCAATAATTACAGTCCTTGGTGCTTTTTTCTACCTCAGGAAACATTTTGCAACTAGCAATTTCCAAAAATATGGCTCAAGCAACACATCTCTTCTTTTCCTAATGTACATGAGGGTGTGATTTTAACAAGGCAAGACACTCTCTCAGGGGCATTCACTTAGGGGGCTTCTGGGAGGTACGTTCTAGGGGAAATTTAAAATTGAATGTTTCAGAAAGCTTTCCTAAGTCTGAAGTTTGTATTCTTGTTTCTATAGGTGTCTCCAGGGAGAAACTGTGATCCCTGGGGACATACTTCCTCCACCTTGGCAAAAGTAGAGAAAGTGAGCCATTCTGGGGGCAATCTTGTGGACATTTGGAAGGCAGATGGGAGCATGGGGCAGCTAAGTAATTTTCATTTTGTGTCTTTCCCTCTGCTGGCTGGGATTCTGGTTTTAGGTTGTCACAGATCCCAGGTTTTTGGAATTCTTTCAGGGAAAATGACAAGTGTGCCAGGTGATCAGCCCACTTGTTGCTATAAGCAGTGGGGCAGCCAGGTGCTGGGAATATAAGTGTGACACAGTCAGTCATGGCACCAAAGGATTGTTCATCTTCTGGAAGTAGGATGCTCTAGAAGGGTGACATCTACTCATCAGGCTAGAACAGCAAGAAACTCCCCAAACAAATTAGCCAGACCTCTGACCGAGGGTAGATCTGGAAATGACTTAGAGAAGGCTTCATTCCCAGTCTGTTTGGAAAATTAATACTCATTAGTGAGGAAGGTAGGACCTAAATGTTTCTCTTTTCTGCCCCTTTTAATGCCTTTTCTCTGATACTTTCCTAGGGCTTCTTCAAATGCAGAGAGAATTTATTCAAGTGGAAAGATGACAAAAGAAAGGATGCATTGTTAGGTTTTAAAAAACTTGTCCTTGACTTCTCTGTTAGAGAATGTCTGGTTTAGATTTCCATAGGATGTGTGTGGAAACTCTGAAAGTGCTTTCTTGGATTCTTTTAGCTTAGGGAGACTGTAGACCATAGGACAGTGTGGATACGGCAGGATGGGCTGGTAAGTGTGGAGCAGCTGGGAGTTATAAGGAGATATCAGGGCTAGCTTGAGTCCAAAGTCAGATCCTTGCCTCTGAAAAGAAAGAGAGGTAGGATAATGTTCCTGATAAGTGAAGTCCATAAATTATCAGGCGTCAGTGGGATCCTGGGGATGTGGGTGGAAAGGAAGCAGCATGTTGGAACTGACAAAAGCTAGTCTTGATAATTGCTCACTTCCTCACTACCATCTATACATTGACCCTATGCCCTTGTGCAACTCAATGTTTGGGAATGCCCATTCCATAGGACCTCCCCACCCATGAAAGGGTTTTCCTGGTCACTGGAGTTGGGGCTTATGCAGATTGTCAGATATGGAAAGTTTTTTAAATAGATGTCAGAATAACAGAGTTTGCTTTCTAATTCCCACAATACTCATCTGGAGCATATTCCCCCAACCCCTCACCCAATTCCGTAGGTATTTAGTTGTACCTGTATAACCAGTAATGGAACACTTCTTTGATATAGCTTGAGGAGGAGTCCCAGGAACTCATCTAAGTAATCTACCTCCACATCTGGTCCTTCCTTCTCACCATCCCTTATATTATTCTCCTTCCTCCACCCTCTTACCCCAAGTGCTCAGGGTTCCCCCTATGCTAAGTAGCAAGGCCTTGGTACTGAGGTTGCTCAGTGGGGAGGAACTTTCATCTGGGTCCAATCATGAACTACTAATGCCTTAAAGTCTTGGCTGGCTCACCTACGTAGACTGAAACCACGCAGTCATTGAATGATATATGCTGAATGTCCCTCATAGAATATAAATTCCTTGAGGGCAAAAATTGTTTCACTTTTGACTTTAGATCTGTGAACCTAGGACAATGACTGGCAATATAGGAAACCTTTAATAAATTCTTGTTGTGTGAATATGTATGAGCAGGCATGAGCATGATGCCATGGTCATCCTTGCCACATCCAGTCAAGGTATGGTGGGAAGGTAAGAAGGAAAGAAGGAAGGAAGGAAGGAAGGAAGGAAGGAAGGAAGGAAGGAAGGAAGGAAGGAAGGAAGGAAGGAAGGAAGGAAGGAAAAGAGGGAAGGAAGGAAGGAAGGAAGGAAGGAAGGAAGGAAGGAAGGAAGGAAGGAAGGAAGGAAGAAAGGAAGGAAGAAAAGGAGGGAAGGAGGGAAGGAAAGAAGAAAGGAAGGAAGGAGGGAAGGAAAAGAGGGAGGGAGGGAAGGAGGAAGGATAAAACATTTATTAAATGCTTGGTTGTGCCAGTACTATGCTAAGTACTAATGATATAAACACAAGAAGTCTGGACCCATAGGAAGGAAAACAATAAAAACAGTGGCACTAGAAAGGAGGGGACAGTTAGGTAGCACTCAGGCAATGACATGGCATGGAGATGGTCTGGAGGTGCCATGGATGCCTGGTTCTGGGCAAAATAAGGCAAAATTGTGCGTATCGGAGTTCAGCCTCACAGGAGCAGTGTCCAGGTTTTCAGGGAGTGGTGGATGAGGACCATGGCCAGAAAGCAGGCCACATGGTGTAAAGCTGAAAAGGAAGGGAAGAAGAGTGGTTTTGTACTGCTAGTTGCTGCCTTTGAATGCAAAGCCCTTAACCTTGAAATTAAACAGTCTTCCTGTAGAAGTCAAAAGCAAACTAATATATGAGTCGTTTTGGGGGGAGGAAGATACAAACAATAAGGTTTGTTTTAAAAGCTGCTGCATTACTTTCCTCTAATTTAAGATTTTTGTATTATAAAATTATAATAAAGTTTTCATTCTCTTTGAATAAAGTATGAGAGCTTAGAAAATCATTGGCATTGATTATGGAGAGGGAGAGCACATGAAAATTCTTTGGTATAAATAAAGTATTAACTATAAAAAAATTTAGAAGACATGCCACATTGTGTCTGTAACCTATTTTTTCACTAATTCTTTAAGGCAATAAAATGCATCTTTTATTGCTTCAATTTGGTGAATACTCCCTCCCTTCGTCTAGGAGCACCATGACCACTAATAGCACTGTAAATTGCAGATATCCAATAATAATAATAATAAATAGTACTTACTATATGCCAGGCATCATCTTAAGTGCTTTACAAATATTATATTATTTAATCCTTAAAACAACCCTGGGAGGTAGCTGCCATAATTATCTCCATTTGGCAGTTGAGGAAACTGAGGCTTGCCTACCCACGGTATAGGAAGTGTAAGGCTGGATTTGAATCCAGATCTTCCTGACTCCAGGTGTGGCACACTATCTATTCTACAATTCACTATTTCATAGCAAAGCCTGAACTCACTATTATTCTTTCTCAAAAAAAACCATTGGTACCCTTTATAGATAAAGAGGACTTTACAGAAGATAGTTGATATTGTCAGCAGGTTGTTGTTCTAAATCAAGAGGTACTGAAGATCTTAAGTTCTCTGAATCACTCAGCAAATGTTACATAAGCATAGTATTTCAAGTTAAAAGAGTCCTCTCTGGTCATCTAGTCTAACCAGGACCTGACCCAAAATATTCCTAAAAGGAGGCCATCTAGCATCTGTTTGAAGACATCAGATCAATGGGATCCTTCGCAGTCTGGTTTCAATCTATTGACTTATTTCCTCAGTATATCCACAGCAGAGCTCATTATTTTTACTTTCAACCCTTGGATACCTGGTCTCCTTCTAGACTATTCTAGTACTGTTTTCAATATGGTACTTCTTATCCCCATCTCTAGGGCCCCTTAAATCTGTTTCACACATACTCCATACATGTGTTTAGATCTTCCCTTTGCCCATTAGAACACAAGCTCCTACACAATATAGCCTTGTTTCATTTTTGTCTTTTTATTTCCAGTGTCTAGCACAGTTTCAGGCACATAGTAGACTCCATCTATGTTTGTTGACTGGTGTATCAGTAAGCACCCCGACATACACAGAGGGGCCTGCTATCACAGATTCTTAGATCTGCATTTATAAAAAGAAAAGCAACTTTTGAGGGGTTAACAATCTCCTTTGATCAAGCACATGTGTCATTCACTTAGTTTAGGGGGAAAAGTCAGCACCCTAAATTTCGGAGAATATACAGAGAAATCTAAATTCACAGACAGTGCTTCCAAACTGTCCGACACCCATCAGAGATCGACAGATAACTGACCATACATACATAGTTATAAAAGAGGGAAGCACCAACATCTGGGGCTCCTTAGTGACTGCCCATAGTCTCCTCTGGCCAAACAGACTTCCAAAGAGTAAGCCCTAAAGTAAAACATCACCTCAGAGTATTAAGACATTTTTTAGAGCCAGAGGGCATCACGACCCTTGAGAACCAGTGCCTCATTAACAAAGGACATGGGCCTTTCTACAAATCTTCCCAGGCCCATAATAGGTGGAGAAGATCTTCTTTAACCACATTATTCAATCAGAGGCACTTGATACTGAAACAAAAACAACCAAAGATCCTCCTCTGCTTGCCTTTACAACTGGTAGAATTTCACCCAAACCCTGCTCTTCCATTCAGTGAATCAGCAAACAAGCTTTTATTAAGCACTGTTTCAGGCACTGTGCTAAGCTTTGGGGTGCAAAGAAAAGGCAAAAACCTGTCATCAGTCTTGAGTCACTCTGAGTTCGCAACCTCTGGGCCATCCTAACTTCCCAACTCTTCCATATCCACACGTTCAGTTACCAAACCTCTGGTATCCATCCTCTTTTCTCCACTACCATGGCTACAAAGTTCAGACCCTCATTACCTTGTTTTCTTTTTCCTTTTTTGAGTGTGTGTAATCAGAGCTAAGTGACTTGCCCAGAGTCACACAGCTACTAAGTGTCTGAGGGTAGATTTGAACTCAAGGCCCTCCTGACCAGCTAGACCAGAAGACCAGCTAGACCAGACTATCCATGGTGCCACCTAGCTGTCCTGTCTCATTACCTCTTGTCTGAACCTTTACAATAGCTTTCTAATTGTTTTTCTTGCCACAGGTGTATCTTCTCTCCTTCACATAGATGCTGAAGTTATACTCTGAAGGTGTCTGTCTGATCATGTTGCTCACTTAACTCCAGTGATTCCCTTCTAAAATTACTTCTATTATTAAATACATACTCCTTTGTTTGCCATTTAAACTTTTTCACAGCTGGCCTAAACTTGCCTTTCCAGTCTTCATGTATATTACTCCTCTTCATGGCAGACTAACTGGCCTTCTTGTTGTCCCTATATGATACCCTTTCCACATTCCTGTTCATTTCCCTCAGAATACTAAGACATTATCTTTATGGACACAGGAAGAGTTAAAACTCTTGACAGATATATGCATTCTTGACTACAGTTATGAGAAACACAAAGTGATTCAATCACTGTTCTTCTAAAGAAAACACACTTCGTGATTCTTTATTCGGCAGTCAAAACATTTCCTTTTAGAAACATAGTCTTTAGAGCTAAAGGAGACTTTACCAACTCATATGATTCAAACTTTTATTTTATAAATGAGCAAATTTGAGACTCAAAGAGTAAAGAGGACTTACTAATCCAACATAACACAGAATTTTTGTTTGAAAACAGGTTGTCTACCTCAAAATTCAATACTGTTTCCATTATACTTTGGTTCCTTTAATATTACAGTGACTTGCCCATTTGAATCTCAGACCCCAAGCACTAGCTGGGCGGATCTAGGCGGGGTTGGACAGGAATCTCAGAAGTCAAGTATCTGGCTGGGAAAATGCCCAGAAAAGGGAAGAAAAATAAGACTATAGAAAGCTATTTTGATGGGGTACAGATGTTCCCACCTTTCAATTCTGATGACGAGAAACAATTCTTACCATCAGGGAAAGATGTGGAGGGTGGGGTCTCTGTATCTCAGACATCCCAGGTGGATGTCCGGTGGGCTCAGTCCATGGAAGAGCTCAAAAAGGATTTTGAAAATCAAGTTAGACAGGTGGAGGAAAAACTGAGAAGACAAATGAGAGACATGCAAGAAAAGCATGAAAAATGGGTCAATACCTTGCTAGAGGAGACCCAAAAAAATGCTGAAGAAAATAACACCTTGAAAAATAGGCTCACTCAATTGGCAAAAGAGGTTCAAAAAGCCAATGAGGAGAAGAATGCTTTCAAAAGCAGAATTAGCCAAATGGAAAAAGAGGTTCAAAAGCTCACTGAAGATAACAAAATTCTCTCTCTCAAAATTAGAATGGAATAGATGGAATAGATGGAATAGATGGAGTCTAATGACTTTCTGAGAAACCAAGAAATCACCAAACAAAACCAAAAGAATGAAAAAATGGAAGAGAATGTGAAATATCTCATGGGAAAAACAACTGACCTGGAAAATAGATCCAGGAGACACAATTTAAAAATTATGAGACTACCTGAAAGTCATGATCAAAAAAAGAGCCCAGACATCATCTTCCATGAAATTATCAAGGAAAACTGCCTTGATATTCTAGAACCAGAGGGCAAAATAAGTATTGAAAGAATCCATCAATCACTGCCTGAAAGAGATCCAAAAAGAGAAACTCCTAGGAACATTGTGGCCAAATTCCAGAATTCCCAGGTCAAGGAGAAAATATTACAAGCAGTTAGAAAGAAACAATTCCAGTATTGTGGAAATACAATCAGGATAACTCAAAATCTAGCAGCTTCTACATTAAGGGATCAAAGGGCATGGAACAGAATATTCCAGAAGTCAAAGGAACTAGGACTCAAACCAAGAATCACCTACCCAGCAAAACTGAGTATAATACTTCAGGGGAAAATATGGTCTTTGAATGAAACAGAGGACTTTCAAGCATTCTTGATGAAAAGACCAGAGCTGAAAAGAAAATTTGACTTTCAAACACAAGAATGAGAAGAAGCATGAAAAACTAAACAGCAAAGAGTAGTCATAAGGGACTTACCAAAGGTGAACTGTTCACATTCCTATACGGAAGACAATATTTGTAACTCTTAAAACTTTTCAGTATCTGAGCAGTTGGTGGGACCACACACACACATACACACACACATGTACACGTGTGCACGCACACACACATACACACATGCATGCACATACAGAGACAGAGAGCACAGAGTGAATTGAATAGGATGGGACCATATTTTAAAAGAAATTAAGGTAAATGGTGAGAGAGACATGTAGTGGGAGGAGAGAGGATGAAATGAAATGGGGTAAATTATGTCTCATTCAAGAGGAAAGCAGGAGGATTTTTAGTGGATTGAAAAAGAGGAGAGCTGAGAAAATAACAAGAAGGTTACCCTTATCACATTCGACTAAAGGAAGGAATAAAATGCACACTCATTTTGGTATGAAAACCTATCTTACAATACAGTTAAGTGGGGGAGAAGGAGATAAGCAAGGTGGAGGGGATGATGGAAGGAGGGCAATGGGAGGAGGGATCAATTTGAAGTCAACACTTGGGGAGGGACAGGATCAAAAGAGAGAATAGAAACAATGGGGGGCAGGATAGGATGGAGGGAAATACAGTTAGTCTTACACAACACGACTGTTATCGAAGTCATTTGCAAAACTACACAGATATGGCCTGTATTGAATTGCCTGCCTTCCCAAAGGGAATGGGTGGGGAGGGAGGGATGGGGAGAATTTGGAACTCAAAGTTTTAGGAACAACTGTTGAGTATTGTTGTTGCTACTAGGAAATAAGAAATACAGTTAATGGGGAATAGAAAGTCATCTGGCCCTACAGGACAAAAGAGAAGATGGGGACAAGAGAAAGGAGGAATGATAGAAGAGAGGGCAGATTGGTGATAGGGAAAATTAGATTGCTTGGTGTATTGGGGTGGGGGGGAGGGGATAAAAGGGGAGAAAATTTGGAACCTAAAATTTTGTGAAAATGAATGTAAAAAGTTAAATAAATAAATTTATATTAAAAAAAAGAAAGAAAATATTACAGTGACTTTATGAGATCCTCAGTGTGGATAGTTAGCTATAAAGGGCAGCCAGCTGGCATGGTGGATAGAGTGCTGGGTCTGCAGTCAGGAAGACTAAACTTCCTGCATTCAAATTTGGTCTTGGTGACCCTAGACAAGTCATTTAACTCTATCTCAGTTTCCTCAACCATACAATGAATTGGAGAAGAAAATGGCAAACCATTCCTGTATCTTTTCTAAGAAAACCAAAAAAAGAAGTCATAAAGAATTGGACATGGCTAAATAACAGCAACAGTGTGCACAACCTAGCCAATGACAAAGATCTCAAAGCCAACCATGCTCGCTTTTTAACATCTCCCTTTAAAATTGTCTTTTTTTTTTATTATGCGATTGACAGCATTTATTGTTATTGTTGTCCTTGTTTGTCCTTTGTTTTTGAGGAGGGCCAATGACATCATAAGGGTGATGTCTTAACTTGTGCATGAGATGGGTTTGAGTGGCAGAGCTATACAAAATCATCAGCTCAGTCTTTCCTTTAGAGTCATTGAAATCCAGTGGCAAGACCTCAGATGATGGGTGAGGGCCGTGGGATGCAGTAAATGATGTTGATTTTTCTAATGGAACAAGCATGTATTTTAAGTATTAAAAAGAGGATTGTTTCTAAAACTGTAGACTTTTGTTCTTTTTCTTCTGTCTATTGTTTCATGTGGAAGCAACAACATTATATTTTGTGCATCCTCTTAGGAAATTCTTTTTGTATTCTTCTCTGTGTCGTAGTAACATTTGTTGTAGTAACATAGTAACGTTTTCCCCATTCTCATTATTATTCATTAACTGCATCCTCTTTCCCTCGAATCCTTCCCTTATCACAAATTAGTGTAGATAAAACAAATCAACATTGTAGCCATGTCTGATAATGTCTCATTCTGTACCTTAGGTCATCATCTCTCTTGCCAAAAGATGGGAGGCATACTTCATACTTTGAAAATCTTTCTTCAGTTATTTTTTAGTTGTTTCCATTATATCTGACTCATCATGGCCCCATTTGGAGTTTTCTTGGCAGAGATACTGAAATGGTTTGTCATTTCCTTCTCCAATTCATTTTACAGATGAGGAAGTTGAAGCCAACAAGGTTACTTGCCCAGGTCACACTAAACGTAAACTTCGGTCTTTCTGACTCTAGGCTGATCGCTGAATTGATCAAAGTGCAGAAGACTTTCAAAGCTGCTTTCTTTTATATATGTTTTTATGATCAGCATATACATTGTTGTCCCTATCCTGCTATTTCAACTTCCTAAAAGTCTTGTTTGGTTTCTCTTAATTCAACATGTTTACAATTTCTTGTGAAATATTTCAAAACATTTGTGATTTTTTTCATGAAATATTTCATTATATTCATATTCTCTGTAACTTTTGCAAAGGTGTAGAATGTACACCCCATTTCTTAGAATCCTCCATTTGCTTCAAAGTTAAGCTCATATGCTGCCTTCTACATAAGGTTCCTGTCTTCCCAGTTGTTAGTGTCTCTCCTTGAATTACTTTGAACTTATTTTGTATATATTCTTAATATACTCATTGGTTCTACGTATTTTGCATATATATATATATATATATACATACATACATAAGCATATGTATGTATACACACATACACATATATGTACATGTTGAATGTGTCTCCTAGAAACCTCTTAAAAATGAGAACTATTTAATTTTTTATTTTATATACACAAAACATAACACATAATTGGTCCTTAATAAGTGTTTATTGATTGAATTGTTGAATTTCTTCCAGAAGAATGCAAGATTCCTTAGGAAAAAGACTGTTTTTCATCTTGTCTTTGTATCCTTAATGCTAGAAGAGTGTCTTGAACATTGTAGATGCTTAGCAAATGTCTATTTAATTGAAAATCAATTTGTAGGCACAAGAGGTAGAAGGTGCAAGTAGATAACTCCTTGTCTAAAAGCGTTTGTGGGATTTAGTGGAGTGCAAGCTCAATTTAAGTTGGGTATGTGGTGTAGCTTGGAAATCTAGAGGCATCTTAAAGTTACCTTCAAGGAGGTGTTGTATCCAGGAATAAGGAGGTAGTTGTACCATCGTACTCTGCTCTGTCCAGGCGACATCTTAGACTTTGCAGAGGACCATTTATGTATCTATAGATTTTGAGTTGCAAATTTTCTCCCCATCTCTCCCCTACCCCCCACCCCTAGATGGCATACATTCTGATTATATCTTCCCCCAGTCTGTCCTCCCTTTAATCACCCTCCCTGCCCTTCTACCCTTCCCCCTTACTTTCTTGTAGGGCAAGATAGATTTCTATATCCCTTCGTCTGTACATCTTAGTTTCCAGTTGCTTGTAAAAACAATTCTTAACATTTGTTTTTAAAACTTTGAGTTCCAAATTCTCTCCCTCCCTCTCCATCCCCTCTTACCAAGAAGGCAACAAATTCAATATAGGCTACACATGTATAGTTATGCAAAACACTTCCATAATAGTCATGTTATGAAAGAATAACTACATTTCCCTACCCCCAATTATTCTATATTCTCCTTTGACCCTGTCCCTTTTTAAAAGTGTTTGCTTTGGGCTACTCCTTCTCCCAATCTGCCCTCTCTTCTATTATCCTCCCCTCCATTATCCCCTTGCCCCTTACTGTTCTGCAGTGTAAGATACCCAATTGAGTGTATATGCTATTCCCTCCTTAAGCCCAATCTGATGAAAATAAGGTTCACTCATTACCTCTCACTTACTCTTTCTTCTCCTCCATTGTGAAACCTTTTTCTTACCTCTTTTATGTGAGATAATTTACCCCATTCTATCTCTCCCTTTCACCGTCTTCCAACATATTCCTCTCTCATCCTTTAATTTTGCTTTTTAGATATCATCCCTTCATATTCAACTCACCCTGTGGCATTTTTCTATCAGCATATCTATCTATCTATCTATCTATCTATCTATCTATCTATCATCTTTTATCTAGTTCCTCCAACTACCCTAATGCTGAGAGAGGTCTCATGATTTACAAATACTATCTTTCCATGTAGGAATGTAAACAATTCAACTTTAATAAGTCCCTTATGATTTCTCTTTTCTGTTTACCTTTACATACTTCTCTTGATTCTTGTTTTTGAAAGTCAAATTTTCTATTCAGCTCTGGTCTTTCCAGCAAGAATGTTTAAAAGTCTTCTATTTCATTATATATCCATTCCTCCTCACCTCATCCACACACACACACCTCTTAGTTTTGCTGGGAGGTGATTCTTGGTTTTAATCTTAGCTCCTCTGACCTCCAGAATATTATATTCCCTCAATCCCTTAGTGTAGAAGCTGTTAGATTTTGTGTCATTCTGATTGTATTTCTCCAATACTTGAATTGTTTTTTTCTGGCTGCTTGAAATATTTTCTCCTTGACCTGGAAACTCTGGAATTTGGCTACATTATTCCTAGGAGTTTTCTTTTGGGGATTTCTTTTAAGAGGCAATCAGTGAATCGTTCAATTTCTATTTTACCCCCTGGTTCTAGAATATCAGGGCAGTTTTCCTTGATAATTTGTTGAAAGATGATGTCTTGGCTCTTTTTTTTATCGTGATTTTTAGGTAGACCAATAATTTTTAAATTATCTCTCCTGAATCTATTTTCCAGGTCAGTTGTTTTTCCAATGAGATGTTTCATATTGTATCACTTTTTTTTATTCTTTTGATTCTGCTTTATAATTTTTTGATTTTTCATGAAGTGATTAGTTTTCATTTGCTTCATTCTAATTTTTAAGGAATTATTTTCTTCAATGAGTTTTTGGACCTCCTTTTCCATTTGGTCAATTTTGCTTTTTAAGGTATTCTTCTCCTTGTTGACTTTTTGAACCTTTTTTGCAATTTGGGTTAGTCTATTTTTAAGGTGTTATTTTATTCAGCATTTTTTGGGGTCTCCTTTAGCAAGCTATTGAATTGTTTTTCATGATTTTCTTGCATCACTCTCATTTATCTTCACAATTTTTCTTCTGCTTCTCTTGCTTGATTTTCAAAATTCTTTTTGAGTTCTTTCATGGTCTGCAATCAATTCCTTTTCTTTTCTTGGAGGCTTTTGATGTAGTAGCTTTGACTTTGTTGTCTTCTTCTGGTTTTGATCTCCTTTGTCAACAAAGTAAGATTCTACAGCTTGATCTCCCCACCCCTCTACTGTTTGCTTGTCTTCCTAGATAAATACTTGACTTTATAACTCTACCAAAGTAGGACTCTGCTTCCAGTGGGGAGTGGGGTTGGGTGTACTGCCCAGGTTTCAGGGGTTTTGAATAAGTCACCCAATTCCCCACTGTCTGTTGACCCAGAGCTCTGGAAACAGTCACTGCTATTGCTGCTGCTGCTGACACTGCTGTCACCTTTGCCACCCTAAGGCTGGGCCCAACCCCAAATGGACCATGCTCCTCTTTCATCCAGGTCTTACAGAGTTTTCCCAAGCCTTAAACCCAATTCACTCTGGAGCTCATAGACTGGACAAAAAGTCCCCTTCCACCTAGGACATATTGAATGTAATTATTAGATAGTAATTTTCTGTATTTTCCCCAGAAATTCTGAGGTTCTTCCCTTCCCAGTTTGAATTTTTTTTTTAAATAAAGTAGCCATCACTTCAGGAGCTACTTTAAGAAGCCTATTCATTGAATGGGTGCATCTCACTCAAAGTGAGAATGTGATAAAATCTTAGTGTGAAAAGGCCAGGGTCTCCCATTGCATCCTGGGTCATCTCCAGTTCTCCTGATGAATATCAGGCCACTGGACCCAGGTGGCTCAGGAGGAAAAAGTGAGGTCGGTGATCTTGCACAGTCCTCCCTCACTCAAAT
This sequence comes from Bettongia penicillata ogilbyi, assembly GCA_023548195.1. Lineage (NCBI taxonomy): Eukaryota > Metazoa > Chordata > Mammalia > Diprotodontia > Potoroidae > Bettongia > Bettongia penicillata. The sequence continues at coordinate 199,404 of JAJHZJ010000849.1, read as the reverse complement.
CAAAGTCAGTTGCAAGTCATATCTTCATCTTGATGTTATGGTCCTCTTTGAGAACAAAGGACAAACACAACAACAACAGCAGCAACAACAGAATTTTCCCACTGACCCTCTATGCTATCTTTGGCATTTGTGGAATGAGAATTGAGAAATCTGGAAACTGCCACAGCTGCCAGTGATTCAGTCCTCTGAGACCTACTCTGGCTCTGTCTTTGCCAGCACAACCCACACTGGACTGTGCTCTGCTCTCAGTCTGGTGTAATATACCCTTCCTGTCAACTTTCCAGGTTGTCTTAGGCTGAAGATTTGTTTCACTCTGTCATTTTGTGGGTTTTGTAGCTCTAGAATTTGTTTAGAGTCATTTTTTGCAGGGATTTAGGGGGGTTTGGAGGAGAACTCAAGCAAGTCTTTGCTTTTACTCTGTCATCTTGGCTCTGCCCCTCATGAATGTCGCTTTCTAAGAATACATTAAATATGGAAGGATATTTGATAGAAGGGGAGAGAAATAGGTGGATAGAGAAAAAATGAGTGATGCGCTAAGGTCAAGTCAAAGGTTAGCAATGAGGGGATGGTGACCTTTGCAGTCTCAGAAAGAGAAGAGTCTACAAGGAAGTGAGGGAGGAGCAGTGGGGAAATATTGAAAAGAGAGAGAGAAAAAAGGAGGCCTTACTTTGAAGGTGGGAGGGGGTTCCACTAATATGCTCCTATGGATGAAGGAAGATGAGGACCTTACATTGGAAGAAGTCTGGGGGATTTGGTGCCTGTAAAGTCTACTTATCTTGGAAAGAGGGAGGTTAAAACCCCTGGGGGCAACTGGCACCTAGAAGAATGAGAGGGCGTGGACCCAGGAAGGAGAAAGAGGGTAAAGATCAGTTGGGGGGGTGGGTCCTACCATGGGGCAATGTATTCTCTGACATCTACAGTAATTGGTGTTGTTAGAGTGGGACATAATGGAAAAAAAGGCCCATGTGGTAAGCTTTACAAGGCAGTGGCAGAAAGCACTCAGAGGGGAAAGCATAAAATGAATACCTTAGAAGTTTACGTTGAAAAATGCAAAGAAAAGATAAAAGCCCAATAATTATAGAGATCATGAATCAGAGAATAAGGTGTCAGAGTAAACAGGAGAAGATAGATAATGAATAAAATAAAAGAAATCCTTTTTTTTCCAAAGGGACACAAAAAATGAAATTAAAAAAAAAAACTGAGTAGAAGTAGTACTAGAGGAGGAGATGAAAGAAAGATAAAAAAGGCATATAAACAAGAAAATTATTTTATGCTGAAAAATGCCATATGAAGCAAACTGATATCAGTAATAAACTTATACACCCCAAATGCCTTAGCAACCAAATTCTTTTTAGATTTGTATTTATTTAATATTTAGTATTTAATTTCTCCCAGTTACATGTAAAAACAATTTTTTTACATTTCTTTTTAAAATTTTGAGTTCCAAATTCTTTCCCTTCCTTCCTTCCTCCCCTCCTCACCCCCATTCCCCTGGAGAAGGTAAACAATTTGATACAGGTCGTGCATGTGTAGTCATACAAAACATACCCATAATAGTAATGTGGTGAAAGAAAACATAGACCAAAAAAAACTCAAGAAAAATGAAGGAAGTTTTTAAAAGTATGTTTCAGTCTGTATTCAGACACCATCAGTTCTTTCTCTGGGGAGGAACAGCATTTTCATCATAAGTCCTTCAGAGTTGTCCTGGATCAATTTATGGCTGAGAATAGCTAAATCTTTTATAGCTGATCACCTTACAAAATTTCTCTTACATTATACATTTCACTTGCATCAGCCCATGTAAGTCTTTTGAGGTTTTTCTGAGAGCATCCTGCTCATCATTTCTTACAGTCCAATAGTATTCCATCATAATTACATATCACAACTTGTTCTTCCATTCCTCAATTCATGGACATCCCTCTGATTTCTAATTCATTACTTCCCAGAAAAGAACAGCCATAAATATATTTGTACATATAGGTCCTTTCCATTTTTATTCTTTTATATCTTTTGGGATAAGACTTATCTCTTTTGGGATACAGGTATTGCTAGGTCAAAGGGTATGCATGGTTTTACAGCCCTTTGGGTATAGTTCCAAATTCATCTACAGAATGGTTGACTCATTTCTTAGGTCCTCCAACAGCGTTAATGTCTCATTTTCCCCACATCTCCTCCAACATTTGTCATTTACCTTTGCTGTCCTATTAGCCAATCTAATGGATATGGGGTAGTTCCTTAGAATTGTTTTCATTTGTGTTTCTCCAATTCATAGTGAGGTAGAATATTTTTTTCATATGGCTATAGATAGCTTTGATTATTTCATCTGAAAACTGATTATATCTTTTGATTATTTATCAATTAGGAATAGCTTGTATTTTTATAAATTTGACTCAGATCTCTATGTTTGAGAGATGAGGCCTTTATCAGAGTCTCTTGCTTCACTTTTTTCACAGTTGCTATTGCTGTTTTTCCCTCATTCCTATTCTTTCACCCACAATTATTCTATTCTCTCTCCTTCCGCCCTGTCCCTCCACAAAAGTGTTTGGCTACTGAATACTCCCTCCCCCAATCTGTCCTCCCTTCTATCACTGCCCACTCCCCCTTCTCTTATCCCCTTCCCCTTCTACTTAACTGCATGGTAAGACAAATTTCTATACTTGATTGTGTGTGTATGTTATTCTTTCTTTGAGCCAATTCTGATGAGAGTAAATTTCACTTATTTCCCCTCATCTATCCTGTCTTCCCCTCCACTGTAAAAGCTTTTTTTTCTCCTTTGATGTGACATAATTTAATCCATTAAACATGTCTTTCTTCAAGTACATTCTTCTCTCTCACCCCTTAGTTTTACTTTCTAGATATCATCCCTTTATATTTAACTCACACCTGTACTTTGGGTCTATGTATACTCCTAGTTACTCTAATAATGAGAAAGGCCTTATGAGTTACAACTATCATTTCCCCACGTAGAAATATAAACAGTTGGAGGGAGGAGCCAAGATGGCAGAGTAGGAAGACTCATGTATGCTAGTTCCAAACCCACAGCCCATATATTTCCTGCAAGAAGAACTCCCCACAAATTCTGGATCACTGCAAGGTGCGCAGAAACACAGTGGAAGAGATTTCCGTTCCAGAGAGCCCTGGAAAGCAGTCCCCAGGGTCTGTCATGCCACCTCTGCTCTGCCCTGGCTGGGTGGCCCCAGAGGAGCAGATCTGAGCAGGCTTCAGGGACGGAACCTCCGGCAGCTGAGAAGGTCCCTCCGCCCACAGATGCTAAAGGTCAGTGAGAGAGACATCTGGGCTGGCTAAGAGGGGAGCAGGGTGTCTCCGTGGCTCAGGCCCCCTCAGGAGGAAGCGGCAGAGGCAGTGGCGGCATCCCGGGATTCCCTGAGCAGCAGGCAGGATCTTCATCACTGAAGGTCTCTGCATAAAGCCCCTGAGAGAGCTGAGCCTGGGAGGCGGCCCTGCCCCCAACCCAGCACCAGAACTTAAGCTCACATTGAATAGCAGCCACAGCCACCTCGGAAAGCCCATTAGAATCTCAGACTCCAAGCACTAGCTGGGCAGATCTAGGCGGGGGTGCAGAGGAATCTCAGAAGTCAAGTAACTGGCTGGGAAATTCCCAGAAAAGGGAAGAAAAATAAGACCATAGAGAGCTTCTTTGAGCAGGTGCAAATGTTCCCGCCTTTCAATTCTGATGATGAGGAAATATTCTTACCATCAGGGAAAGATGTGGAGGGCGGAGCCTCTGTTTCCCAGACATCCTGGGGGATATCGGGTGGGCTCAGGCCTTGGAAGAGCTTAAAAAGGATTTTGAAAATCAAGTTAGACAGGTGGAGAAAAAACTGAGAAGACAAATGAGAGAGATGCAAGAAAAGTATGAAAAACGGGTCAATACCTTGCTAAAGGAGACTCAAAAAAAAATGCTGAAGAAAATAACACCTTGAAAAATAGGCTCACTCAATTGGCAAAAGAAGTTCAAAAAGCCAATGAGGAGAAGAATGCTTTCAAAAGTAGAATTAGCCAAATGGAAAGAGAGGTTCAAAAGCTCACTGAAGATAACAGTTCTCTCAAAATTAGAATGGAACAGATGGAGTCTAATGACTTTCTGAGAAACCAAGAAATCACCAAACAAAACCAAAAGATTGAAAAAATGGAAGAGAATGTGAAATATGTCATTGGAAAAACAACTGACCTGGAAAAGAGATCCAGGAGAGACTTATAAAAATTATGGGACTACCTGAAAGTCATGATCAAAAAAAGAGCCCAGACATCATCTTCCATGAAATTATCGAGGAAAACTGCCCTGATATTCTACAACCAGAGGGCAAAAAAAGTATTGGAAGAATCCATCGATCACCGCCTGAAAGAGATCTAAAAAGAGAAACTCCTAGGAACATTGTGGCCAAATTTGAGAATTCCAAGGTCAAGGAGAAAATATTGCAAGTGGCTAGAAAGAAACAATTCCAGTACTGTGGAAATACAATCAGGACAAATCTAGCAGCTTCTACATTAAAGGATTGACGGGCATGGAATAGGATATTCCAGAAGTCAAAGGAACTAGGACTCAAACCAAGAATCACCTACCCAGCAAAACTGAGTATAATACTTCAGGGGAAAATATGGTTTTTCAATGAAACAGAGGACTTTCAAGCATTCTTGATGAAAAGACCAGAGCTGAAAAGAAAATTTGACTTTCAAACACAAGAATGAGAAGAAACATGGAAAAGTAAACAGCAAAGAGAAGTCTTAAGGGACTTACCAAAAGTGAACTGTTTACATTCCTACATGGAAAGACAATATTTGTAACTGTTAAATCTTTTCAGTATCTGGGTAGTTGGCGGGATCACACATATACACACACACACATGTACACGCGTGCACACACACACACATACACACATGCACGCACATACAGAGACGGAGAGCACAGAGTGAATTGAATAGGATGGGACCATATCTTAAAAGAAATTAAGGTAAATGGTGAGAGAGAAAGGTAGGGAGAGGAAAGAGAGTGAAATGGAATGGGGTAAATTATATGTCATTCAAGAGGCAAGCAGGAGACTTTTTAGTGGAAGGAAAAAGAAGAGAGCTGAGAAAAAAAAACAAGAAGTTTACCCTCATCACATTCGACTAAAGGAAGGAATAAAATGCACACTCATTTTGGTATGAAAACCTATCTTACAATACAAGAAAGTGGGGGAGAAGGAGATAAGCAAGGGGGGGGATGATGGAAGGGAGGGCAAAGGGAGGAGGGAGCAATTTAAAGTCAACACTCTTGGGGAGGGACAGGATCAAAAGACAGAAGAGAAACAATGAGGGGCAGGGCAGGATGGAGGGTAATTCAGTTAGTCTTACACAACACGACGATCAGGGAAGACATTTGAAAAACTACACAGATATGGCCTATATTGAATTGCCTGCCTTCCCAAAGGGGATGGGTGGGGAGGGAGGGATGGGGAGAATTTGGAACTCAAAGTTTTAGGAACAACTGTTGAGTATTGTTCTTGCTACTAGGAAATAAGAAATACAGTTAATGGGGAATAGAAAGTCATCTGGCCCTACAGGACAAAAGAGAAGATGGGGACAAGAGAAAGGAGGAATGATAGAAGAGAGGGCAGATTGGTGACAGGGAAAATTAGATTGCTTGGTGTATTGGGGTGGGGGGAGGGGATAAATGGGGAGAAAATTTGGAACCCAAAATTTTGTGAAAATGAATGTAAAAAGTTAAATAAATAAATTTTTATTTCAAAAAAAAAAAAAAGAAATATAAACAGTTTAACCTCATTGTATTCCTTACAATCTCCCTTTCCTGTTTACCTTTTTATGTTTCTCTCAAATTTTGTATTTGAAAACCAAAGTTTCTATTAAGCTCTGTTCTTTTCATCAAGAATGCTTGAAAGTTTTCTATCTCATTGAATATCCATTTTTCCCCCTCATGGATTATACTCAGTTTTGCTGGGTAGGTGATTCTTGGTTGTAATCATAGCTCCTTTATCCTCCAATCCTTTAATGTAGAAGCTGCTAAATCTAGTGTTAGCATGACTGTGGCTCAGTGATACTTGGAATTGTTTCTTTCTGACTGCTTTCAATATTTTCTCCTTAACCTGGGAACCTGAAATCTGGCTAGAGTATTCATGGCAGTTTTCATATTCACCTTCTTACAGGAGGTGATCAGTAGATTCTTTCAATTATATTTTACCCTCCGGTTCTAGAATATCAGGACAGTTTTCCTTAATAATTTCTTGAAAGATGAGGTCTAGGCTCTTTTTTTGATTATGGCTTTCAAGTAGTCCAATAATTTTAAAGTTATCTCTCATTGATCTATTTTCCAGGTCAGTTGTTTTTACCAATGAGATATTTCACATTATCTTCCATTTTTTCATGCTTTTGGTTTTGTTTTATTATTTCTTGATTTCTCATAAAGTCATTAGCTTCCATTTACTCCATTCTAATTTTTAAGGAATTATTTCCTTCAGTGAGGTTTTGGACATTCTTTTCAATTTAGCTAATTCTGCTTTTTAAGGAATTCTTCTCCTTATTGGCTTTTTGGACCTCTTTTGCCATTTAGGTTAGTCTGTTTTTTAAGGTGTCATTTTCTTCAGCATTTTCTTTTTGTCTCCTTTACCAAGTTGTTTACTCTTTTCTCATGATTTTCTTGTATCACTCTCATTTCTCTTCCCAATTTTTCTTCTACTTCTCTTACTGGATTTTCAAAATTCTTTTTGGGTTTTTCCATGACCTGAGACCAATTCATACTCTTCTTGAAGGCTTTGTATGTAGGAACTTTAATTTTGTTTTCTTCTTCTGAGTGTGTTTTGATCTTCCTTGTCATTATAATTGCTTTCTATAGTGACAGGTTTTTTCCCCTATAATTTTCACCTATTTTCCCAACCTACTGCTTGAATTTTAATTGTTTGTTAAAATAGGGCTCTGTTTCCAGTGTGGAGGGCACACTTTCCCAAGCTTCAAGGCTTTTGTGCAGGTATTTTTAGAGATAATTCTAGGCACTTGTAAGTTTTCAGTTTTTCCAAGTTTGTATGACCTAAGGAGAGGTGTTTACTACTCTCCTGGCCTATGCTCTGATTTGTGAGTGTCCGCAAACACTACTTTCTGTGCTGGAACTCTGAGGAGGATCAGCCCTCCTCTGTGGCTGCAGACTCTGCTTTTCTAGTGCTCCTCATTGCCCTGAGCCTGACTCTCAGGACTGGGACTCAAATCTTAGTATGGATAAAGCAATCCTGTATCAATGCTAGCAAAAAGACCCCTATAATCTCCTTCTGACCAGTTGTTTGATCCCCTTACCATTTGTGGGCTGAGAACTTCAGAAGCAGCAGCTGTTGCTGCCTCTGCTGATTCAGTAACTCTCAAGACCTGCTCCTGACTTGCTAAGTCATGGTCTGTGCTGACACTACCTGTGCTAGACCTGGCTCCTCTCTTACCCTCCTGCCACAGACCTTTTCTGCCAAACTTCCAAGTTGTCTTAGGCTGGAAATTTGTTCCACTCACTCTTTTTGTTGGTTCTACTGCTCTAAACTTTGCTTAAATTTATTTCTTAAAAGTATTTGGAGGGTTTGGTGGGAGAGCTCAGGTGAGTTACTGCCTTTACTCCACCATCTGGACTCTGTCTCCCTAGCATCCAAATTCTTAAAGGAAATGTTATCCAATCTTCAAGAAGACATAGACATAAATGTAATAGTGATAGGAGACTTCAATTTTCTTCTATCAGTTCTGGATAAATCTAACAGAAAGATAAAGGTAAAATTTTAAAAGGAACTAAAAAATTCCTGGAGAAACTAGTGTTGAAAGACATGGTATTGTCTAAAGGGGAGAGCAAAAGAATATTCGTACTCCTGTGCACCACACAGAACTTAAGAAAAAATAAACCTGACCATGAACTAGGGTACAGAGGTATAAGAAATGAATGTTAAAAAGGCAGAAATCATTAATGCATCTTTTAGCCATAATGCAAAAAAAAAAAAAAATAGAAATTGGTTCAGGGACCAAAAATAAAAGATACATACCCAAATGAAGACTTAATAATAAAATCTTAAATAATGAGTGGGTGGCGGAGCCAAGATGGTGGAGTAGAAAGAGGCACGTTTACAAGCTTCGAACCCACAGCCCATATATTTAATGTAAGAAGAGTTCCCCAGAAGTTCTGGATCACTGAAAGTTGTGCAGAAACAGAGTGGAAGAGATTTCCGTTCCAGAGAGCCCTGGAGAGCCGTCCCCAGGGTCCTTCGCGCCCCGGAAAGCAGATCCCACCCCAGCGCTGCCCTGGCCGCGGCCCCAGAGAAGCTGATCCGAGCAGGCTTCAGGGACGGAAGCTCCGGCAGCCAGGAAGGTCCCTCGGCCCACAGAAACTACACGTCAGTGAGAGAGACGGCTGGGCTGGAAGAGGGGAGTGGGGTGTCTCCGTGACTCGGGCCCCCTCAGGAGGTAGCAGCAGAGGCAGAGGTGGGGGCAGTGGCAGAGGCAGCGGTGGGGGTGGCGGCCCGGGACTCCCCCAGCAGCAGGCAGGATCTTCATTCCTGAAAGTCTCTGCATAAACCCCCTGAGGGAGCTGAGACTGGGATGCGGCCCTGCCCCCACCCAGCACCAGAACTAAAGCTTACATAGATTAGCAGCGGGGGGGGCGCGGAAAGCCCTTTTGAATCTCAGACCCTAAGCACTAGCTGGGCGGACCTAGGCGGGGGTGGACAGGAATCTCAGAAGTCAAGTAACTGGCTGGGAAAATGCCTAGAAAAGGGAAGAAAAATAAGACTATAGAGAGTTTTTTTCAAACAGATGCAAATGATCCTGACTTTCGGATCTGACGAGGGACGAGGGGACAATATTCTTGCCATCAGGGAAAGACAAGGAGGGCAGGGCCTCAGTACCCCAGACATCCCAGGGGGGATGTCGGGTGGGCTCAGGCCTTGGAAGAACTCAAAAAGGATTTTGAAAATCAAGTTAGACAGGTGGAGGAAAAACTGGGAAGAGAAAATGAGACAGATGCAAGAAAAGTTATGAAAAACGGGTCAATACCTTGCTAAAGGAGACCCAAAAAAAATGCTGAAGAAAATAACACCTTGAAAAATAGGCTCACTCAATTGGCAAAAGAGGTTCAAAAAACCAATGAGGAGAAGAATGCTTTCAAAAGCAGAATGAGCCAAATGGAAAAAGAGGTTCAAAAGCTCACTGAAGATAATAGTTCTCTCAAAATTAGAATGGAACAGATGGAGTCTAATGACTTTACGAGAAACCAAGAAATCACCAAACAAAACCAAAAGAATGAAAAAATGGAAGAGAATGTGAAATATCTCATGGGGAAAACAACTGACCTGGAAAAGAGATCCAGGAGAGACAATTTAAAAATTATGGGAGTACCTGAAAGCCATGATCAAAAAAAGAGCCTAGACATCATCTTCCATGAAATTATCGAGGAAAACTGCCCTGACATTCTACAACCAGAGGGCAAAATAAGTATTGAAAGAATGCATCGATCACCACCTGAAAGAGATCCAAAAAGAGAAACTCCTAGGAACATTGTGGCCAAATTCCAGAACTCCCAGCTCAAGGAGAAAATATTACAAGCAGCTAGAAAGAAACAATTCCAGTATTGTGGAAATAAAATCAGGATAACTCAAGATCTAGCAGCTTCTATATTAAGGGATTGACGGGCATGGAATAGGATATTCCAGAAGTCAAAGGAACTAGGACTCAAACCAAGAATCACCTACCCAGCAAAACTGAGTGTAATACTTCAGGGGAAAATATGGTCTTTGAATGAAACAGAGGACTTTCAAACATTCTTGATGAAAAGACCAGAGCTGAAAAGAAAATTTGACTTTCAAACACAAGAATGAGAAGAAGCATGGAAAAGTAAACAGCAAAGAGAAGTCTTAAGGGACTTACCAGAAGTGAACTGTTTACATTCCTACATGGAAAGACAATATTTGTAACTCTTAAAACTTTTCAGTATCTGGGTAGTTGGTGGATCCATACACACACATGTACATGCATACACGCACACACACATACACACATGCACATACATACAGAGACAGAGAGCACAGATTGAATTGAATAGGATGGGACCATATCTTAAAAGAAATTAAGGTAAATGGTGAGAGAGACATGTAGTGGGAGGAGAGAGGATGAAATGAAATGGGGTAAATTATGTCTCATTCAAGAGGAAAGCAGGAGGATTTTTAGTGGATTGAAAAAGAGGAGAGCTGAGAAAATACAAGAAGTTTACCCTTATCACATTCGACTAAAGGAAGGAATAAAATGCACACTCATTTTGATATGAAAACCTATCTTACAATACAGTTAAGTGGGGGAGAAGGAGATAAGCAAGGTGGAGGGGATGATGGAAGGAGGGCAATGGGAGGAGGGATCAATTTGAAGTCAACACTTGGGGAGGGACAGGATCAAAAGAGAGAATAGAAACAATGGGGGGCAGGACAGGATGGAGGGAAATACAGTTAGTCTTACACAACACGACTGTTATCGAAGTCATTTGCAAAACTACACAGATATGGCCTGTATTGAATTGCCTGCCTTCCCAAAGGGAATGGGTGGGGAGGGAGGGATGGGGAGAATTTAGAACTCAAAGTTTTAGGAACAACTGTTGAGTATTGTTCTTGCTACTAGGAAATAAGAAATACAGTTAATGGGGAATAGAAAGTCATCTGGCCCTACAGGACAAAAGAAAAGATGGGGACAAGAGAAAGGAGGAATGATAGAAGAGAGGGCAGATTGGTGATAGGGAAAATTAGATTGCTTGGGGTATTGGGGTGGGGGAGGGGAGAAAAGGGGAGAAAATTTGGAACCCAAAATTTTGTGAAAATGAATGTAAAAAGCCAAAAAATAAATAAATAAACAGACAAACAAACAAACAAATAAATAAATAAATAAAAGATGATGAGTGGGTGAAAGAACAAATCATAGAAAAATTCACTATGAAAAAGAAAATCATAATGATGAAATATCATATTAAAATTTCTAGGATACAATTGAAACATGCCTTAAGGAGAAAATCATATCATCAAAATAGAAAAAGAGAAGGTTAATGAAATGGTATTCAAGAATCAACAAATAATCAAATATAAAATAACTACAAAATGAGGAGATAGTAAAGATAGAGGGAAAATAACTAAACTGGGATCAAAACCCGCCATAGAATTGAAAAAGGCTTACAACTAAGACTCACTACTTGCAAAACTGAGTATAATAATACAATAGGAAGAAAAAGGAAATTTAACAAAATATAGAAATTCTTGTTGAGAAAACTGGAACTGCATAGAATCTGTGAAATAAAAACAAGACAGCCAGAGAAACCAAGAAAGGTAAATACATTTGAAGTAGTGAGAAAGGGATAAATGATTATCAAGTACTTACATTTTAATGGGAAAATGAAAAAAATTACCCCTTCAGAATCTCACAATCTTGAAAGGTCAAAGAAAATGAAATGAAGACATATGAGGTGTTTTTTTTATTTCATTTGTCTATTTATAAGAATAAATAAGGGGAGCACAAGGAATACATTAGGAAAGAAATGAAGATGAGGAAGTTTCTATTCCTCATAGATGGAGTACATCAGAAGAGTATACATACATGATTATGTGCATGGGGGAGATGAGAAACCTTATGAACCATGAGATAATATGAACCATACCAATCAAGATAATAGACTACAACATTCAAGTCTTTCTTCCTCTGATTTCTAGATCAGCCCTGCTTGTAATGTATCATTGACCAACCTGTTTACTTTCTCTGTATAATTAACCAGAGTGCTAAAAACATTTTGGAATGATGACAGAAAGGGCAAATTACTCAATAAAGCCTGATCAACTTACCTGACACACCCAAACAGTTTGTTTTATAGCCAAAACAAGGCAAAAAGAAGTTGAATGCATGCATGCACTGGCACACATATGCACACACACACACACACACACTCACACACACACACACTCACACACACACACCTGTGTTTGATATAGAAATATATTAAGTATGTATTTGGTAGGGATAAGGAAAGAGAAAAGGATAATTTAAGAGGAAGGTCAGATTGAAAAAGGAAATATTTATGAGCAAAATAAACTAACTATGGAGAGCTATTCATAAAGAGATGAATAATGTCTTTTTGTTTGTAAAAAAAAGGTGGGGCACAGCAAAAAATCAGCTAGAAACCACATTTTCTAGCTTAAAGAATCATAAATAGTGAAGCACTACTACTAAATATAGATCTATGTATCCATTTTCACCAAATGACATGGCATCTGAGCACTTAAATAAAAAGCAAATCAAACCTGAGAGACCAATAGAAAAAAAAATAATCATTGAGATTATTGAGACAATATCATTGTCTCAAAACAAATCATTGGGAATTTCTATGTGGCCACCTCCAAAATCCTAACAAACACTTAAACAAAAAGAAAAGTTCGTGATGCATTAAGTACTTTAGAAAAGTTAAATATGGGGGGCAGAGCCAAGATGGCAGAGCAGAAGGATGGATCTGCTCTAACTCTATGCCCATAGCCCATAAAATACCTGTAAAAAATGAGTAAACAAATTCTAGAGGAGCAGAAGCCACAAAACAGCAGAGTGAGAGATTTCCAGTCCAAGACAGCCTGGAAGGTAGACAAGAAAATACAGTTCAGCCTTGGCTGCATAGCACAGACAGGACCGGAGCAGGCTTCAGGGCATGGAATCATGGGTAGTAGCTCCAGCTCCCAGATTTCTCAACCCACAAATGCCAAAGAGAGCTTCAAAGATCAGTGAGAAAGCTCTTTCACCCGAGTGAAAGGGGTGTGTGGACCCTGCCTAAACCCTAGCCCCAGGGCAGTGGTAGCCTCAGCAGCAGCAACATCTATTTTTGAGTCCTCCATCTGAAGACCCTGGGGGAATTGAGGGGCAGATCTGTGTCTCAGGTCTGAGTGATGGTTCTAGAGTGAGGAGGAGTGCTGGCATGGTGGAGCTGATGAAAACTTTGGAGAGGATCCTGGGCTGAAAAGCTTATGGTTGCTCCCAGACCAGAGTGCAGGCCAGGAAAGGAGTAAACTCCTTTCCATTTACTCTGCCACCTTGGAGGAACTAAGAACTTGCAGGTCCCTAGAGTATACTGTCTACTTGATAAAGGACTCAAAAGTCAAGTAACTAGCTGGGAAAATGCCCAAAAAAGGGAAAAAATAAGACTATAGAAGGTTTCTTTCTTGGCAAAAAAGTATTTTCTTCCATCCCTTTAGATGAGGAGGAACAAAGCATACCATCAGAGGAAGAAATAAAAGTCAAAGCTTCTACATAGAAAACCTCCAAAAAATATATGTAATGGTCTCAGGCCATGGAAGAGCTCAAAAAGATTTTGAAAATGAAATAAGAGAAGTGTAGGAAAAATTGGGAAGAGAAATAAGAGCAATGCAAGAAAATCATGAAAAGCAAGTCAACAGTTTGCTAAAGGAGACCCAAATAAATGCTGAAGAAAATAACACCTTTAAAAATAGATTAACCCAAATGGAAAAAGAGGTCTAAAAAGTCAATGAGGAGGAGAATGTCTTAAAAAGCAGAATTAGCCAAATGGAAAAGGAGGTTCAAAAGTTCACTGAAGAAAACAGTTCTTTAAAAATTAGAATGGAACAGATGGAAGCTAATAACTTTATGAGAAACCAAGAAATTACAAATAAAACCAAAAGATTGAAAAAATAGAAGAGAATGTGAAATATCTCATTGGAAAAACAACTGTCCTGGTAAATAAATTCAGGAGAGACAATTTAAAAATTATAGGACTACCTGAAAGCCATAATCAAAGATATCATCTTTCATCAAGGAAAACTGCCCTGATATTCTAGAACAAGAGGGCAAAATAAATATTGAAAGAATCCACATATCACCTCCTGAAAGAAATCCAAAAAGCGAAACTCCTAGGAATATAGTAGTCAAATTCCAGAGTCCCCAAGTCAAGGAGAAAATATTGCGAGTGACCAGAAAGAAACAGTTTGAGTATTGTGCAAATACAATCAGGATAACACAGGATCTAGCAACTTCTACATTAAGGGATCAAAGGACTTGGAATATAATATTTAAGAAGTCAAAGGAACCGGGATTAAAACTAAGAATCACCTACCCCGCAAAACTGAGTATTCAATGATATAGAGGACTTTGAAGTATTCATGATGAAAGGACCTGAACTGAATAGAAAATTTGACTTTCAAATACAAGAATCAAGAGAAGCATGGAAAGGTAAACAGGAAAGAGAAAACATAAAGGACTTTCTAAAGTTTAACTCTTTACATTCCTACATGGAAAGATAATATTTGTAACTCTTGGGGCTTTCTTCAGTACTTGGAGGAATTATAGACACACAAACAAACACACACACACACATGCACATATAGACAGAGAACACAGGGCACAGGGTGAGTTGAATAAGAAGGGATGATACCTAAAAAAAAATAAATAAAATTGAGGGGTAAGAGAAGCATATATTGGGGGAGAAAGAGAGAAATGGAAAGAGGTAAGTTCTCACGCATCAAGGAGGCAAGAAAAAGTTTCTTCAGTGGAGGAGAAAAGGGAGGATGTGAGAGGGAAAACGGGAAGCTTACTCTTTTTACATGTGGCTTGAGGGAATGATGTGCTTATTCAATTTGATATGAAAGTATATCTTGCATTACAGAAGGGTAGGGGAGAAGGGGAAAAGTGGGATGAGGGGGATGATAGAAGGGAGGGCAAAAAAGGAGAAGGGGCTAATCAGAAGTAAACACTTTTGGGAGGGACAAGGTCAAAAGAGAGAATAGAATAAATGAAGGGCAGGATAGGATGGAGGGAAATATGGTTAGTCTTATAGAACATGACTATTATGAAAGTCTTTTGCAAAACTATTCTTTCACAGCCTTTATTGAATTGCCTGCCTTCTCAGTGGGGATGGGTGGGGAGGGAGGAAGGGAGAGAACTTGGAACTCAAAATTTTAGGAATGAATGTTTAGAATTGTTTTTGCATGCACCTGGGAAATAAGAAATACAGGTAATGGGGTATAGGAAACTATCTTGCCCTACAAGAAATGAAAGAAGGTAGGGTTAAGGGAAGGGAGAGGTGTGATAGAAGGAAGGGCAGATTGGTGGAAGGTATAATCAGAATGCATGGTGTCTTGGGGTGAGGGAGGGGAAAGATGGGGAGAAAATTTGGAACTCAAAATCTTGTGGAAATGAATGTTGAAAACTAAAAATTAATTAATTAAAAATACAAAAAAAAGAGTTAAATATGATGAACTTTCGGCAATTACTGAATAGTAGTCACAAAGATTATACACGTTATTCAGGATTTTATGGCATATTTCCAAAAATGACCAATTGTTAAAACGTTTAAAAAGTCACAAGCACAGAAAAGCAGAAATATTAAACACATTTTTTGCTGACCACAATATTATAGAACATAGCAAATAAGATTCAGTTGGAGAAAGGATTTAAACTTAAATTGAGTCTAAAGTAATTCTATACAAGGTATATATCTAAAAATAAATCATAGCAACAAGAAGTAATTTTATCAAATGAAATGACAAGAATGAAATGTCATATCAAAAGTTCTGGAATGCAGCCAAATCAAGCCTTAGGGAAAATATTAAATCTCTAAACACTTTAATCAACAAATGTGAGAAACATCAATGATTTGAATAACTAAAAATGAATAGGAAAGCAACAAATCAAAAAGCCCTCATTAAGCTCCCCAAAGTAATTCTAAAAGTGAAAGAAGCAACAAAACAAATTAAAAAACACACATTGATGTGATTTAAAAAAAAAAACACACACACACACAGGACTAGTTCTTTTGGGAAAATGATCAAGAGGTAAAGCTTTTTTGTATTTGACCAAAGAAAAGGAAGGTAAAATAAATTGCCAAAATGAAAAATGAAAAAAAAAAAGCCAAAACAAAACAAATGAAGACAAAAAAGAAATTATTAGGAAATATTTCATCCAATTGTATTATAACAAAACTAGTAATTTGATATATGTTAATAGAAAAAGAAACAAATCACTTAAATAAACCAAACTCACCAAAAAATAACAAGCAAATTAATTAACTTCAAAGAAAGCAAGTCTAAAACCATAGGAATTTGCCAGTGAATTCTATCAAGTAGTCAATGAGCAATTAATTTGAATATGGAATAATTTGTTTATAAACATAGAGAAAGAAATCATCTTATTGAATGCCTTCTATGAGAAATATGGTTCTATTGCCCAAACTAAGGAAAGATAAAACAGATTTTAAAAGAAACCTATAGATAACATCTAAGATTGAATAATATGCTAGCAAAGGGATAGTACATTAAACTATTATTCACTGTTAGTAAGTCGAATTTATACCAGGAATGTAGAATTGGTTCAACATTGTTGTTATGGTGCAGTTGTTTCTTTGTGATCCCACTTGGGGTTTTCTTGGCGGGAATACTGAAGTGGTTTGCCATTTTCTTCATTTGCTCATTTTGTAGCTGAGGAACTGGGGCAAGCAAGGTTAAGTGTCCAGGGTCACACAACACTCCTAGTAAATGTCTAAGGATGGGTTTGAACTCAGGAATAAAGTCTTCCTGATTCCAAGCTCAGTGCTCTATCTGCTGTACCACCTTGGTGCCCAGTTCAACATTACAAAAATAACTATATAAGATTTGATAGTATATGATAATATATGTACTATATAATAGCAATTATATAACATAACAATAAAGTGAATATAATTTTTCCAGGAAATTTGCAACTCTGCCCAAGAGTCAATAAATTGCACACAACTTTTTACCCAGTCATACTTGTTTATTCCATCAGTGGTACCCAACTCTTCATGATCCTGTGGATTCTCCTGGCAATGATACTGAAGTGGTTTGCCATTTCCTTCTTCAGTGGATTAAGGCAAACAGAGGTTAAATGACTTGCCTGATGTACACAATTAATAAGTATCTGAAAGCCAGTTTTGAACTCAGCTCTTTTTGACTCCAGCTGGCCCAGCTGTATATCCTTTAAACCATCTAGCTGCCAGTCAGTCATATTACAATTAGGATATACTTCAAAGGTTTTTGTTTTTTAAAGTAAAGGATTGATGCACATTAAAACATTTATAGTAATACATCTTGGTGCAGCAAAACACCAGGAACAAAAAGAATACCGACAATTTGGGGAATGACTGAGAAAATGGTGATGTGTGAATTTGTGATAAAATAATAATGAATATACTATGAATGTAATGGAGTCAGAGAAACTTAGGATAATTTGGATGAAGTGATCCACAGTGAAGTAAACAAATCTGGAATAATGTATATCGTCACCACAGAAAATCATGGAAGGACTTACAAATTGACAGACAGTGAAAGAGACAGAACCAGAAAACAATATACTCACAGTCTACCACAATGTAAGTGGAAAGAACAATTAAGAGGCAGTAAACATGGAGTGATTATAATAATTAAACTTGGTCTGAGAGGATTAAGAAAATGTACCTTCTTCCCTTCGTTGGAAAGAGGAAATACTATGCCTATGGACACATACTGTCTGCATACATTTTGGCTTAAATGAATTTTTTTTCTTAAATTTTTTTTCTCTTTTACAAGATCTGTCTTGCTGGGAGTGGAGTGAGGAAGGATATATTTATAAATTTATGTGATATAGCCATAAGACAGCCTCTTATGGGGTCTTAATAAAAATGAACAAAATTTAGAGAATAAAATCTACACTTAAAATACTCTCAGAAATGTTGTCACATGTGTGAATAGTGCTGTGCTTAGGTCAAGGACTTGTGCTATTATTAAATCAAGTGATGAGATTTACTTCCCAGGTTCCCCATAAAAAAATACCAGAGGATACTGACTAAGACGGTCATTAAACATTTCTCAAACATCTGCTATATGCCAGGAACTCTGTGCTAAGCTCTGGGCATACAAGAAGAGGCAAAAGACAGTTCCTGCCCATGAAGAGCTCAAAATCTAATGGAGAAAGTGAAAACATACAAACAAACTTTATGCACAATAAATAGGAAATAATTAAAAGAGTAAAGGCACTAGAATTAAGAGGAGTTGGGAAGGGTTTCTTGTAGAATATGAGTCTTGAAGTAAGCTAAGGAAGGCTAACTCTACCAAGGAGGGAGAGTCTTTCAGGAGTGGGGGACAGCCAGAGAAAACACCCAGAGATGAGAGATGGAACAGTTCTCGTTCATGGAACAGTGAAGAGGTCAGCATCGCTGAATTGAAGACTTCTGTGGTGGGGAATAAAGTGTGAGATATCTAGAACAGTAGAGTGAGCTAGATTATGAGGGGCTTTGAAGGTCAAATTGAGCATTCTGCATGCAACTGAATGGATGATGGTTTGAAGTAAGGAAAGACTTGAGGCAGGCAGATCCACCAGCAGAGTATTGCAAGAGTCCAGGTGTAAGGTGGAAAAGGGTCTGTACTAGAGAGGTGGCCATTTCAGAGAAGAGAAAAGAGATGTGTTTGAAAAATGCTGCAAAGGTGACTCTGGCAAATAATGACTGTGTAACCCTAGTCATGTCACTTCAATTCATAGTGCTTTAGATCAGTGCTTCTGAAAGTGTGGTCCTTGAACCCATGGGAGTCCTGAGTCTTTTCTAGAGGGTCAGGGAGGTCGAAATTATTTTCATAATAATCCTAAGACTTTTTCTGTTAAAATACTTCCAGTTACATGTCTATGTGAGGTCAGTTTTTTCAAGTATTTTTCAAATATTTTTTCAGATACTTTAAGTAAAATAACATATAGCCATAAATTGGAAACAGAAGCAGATATGAAAATCCAGCTGTCTTCTATTAAGCCAGACAATTATGAGATTTGCAAAAATATGTAAAGCAATGCTTTTTTTCTCACTATTTCTTTTTTATTTTGGAAAATACAGTTGTTTTCCCTAAAAGATTATTTATATTAACCTGTAATGGATTTATTTATATTATTTTCAAATGAATTAATATTTTTAATTACCAAATTTAATTTATATGATAGCAAATATTACTATGTCTACATATATGTTTATTTATATATACATGCATATATGTATACATACACGCATGCATGTGTGTATATATACATATACACACATAAATAAAAGTTCTTTAGAGTGCATCATAGTTTTTAAGAGTGTAAGGGGATCCCAAGACCAAAAGGTTTAGAACAGTGCTTCTAGGAAACTCTCTAACACAAATTTCAGAGAAGGGGCCTTCCAGCCTCTCATAGAGGATATTTCTTTATCTGGGAGTTCCCTATATTCATAAACTCCTAAGTGTAGTCCGGAAGTTCTAAATAGATTTGGGAGTTGTCTGTCAAGATGACAATTGAATCCTTGGGGGTAGATGAGCTCACTGAGAGGAAGAAAGAGGACCCAAGATGGAGCCTGAGGCATCATATGCTGGTGCTTCATTTAGAAAAGGGTGCTCCTTTGCTTTGAGTCATTGTTTGCAGCAACCAGGAGCTCAGTCCCACTACCAGCTGCCACAGCAAAGCAGATCAGTGGCCCACTCGCCAGACATTCTCAAATTACTCCGCAAAGGACTAGAAAACCTACAAAGATTTGGACCACTAATCAGAAAGATAACCACAGACTTCTGGGGGAGGGTCTAAAGGGAAAGTTGCACTCTTTTTTTCCTTCTGTAATTCAGAGCAGGAAGGGGTGAGAAGTCCTTCCTCTTGGCCATGTTTTATCAAGGATAACCTGGATAAGGCTGAGCGCTCCAGTCAGTTAATAAACATTTAATTCACTGGGAATATAGATATGTAAAAATGAAGACAGTTCCTGCAGGCCAAGACTTTATGATGGAATGGGGGAAGAGAATATGCAAGAGGAAGCTAACAAGGGGTGGGAAATTGGGGAGGGGATATACTCAGCTGGTGGAATGGGGGACCTCCTGGAGAAGCCCAGTGATGGCTACCCTGAGCTCCCTCCTTAAATGAAGCTCCTGGGAGGAGCTCTCCACCCTCCAATAAGAGAGGCCCTAGGGTCAGAAAATATTGGTGAGATATGAGTTGAAGTTTTCACTTCGGGACCAAAGTGAAAAAAGAAAAATGACACCAGAAGCTGGCATCCAGGTGAGAAGGGTCTTGGAGGTTTACTAGGCCTTCTTTGGACCCAGCACATCTTCTCCTTTGGCTTTGAAAGGTGAAGGTGCGGGGGGGAGGGGGAGATGGAGAAAGGAAAGTGATAGAAAGAGACATGTCTCCATCTTCCCCAGGAT
This sequence comes from Bettongia penicillata ogilbyi, assembly GCA_023548195.1. Lineage (NCBI taxonomy): Eukaryota > Metazoa > Chordata > Mammalia > Diprotodontia > Potoroidae > Bettongia > Bettongia penicillata. The sequence goes on along the minus strand of JAJHZJ010000849.1, from coordinate 179,206 downwards.
GGGTGAGCACTTTAAGATTTTTTCTCCACATTAACAAATGCTTAAATTCTGCATGTCCCAAGTACAAGCTTCCACTTCATTTTCCTGTTTCTTATTGCTATTCCCCATTTTTCTTATTCAGTCATTTTTTAATCATGTTTGATTTTTCATGATCCCATTTGGAGTTTTCTTGGCAAAGATCCTAGAGTGGCCATTTCCTTCTCCAGCTCATTTTACAGATGAAACTAAGGCAAACGGATTTAAGTGACTTGCCAAGGGTCACACAGCTAGTATGTCTGAGGCAAGATTTGAATGAATGAAAGTCCTATCCTTTTCCTTTCCCTTACCCTGGAAGCCTCCCTTTACAGGTTCAGGGGTGATTATTAAGCAATCGGGCCTTTAAGCCCTAGTTGATTGAAATGGCCACTCACTTGACTTTCTGTTTAGATAGGCAACTCCAACCTACAGAAGCCCCTTCCTTCTCTTGGCATATCAGAGGCCTGGTGTAAGTACAGATGGAAAAGAATTATAGGCAGTCCATTATATAGGGGTAGGTACTGGGTCCTTGAATTCCCTTTTCTTTCCTCAGTACAAGGCTACTCTTTCTTAGTAACTTCAGATGAAAGAAGATCTTCTTTGTTCGGCTTTTCATATCCCTAATTGTGTCTGCCTTCAAAATGGTTGAACATTTGCCTATGAAGAATCATAAAATTACTAGTCTGGAAGGGATATCAGGACTAGTAACCCAGTTGCCTGCCTTCAGGTAAGGAATTAATCCAATCCATTCAAATTAGCATCCATTGATTACAACTAGCTCTGTTCTCACTCTATCTCTCAGACCATTTCTCTCATCTTTGATTCAAATCAACAGATATTTTAAATGCAATTTCTCCTTCTGTCTCTTGCTGTTGGGCTTTGTTAGTAATATATAGAGAAATGCCCATGATTTGTGTGAGTTTATTTTATATCCTACAACTTTGATAAAGTTGTTTATTATTTCAAATAAGTTTTTACTTGATTCTCTAGGATTCTCTAAATTTATAATGATATTATCTGCAAAGAGTTATACCTTTATTTCTTCTTTGTCTATTCTAATTCCTTCAATTTTTTTCTTCTCTTGTTGCTAAAGCTAACATTTCTAGTGCCATACTAAATAACAATGGTGATAATGGACATCCTTGTTTCATCCCTGATCTTATTGGTAATGTTTCTAGCTGATCTTCATTACTTTACCCCCATTGTCCTATGCTTTCTAGTATTTAAAATAGGAATGGGTGTTGTATTTTGCCAAAAGCTTTTTCTGCATCTATTGAGATAATCATATGGTTTCTATTAGTTTTGTTGTTAATATGGTCAATTATGCTGATAGGTTTTCAATATTGAAACAGCCTTGCACTCCTGGGATAAATCCTACCTGGTCATAGTGTATTATTCTCATGATAAGTTGCTATAATCTTTTTTCTAGTATTTTTATTGAAAATTTTCATATCTGTATTCATTAGGGCAATTGGTCTATAATTTTCTTTCTCTATTTTGGCTCTTTCCAGTTTAGGTATCAGTACCAAATTTGATACCGTAAAAAAGAATTTGGTAGAACTCCTTTTCTTATTTTCTGAATAGACTGTATTGTATTGGAATTAACTGATCTTTAAGTGTTTGATAGAATTCACTTGTAAAAATGTATCTGTCCTTGGGAATTTTTACCTAAGAGGTCCATTGAGGACTTGGTGTTTTTCTGAGATGGGGTTATTTAAGTATTTTACTTCTACTTTTGTTAATCTGAGTAATTTATATTTTTGTAAATGTTCATCCATTTTACTAAGATTGTCAAATTTATTGCCATAGAGTTGGACAAAATAGCTCCAAAAAAATAGTTCTTTTGCTTTAATTTTCTCTTCATTAATGGTGAATTCTCCCTTTTCATTTTTGATACTGGTAATTTGATTTTCTTTTCACTTTTTTAAAAATCAAATTAACCAATGGTTTATCTATTTTATTGTGTTTTTTTTTTCAGGAAACCATGTTTTAGTTTTATTTATTAGTTCAATATTTTTCTTAATTTTATTAATCACTCCTTTGATTTTCACTAATTCTAATTTGTTATTTAATTAGGGATTTTTAATTTGTTCTTTTTCTATGTTCTTTAGTTGCATGCCCAATTCACGATCTCTTTCTCTATTTTATTCATGTAAGCATTTAAAGATATAAAACTTTGCCTAAGAACTACTTTTGTTGCATCTCACAAGTTTTCGTATGTTGTCTCATTATTGTCATCCTCTTAAATGAAGTTATTGATTCTTTCCAAGATTTGTTGCTTGACCCACCCATTCTTTAGGAGTAGATCATTTAGTTTTCAATTAATTTTTAGTCTATCTTTCCATGGCCTTTATTATATGTAATTTTTATTGCATCATGATCTGGAAAAGATACATTTAATATTTCTGCCTTTCTGCTTTGGATTATGAAGTTTTTATGATCAGGAAATGGTCAATTTTTGTGTAGATGCCATGTACCACTGAGAAAAAGGTACATTCCTTTCTATCTCCATTCAATTTTCTCCAGAGTTCTACCATATCTAACTTTTCCAAGACTATATTCATTTCTTTAACTTATTTCTTGTTTATTTTTGTGGTTAGAGTTATCTAGTTCAGAGAGGGGAAAGTTGAGCTCTCTCACTGGTATAGTTTTACTGTCTATTTCTTCCTGTAATTCCCTTAACTTCTCTAAGAATTTGGATGCTGTACCACATAGTGCATATATGTTTAGTAATGATATTACTTCATTGTCTATGGTGCCTTTTAGCAGGATGTAGTTTCCTTCCTTATCTCTTTTAATTAGATCTATTTTTTGCTTTTGCATGTTCTGAGATCAGGATTGCCATCCCTGGTTTGTTTTTTTTTTTACTTCAGCTGAAGGATAATATATTCTGCTTCAACCTTTTACCTTTCCTCTGTGTGTATCCCTCTGTTTCAATTGTGTTTCTTGTAAACAGCATATTGTAGGATTACCATTTTAATCTATATTGCTATCCACTTCTGTTTTATGAGAAAGTTCATCCCTTTCACAGTCACAGTTATGATTACCATCTGTGTCTTCCTCTCCATCCTATTTCACACTCCTTTCTCCCTTGCCCTCCTCATTAGAGTTTTGCTTTTGACCACCTCCCTCACTCTTCCCTCCCTTCTATCAGCCCCTTCCCTTTTCTTTCCCTTTTCTTTCACTACTTCTTCCTTCTCTTTTATTCATCCTTCCCTTTTCTTTCCCCTTTCCCCTCCTGCTGTCTATAGGGAAAGTTAGATTTCTGTACCTGAGTATGTTATTCCCTCCTTGAGCCAAATCTGATGAGAGTAAGGTTCAAACAATACTACTCATCTCCCTCCCTTCTGTCCCTCTATTGTGATTTGTCTTTGAACCTCTTCATGCGATGCATGCTACCTTTTTCTTCCTTCTCCTTTCCTCTTGTCCCATTACCTTCTCTTTTCACAACTTAATTAGGTTTTTTTTATCATCCCATTAAAGTCAACTTATACCTACAATCTCTATATATATTCCTTCTAAATGTCATAATAGAAATACAGTTCCCAAGAGTTACAAGTATCATCTTCCCATGTAGGAATGTAAATAGTTTGTCCCTATTGAATAACATGTTTTTTTTTCTTTCCTGTTTATCTTTTTATATCTCTCCTGAGTCTTGTATTCAAAAACCAAATTTTCCATTGAGCTCTGGTCTTTTCTTCAGAGAAGTCTAGAAGTCCCCTATTTCATTGAATGTCCATCTCCTCCCCTGAAAGATTATGCTGAATTTTACTAGTTAGTTGATCTTTGGTTGTAATCTAAGCTCCTTTGATGTACAGAATATTATATGCCAAGCCCTCTGATCTTTTAATGTAGAAGCTGCAAGACCCTGCATAATCCTGACTGTGATTCCATGTTATTTGAATTATTTCTTTCTGACTGCTTAGAGAATTTTCTCCTTGACCTGATAATTCTGGAATTTGGCTACAATTTTCCTTGGCATTTTCAATGGAATCTCTATCAGGAGGTGATTGTTGAATTCTGTCGATGAATATTTTACCTTCTGCTTTTAGGACCTCAGGGCAGTTTTCCTTGATGATTTCTTGAAAGATGTTGTCTAGGTTCTTCTTCTGACCATGACTTTCAGGTAGACTAACAATTCTTAAATTATCTCTCCTGGATCTATTTTCCAGGTCAGTTGTTTTTCCAATGAGGCATTTTACATTGTCTTCTATTTTTTCATTCTTTTGATTTTGTTTGACTGATTCTTGATGTCTCATAGATTCATTATCTTCTACTTGTCCAATTCTAATTTTTTAACAAATTGTTTTCTTTAGTTAGTTTTTGTACCTCCTTTTCCATTTGACCAATTCTATTTTTTAAGGATTTGTTTTCTTCAGTGCACTTCTCTCCCCCTCCCCTCCCTCATTTTGTCTTTTGTATTATTAAAGGAATTATTCAGTTTTTCTTCTATTTCTCTTATTTGATTTTTAAAATCCTTTGTGAGTTCTACCAAAAAGGCTTTCTTGGACTTGAGACTAGTTTATATTTCCTTTGAGGTTTCAGACATGGTTATGTTGACAATGTTGTCCTCTTCTGAATCTGCTTTGACCTTGCCTGTCACCATAATAATTCTCTATAGTAGTTGCTTTTCTTTGGTTTTTTTTGCTCATGGTTTTTGTCTTTTTCCTGGCTTTCAAAGTTGATCTGTGCATCTGTAGCACAGAAGGCATTGCCATATGCTTCTTGTGCTGGGGTTTAGGGGCCTGGTAACTGGCTTTGTGTACTCAGGCCAAGGTGCTGGCAGCTGGAGGCTTTAGTGGTCTGGGAGCTTACCTGATGGTGAGCTTGAGGCACTGGTGATGACTGGTTTATGCTGAGGCCAAGTGGGGTTTTTCTGACTTTCCCTTGGATTACACTGAATCTCCTGGGGTGGGGATTAGATTGCCTCACCTGGGGCTGCCTAGATCACTAGTAGATTCAACTCCTGGTAGATGCCTGTCTGCCAGTACATGTAGTGGTTCTCTACATTGGTGTCTGCCAGTTCTCCTAGGTGTACATGGAGGTCCTGATATTGGTGCTTACCTTCTCCACCACCCTGGAGCTCAGAATCTCCTGTTGGTTTACTGAGGTGGGGCTTGCCACTGGCTTGCTAGGATGGCTCCTATCCTGTCCTGGTCCCCTTCAGCCAGAACAAGAGGGACTTTTCCCATTAGTCCCCCTATCCTCCTGAGCTAAGTCTTTTTGCTGACTCTGCTGTTTCAGGATTTTTCCTGTGATGGTTTTTTCTGTGTTTTTCAAGGTCAATAAGGGAGGATGAGAGTAACTTACTGCTTGCTCCACTATCTTAGCTCCCAGAAGTTGAATTAATAACTTTAAAGCGTTCCATCTGTGGGCTGAGAGAGCCAGAAGCCCCTCTGCCACTGTGATTGAGTCACTCTCCAAGTCTGCTCCCAGTCTGCTGAGGCCAGGGTTCTATTGTAGAGGCCCTGTGCTGGACTCATCTTCTCTTACCCAGGACCAACAGACACCTCCCACTGACCTTCTATATTGTCCCTGTCATCTGTGGGCTGAGAAGTCTGGAAACAGTCATTGCTACCTGTGATTCAGGGCCTCAAGGCCTGTTCTGGCTTTGCTGGGGCTGTGGCTATGCTGTCACGCCCTGTACTAGACAATAGTCCTCCCTCAACCTGGTGCAACAGACATTTCCTGTTCATCTTCCATGTTTTCTTTGGCTGGAAATTTATCTCACTCTGTCTTCTTGTGGATTCTGTTGCTGTAGAATTTTTTAAGAGTCATTTTCTAAAGGTATTTGAAGGGGTTTTGGGGAGAGCTCAAGTGAGTCCCTGCCTCTGCTCCACCATCTTGGTTCTACCCAAAAAACCAATAGATGTATGAAAGTGTCTTTTAGGTATCCCCACCATTGGAAAAAAAAGAAAAGGAAAAGCCAATCCTTTATAACAAATATGTATAAAATCCTCACTTTCCCTGTATCAAAAAAGGAGCATCTTATTTGCTTCTTGATTACATATCCTCTTTATCAGGAGGTGCATAGCATGCCTTATCACGAGTCCCATGGAATCATTATTGGTCATTGCATTGATTAGAGTTCTAAAATCTTTCAAAGTTTTTTTTCCTCACTGTTATTGTAAAAATTGTTCTGATTCTGTTCACTTCGTGCTGCATTAGATAACAAAAGTCTTCCCATGTTGCTCTGAAATTCTCAAATTTCTTTTTTTAATTTAGTATTTTACTTTCCCCCAATTACATGGAAAAATAATTTTCAGCATTCATTTCTAAAATTTTAAGTTCTATATTCTTTCCCTCCTTCCCCACTTTCCTCGTTGTGAAGGTAAAAATTCTTTTTTGAGCTCTTCCATGGCCTGAGACCAATTCATAGCTTTCTTTAAGGATTTGGATGTAGCAGTTTTGACTTTGTTTTCTTCTGAGTGTGTTTTGATCTTTTTTATCACCATAATAACTCTAGACAGTCAGCTTTTTTAATTAATTAATTATTTCATTTATTTATTTATTTTATTGTTTACTCATTTTTCCAGCCTATTTCTTGACTTCCAATTCCTTGCTAATGTGGGGCTCTTCTTCCAAGGGAGCGGGGCACATTGTCCTAAGTTTCAAGGCTTTTGTGCAGTTGTTTTTAGAGATACTTCAAGATTCTTGTAAGTTTTCAGTTCTTCCAAGGTGATATGATCTAACAAGAGGGTGTGTTTGCTACTCTTCCGGACTATGCTCTGGTCTATAAGTGACCACAAGCACTCTTTTCTGCCTTGGAATCATGAGGAGGGTGCCTGCTCCACTGCGGCCACAAGTTCTGGTATGCTAGTGCTCCTTCTTGTCTTGGGACTGCCACCCAGCCCTGTAAACCAGATCCAAATATGGGCAAAGCAATAGAGTCCTGTCTCCAGTGCCAGCAAAAGGACCCTTGTCATTCCCTACTGATCAGTTGCTTGACCCCTTTGCCATCTGTGTACTGAGAGATCTAGAAGCAGCCACTGCTTCTACTGATTCAGTGACTCTCAAGGCCTGCTCCTGGTTTTCTGGGGCACAGTAGGCACTAGTGTGACTTACACTGGACTGCACTCCACTCTCGTAGATCTTTTCTGCTGGTGTTATAAGTTATGTTGGGCTGGAAAATTGTTTTACCCCATCATTTTGTGGATTCTGCTGCTCCAGAATTTGTTTTGGGACATTATTTAAAAGTGTTCAAAGGAGTTTTGGGGGAACCCCTGTTTGTTTTTTCCACTGTGTTGGTACAGCCCATTTTTTCATGTCTCTTAAGGCAATATAATATTTTATTACATTTATATACCATAGTTTGTTTAGCCATTCTCAAGTTGATAGATAGATTCTAAATTTCCAGTTCTTTACCACTACAAAAATAGCTGCAATTACTATTTGTCCATGTGATTCCTTTTCATTTTTTTAAAGTCTCTTTTGGATATGGGCCTAGTACAGGTAAAGTTTGGTGAAAGGATATGTATATGATCTAGGTATAAAGATTGATATTATAAACAAATTAGGGGAGTAAGGTATAGTGTATTTATCATATTTATGGAAAATAGAGAAATTTATGACCAAACAAGAGATGGAGAACATTATGAAGTGCAAAATGGATAATTTTGATTACATTAAATTGAAAAGTTTTTGCACAAACAAACCCAGTGCAACCAAGATTAGGAGAGAAGCAGAAAACTGGGAAAGAATTTTTGCAACTAGCATCTGTGATAAAGGCCTCCTTTCTAAAATATATAGAGAAATGCATCAAATGTACAAGAATGCAAATCATTCCCCAATTGATAAATGGTCAAAGGATATGAATAGGGAGTTTTCAGAGGAAGAAATTAAAGATATCTATAATCACATGAAAAAATGCTCTAAATCACTATTGATTAGAGAGATGCAAATCAAAACAACTCTGAGGTATCACATCATATCTATCAAATTGACTAACATGACCAAACAGGAAGATGAGAAATGTTGGAGAAGATCTGAGAGAGTTGGAACACATTCATTATTGGTGGAGCTGTGAGCAGATCCAATCATTCTGGAGAGCAATTTGGAACTATGCCCCATGGGCTACAAAAATGTACATACCTTTTGACCAAGCAATATTACTTCTGGAACTCTATTTCAAAGAGTTCATAGAAATGGGAAAGGGTCCCACATGTACAAAAATATTTATAGCAGCTCTCTTTGTTGTGGTCAGAACCTGAAAATCAAGGAGATGCCCATCAATTAGGGAATGACTGAACAAGTTGTGGTATATGAATGTAATGGAATACTATTGTGCTATGAGAAGCAATGAATATGAAGACTTCAGAGAGATCTGGAAAGACTTACATGAACTGATGCTGAGTGAAAGGAGCAGAACCAGGAGAATGTTGTACACAGCAACAATCACAGTATAAGAGGAATTGTTCTGGGAGACTTAGTACTTCATTGCAATGCAAGGACTCAAAAAGTTTCCAATGGACAATTGAGGCAAAACGCCTTCCACATACAGAGAAAGAACTATGGAATTGGATTGCAAATAGAAGCAGACCATCTTTTTTTGTATTTATGTTTTGTTTTGTTTTATGGTTTCTCCCATTCATTTTAATTCTCCTATGCAACATGTATTTAATAGGAATATACGTGCAGAACCTATATGAGTGTATGCTGTCTCAGGGAGGGAGCAGGGAATGAGGGGGAGCAAGGGGAAAAAAATCTAAGATATACGGAAGTGATTGTCTAACACTGAAAACAAAATAATTTAATTTATAAAAAGAATATGTACAGTTTAGTGATTTTATAGCATGGATAGACCAATAATGCATCAGTATGTCTGTTTTTTACAGCTCCTCAAATATGTTTCATTTTTTTTTTGGGTCACTTTTGCCAATCAGATTAGTGTAAGGCACAATTTCAGAGTTATTTTAATTTACATATCCCTAATTATCAGCAATTTGGAACATTTTTTTTAATATAAATTTATTTATTTAACTTTTTACATTCATTTTCACAAAATTTTGGGTTCCAAATTTTCTCCCCTTTTATCCCCTCCCCCACCCCAATATCCCGAGCATTCTAATTTTCTCTATCACCAATCTGCCCTCTCTTCTATCATCCCTCCCTTGTCTTGTCCCCATTTTCTCTTTTGTCCTGTAGGGCCAGATGACTTTCTATTCCCCATTAACTGTATTTCTTATTTCCTAGTAACAAGAACAATACTCAACAGTTGTTCCTAAAACTTTGAGTTCCAAATTCTCCCCGTCCCTCCCTCCCCACCCATTCCCTTTGGGAAGGCAGGCAATTCAATATAAGCCATATCTGTGTAGTTTTGCAAATGACTTCGATAACAGTCATGTTGTGCAAGACTAACTGTATTTCCCTCCATCCTACCCTGCACCCCATTGTTTCTATTCTCTCTTTTGATCCTGTCCCTCCCCAAGAATGCTGACTTCAAATTGCTCCCTCCTCACATTGCCCTCCCTTCTATCATCCCTCCCACCCTGCTTATCTCCTTCTCCCCCACCTTCCTGTATTGTAAGATAGGTTTTCATACCAAAATGAGTGGGCATTTTATTCCTTCCTTTAGTCGAATGTGATGAGGGTAAACTTCATGTTTTTTTCTCAGCTCTCCTTTTTTTCCCTCCACTAAAAAGTCTCCTGCTTGCCTCTTGAATGAGAGATAATTTACCCTATCCCATTTCATCCTCTCTCCTCCCACTACATTTCTCTCTCACCGTTTACCTTAATTTCTTTTAAGATGTGGTCCCATCCTATTCAATTCACTCTGTGATCTCTGTCTCTGTTTGTGCGTGCAAGTGTGTATGTGTGTGCACACACATGTACAGTGTGTGTGTGTGCATGTACATGTGTATATGTGTGTGTGTGGTCCCACCAACTACCCAGATACTGAAATGTTTTAAGAGTTATAAATATTGTCTTTCCACGTAGGAATGTAAACAGTTCACCTTTGGTAAGTCCCTTATAACTTCTCTTTGCTGTTTACTTTTTCATGCTTCTTCTCATTCTTGTGTTTGAAAGTCAAATTTTCTTTTCAGCTCTGGTCTTTTCATCAAGAATGCTTGAAAGTCCTCTGTTTCATTGAAAGACTATATTCTCCCCTGAAGTATTATACTCAGTTTTCTGGGTAGGTGATTCTTGGTTTGAGTCCTAGTTCCTTTGACTTCTGGAATATCCTATTCCATGCCCTTCGATCCCTTAATGTAGAAGCTGCTAAATCTTGTGTTATCCTGATTGTGTTTCCACAATACTGGAATTGTTTCTTTCTAGCTGCTTGTAATATTTTCTCCTTGACCTGGGAATTCTGGAATTTGGCCACAATGTTCCTAGGAGTTTCTCTTTTTGGATCTCTTTCAGGCGGTGATTGATGGATTCCTTCAATACTTATTTTGCCCTCTGTTTCTCGAATCTCAGGGCAGTTTTCCTTGATAATTTCATGAAAGATGATGTCTAGGCTCTTTTTTTGATCATGGCTTTCAGGTATTCCCATAATTTTTAAATTGTCTCTCCTGGATCTATTTTCCAGGTCAGTTGTTTTTCCCATGAGATATTTCACATTCTCTTCCATTTTTTCATTCTTTTGGTTTTGCTTTGTGATTTCTTGGTTTCTCAGAAAGTCTTTAGCCTCCATCTGTTCCATTCTAATTTTGAGAGAACTATTTTCTTCAGTGAGCTTTTGAACCTCTTTTTCCATTTGGCTAATTCTGCTTTTGAAAGCATTCTTCTCCTCATTGGCTTTTTGAACCGCTTTTGCCAATTGAGTGAGCCTATTTTTCAAGGTGTTATTTTCTTCAGCATTTTTTTGGGTCTCCTTTAGCAAGGTATTGACCCATTTTTCATGCTTTTCTTGCATCTCTCTCATTTCTCTTCCCAGTTTTTCCTCCACCTGTCTAACTTGATTTTCAAAATCCTTTTTGAGCTCTTCCATGGCCTGAGCCCATTGGATATGTATTTCAGATATTTGGGGTACTGTGGCCTTGACTTCTATGTCTTTCCCTGATGGTAAGCATTGTTCCTCGTCATCAGAATTGAAAGGCGGGAACATATGTATCCCCTCAAAGTAGCTCTCTATTGTCTTATTTTTTTTTTCTTTTCTGGGCATTTTCCCAGCCAGTTACTTGACTTCTGAGATTCCTGTCCAACCCCCTCCTAGATCCGCCCAGCTAGTGCTTGGGGTCTGAGATTCAAATGCTGCTCCCCAGCCTCAAGGCTTTCAGTGGCAGGCGTGGCTGCTATTCAATGTGAGCTTAACTTCTGATGCTTGGGTGGGGGCAGGGCCGCCTCCCAGGCTCAGTTCCCTCAGGGGCTTTATGCGAGGACCTTCAGTAATGGAGCAGAGCTCCTGTCTGCTCTGGGAGTCCCAGGCCGCCGCTGCCTCTGCCACTGCCTCTTTTGCTTCCTCCCAAGGGGGCCTGAGTTATGGAGACACCCCGCTCCTCTCTCAGCCAGCCCAGAAGTCTCTCTCACTGACCTGTAGTGCCTGTGGGTAGAGGGACCTGTGCAGCCGCTGGAGATTCCATCCCTGAAGCCTGCTCAGATCTGTTCCTCTGGGGCCGCATGGCCGGGGCAGCGCAGGGGCTCCGCTCTGTGTCAGGTGCGTGAAGGACCTTTGAGGTCAGTTTTTCAGGGCTCTCTGGAATGGAAATGTCCTCGCCTCCGTTGCTGTGCAGGCTCCACTGCTCCAGAATTTGTGGGGAGTTCTTTTTACAGAAAATTTATGGGCTGTGGGTTGTGAAGCTAGCATACTTGAGCCTTTCTACTCCGCCATCTTGACTCCTCCCCCAATTTGGAACATTTTTAATGTGTTTGTTGATAGCTTGAATTTTTTCTTTGAAAGTTGCTTTTTTATAACCTTTGATCATTTATCAATTAGGGAATGACTTTTATACACTTGGATCAGTTCCTCATATATCTTGTGTATGAGACTTTTATTGGAGAAACTTAATGGAAAAATTTTTCTCAGTTGCCTGTTTCTTTTTTAATTTTAACTTTATTCATTTTGTTTTGCAAACCATTTTTCATTTTTATAATCAAGGATGTTATAAAGATAATTTAAGGTTAATGATGGGTGGGGGGAAGAGTTAAAGATCTTCCCCATCCATTAAGAAGCCTCAATCCCTTTTGTTAATTTTTATTGAGGCACTGGGTCAGAGGGTCTTGCCCTGCAGCTCTGAAAAGTATATAAATACTCCAAGGAGAGGTTTTGCTTTGGGCCTTACTCATTGGAAGTGTTTGTTTGACCAGATGAGACTCTGCGCAGCCACTAAGGAGCCCTTGACTTTGAAAACACAGATGTTGGTGCTTCTTTCTCTCTTAACTATGTATGTTGTGTAGTGGTCAGACATTTGAATCTGTCTATTGATCTGTGATGTATGTACTGCTTTTGGTCAGACAGTTGGAAGCCCTGTCTGTTGATCTTTATTTCCTCTGTTTATATTTTCTCTGAAGTTCAAGGTGCTGACTTTTCCCCCTGAACTAAGTGAATGATAGATGTGCTTCATTAAAGAAATTGTTGACTTCTCAAAAGTTTCTTTCCATTTAGAAAAACAGATATAAGAACCTGTACAGCAGGCCCTCCTGTGTATGTCAGGGCCCTTGCTGATACAGTTGCCCATTTTATCTTCTGTGATCCTCTCTATTCCTTGCCTGATCATGAACTTTTCTCTTTTCCATAGATCTGAAAGGCAATTTCATCTACACTTTTCTAATGTGCTTATAATGTCACCCTTTATGTTGAAGTAATTTAGCCCTTTGCAGTTGATCTTGATGTTGTTGTTCTATATTTAATTTCTGCTAGAATACTTTTTAATTCTGTAGTCTTTGTTGAATAGTGAATCTTTATATAGGTAGAGTCTTTGTTTTATTAAATACCATGTTACTATGTTCATTTTGTGTTTTTGATTTATAGACTTCTCTATTTTTAACTATCAACAAATTATCTTCCTTATTATTTTGTAGTGTATTTTAAGATCTGATACTGATAGGCCCCTCTTCTACCCTCCTTTTTCATCGTTCCCCTGAGACTCTGAAATTCAAAATTTTTCTATCTCTTATAAAATAATATTTTGGTGGTTTTAATTAGTATGACATTGGACAAATCAATAAATTGAAGTGGTATAATCATTTTTATTATGTTGGCAGACTCACAAGTAATTCAATTTTTCTAATTCTTTAGGTCTATTTCTGAAGAGAATTTTATAACTGTATTAATTTAATTTCTGTGTACATGTTTTTAGTAGATAGATTCTCAATTATTTAATACATTTTATTGCTATTTTGAATATTTTCTCTTTCTAGGTATTCCTACCTGGAATCTATCAGCAATAAACAGAAGTAGCAGTATTTCTGTGGATTTATTTCATTTCCTGCAAATTTGTTGAATTTATTAAAGTTCATTTTTATTTGACTCTGGAGAGTTTTTCTAGGTAGACCATTATATCTGTAAAAAAGAACCCAATAGTTTTGTTTTTTCTTTGTCTGTGTTTATTCCTTTAATATCTTGTCTTCTTGCTATAGACAACATTTTTAGTTCTGTAATAAATAGGAGTGGTAAAAATAGACATCCCTCCTTTATCACTGATCTTATTGGGAAAGTATCTAACTTTTCTCCATTATATATAATATTTTCTCACCATTTTAGATTGATATAGCTCACCATTTTAAGGAAAAGGCAATTTATTCCTATGTTTTCTAGTTTAAAAAATAGAAGCAGGTGCTAAATTTTAGTTTTATTAATATGATCTATTATGCTTACAGTTTTCCATACATTGAACTTCCCTGAATTCCTGATGCAAATACAACCTGGTCAAAATGTGTAATTTAAAAATACATTGTTGTAGCCTATGGGCTAATATTTTGTTTAATATTTTTTGCACCAATATTCATTAGGAATGAGCTAGTTTTCTTTTGTGCTTTGTCTCTCCCTAGTTTAGATATCAAAATCATGTTTGTGTCTATGAAGAGTTTGAAAATGTCACTTCTGCTTTTTTTTGCAAGCAGCTTATGTAATATTGGAATTAATTGTTGTCATATAACTAGTCAAATAATTTCTGATTAGAGTTTTCCCTTATACTGAACCAATCCTTAATTTTTGGTATGATTCCAACTTGGTTATAGTCTAGAATTAATATTTAAAATATGCTGTTGTAGACTCTTTGCTAATATTTTATTTAATATTTTTGTATTTATTTTCTCTTCAAGTGTTGTGGATTTTCCTTTTCAAAATTTGAATACAAACAACTTGATTTTATTTCTCTTTTTATTTTAATCACACTACTGTTTTTGTTCAGTCATTTCAGGTCTGTCCTACTCTTTATGACCCCATTTGGCAAAGATACTGAGCTGGTTTTCCATTTTCTTCTCCAGTTCATTTTATAGATGAGGAAACTGAGGCAAACAATGTTAAGTGACTTTTTCAAGGTCACAGAGTTGGTAAGTGTTTAAGGCCATATTTGAACTCAGGTCTTCCTGACTCCAAGCCTGGAGTTCTACTACATGTAGCTGCTTAATAAGTTTTATTGCATACCTGGAAGAATGAGCAAATTATTGTGTTTTTTTGTCTACAATTCATTCACCATGTGGCAGATCTTGCTAACCTGCCACACATGACTATATATAATCTATTGAGACCATTCTATAAACTTTTCTAAAAATATAAGAATGTCTCTGCATGCAATAGTACTGCCTTTCTAAGTAGTTAACTCAGGAAGCTGTGAACTTATTTAAAGGTACTACTGTTGCACTAAATTTTTTTTTAAAACAATTTACAAGCAAGATAAGAAAATCAGTCTTAGGAGTCAGTGAATCTGGGTGTAGATGTTGGCTCTGCTGTAAACTGGGTGATCAATATCTTATGGTCCTGGGCATGTCCTTTAAACTCTCTTGGCTTACATTCCCATGTCTTTATATTGAGGATGTTGGATTCTATGTTGTGATCATGCATGGTAGCATCTATCATATTTTTTAATCTCAAGTGATATTGTGGGGCTCCTTTACCTACCTTAGTCATCAGTCTTGGTTCCAAATGGCCTTTAGCTGTTCTTAAGCATAAGATCTCTCCTTTGAGAAGAGAGACTTCATACTTCAGAAAGTCCTGGAGGAAATATAATGTGGATCTGGACAGTCTCAAAGAGAGGGGACATATACTGAGGACAGAAAAACATTTTAGGCATTTAAGCCTATTCTAAAGGAAGGATCAATGATTTCACCAGGAAAGTTATTTGTCTTTGTCTTACTGGAAAGATGAGGATTATTAGGGAGGGTGGTAGGTGAACAGTTGTCCATGGATCCCAGGATTTGGAATTTTAATTGGATTTAGGAGGCAGTAGAGAATGACAGGGGATCATAGATTTAGCACTGGAGGGACACCAAAAGCTATAAGGCCCAGGAAAGTAAGCAAACCTGACTAAGGTGTCACATTGTCAGAGGCAGTAATTGAACCCAGGTCTTTTGACTCAACCAGTGCTCTTTTCCACTGTTTTATCCTACCTTCCTGTGTGAGGTGGTCAGGGTCTGGACCAACTTTGTGATTTTGTGAAAAGATTCCCATCTGACTGCCTTTATATATTCCTCCTTGGCATGCCCATCTCTTTCTGGACTGTCAGTGCTATATGATCCCAGGCCTGGATGGATGATAAATCCATGGGTGGATGATTATCTTTCTTCCATTTCCCCCAGACATTTCTGTATATTTTTTGGTCATTCTGTATCTCTCCAGTATCTCTGTTAAAGGGCAGATGAAAGCCGGATTGACATGACGTTTATATCAGTCTACCCATATAGGGTAGGGCTGTTTGGGGAGACAGAAATTATTAACTGAAGTAAAACTCTGAAATCATGCCTATTACCTTTTATTATAACTAAAAAATGATCATCGGCTGAAAATGAAAGTTCTGGAGTAAGCCATCAGTCTCTTTTTGCTCTATTAAATATGACTGATACCTGGAACACAGAGAGGGGTGAAAACTCTAAGATGAGTACTAGATACAAAAAATATTGGCAATGAGGGATGAATCAAGAACTGGTGCAGTCGACTTCTGCTTCTTCCTCCATTCAACCTTTTTCTTCCATGTACCCTTTGATACAAAACACTGATTCCCTGACTTGTGAGAAATTATTATAGAAGAGTCTCAGGCATGTTGGGCAGGGCACCAAAACATCAGTTTAAATACTTGGCTCCCAAACAAAATTTGAGGTCCTTCAATTCGTAGGCTCAGTTTGCTTTTTGTCTGGTTTGACAACCTTTTCACTTGTTTGGCAGATTCTCAAGTATGGCAGCCTACCTGGGCAGGGGTTAGATTTAGACATCACATTGTATCTGAAATTGAGAACTCTTGACAATGTAACTGCAAACTGCAAATGTACTGAAATGTTCAATACCATTCATGGACTAAAAATGTCGAGAATGTTAGATCTTACAATTGCCTTCAAGATCACCAATGACCTTATTTTACAGATAAGGTTCCTAAGGCCCCCAGAAGATGAGGTGACTCTCCTGAGAATAGGGATGGCCTCATTTTTTCTATTTGTACCCATCATCAAGAGCAATACCTGGTGCATGGTAGGATCTGAACAAATATTGATTGGTTGATTGAGTTCACACAGCTTGTAGATATAACTAGATATAACTATATATAACTATATAGCAGATATAACTAGAACCTGGGTCTCTGAGCTGGCAACCCTGTACATGCTATTGTCTTCTAGTCAGTTTCAATATTCACCCAATAGATCTTCTTTATTTTAGGAACACTTGAAACGATGCTTTTCTTAAGCAAGGTCATTTTAGGCAGCATTTTTCTGTTCACTTTACATGTTGGTAAGGCTTTTCTGTCTCAGATTGTTGGTAGGCAAATAGACATTGTTATATACAGGTGATAAAACCTTATTCCAGGGGCATGAAAATATTAGGGAATTGTATATCTGGAAATTTCACATGAAACTGTTAGAGTGCCTTGTAAGAGTTTGTCATTTTTCCTTACAAGAAGGAGCAACTTTATTTTTGGGAAACCAATTGCTTTTTATTATTGTCTTATTGAAAGGTCTTGAAGCCTGCAAGCCTCGGTCAGCTCCCTCCATCACCAATATACCATGGACATTTTGGTTGGTATTGGGACTGGGATCAAATGATAGGATAAATGAGACATGTATACGGTCATAATCACTTATTCATTAAAGTTAGGTTGTTACAACCTGACAAACGTTCACTCATTGTGTCAAACACCTCAATGCTGTACCTGGAGTTTATTAAATCCAAGAAGGAACATATCATAGTGTCTGCAGTTTGGAGCTTTACAACTTATAAAGACCTCAGAGTGTATTTGGGGTTTAGCAATGAAGAGATTAAAAGTTTAGAAAATTGGACTTTTGAAAAAAGATGAAAAAAAATGCTTGGATTATTTAAGCATGGGGCAGGTGTAAGATGGATGTAGTGTTGGTCTTCAGATACCTGAGGGGATTTTATGCACTAAATGTAGCCAGTTAAAAATTCTTTGTTGAAGATAGAACAAGAGGAAATTGATTTAGTAGAATGCAGAAGGAAGTAGAAAGTATAAGAAAAGCACAATTGGATAAAGGTGAAAAAGTACCAACTTTTCACAAAGCAATATGATTTCCTAACAAGTCAAATTCAGTGTGATTTAGTTAGAAACATTACCGGTCTGGGTGTCAGTCTAGTCCTGGCCCTATACTGGTTGGGAAAACACTATGTAGTAATTTTACTTGGAAAATAGGAACAACACGTTGGTTATGATGAAGCTAAAAGATATTAAATGTAGGAAATTGCTCCAAGATTATTATTCCAACATACTCCGAAGTAAAAGAGTCTTCTCTCTGTTTCACTCTATTTCTTAGGATGCTAGTTATATGAAGAAAACCCAGGCAAAGGAGACCCAATTCTACCTGAGGATTTTTGGTTCATACGTGGCACATTTATGCTTTCTGTTGGGACAGTATTCATACCAATGCCCGTTTCCAAAAATAGTGGGAAAGGTTTGCATGAGTACCGTATTGTGGGCATGGTCTTTACTAGTAAATTACACAGAATTCTGCAAAGGGGCTTTCTTTTCTCCAGGAAAGTCAAATACTAGTATGACTCTGGGATTTCACTCATATTGTGAAGTATACAAAGCTCTTGGGCTTAGCTGTCTTTGTCAAGCTCAATTAAAAGTGATTGGAAAAGCTGTTATCAAGCATCTCTGCTTTGGGACTCCTTAGAGATGCTCTCCTAGAGTATAACACTATGTCTACATTGCCCTTTATACATGAAACCCAGACAATCCTAATGTCTACTAACTTTTTTTTTAGGCAAACAACTACATTAACCGAATTCTTGACTGGTTTAATTGGGTATTTTTAAATTCGTTAGATACAGCATAAACCTAGAGCTAGATCTTTTGCAAATGAATCTCCTGGGGCCTATTTTCCCCATTTTTGTGAAGTTGGAAATTTTTATCTGACTGAACTAGAAGTCTTGTGTGTTTTAACACCTGAAGTCATGTGAGTCATTTAATCCATTCAGTTTAATTCACCTCCTTGTGTTCCAACTTTTATCATGTACTTTTGTTGCTGTGCAAGCATTTCTGTCCTATCCTTTTCTTGTCCTCTTTTGGGGTATCCCTGGCAAAGATACTAGAATGGTTTGCAATTTCCTTCTCCAGCTCATTTTACAGATAAAGAAACTGAGGCCAACTGGGTTAAGTGACTTGCCTAGAGTCATCAAGCTAGTATCTGAGGCCAAATTGTAACTCAGGGAGATGAGTCTTCCTGACTCCAGGTTCAGCACTATATCCACTGTGTCACCTATCTGCCCACCATCTACTTAGGCCTTGACAAAAGTCATTGAATTTCAGATGTGTTTCCTCAGGATATACTATACCAGGAAAGGTATACTAAATTATTTTGTGATGAGAGGAAGAAGGCCCTATTATATGTCTTTGGGTTGACAAAATCTTAATACTCACCTTTGTTAGATTTGATTTTGGAATAATTACAAGTAGATGGATATCAATTACTTTTGAATTTCTGAAGAAGTATGGAATCATTTCGGTTTTTGGTGTTGGCAGAGTGAAAAAGAACTGGGATTATAGTCAGAAGATCTGGGTTCAAATCTGCCTTATACTACTTGTGTGACCTTGGGCAAGTCACTTAACTTTCCTGGGCCTCAGCTTCCTCATCTATAAAATCACAGGTTAGACTACATAGTCACTGAATTTCCTTCTAGTTCTCTGATCCTTCAGAAGGGCAATTCACAAATAAGGAAGAGCAGTGGATGTCAGAAGATGTGGATTTTGAGTCTTGGTCATGTCATTTTCATCGATAACTCAACAGACTATTTCATCTTCCTGGATCTCAAAGTCATCTGGAAATTGAGGTTCTTATAATATTTTAAAGACCCCTTTCAGCCCTTCTGTGATCTCCATTTAAATGAACATGGTATAAAATTGCTTTTTTTTAGCCCCCTTCCTATAGACAGGAAGACTTAGTTGTCAAATTACAGATGTGAATGTTCTCTTTTGAATGTTCTTTCATCACTTTTAAAAACTTTATTATTGTTATATTTTTCATGAGCTTTTTGTATATATATCGAATTGCTTAGGCAAATTTCCTTCTCTTGAAAAGACAACAGTCGTAGTTATATATTGACTTTTAAACAGTTTAAAATGGTCATTTTATTGTAGGGAATGTTGACGTGTGTCCAAGCACTGTTCTCCCTTTTTTGTAGGGATTATGAAGTGAGATATAATACTAAAAGACTAAATATTTTTGGCTCTTATATATGTATATATATAATAGATATTTAAAATACACAGTAAAAACATAAGAACATCTCAAATGATATAGAAAGTAAAATCAACCAAAATCTTTGGAAATTTCATGAAATTTAAATATATGCAAACAATCCAGCCAAAAAAATAATTCCCAACATTTTGCTATGGAGGGCAGTTCACATGTGAAGCGACTAGCATCATAACATTTTCCTTCAGATAAAACTACAGTCACTAAACCTCATTAGCAATAACACAAGAGTAATAAGTGATAAGTTCCAGAGTACCGTACACTACATTAAACAACAGTCAATGAGGTTCTCTTCTGCCATGGGCTTTCTTGTACATTGCATACATTTCATAACATTTCTACTGTGCAATGCAGAAACAGCCTCCAAGTCTTGGCAAAGTGGAGATGATGTCCATTCTACAAAAAAAAAAATTTACTCATAGTACATAACACTGGATCATTTTATGATCTGTACATTATTTCCTTTCATAATAGGTGACGCAAGTCAGTTTGTACAAGTTAGAAAACCATCTGGTTGTTTACATCTAGATTAATAACCTCCAACAAGGTCAACCAGAAGTCATGGGTCATTTCATGTGTGTTTTGTGTTTGTTTTGTATTTAGAAAGCATAAACACAAAATAATAGTGTGGTTCACAATATCCAACTTCTAATGAAGAATTTTAAAATATTATTCATCTTATATGATTAGCAGAGGTCTTACCAAACAGCCAACCAACCACCCAATACCATAGTGTTAAGCTGAATTGAAACAGCACCCCCTGTAGCACAACAGACAGCAGAATACTGGCGGTAGTTCAGAGCTCTTTCCAAGCATAGCTTCAACTTTACGGGCACATCAATTCTACTCCTTCATTTCAATTAGTTAATCCTCTAGACAGGTTTCTTTGTGTTTTGCATGCATCTGGTTCCATTTTCTTTAAGGGCCTCTCTTCCTTGGTCAAGAATGAGCTTTGCCATTTGTTTTTATGATTTTTTTTTTGTTTTTTGTTAAGTGGTCAATGCCTCCAACACTTGGAAAATGAAATATAGATGCAGTTTTGCTTACAGAAGAGAATTGTAGCTATATGGACAATGTCAAATGAAATGAAACAAGTGTCAGAAACAGTTTATAAAAATGGCACATTTATTGCTACAGAACGGTCATGTACATGACTTCATTGAATAACTACAGATGAGAAACAGGTAATGGCCTACACCAAGCTGGGTTTATTTTGTCTTGAAGAAACTCCAGCACACAACCTGTTTGGACACTTCTACAAATCAGAAATACACCAAAAACATGAAAAAATCGAGGCACTCAGCCACACATTGAAAACAAGGTGTAACTGTTATATATATTTTTTTGAAATGTTTTCCCTTTTTTTCTTTTTTTTTAAACAATTTTTTTTTCTTTTTACTGCTGCAGCTATGTGTACAGTCGCAAAAAATTTCCCCGCTGCGACCTACAACTAAAAAAAAAAAAAAAGCTACCATACAGTTTCATCTCAGTAACACATGGTAAAATAACATCTTTTAAATAGTAAAATAAAGTAACAAACTTTTACTCAGAATGATTCCAAAAATCTACAAAGAAGAAATATTCAGAATCTGACAATTTTTTTTTTGTAATATTCATGGTATAAAAGGATTGCTCCTGCGAAAAATAAGCCAAATATATTTTTATTTTTAAATTTAGTTTTTTTTCCTACTAGGGTGTACTACAGTCTATTTTATAGCAAAAAGAGCACTAGACAAACAAAGCTTTATAACAAAAAGCCAGGCACTGATACATGGTAAATCTCTGCTTTTTTCTTATCTTCACGTAATTGCATCACAAGTAACAAGAATGAAAAAGGCCACAGTTCATATATTTTCACCATTACATATGTCTATAATACTTGAAATGAGTATGGTCAAACCAGCACTGCACAAAGATGAATCAGCTTCAAGTCCCATGAGAAACGATGTGTCTTTAAAGAAAAACGAAGGAAATCGAAAGAAAACATAAAGAGGCTCAAAGGCCTTGGTACCCCCATTGTGTTGGAATTCATCCTATTCCATTTTAACTTTGACAATTTTTTTAATCCCAGTCAGCCAGCAGACTTTGTGCGTGTGTGTGTATGTATGTGTTTGTGTGTGTGCGTGTGTGTGTGCGTGTGCGCTATTTATGCTGAAATTGTTTCATTCCTGACTCTCATTTGGACGCAGATGCTGTACTGCCTGTTGGATGCAAAGATGAAAACTCTTCTTTTACCCAATTATTAGCTTGTCCTCTACCCTCCACCTCTTACCTCCCTTCCCACACACCCTTGCAATAAAGTAAAGATACATTCACACACTCACACACACACACACACACTCACACACACACACACACACACACCAAAAAAAAAAAAGGAAAAAAGGAAATTGGAAGACTGAATCAGACCAAGTTGCATCACTGGTAGGACTGACAGTTGTATAAACATTAGTGTTCCTTGAAATTACACAGAAGACAAATGGTAAAATTTTCTAGATGAACAGATCCCTATTCTGCATATTCATAAATTACTTGAATGTGGAGGTGGATCAAGTGTTCCAAGCTGCTTTTGAAGTCCATGTTTTTTAAACATTTCCTCAGTCTTGCTATCATCTATAATGTAGTATGGACCCTTATGAGACTTCATACTGGTTTTTTTTTGCTCCTTCAGCTAAATTTCATCCACAAATCCAGTAGAGATACCAATGGTTTCCCGGGGTTTGACTAATTAAAACCAAACAAAAAAAAAAAAATCCACACGACAAAAAAGCCCACTTCCCCTTTCCAATTTTTAATATGGGTACATCCAGAATAATAAATATTGGTGCAGATCATATTTCTCCACAGAGCTAAAAGCAATGGGGAGGATTCTGGTCATTAGGAAAAAAGTTTTTTTCATTTGTTTCCAAAGGAAATTCAACTATAATGGTACTGCATTACAGAGTAATGAAAATATCAAAGCTGGTTTGATAATGAATTGCAGTTCTTAGTTCAAATGAGAACAAAATATAAAGCACCAATTTCTTTAAAAGAAAATCAAATCACTACAATTTAATTGTTTTGTTCACAGATTTGAAAAAAACCTTTAATTCAGCTTTATAAAAGCACCTTATGATAACATTGATCAAGAGTGCAGTTCTTAAAATGTGCATAAATCGGAGTATTTCCAGTTCCCTAAAGAGTAAACACTGTATTTTGTAGAGTACACTTCTCCTGAATGTGATCAAATGGCATATGTGTTTCTGATTATTCTTGGGGATACCAGCCTTGGTGGACTACAAAGTATGAGGGTAAAATGACCTAGTATAATGGCACCTTGAACGTTCTAAGGAACCAAGAACACAATGGTTCCAATCATTTGGAGGGTGAACTTCCTTTTTCTGTACCTTTCTTTTGCAAATGAGAGTCATTCCCCCTCTTCCTGCCCCCTCCCCCCCATATAGGATATTCAATAGTAAACCTCAACGGCACTTTTCATAGAGTTTGAGTCCTGTTATTTTCCTAAGGTTTTTAATCCACCTCCACATTTTAGGAACTTATCAACAAATCAAAGCATTTTAGTTTTACCTCTACTGAACATATTTACAATTTTCAACATACACACAGCTAATCAAAATGTTAATGGGTGTGTGAAGGTGACCACATGGTAACTATCTTATTTGTTCTTTACGTTTTCAGAAATGAACATAAAATGCAGATTCTTGTATCTCACTATTTCATTTAAATGAGACTTTTCAATCACACAGATTTTTTTTAAACAAAAACTGATACAATGTATTAAAACACATAATAACAAGAGTCTACATGTAAAAATATAACTTTTACATACACAATTTCAAAATAATGATACGTTTGCCATTTGTTGCATAAAATTTACAAATGTCTTTTTCATTACTATATAACTGGCAAAACAGGAGAACAGATGGAACATTCAGACCATTTTGATGGATGTATGGCATTTACTCAGTGCTGATAGGTGGAAAATCTACTTGAACAGGGAGTTTTTTCTTTTTTTTAATACATGCCAAGTTTGTGTGGCTGTAAAAATAGAAACTAGAATTAGAGACAAAAGGATGCTGACAAATACTTAGCTAGGAGCACTACCTGTTAACTGTACTATACACCAAAGTCAATCATTATAAGATTCACTATGGAAGTTGGTTCAATCGTGCCCAGACTTCAAAGCTAGTTATCTGATGAGTTGCTGTGCCACATAGCTTGATCTATGTTACTATCAAATATGTTAAGTATAAACTTCATTCATACTGGCCAGAGAAATACTGTACTACCCCTCCTTGAGAAAGTGCAACTTAATGCTTTAGGACTTATAAGGCTTGTTATAATGCTGCATGATGATAGGATATTGGCATTTTTCAAACTAAGGAGGAGGCAGAGGAAAAGGGGGTCTACACTCTAGTAAACCCACTTGGAAAGAAAAAAAAATTTTTAAAATTAAAAAAAGAAAGAAAACCAATCATATCTATCACACTACTTGCAATTTTCTGATTTGATGTTTATTTTTTGTTTTTTTTTTCTTCAAAAATCTGACCATGTATTCAGAAACGCCTCACTGCACACTACTTAGGCTACACATGTAGGTAACACTTTAATCGTTTAAAATCACAGCCACTTTGATTATGTTATGTTTCTGATGATATAAACATTGGAAGGCACAGTGGTAACATTGTAGCATTCTAACCTTGTACCTCTGAAAATCCCAGAATAGGGTCACAAGAGCAACATTACGATTCCGACAAATTCATTTTGCCACGTCTTGGTAATGCTGCTTGTAATATCTACACATGATGTGACTTTTAAGTCCTGTGTTCCCAAAAGACTGGAGAAACAACTTTCTACTTATTTATGAATGAGAAGCAACGTCAGGGTCAGCATTTCATCCTGTACTCCCCCTCCAGAGACAGAGTTGGCACTACAGGTTACAATAACAAACCGGGGAGAGGGACAGAAAGAAGACAAAAAAATCCATATTTACAGTAAAATCTTTTTTTTTTTAAAAAAGTTAATCAGTACTATTTTTTTACAGGAGAAAAAAGTCTGAAACAAATGAACAAAAGCTTACCATATTCACTAAATTTTTAATATATATTTATATATATATTTATATATATATATTTGTCATAGGTCTATAAGATCCATCTGTTCCTCCTACCCTAAGGAATGGCTAATGTCATCACTTCATTTTCATTAGGACGTTTGCTGGTTTTGTAACGAGGGCAGCAAAGCTCCCCCTTCAATATCCAGTAAGTATAAACACTAGCTGACTACAACACCAACAAAAACGTTCATGTAGTTTTCTTCAGAAGTACACTTTTTCATTATTGCAAGTTTACAATTTTTAAATTAAATATTTTTTCAGACTTACAAATTAATTATATTTTTTTTTCCAAAAGAAGTTTAGGCACAAATGCATTATTCCACAGTGTGGAGAAGATTGCCATTCAGTCTCTGGGCTGCGTGCCACAGCTCGCAACATTCTGCTTTAAACATTCTGAATGATATGTTAAAGAGAGTCGTCCCTCAAGTTGCACTTTTTTGTGTTTTTTGTTTTTGATAATCGGGAATGCTGAAATCTCTTGCGTCTGTGATTCATAACTACTCAGACTTGTCTTATATTACAAAAAAAGGGGGATTAAGGAGAAGTGTTTATGTGGGTTTAAGATAATACAGCTGTTAAGGAAGTGGTCTCTTGTTTTAATGAAGAAATGTGGCAACTTGGACCTGTGAAAGAAGTAAAAAAAAAAAAAGGAAAATTAATGAACAAATTTTAGCATGTCATTTTTTGTTTCTGAATAAGCATTTCAAAATAATTTTCTAAATCAAAATCTGGGAGAAGTCTCAATTAAAGCTTATTTTAAAAAAATGTCCGATGACTTAGGTCTAACGAGTGGTTAGAAATCTGTAATGGCTGAAAGTAGGACGTACCATTTCACATCTGTCCCATGTGATTTGATGCATCTCCCATTCCAGGGTGAGGTCCCGCCAACGAGAGCGGAGGAGGCTCTGAAGATACCTTTTCTTCTTCCCTTCTTTTCAGGCATGCTGCTTTAGGATTCAGATTCCTTTCTGTGGAACATTAAAGTAAAGAGCATTGCCAAATGGTTCAGTCTGGTGAATCTGCTCTCTATCTTGAGCCAATTGTTTAGTTAACCCAGGTGTTACTTCGGGGGTCAAGGTAGTAATGTGAGGAGACTTGGCGTTTTCACAGTGGGTACTGAATTAATGCTATTAACAACAGCACTTTGTAATGAACAGATTTTGCTGGTATGTTAAATGCTTGTGCATTTAAGTAGGAGGCAAGGGAGAAGATAGTTCAGGTTGAATTACACAATGAATTTGGCTACCAAGTTTGTAATTCAGAAAAGCAAGCAAGGCAGATATTCTAAACTCTGGATTCGGACGATATTCTTGAGACATTTCGAACTGGAGTTTTAAAATCTAAATACTATAGTCAAAAGAAAGAGTTGCCTTACAGACTTTCAATGTGACCTCAAGTTGGAAAGATCATTTGGAACTGTGCATTTCCTTTGCTTTATAGTTTGAGAACCTTGCTTGATATTTGCCATTGCTTATAACAATTACCAGCTTTGGAGTTAAACACTCAAGTCATTACACAGGGGATAAATAAGGGTAGAACGAGGTGTAAAACTGACCTCGCACTTGCTGCTCTAAGCTGAGAATGACAGCCACAGCTTGGTGGAGGATCAGGAGTTTTGTCTGGGGCTTGTCACTCTTCAGATGGAGCTGCACCATGCGGCCCAATTCCTTGAAAGCCTCATTAATATCACGCACACGCAGGCGCTCACGGGCATTGTTGGCCATCCTCCTCTCTTTTTCCCGTTCTGCTTTCTGCTCTGGTGTAAGGTCTTCATCATCATTATTGCTGTGAAACAAAAAAAGATACAAAATTTTCTAATGGTGTGGGGGGAAAAGCTTTCTAAATATTTTCCTTATTCCTCCTCCTACCCTCCCCCAGGTTCTCTTTCCCTTCCCGTTTTTCACTGAAATTCTCCATCTGAGGCCAGAATTTTGCAAATGTCTTTGCTTTGGAGACTGCCTATGATGTGGTGAGATGGCTCTTCACCCCATTAAATCTCCAGCATGTGCCTTGACCTGAGAAAAGAGCTTAATGGTTTTACCAAAGATATAATGCTCAAATCAAGCTGAAGACAATGGCCAAGTCAAAATCAGGGCCACATATTGTTTGCATTGGGAGAATGAAAGAGCACAGGATAACAGCCAAAATGAAATAATGTACATTTCAACAACAAACATTACATTTCAAAACGCAGCACCACAGCCTATTTTCTCTTACCCTATAGGGAGCATGACCTCTGTAAGCAAAGTACATTTTAAAATAGGCAGGTTTTGAAAAGTTCCAGACTGTGTGGCATTTGGAACCAATGGAAAACAAATGATTCAAAAAGATCTCAATAGACTTAAACAAGATAAGGTAAAATAGGGCTAAGTTTAAGCTCCTGCATTTAAATTTTCTTTTTTAATTAAATAAGGCAAAGGAGTTCCAAAACGTTGGACGTTTAGTCCGTACTTTGCCACTCTCTGTGGTATAATCTTAGGTGAGGTCTTCAGTCTTTTCTGAGTCTCGTTTGCTCCCTCTCAGGAGGCCAAATTACCTGATATCCACGGCTTTTCCTTGTTCTAAGAAATCAGTTATTTTAAGAATAGGTGAGGGAAGCAACTAGAGCATTGTTCCTATTTCCGGGCATTTCACTTTAAAGATAATGCCAAATGAAAATTATCCAGACAGTGAGCGGACTAGAGAAGGGTCAGGAAACTTGGCAATGAAGAAGAGTTGTTTAGGATGGAGAAGAGAAGACTTGGTGATAGGTGGTAGGGTAGGTGATAGGAATCTCCCAACATCTGCAGACTTTCACCCAGAAGAGGAAAGAGACTTGTTCTGTGCTGTTCTGAAGGGCAAACCCAAGACCAACACTTGAAAGTTACAGGGAAGTAAATTTTGCCTTAATTGGGGGCAGCATTTCACCCCACTGCTCTAACTTTGAGCTTTAAAAATCTCACAGTAGGTAGTGAGCTCCCTGAACAAATATCAGACAGAGGCTACTAGAGAGACGTTAGGAATCCTATGCACTAGAATCTAGATGCTGTCTGAAAGTCCTTTTCACCTCTGAGTCTTGTGATTTGAAGTCCAAATTCTTACTAAATAAAGATACTTTTCTTGTGAAATTATCAAATGGACCTGTTTCTCTTTCATTTAACTCTCTGCCTTTCTTTTCTACAAGAAAAAGAGATGATTCCTGGCAGTGAATAAAGTATTGGGCCCAGAGTCAGAAAGACCTGAGTTCAAATCCAGACTTAGGTAGTTACTAGTTGTGTGACCCTACTGAGTCACTTAACCCTGTTTATTACCTCAGTTTCCTCATCCATAAAATGAGCTGGAGATGGAAATCACAAATCATGCCAATATCTTTGCCAAGACAACCCTAAAAGGAGTCCTGAAGAGTCAGACACAACCAAAAAGACTCAACCACCACAACTGCTTTTGGCTAATCAACAGCTAAGAATTAAGGCGAGGAAGATGATTTAAGCCTCTGGGCCTGGGGTTGTTGGGGGATGGTTTGGGGGTGATCCCTCTTTATGGATCACTTTGTAGAATGTGATGGAATCAACTGCAACTTAAGCTAATTCATGTATTAAAATGATTCCCTTGGTATCAGAGGGAGATGCTGGACAAAGGGTTAATAAATATAAGGGGAAAAAAGAGTCATTAGTGTCTATTGAAGGTAAATAACTCTGCAAAAAAGGACTTCCCGATGACCTGGCTGGAACAAGATGACTCCTCCCATTTTAAGTTTAGGAGGGGCCTGGGGCATGGTGATGTTTCCTTGCTATACTATTCTGGTAGTGAGCAGGAATAAATTATAGCTGGGTCAGAATAAACCCCTTTGCTTTTCCTCCTCTCGACTCTTGTTTTCATTTCAACGTGTCCTCTACTTTCCAGTTCCACCTAGGACTCCCAAGCCTTCTCCGTCCTCTGAAACCAGTAAGCAGGAGCCTGTTATAAAGCACTCAGGTCCTTTAGAAATCAACACTACTTGAAATAAGGAACAGAATGGAATAGGTGGAACAGTTTCCCCTAGGTAAAGTCAAAAAGGCAATCATTTGGGTAATCATTTTGTACATTAAACATTGTGCTATATATAACACAAAGAAGACTTGAAAATGAGAACTTGTTTTCCAAAGGTTCATGGGCTAATAAGTAATTTGAATTCATTATTCACTTATAAATAAATGTATAAATAAATAAATTGGTTATGCAAATAGACTGCAAAGATTTTTTTCCCCCCAAACACTGTTGGCTTACAATACAGATTTGGAAGCATAACTAAATGTCACAGGAGTGACCTTTTCAAATGAGAAGGTTCTCAATAACAAATTAAAATAGTCTACTGTAACTTCAAAGGAGCCATTAATATGTATATGTAACAGCTACTAGCTAAATTAATAAGTGATCTGATCATTGAACAGCAGCGTAGAGGTGGTAGGTAAACAGAAGCATCTCCTTAGTCTCTTACCCACAAAGAAAGAAATGAAAAAACTCAATTGTCACTGCTTTTTTCTCTCATTTTTCCTACCCATAAAAGAGAGGAGGATAGCATGAAAGCAACAGCATTTTGGAAAGTGAGTGGAGAAAAGATAAATGGCTTTTATTTTAGGGGTAACCTACAAAACACTCTGAAAATGCTTGCTAAGATCAGGGTAAGTGAATCTTAATTCTTTGTCCTAAACAGAACACCTTCTGCCAAATCTCCCTATTCCAAAGTGAAGTGGAGAGTTGGCAATTATGTGGGGGATTAGACAGCCAATTTGGATAACTGAAGACATAAGGGGATCATTTATTGAGTGCTTAGGGTGTGCTGCAAGTGAATATTTTGGTCTAAAATATCTGGAATGTATACAACCCTAATTTACCACATAATTGCCAACCCTCACTTTAGTACTTGGGCAGGTGGCCTTGGCAGCTATTTAAACAGCGTTTTGGACATTTGTGCTAAATTATGACTAGAATATCAGAAGCTTTGTACAGTGTTTCTCTCTACATAGAACTCTATCAAATGTAGAAACAAGGTAAAGAAGACGGGCAGTAACATTTATCCCCTTTACATTTTCATAGCTACATTTTGCTGTTAAGGAATTATGAGTACTTTTCAATAACAAGTCTCAGCTAAAGATTTTATTTAGGGCACAAAATTGTTAGGAGAAAAATCTATCCTCTTTTATTTAATATCTTCAGAACGCATTTAACACTGTTATGTTTTTTTTTTCCATTTGGAATTTTAATTTCCCAAATTTGTAGCTTGTTGGCTGACGAAGTCAAATTTCAGCAGGCTGATGGATCTTAGGGACAGATCTATTAATATGAACTACAGGCTCATTAGTTCAAAATGTGAGGCTACAAGTTAGCAGTTATTACTAATTTTAAATTCTCTACAACAGAGTGCATTCCCGAAATTCAGTTAAATAACAGCCATTAGTGGAATTGAGTCCAATTTAAAGGAGCACTTGAACTGCCAGTGCCCAAGGTACGTACTGAAGAACTCTGGGTGCTGCTCAAGCGTTTGCCTTCTAAACTAGGTTATATGCATTTAACAGAGGCGTTTCATTATTTTTCCTTCGGTCTTTGCACGTTTGCGTTCCAATTCTGCGGCCTTTTAAGACAATCTACTATTACTGGGAGTGTTTCTGTGTTCGGTTCTAAACTCTTTAGCGTCTGGTTATGTTTGCTGATTTTTTTTAATGGCTTGCATTTCTCTTCTGATGTCTGATGTTTTCAATGAATTTGACATTGCTTCTGAGCCCTTGAAGTTCCTAGAGTTGCTTCATTGTTGTTTCAGTAGGGCTTGAAGAAATCAGTGCCAACTGCACCTTTCTCAGGGGATCTGGCCTCACTTTCCTTAGTTACCTAGTTCTCATTCATTGATGTGACAACTTTTCCTTGAATGAACATTTCTTTTCCTCAGTCAGCTCTCCATTATTTTTTAAAAATACTTCACTGTGTTGATTTTCCTTGCTGAAATTATACTTCCTATCCTCCAATTCTTGCTCTTCTTAAGGTCTAGTACCTTTGTTCCCCTTCCCCTGTATTGGCTGCTGGTTCTCTGAAACACCAGAACTGAACGTTACCGTTGTGTCCCTCAGACTATGAGGTGACCAGTAGTGCCAATGCTGTAGGAAAATTCCCAGCGGCCATTAGAGTGGGGCTTAGCTTCCCTGATTCCCCCTATCTGTTGATTCCTCCCTCCAAATCCTCTTCAAACTATTTTGTGTGTATCTCTATATGAAGTTCTCTCACTTTTGATTTTGTACTGCCAGTGCCTAGTAGACAATTATTGATGGACACTTGGTAGACTATTCTTAGCCTTTGCTAGTCACATTCTTCTGGGCTCTACCTTCTCTCTATAACTAATTTTCCATAGTCCCTCTGCCAAGACCTTTGAGACTGGTGATACAGGATCCAAGTGATGGTCCCCTCAGTTCTCTGTTGAGAGGAATATTCCAAAGAAGCCTTTGAAAGGAGGCCTCTTCTCCTTTCTCTCAAGATGGCTGCATATATATCCTCCTGGGCTATATTTTAAGTGGCAGCAACTCGTGCTACCCTTATGGTATCGTCCATTCTCTTGCTTCCTAGATTTACATTCCTCCTTAGCTGCCTCCTTTCCTTCTTCTTAAATCTTTGACTCATCTCTCTGAGCCATCTGAGCTGTCTTCTCACCCCTCATTGTTCAGGCCTTCATTCTGATAATTGGTGCTTAAAATCCAATAGAAGTGATACAAGCCAGTACCAAGCAGGTGGAAGGAGAGAGGCTAGACGCATGAGCATTTGGGCTTTCTGGTTATATTGCTTTGGGAGTGGGGGCTGCTCCTAGGATATCTCTCATTGCACCATCTTCACAGGAGTTCCCAAGTTAATGTAGATCTAGGCATAAATTGGGCTATTTAGCCCATAACATTTATCCACATCTTTTAGACTATGGAAACTGTAACAAAGTGGGGAAACAGATGGAAATGCCAGTTTGGCGTCACTGTGCTAGTGAATCAATGCTGGCATAATTGTCTCAAGATCTGGGTTACTTGCGCACGTGTGTGTGTGTGTGTGTGTGTGTGTCTCCCTCTTCAGCCATGGGAATGCCCATATATTCCTTTAATGGGGATTACCTTAATAAAGTTCAGTATGGTGGCAGCAGCCCATAGGTTAATATGCTTGCTGTCTCCAAAGTACTGACAATAGGGTAGACTAACAGGAACCAAGTTACTGAACAAACAACGACATTCACTGTGTAGTAGAATTGTCTAGATGGTATATTGTTCATGCATCAGTTTTTTCATTCTGATAAACAAGCCATCCACACATATGAATACAAACAACCTCAACTACGTTATCTTCAAACTTAAAGGGTAATACTTATGGAATATACTATGTGTTACTAAAATAACTCTCCTAACCCAGGAAGTCTGGCATGTAATCTGAAAAGTTTTTGCCTTCCTAGTAATGGATTTGCATGAATGAAGCCTTCCAAGATTTCTAAATTGGTTGCCATCTTGTGAAGTCTCTGACTGAAATTCAGGATACTGTCTGTAGCCTTAGAAGATAACTGAAAATCCATGGCCATTGAAGCTATGATGCTGATCTTATTAGCGTGGTACTCTAATGAAAGGAGCTAACAAGCAGCAGACAGCACCTAAGCTATTCTCTCTAGATGCCTTGACTTCATCAGGGGCAGGATGAAGGCAAACACCAAAGACCTCACAGGCACCCTGACTTCATGGCTGAACTGAAATTCTTTGGCTAATGAAATCTTTATCTAAAGATGTCATCAAAGTTTGTTCTTACATGTTAAAAGATACCTGGACATAATCATGGTTTCTTTAAAAGTGAATAAAGAGAGGCAGCATGGTAGAACTGAAGGACCATTGGATTTGAAGCCTAGACCTAGGGGCAGGAGAATATCAGGTCCAGGCTCTGATTCTTAATAGGGCCATGATTATGACCACGTCACTTAACCTCACTTGGCAGGTTCATTATGAGGGAAGTATTTTGTAAACCTGAAACTACTCTATAAATATGAGATATTAATTAGATTTCCCTGTGGAATTGGAACGTATTAAGGGAAACTAAAAGATCAGGAAAGAGAGTAGTAACAGTAGCTCACCACTGTCAGATGGAAGCAAAAATTCAAGATGAATAAGGATGTAACTATGCTAGGCATTAAAAATAAACTGGACAACATCAATTATTAGGACATAAATACGATTAGACATCATACCTTCTATCTATATAGGCACTGCAAAAGAAGAATGTTAACAATTTAGATGTAATTTTGAACTATGGGTTAATTTTTCATCATAAAAATACAGGTCTCAATGCTATTAAAATTGGGATAAAGTAAGTATCCACATGTACTGTAAGGGTAAGAGAAAAGAGTACAGTGTACCAATATATTGAACTAGTTTTTTATATCGTTTTGCAATTTTGATTCTTTTAAGAAACACTTTAAAAAGAATAACATTCTGCATCAAATTTACAAATGAGCAGATTTAACTTGTTTGGCTTTTGAATCTATCAATGATTATTTTTTATGGTGCGTAATTTGTTTGGTGCCCAAATTGATGATTGTAAGAGTCTTTTAGGCCTTACTAGAGTACCGGTATCTGAAACGATACTATCAGTACTTCCAGAATAGGCCTTTTCAGCTGTGGATTTACCTGCTAGGAAAAAACTGAAAAGTTTCTTCCTTGTTCTGTTCACTTCATCAAAGTCCAGTAAAGGAATTAAATGAAGCGACAGTATTATATACTGTTACCTAGATCTTGACCTAGTAATTGATTTGATATCCTTCTTGTCGTCATCTAATTTCTTGTCTTCAGAAGATTTCGTGTCTTGCAGGTTTTCATCTCCTTCATCATCCGATTTGATCTCAGAGCTACCTGAGGATACGCTCTGCCCCTGCAATCCAGCTGGCATGCCTGGAGGGAAAAAAAGGCTGTGTTACTATTGACAATGTTTAAACCAAAGACTAAATGCTCAGATGTGTACGTTACTTATTGTGGGGCTGCCAGCCAGACAATGGGGAGAGCTGAACGCTGACCTCTGTGCTCAGACTTTCACCCTACTATGCTATCTGGGGAAGTTTCCAAAATGCACCTGCTGAAACCAGTTTTCACATTGCATGGGCTCTGAGGTTAAATTCTAGTTTGCAATCTTTTGGAGTAGATGGTAATTTCACTGTCTACAAAACATCAACTTAATTGCAACGAAAATCATAATCATGAAAATCACACACCTCAATGTTCTGATTAAGAACCCAAGTAAATATCAGCTATTATATTGAGTTTTTCCATGTGCATGATTTAATAGAAAAAAATCCCTAAAATATTATTCCCATGGAATAAAATAAATACATTCAGTCAGTAAGACTTCAAAAGATACTGTAATGATATTACTGAATTAGGTTTCCTTCTCACTCAAAGAATAATTAGTGCCTAAAAGAGATACGTAGTATGTTAGGCAGTTAGCTACACATTTTCATTTTAATCATAGATGGTCATGGTTACAATTGGGCAATAACTACTGGATCTAAATAACTTCTATCATCAAATATCAGTGATTGCTACAGTCGAATTGTAAATAGCTTCTATGAGCCCAGAAAGCTGGGCTGCTTACATCTCATATTTGTTCGGTTTTGACAAACACTTCTGAAGACAATCTGGGATATCACATGGCTCACCTATTAGGGCTTACAACAAATTTTTTCAATTTGGTTCCAACAATTATTATTGGAGCTATTTTGATCTAGAATTTTGTCTCCTTTTGTGATGACTTCAGAGGCAGAGGAATAAGCTAGATGTCTTCTTGAAAAAAACATTTCCAGGCCTGACATTAATTGTAGACAATAAATGGTCTTGGGTATCTATCCATAGGTTATAAGACCTCTTGTCTTTTGGAGGAGCTATGTAATCATGCTGATTTTCTCCCTACCAGAGAACTCTGCTTTATACAGCCAATTTTCTTTCTTTCTAAACTTCCTTCAATTAAAAAAATCCTTCCACCCTATCTTCTAGGAAGCATCATATTCATGTTAAATCTAACCATATTAAGTGATTTGAATTGTAATTTTATTGACTGAGTGAAAAATGGGTAAATAACTAAAATAAACTTTACTATCCTCACTCTGATATCTCATTCCCCATTCAAATGAAACCAGAGTCCCAAAGGACTTTTGAAAAAATAGTTTTTGGAGAAATAGAACCTATGAAGAACAGGTTATAAATGGCTGCTTTCTCATTTTACTTTATTATGTTCAACTTGATCTTTGGTTCTGTGCCAGTGTTTAATCTGGAAATGAATACCAAGTATGCAAATATCAGTATCTAACCTAACATAGGAACAGGTGAAGCATACAGATGAGAGTACTGCTGAGAAGACCACTTCTGTGGTGGACTCACCCCTGTATGGATCTTGGGGAGGGTTCAAATCAGGGGAAGTGGCTGACTGAACTGGGAGTTGCGGGACTGGAACCTGGTTTGGCACAAGAGAATGGCTGCCTCTTAGAGCCACACCATCTTCACGATGGGCACCCACCTAAAAAAAAGCAAGAAATGACACAGAGTTTAGCAGCAGTGGAAACTAAGGTGAGGCGACTAGCTCCTGAGATGGTCAAACATCAGTTGTAAGGAGACACCAGCATTTAACACTGCTCTTGACTGTTTTTCACTAGAGGGCACCAGAGTCCCACACATCTACCTATACTATCGTGCAAAAAACACTTAACACTCAGTAAGATGCTGTGCCGCACATTTAGTGACAAATATGGCAGGGTAGCTCAGGCAGGTAAAACGTCAAATTGTCTCCCAGGGTGCTGCAGTGGAGCGCACTGATTCGTACCCATCTGTCTTCTATCATGTCCGCCAACAGATCTGACAATTATCTTAATGCCCATATGCTTAATTGTGGGCTTCTCAATTCCCCCATTGCTATCGGAAATCCTGTAGGAATTTCAATTTGGCATTCGACTTTCATTTCAGGGGATAAGATTCTCAGGCCTGCCATTTTTTTTTTCCATAATGCCAGCTAAGCCTCTGACAGCGGAAGCTACAGCAGTATGCGGCACAGCCCCTGTTCAGTACAAATATAATAAAATGTCACCTGGCTTTCCAAAACTGGCAGCCCATTCCAAATTAATGTTTACTGTATTTCATCAGCTGCCGAGTTCCAAATCCAAAGGGGGACCATTTCTGCCAACACCACCACACCGGAAAATGTACCAATAAAGGTTTTATTAAACACACCAGTCATGCCATCATTGCCAGGCTAGCACATTGGAGATCCTTTCATTATTTTCACCATTCTAGGCTCAGAAAGCCATCATATGATAGATCAGCTAATGTTTCTTATGGTTCCAGAAAGGAATTCACAAAGAAGAAAATGGGCAGTAAGCTTGAAAGATGCTCTCAAGTTGTTTCTTAGGTATAGACACACACTTGGGTCTAGGTACCCTTGGCATATGGTAACTATGGGAGAAATTGTTGACTAGTAGCCAACGCCTAAAAACAACCAAGCAGACATGATGAACCTTGAAGAACATAAATATAACACATCTTTAACTTGAAAGCTAGACTTCCTACTATGAATTTTTTTTTAAATCTATTACTTAATTGATATATAAAGGCACATGCAGGAGTGAGATAATGAGCCTTAAGATATATAAGCGAAATTCTAATGTCTAAAGCTATTTTTCATGAATCAATATCACCAAAGACAGGAAAACAATCTTTCTAATAAAAGATACAAGGTAATAAAGCAAAATTGTTATGACTAATTTGAAGCAAGAAATTAAACAAATTATTTTTCCCCAAAGAGAAAAACAACCAAATTTGACCAAGATAATCACAAAAAACTAAACGTCAAATTTTTTAAATATTTAGAATGGCAAGAAGAGAATCTCTCCCCTTTGAAGTGTCTGTTTTTTATGAATTCAAAATAGATCAGCCAGGAAGTTTTGGGAGAATCATGTAACTTATTCAGATTAAACTAAATATATTTTGCTTCGTTATGTAAAGTAAGTAACAGAGCTTTTCAGGTGACCTGCTTTGGTAAATCCAGAGATCAGCTACAAAGGAAAATATTGTTAAGTGTTCTCATGCGTAGCTGCCACCCTTAAAATAAAACACATTTTAAACGGCACTTTACAAAGTGTTTTCCTCACAGCAATGCTGTGAGGTAAACAGTAACAAACAATATTCGAAGCAGAAAACTTAGGTGACTTGCCAAGGGTCACATAATTCAGGAGTACTGGTTTTAGGAACCAGGTGTTCTGGTTTCTATAGTTAGGGCAAAGTGACAAACCAAAAACTTTACAGCAGAGGATGAGGCACATATGACATGACCACAGTTCTTTCAAAAAGATCTGGAGATATATATATATATATATACACATACACACACCATGATTTCAAAATCCTAGGCTTTGGGAAGGAAAACTCTCTAGAGTGAAGGAAGGAGTTTTGCTACTCTGGTCAGAACATGCCTGGACCACTGGGTTCAGTTCCTAACAATGACCGCTGTCCAAAAGTGGAATGTGTGGTCCCAGGGAATAGTGTACTCCCTTTCATCTGAAATCTGACAGCTGGAAACACCCTTTTTGAGAATCTGTAGAGGGACGGGTTGAACTAGGTGGCTTCTGAGGTGGCTTCCAACTCTAAGATGAAATGATTCTTTATCTTCAAGAGCAGTGCTCTTTCTACTATCTACTAACCTAAGCTCTAACCTAATGCTAAATAAAACATTAATATACTATGACAAGCATTTTCATAGTATAGTACCATTAAAAAACGTCCTTACAACTCATCTGCAGACAAAAATGACTCGGTTGTCATTTATCAAATCTCAATAGCTTGTTTAAAGTTCTGCAATGGAAAGACAACTAAGAGACAGTTGGGAAAAACTTAAGAATGTCTTTGGGCTAAGAACTGTTAAGTGTCTTCTGTTTTGGTAAATATTAGGAAAATGAAATATGCTAAATTTCTTCTGATAACATATTCAATATGACCTACTTATAAGACCTGACTACATTCAATTGGACATTTCATAGCATTACTGATTTGATTTGATTTTTTCTAGCACCTAATTTAGGCAAAATGTAACTAGATCACTACTGTGTTGAGTATAATTATTATTGAAGTAATGTCAGCAATGCTACCTTAAAAACACATCCTTCTTGGCATTATTTCAGTTACTTTGGAATATATTATCTCATATAGTCTGTACAATAGCTCTATGAAAGGGTACATATTATTTCCATTTTATGGAGGAAGAAAGCTACTACATGGTTAGCTACTACATGGCAGGTGGAATGGATATAACAACCATTTGATTTCTAAAGTTTCACATGTACTATTTGTCCTAATGATGTTAATTCTTTTGGAATTTCCTTTGGACTTTTTTTTTGTGGCTTTGAATTCTTAAGTCATTCCTAAAAGGTTATGCCATATCATTATAATAAAATTTGGTAGCAAGTACTAGACTTGAGGAAATTGCAAAGTATATAATGTTTGTGTTTCTCTACTTCCTGCTATGGTTTCTCTGATCTGAGTTTCTCCTCCAAAAACTGTCTTCATGCTTGTTCTGGAGAGCCCCAATTGTGGACCTCAACTAGGCCTGACACTTCTCTTATACCCAGGGCTCTAGTTCTTCCTCTTAGTTTTTTCTGTCCTTTGTTACTCACTACTACTGTCCTTTCCTTCCCCTCCCAAAACCTTAAACCTACTGCACTCTGAAGCTCATACATTGGACAACACTAGGCCCCTGCCTAAGGGCTCCTCTGGACCCTCCTGGCTTAAGAGTGATTATCAATAGTAACTGTTGCTGTTTCCCTCCCAGTCTGATGTCTTTCTTTTTGTTTCATTAAAGAGACCATCCCTCTGGCTACTTCTTAAACAGGCCTATTCAATGAATGGGCATTATCTCACCCCAAGTGAGTACCTGAATAGACCTTTGGCCCAAAGGGCCCAAGGTCTCCCAGTGCTTCCTGGGTCATCTCCAGTCATTCTGATGAATATATGGTCACTGGATTCAGATGACTCGGAGGACAAGTGAGGATGGTGACCTGCACAGTCCTCCCTCACTTGAAACAAAATCAAGTGTAAGTCATGTCATCATTTCTCTGATGGCATGGTTTTCTTCAGCAACGAAGGACGAACACAACAACAACGTTCTGCCTCTTCCAAGTAACCTACCTGCATTTTGACATCAGTTTTCAGGATTCAATGCTATAACACATATAATGACGCCAAATGTGGGAATTTTAGACACAATCAGGTTGGTAATAGACAGGCTTTCATTGGTCCTTTAATCACATATATCCCATTCAATCTACATATAGTATTTAATCCTTTATTAAGATAAACAACAACAACAAAAAGATAATCAACACCTAGCTGAGTGGTATTGTTGTTTCTGTTATTGGGGTGGTTGCTAAATGACTTGAGTTTGAGAGTTCTGAACTATGACAGGGCCAATGGCAACTGGGTGTGCGTGTGTGAGCACCATCGATATGGCAAGCCCCTGGCAGTAGGGGGAGTGGGCATTGGGGATGAAGTAAGAAACAGAGCAGATCAAAACTTCCTTGCCAGTCAGCAGTGGGGTTCATGAGTGTCTGCTGTACTTTCAGCCTGAAGTAATTAGGAAGACTTGGTCTCAAGAAGAAAAAAAAACAAAATGAAATAACACACCTAGAGTCTGATGTCAACATTGAGTTTGGCAAGTTTCTTGGACGCATAAAAGATAAAAAATAAATAAATGCATTAGAATAGGAGAATATTACAGCTGGGGAGGATCAGGGCAGGGGGGAGTTATAAAGTCCAACCTTTCACTCTTTTGCAACATCTTTGAACATAAGAGCTATAGGGATCCTGTTTTCTTACAACATTGTATAGCTATTTATGAATATAACTCTAACTATAGTATGATCATTCTTCCTTTCACTGAAAGGAAATCTGCCTCCATGTACCTTCTAACCATGGATCTTGTCTTTAGTAGTGACAAAGAATTAGTCTAATCCCTTTTCTACATGACAGTCATTCAAATATTGAAGACAGTTACTATGTTCTCTGTAATCTTCACTTTTTCAGGCTAACTGTTGCAGAGTTCTTCAATATCTTGATATGACATAAAGAAATGCATTAGTGTATTCCCATTCTTTTCCTATAGAAGAGCAACAAATACTCAGATTCTCTTAATGAACTGTCTCACCATTTTCTTGAGATTCATTTGTACTTTTGAAAGAAAATCTATCAATAGTTTTTCATTTAAGCTACAGATAGGAGGTTTTATACTTACATTCAATTCGAGATCTTTAAGCCTCTCAACCATCACTTATATAATCAATGTTATGCAATTTCACATCTATTAGGTATTCGGTCTACCTAATTTTTTAAAATTCACATAAGCCTATTAAAATCCCAACTCACTGAAATGAATCATAGATTAGATGAAAGAGACTCCTGATTCCTTTATTGGAGAAGCATTCTCTTTCAAACATTTTTGGAAGGCATCATTTATGCATTTCAAAGTTAATGCTTCATCTTTCCCTTCAATATTTATCAACTGAAATATTAAATAACTTAGGCTTTCCTGATCACTTTAGTATCCACAAAGGGGAAAAATTTATTTACTATCTTCTTGACTTTTATTTTTGCCGCTGTGGTGTTGGTGGTGGTGGTAGTGGTGGTTTGGTCATGTTTGACTCTTTGCGATCCCATTTGGGGTCACTTCCTTCTCCAGCTCATTTTATAGATGAAGAACAGAGGCAAACATAGTTAATGACTTGCTCAGGGTCACCCAACTAGTAAGTGTCTGAGGCCAGATTTGAACTCAGGAAGATGAATCGTTTAACATGATAATCCTTGCATACTCCAACAACTTGCCAAAATTCAAGAACCATTTCATTTATACCTGATACTTTCCTTGTTATATGTGGCTCTTCCTTAAGTTTTCATTTTCATTTAACTTCTGTTCTATGCCTTTTCCATTTACAATGACTTTACAATTGGAATCTCTGTGTAGTGAGAGATAAGCATGGGGGGTTTGAAACAATCACAGGATCTAATCTCTTTTTGGTTTCTACTTTCCCCTTGAATTTTCTACTATCTATCATTAACTCTATAATATTAATCATTTTCTATTTTAGTGGATTTTTGCTCAGTGGAAGTCTTCAAGGAAGGGCTGGAAATCAGTTGGGGCAGAGAGTTTTCTATCTTATATTAGGGGGGAAGTTAATCATAACACAGCAGGATTTTATTGTACTTACTCACTGATTTGTGCTACAATCAAATCTTTTCCAGAGGAAGGCATTCGTTACCTACCTCTGTATACTTCTGGGGTATACCACATCTTCAGGTAAACACTCCTGACTTTTTGGTAACCTGGCAGAATGCACGAAAGGGACCTAAATCACATGCACAAATTCCTGGAAGTACAACCATCTGTTTCCATGTGTCCCTCTAAAAACTCTTTGATTATGCCAATGAAATTCAAGGATTTGAGAAAAATAACGTATTCTTTTTACATTTGATTAAGAATTACTTTCGAAGAAGATCCTCCCATTCTTTGTCCATGGAGCAATTTCCCTTATGAACCTGTACTCCCTTTCACAGTCAGACTGGGGACCTAATACTTGCCACTTGTCTTGCAAAAAATATTCTTTCAATAACTGGGGGTATCAGATGAGAAAGTGTGGGCATCTCAGCACAAATCTATGACCATTTCTGGAAAGACAACCCAAAGCGCATGCTCTATTGATGAAGCAGGTGATCAAGGTTGTCATTTTTTACAGACAAAGGCAAAGACCTTCCCTTCCCACCCTCATTCCCCTGGGTTTAATAGATCTGCAACAGAGTAAAAGCATTTGTAGTCAGCAAAAACAACTCCTTAAATCAGTCCTTCCATCTTGGAGTCAACTGGCACCAAGGTACCTTTAAAGATGTATGTTCCCTCAAAGTCCTGAAGTTTTTATTACCTTCTTCCTCTCTAGATTCTTACAAATTTCAAGTTAAAAATTAAAAACATGGAAATACTCCAATTTATTAATAATGGTCTATAATGAATATCCAGAGAAATCTCTGTAGAAGGCACCTTAAGATAAAGTTTTAGATCAATATTCCATATTTTACAAATAGCGAACAGAACTGACTTCTGAGCGTCATACATTCCTATGACATGTTCTCTCTCTCTCTCTCTCTCTCTCTCTCTCTCTCTCTCCCTTCCTCCCTCTCTTTTTGGATTATACAGTGATCAGGGCATTAGCTGGAGTCATAGTACATAGAGGGCTGGTCTGAGAGTCAGGAAGACTATCCTCAAATCTCTCCTCAGGCACTTGCTAGCTGTGTGACTCTGAGCAAATCGGTTACCTTGTATGCCTCAGTTTCCTCATATGTAAAATGGAGAAGGAAATGGCAAATCATTCCATACAGTTGACAAGAAAACCCCAAATGAGGTCACAAAGAAACAACTGAACAAAATACAGTGATCCCATTTAGGATTTTGAACTTGATATGTAAGACTATTTATGGAT
Source organism: Bettongia penicillata ogilbyi (assembly GCA_023548195.1). Classification (NCBI taxonomy): domain Eukaryota; kingdom Metazoa; phylum Chordata; class Mammalia; order Diprotodontia; family Potoroidae; genus Bettongia; species Bettongia penicillata. The sequence goes on along the minus strand of JAJHZJ010000849.1, from coordinate 136,766 downwards.
TATTGATATACCTATTTCAATTATCTGAATGCATAAATTACTCACTGGAAGTAATTTGATCATCTACAAAGGTTCATTAACTCTTTCAGAGCACTGGGGTTTGAAATAACCTAACCCACATTCTGTGACAGAGACTCTAATTCAGACTCCAAATTCAGAGGATTTGAGTTCAAATACTACCTCTGATGTTTATATGAGCAAATCACTTAAAGCCTTTGGACCTCAGTTTCCTCTTTTTGCAACATAAGAAGATTTGAAACAAATGGCCTCTCAGGTGCTTCCAAGCTCTAGATCTATGATCCACTGACAAAACTTTACAATCATAGCATTTCAGAGCTTGAGGAGATTTTTAGAGGTCATATAATCTAACCCCCTGACTTTACAAATGAGAAACTGAGGCTCAAACAGGATAACCTGTCTAGTGCTTGCTGTGAATTAGAGGTAATGCTGATATCCAAATTCAAGAAACAATATGGAGAGTATTATGTAAGTTTACTAGAAGCTTCAGAGCCTTTTAAAAGGCTCCCATGTGTTCAGAAGGGATCAGACAGACTTTCTTCTTAAAGGAGACAACAGCTTTCTTTCCAAACATTGCAACACAAACTCTTAGAGTGGAAGCCTCTTCATTGTCCTTATGGTGGAGAAAAAAACCTTAAAATTCACTATATCAGAGCCAAGGCCAAAAAGTCTAACAAGAACTCTGAATTCAACTGCTGCCACTTCTCCTACAACATAAACAGATTTAAAAGATATGCAGTTTCAATTAGGTAGTGGTTGGCAAGGCCATTTTTACATGGGAAATGAAGGAAAGCACTCCAGTAAATATCTTTGTCCTTATTCTAAGCTAAAAACAAATAACAAAAACAAAGGAGACGCTCACTGTTTTCACTCCTTTTGTTTCCAGCAAGCATTCTGAAAGTAATTATCCTACTTGTATTTAAGAGGCCTGTTTCATAGATGTGAAAATGTATTAAATTTCATTTGGCACTTATTCAATCCTTGTTAATGTTATCTCCTGAGATAACTGTCTCAAAACCGGTTTTTAGACCAAAGGTACTCTTATACTACCACAATCTTTCTAAAATTGCACCACCTTGATGACACTTTAGAAATCCAGAGCTTTCATATTTTTAAAGAGACTCTTTGGTCTCAAATCACTCTTGTTGATGAAGGCCTTTAAAAATAAAAGAAAAAAAGAGAAAAACTAAACTCAGGAATATGAGGCAGAAAAGAAAATCCTGGCATTTGAAATTAATTTTTCTTCTTTCCCCCCTTTTTTGTTTCACAACAAACATAGAACAAAAAGTTGATGGGTTTTCCCTGTAATTAGACACCCATTGACAAAGAAAACAGTTTTGGTGTCTGAATTGTAATCTCCCCATGAAATATCAATTATACATGACAGTTGCAGAGTGTTAGATTTCAGTTTCAATTATCTTGCCAGTATCTCTGTCATATCAAAGGAAAGCAAACTTATTTTCTCAAATCTGAAAAATACCATTTGGTTTAAAAGTGCATCTCTTAAAAAGAAGAGCGGTCACACAGACGCTGTCTTTACTGCTCACAGGCAGCCATGCCAAAGTTCGCAGAGTGGAGGTAGCTTTTCTGATGATGAGGTGTTAAACATTAAAATTATGCACTATTCCCCCTACTGGGCCAAAAAAATATCCCAACCCAAAACCAAAACAAACTATAGAATCAAATTATCAAAGAACTGTGAAGAGAATATTTAAAGGTATCCTTGTTCCAAAAAGCTTTTAATTAAAACAGTTTTGTAATCTAGGTTTTTATTTAATTCCTAAAAGCTACAGCAGAGGCTGACTGAACAAATGCCCTTATTTGTCTCAGATGTCAATACATCCTGCTACATTAGAAAGTAATGGCAGTCAACTCTTGTTTTCTAGACTGTAATATCATCTATGTGAAGAATTGAGCTATGCATGCCAAATGACCAGACCATGTTGGAAAGCAGAATCTGAAGACAACCTTCATAGTGTAGTATTAAAAACAAACAAACACTGGCTTTGCAATCAAAAGAACTGGACTTGCGTCCCAGCTTGGCTACTCAACTGCCATGTGGCTTTGGGCAACTCACTGGGGCCTCTCAAAGACTCTGTTTCCATCTTGAAAGATGTAGATATTACTTGTGTGGTTGTCAAGAATGTACTTTGTAAACCAGACAACATGATGTAAATGAGTGTTTTTATAATACTGAGAAAATTGCCTTGGGCTCTGAGAAGTGCCTTGATTTGACACTGCTAGAAGCAAAGGGCAACAGCAAAAGTAGCAATCATTTATTAAGCACCTAGTGTGTGCTGGGTGTGTGTGTGTTCATCCTTTGTTGCCAAAGAAGACCATGCCATCAGAGAAATAATGGCATTTGACTTTGTTTTGAGTGAGGGAGGGCTGTGCAGGTCACCAGCCTCACTTCTCCTCCAGAGCCATTTGAATCCAGTGACCAGATATTCATCAGGATGACTGGAGCTGACCCAGGATGAGGCAGTTGGGGTTAAGTGACTTGCCTAAGGTCACACAGCTAGTGAGTGTCAAGTGTCTGAGATGAGATTTGAACTCAGGTCCTCCTGACTCTGCACTGATGCTCTATCCTACACCACCTAGCTGCCCCCTGTGTGCTGGGTATTGTGCTAGGTGATGAGGATAGAAATACAAAGAATGAGACCATACACACTCAACCTTGATGCCATGGCTACTGCTCTCCCCTCCAGATAGGAACATCAGAGACCTTGCCTGGGAAGACTCGAGCTATTGGACTCTGTGCTCCTTGGAACCCAGCATCCTTATCTTCACCTCAGGAATGTCCTTTTCTATTCCTATAACACCATATTCCTTGACCACCACTCTCATAGTCAGAAGACCCTCAAGTGTAGGGTCTGTTTCTCTGTCTCACTTTTGTATTTATATCTGTGATGCTCAGCACATTGAGAGTTTCATCCTTTACTCATTCATTCTCAAGAAGCTTACATTCTATGCAGAGAAACAACATGGATGTAGATAAGTACATAGAGAATAAACATAAAAAAAGAATAAATACGAACAGGGAAAACACTAGCGGTTGAGAGGGTTAGGGAAAGGCTTCAGAAGCTAGCGTTTGAACTGTGCTTGAAGGAAGAGAGGGATTCTGGAAGGCAGAATGAAGAGGGAGCATATTCTAAATTTTAGAGATGGTAGATAAAGTGATATGTATGAAAACAAAGGAAAGGTAAATATGACCTTATAACATACATAACAAGGCTGGAAAGCTAAACTGGGGCTAGGTTCTGATCCTACAGGCAATAAGGAACTATTGAGGAGTAGGACACAGTCACATCTGCCTTTGAAGGATGTGTGGATGACACATGTAGTCTAGAGTGGGGAACAATTTCTGATCAGGATACCAATAGGGAAATGTTGTAATAATCAATGTAAAAGGTGGTGAGGGCCTCAACGAAATGTGGTAGCCATATGAGTTGAGTTGGAATAGGAAAGACATTGGAAGAAGTGAGATTTGGCAACTGAATGGTTATGTGGAGTGAGAGACACTGAGGAGAAAAGGATAAGGTTTGGGAGAATGGTAGTGGTCTTGACAGAAATAGGAAAATCTAGGGGTAGTTTGGAGGAAAAAGATAATGGCCCACTGAATAGGAGATGTCTTTGTGATATCCACTTTGAAATGTATAGGAGACAGTGATGTAGAACTGAACCTCAGGGGAGAAATTAAGTCTGGACATATAAATATATGGGTCATTTGCATAGAATGGCAATTAAATCAACAGGAGCTAATGAGGCCACCAAGAAAGGTGGGGGTATAGAGACAGTGAGAAGAGAAAGCCCAAGACAGAGACTTGAGGAACATTTGGTTAAGGAGGAAGAAAATGAGAAAAAGTATCCAGAAGGACATGGTAGTCAAGAACACTGCATGTGGAAGATCGGTCTTATCTTTCTTAGAAAAGACTATCACATTTGTCAACTGAGATATTGCCAGTAACTGGAGAAAGAGCAAGTTCAGCTTAGTAATGAGGTCATAAGTCAGATTAAAAAATATTTGAGGAATAAGTCAGAAGATGCAAGTATAGGGACAAGGCAGGAACTATGTCACTGAAATTCTCTCTGCAGAGCATCTAATTAGGTCCTTAATAAATGACTGATGAAAAGATTAATAATAGGAGAAATTTTCATATTTACACAATGCTCTAGGAATTTCTTTCCTCAAAGTCACCATATCACAGGTGGGGAGTACAAATATATTATTTCCATCTTCAGATAAAAAAAAAGGGAAATTCAGAGAATTTGGCCCCGGGTCTCATAGCATTGGAGCTAAGAACTGATTGGATCTAGGTCTCAGCTGGCTCTAAATCAAGGGTGCTTTACACAATATAACCACGGTACTCCACATAACAAGGCATGGAATATAATAGTGGGAAAATGCAATGGACTGGGAGTCAACTTCTATTGCCAACTCTGGAACTTAGCAGCTGTGTGACTTTGGGAAAATCACTTAAATTCTCTGGACCTCGGTTTCTTTAGCTGTAAAATGAGCTGGCTGAACCAGATCTGAAATTCTTTCATCTCTAACATTATTCTCTAGGCTTGAGATAGTATTTATGAAGTCAAATTTCTAATTTTATCAAATACACAAATCGCTTCTTTCCTTTACAATCCTAAAATCTAGATGAAAGCTGGAAAAAATAGCCCCCTTTAATTCTGATATCCCCCAAGTATCCCAACATCTGACAATGACATACAAATGAGGTGTATACTTTTTATCTGAGTACCTGGTACCATATAAACATGGCCTACATGTAGCAAGCTAGCAGTAAGGTACTGCATGTTAACATGTGTTCAGTATTGTCAAAATACATAGCTCTGACGGAAAACAGATTTGTATAAAGCCCTTATAAACCTCAACGGCTCTGTTACAAAAGGAACAACGTAGGGCATTTTGACACAAGTGGTATCTCACTGTATGTGTGTATTATTGGCCCAAATGATTCACTCCAATTCAACTGCAATGAAGTCTTTCATCTCCATGCTACACAATAATAGCTTCCATATGACCAGTGGCTCAGCTATAAATACGATCAAAAGCAAAAGAAAGGATTTAATAAAAAAAAGACATTAAGAGTAGCATTAAATCAGAAAAAAATAGCAAAGTTCAACAGTCTTTAGAGAAGAAAGCACCACAGAGTATTAAGCCGCCTTCCAAATACCTCATGAAAAGGCATTTTGCAAGCAGTGGTCATATGCAAAATCCATTTAAGTAGGCTTGAGAGCGGTAAAGATGAGGTTGAGAGAAAGAAAGAAAGAAAGAGAATGCCACGTCTAAAGTCAAGCTGAAGCACTGATGCTGGATCCACAGAGCAGCTTGCTTCATGTTATGTCCTACACAGCTGAATGCCGCAATGGCAAAATTCCACCCATTTCTCTGAACTTTCTCTATTTCATTTAATAGAGATGGGCTTAGTAATCCAGAGTTTCTGAGGGAATCATAACATTGCTCAACTCTAACACATGAGCTCTGCAAAAGGAAGTTTTATTTGGCAGTCCATATCAACTTGATATGAAGAGCCAACTTCCCAAACAAATTTTACTCTTGTTCTGCAAAAATTACAACGTTAAGCTCTATTCCCAACTGGATAAACAGCTGCTAATAACCAACAGCTCTAAGAGGAGGAGATGTGTTTCCTTTCATCTTGAGGCTGGTAGATACCTGATGTGCAGAAGACTTTAGTGATTCCACATGTGTCTTCCTTTGCTTTTAAAATAATTCTGGTGCTGATCATGTCAATTCACTTTTATCCCTTTCTCTTGGGTTCCATCATCATTTCTAAAGATGGAATCACTGTCTCAAGGCTACTAAAAACAGCGTTCATTCAATTCTGGTGTGTACCAAAAGGAAACTGAAATGATTCTAATCTGCCATAGGATAACAGGTCGTGTTTATATAATGCTTCACTGTTTTGAAGCAATTAAATGACCAGTTTTATTTATGTTAACTCATTTGAGCCTCATAACAACCCATAAGGTAGGTAGCATAAAAAAAAAACCAAAACAACATTCCCATTTCACAAATACTGAGACCTGAGGTTCAGGAGAGTTAGATAACGTGTAAGATCACACAGCTAGTAAACAAGAGAGTTAAAGTCCAAACCTACATCATCTTATTCTAAGTCCAGATATTGCACCGTAGGAGAAAATGGTGATGAACCTTGGTTTTTGACGTCTTCCTTGTTAGTGTAAGGGCCATTTTGTAATATTCCAGTCTGCGCTGATTTCTTAGATAGCTAATATATAATTATTTGATAATATTAGCTTCCTTCATTTCCTCGGCAAAATGAAGTTCAGTAAATAATTCAACAAAATTAAAGATTCTGCCCCACCCCCGTAAGAAGAGGCCTGTACAAGGTTATAGAGTCATGTCAAGCCTCAGCTCTTTTCTCACTTGTTCCCAAGCACCTGCTTTAATAGTGACCTCAGTTCCACACCTCAAGATTCAGACATTTCACAAAACAGCTTTTTAAACAAAAGCCAGCTGTTTCCCATCTAGACTACAGGGGGGGAAATCTGGGCAGTGTACAGAAACATTACCCAGAGACTACTATTCTCCAATAACTTTCACACACTTTCAGCTTCACAATAGATCTGTCCATGTGTAGAAGGCAGGGAGAATGCAAACGCTAAATTAAAACTTGGAAACCCAACACCATGGTTTTAACAATATGCCCAATTAACTGCTTTAAAATGAATGTGGCCATTGTATCAGGACAATACTTTCCAAAGGGTGTCATTCTGAATAATATTTGACAGATCTTTTGGTTAAACTCAACTTTATAGTTCTAAGATGATTTATGGATATGGTGGAAGCTATAATTACGAGCAACTGAGAATGTCAACCAATTAGGTAAAACTCTAAAAGTTATATAAAATGCAATGCTGAAGCTAAGTTTTCATTCCATAAAGCCACACTGCCTAAACCATTCCCTTATTATGGTCCTATTTTACACTCCTGTTTTCTAAGTAATTAAGATACTTTTGATTTAGAAATTTACAGCCACAATAAAAGCTAAAATAACACAACAGCCACAGATTTTGACAAATATAAAACAGCAAAAGCCAAATCTTGCCTTTTAAATAGTGCCAAGTTGCTTCACTATTTTCTGTTTTGGTATGAATGACATAACTGAATTACTTCATGAGCTGCTACTTTAATTCCTAAGGGTGGAAAATTCCATGACTTAATTCAATTTAGATGTAAAAAAACATACACAAGAATTCTCTTTTCCTGTGGGCTCTCATACGAGGCATGCTGGCCAACTGATGGTGTTGATGTGCTATGAAAGAAGAGTCTTTAAAACTATATACAGTGCTGAATGATGTGCTCCAATCAGCACAACCAAATCATCTCTTTACTACCATTTAAAACAGGATCTTTATTTCCTGTGCAAAATACAAAAATTAAAGACCCCAACAAATTATCATGCTTTCTTTCTGTCTAGAAGTCATCTCCTCCATTTACCCCAATTCCACCTATCTTTACAAAATACCATCCATTCTTCAAGGCCCAGTTAAAATGTAACTTTCTCCATAAAGCTTTTGTGATTCTTGGCACTAAGGGTAAATTTCCCTCCAAAACATTTTATGGCATATTGTACCTTCTGCTTTACATGACTGGTTATTTGTATAAATCTTATCATTCCTGCTAAACTATAATCCTTTAATATATAGAATATCTTATTCTCATTTGAGTCTCTCATAGGTAGTTGATAAATGATAAACTGAAGGAACATTTGTGCTGTCTTTGTCATATGCATATAGTCAGAAAATCTATATTCTTGGGAAAGCAAAGAGTGGGAGAGTCACTACATAGTGATAATAAGAAGAAGAAAGTACTGAACAGAGAGCCAAGAGACCTGAGGCTGAGTTTTCTGGCTTTACCATTTAAGTCGCTGTGTGATTTTTGGAAAATCACTATACTTCTCTGGCCCTCATTCTAATACAGAGGTGATATGATAAAAGAATTGGACAAGATAATCTTTAGGATTCTTTTCAGCTCTGACATTCCAAGATAGTATGACTTTCAATTTCTTGGATTAATTTGTCTAAACTATGTGTAATTCAATGTAAGGTCCTTTATAGTCTGGGTTTCCTTACTTTTATAGCCTTCTCTCTCACACAACTCTCCACCACAAAATCTGTGCTTCAGATATATCCGACTGTTGCATAAGCACAAATGCTTTTCTGATTTACTCACTCTTTTTCCCATCGTTGCTGCTGTTCAGTCATTTCAGTCATGTCCAACTCTTGTGACTCCATTTTGGGTTTTCTTGGCAAAGATTCTGGAGTGGTTTGCCATTTCCTTCACCAGTTCATTTTACAGATGAGGAAACTGAGGCAAACAGGGTGAAGTGACTTGCCCAGGATCACACAGCTAGTAAGTATCTGAGGTCAGATTTGAACTCAGAAAGAGGAGTCTTCTGATTCCACGACTGGCACTCTGCACTATGGCACTACTTAGCTGCTTTTTGTCTTCCTATATAGAGCATGAATATCCTCCTCTCCCATCTGAGACATTTGAGCACTACTCTGATTACTCTGGCTAAAAAAAGAATCCCTCCTCCCCCTGGGGCTTTGTACCCATCACTTTGTGTTTCTCTTATGCTCTTGCTGTGCTCTTTCTGGCTGTATAATTGTGTAAGTGGTGTATCCTCCTCACTGTCCATAAGCCTCATGAGGACAGGTGCTATTCCTCATTTATCTTTGTACATTTGTTTAAGTGAAATGATCTATGTGCGTGGTCTATCACAGCTCCAAAACATTTTGCTAACTTGTATTATGCCACACCCCCATGAGTCATTCCATATGTACCAATAAATGTCACATAGAACTAAAAACTCAAACCCTGGTCATCTAACTGTAAATCTACTATGCAACAACTGAAGTTTTGGACAACATTCTGTACTGGATTTCAAAGCACAGAGAAGTAAAATATAGTGCATCCTCATGTTTTTAGTAAAAAAACCCAAAGAAAAAACTCAAAATATCATGTTCAAGCAATGTTTAAACCTGGGGAGGAAGATTTTGTTTACATCTATCTGTTATCTCCAGAACACTGAACAAGTGTTTTGAAAAAAACCACAAGTATTATATCACTTGATAGTGGCATTCGCTTATTTAGTTCAAATATCCTTTTCGTAAGCATGTTAAGTTGGAGTATGCCCTGGGCATAAATGGCTCTTTCTGGACCTTCCACTAAAGTTAAAATTCATTTACTGGGAATGTTGAGGAGGAAGAAATGGACAGACTTGGCTGGGCTTCTTACCCTAAGAATGGCATGATGGATAAACCTCACTCAGTTCACTGGCCTAGGGATCTCTTGTTCGTGACCTGTACTCTGAGTGCCCCAGCAAAGGTGCTTTGTTCTACAATGAATTCCTTGGGCCTACCTCAGTGTTCCTTTGGGGCCATCTCACAAACCTCTGATATACCTTAGGGTCCCTCTGATGCTATGCAACTTCAGAGGGCCTAGATGACATTTACATTTCATGACTTGGTGACCAATAGCTCTATTTCAAGGAGAAGAAGGGGGGGGGGGGCAATGAAAGAAAATGATAAACCACAACTCATTTATGAAGAGCCAATAGCAAGAGAATGATACCACTTAGTGGAGCACTGTTAACCAGTAAGGCTACTTACGGTTCAGTATGCTAGCAGTAGTGATCACTTAAGTCTCTTCTGGACAAAGGACAAGTAAGCTAAGCCCTCCTTGTTTTCCATAAACAATAAACTTTCAAATTCCTTAGCATGAAAACCACTTCAAAGAGAAAATTCCTAAGTTCCATTCATGGATCTTTTTTGTGAATTGTAAAGTATAGTGACACTTCTAAGAGGCCCAGAAGAAAAGAGGAGAAATTGGAATTCCTGTGCTCTATGGTTGCCTTTGGCGCAGACTCACCCGGTGACCTTTTGACTTGCCTTTCAATAACTGTAATAATAACAGTGATTATTTCAATGACTGAAGCTGCTATAAAGCTTGGCGAATGGATATGGAAACTACTCCTAGTTCCCTTAGCAGAAAGAATTGTACAGCTGCATAATATTCGTTACTAAGAAAAATGTGTTTAAATGCGATAAAAAAAAATACCTCAAGTTTGGTGCTTTTTTTGAAGACTCCCCCCACCCCAATATCAAAATTAGCTGACTCCAAGACAACTTTGATAACTCAATTTGCCTCTTTTGGCCTTCTTTTCCCCATCTATTAGCTGAAGGGCAGACTGGATGATTTCCCTGGTTGCTTCCAATCCTACCAAAAAGCTGACAAAAATCTGTAGTTATGCCTTCCCACGGGAGGTAGCATAATGTAATGGAAAGAACACCAGATTTGTATTCAAAGGAACGGGGTTTGAATATTGGCTTGGCTATTGATTCCTTGGGTGATTTTGGTAGCTTCATTCAAGCTCTTTAGAGCTCACTTTCCTTATTAATAAAATGATGGAGTTGCATTAGAGGATCTCTAAACTTTGATTTACTACCAAATAAATATTAAATCATTTAATTTATGTGCATATCAATACCTTACCACAGTTTTCATGCAGGCAAGAACTATTAATATGCTGCATTCTAATTTGTTTTAGGGAGAAACCAGTTTTCTTCTAATTTTATAATATGAACATAAAGGTGTGCTCTTTCCCAGTTGACTGAACTTTCTTCTTATTCCAGTTATGATTAATATGGAATTGAAGGTGTAAATCTGGGTGAAAGATTGCAATTGCGTTATTTACTTAATTGGTCTCCCACCTGTTAAGCAACAAATATCTTTAAGTGATATAAACCAGGGAATGATAGTGATTACCTGAAGGTGGGTTTTTTAGGGAAAAAACCCTTTTCTTCAATTATCTACTACCATTATTGACAAATAATGAGAGTTATTATATAAATATACAAATAACCAAACTTAAGGTCTACAAAGCTGTTGTGCGGACCTCACTGCTGTATGCCTGTGAAACCTGGGCAGTGTACTGGGCAGCGCCATGCCAAGGAAGAGAATTGTTTCCATTTGAACTGCCTTAGGAAGCTTCTGCAGATCACCAGGCAGGGCAAGATAGCAGACACTGAGGTTCTTTCTTCAACTAAACTGCCAAGTTCAGATTCTACTGCAGAGAGTGCAACCCTGATGGGTTGGCCACATTGTTCAAATGCCAAAAATACACTTGCCAAAAAGACCATTTTATGGAGAACTCACACAAGACAAGTGTTCACATGGGGGTCAGAAGAAGAAATACAAAGATACTCTCAAGATTTCTCTTAGGAACTTTGGAATTGATTGTGTGACGTGGGAGATGCTGACACAGGACCACTCAAAAAGGTGCTCTGTTCAATGAGCAAATCAGAACTGAAGTAACTCAAAAGGAATGTGAGAAGCACCGATTTGGAGAACATACTTCAAATGCTCACACGGACTATTTGTGTCTGACCTGTGGTAGAGCATTCCAAGCTCATACAGGTCTGATCAGTCACCGTCTAACACACTGTAACTTGACTCTAGCATAGTGATGTCATTTTGGTTCTCTTTGAGACCAAAGGACAACCACAACCACACAAGGCAAACTTATTAGGCATAGATTCTGTATTTTAATAGCATAAAGAAGATATCCTGTAAATTCAATCGATATTTCAAGGTTTTATTTGCATCTATACTAAATTAAAGCTTTTTTGAAGTGCACTGTATTTACCAAATTGCTATGTATTATACAAATGTATTAAGTACTTAAAATAATAAGTAGCTTAATGATTTTGTCATAATATTACTTGTGAGAAAGCTGAGACACCAAGATGACAGATTATCACTTGGTAAAGTTTCTAACTGTATTCTTTCCAAAGTCAGTTAAGAAATATTTTTCACCAATCTACTAATGCCACTATATTTAAGCGAGATTTGTGGTTAGACTTGTATTATATGGTTACATAACGGTTACAACGGTTACAATATGGCTACATATAGACTTTGTATTATATTGTTACATAAAGTAAAAATAATTTAAACTTTTCTGTACTGAAAGTACCCCAATGTTTAGTGCACCTAATCTGGCATAAGGCAAGCCATTTCTTTAAGAAACCATAATGTTTCAAGACCATCAAAGAGTCCACAAAAAACAAAATAGAATTCTCAATGATAGTCTCCTCTACAATGGGACCAGTACTAAGGAGAATTTTCTCTATCCCTTTGGTCCTTTTTTTAGATAGTATTGCAGATGACCACACTGATAGTGAAATCAACAGTTGTAACAGTCAGTATTCATTTAGGAATTGGCAATTTATGGAGCACTTTAAATATGTTAATTCAATCAATATTCTCAACAACTCTACGAGATAGGCAATGTGATTATTATTTACTTCTTTATAGATGAGGAAAATCAACCCCAGGGAAGTGAAGGGACTCTCCTAAAGTCAGTTCCTTAACACAAAAGCCCAAAGTTAGGGCGATTTATATTAAATCCAATATTCTTTTTACTATGCTATCCCTGAAATTCTGGAAGTCAGTATTTACTGTAATCATGTTGGACTATGGAGACCTTTCTAGGGTATCACAAAACACCCTGAAATTAAGGAAGACTCAATCAACGTACATTTGTTATGTCTTCATTATCTCTGTCTCATCATAATCTGACAGTCCATGAATATAAAAGTTGTGGGAGCTGAGGCAGAAGAGCTTACCATAGGTTGGAGAAACAGGACATGAATTAAGAAGGGAATTATAATAGTAATTCCCATTAACGGAGCTCTTCAGAATTTACAAAATGCCTTTCTTATAAAAGTGCTTTCCTCTTCTCGGTGGTATTTAGAAAAAAAATTAGCATTTTCATTTTACCAATTAGGAAACTGAGGTTCAAAGAAAGAAATGAATTTAGTCACATAGCAAAGTTGAGTTTCCTGGGTTCTAAGTTCAGAGTTCTTTCCACTATTGTCATGCAACCTCTCGAAATGAGACACATATTTGTGTGTATAAGTATACACATCTTTTAAATGCTAAGTTATATGATACAGATTACATTAGGTAACAGGAACTCAAAGAAGGCAGATATTACTGGAGGTTGGATTAGCTAGGGAAGCTCATTGAAGGAGATGGGTCACGAAAGAATAGTATGAATTAGGAGAAAAGAAAGTGATGGACAATGCAAGCAGTGGGCACAGTGCTAGCAATTGTATAGATACAGGAATACACACGGACACACACACACACACACATGCCTGGATGGAGAGAAAGTCTGTACGGAAACAATGGAAAATAATGTGGGGAAGGTAGCTTGTGGACGTTTTTGTATAGAAGATAAGAACAGAAACTGTACCTTCTAGATTAAGGAGAGCTACTGAAGGGTTTTACAGAGGGAATGACAAAGATGAAAGCATATATCTAGAAAACATACAAGGATAAAACCTGTAGTGTTGCAAACTATTCTCCTACGCTGGGAAACTTTCATTATTGAAAATTTTCTTGAATCACTGAAGGCCCACTTCAGTTCCAAGGAAAACAAATTATGAATTAAAAGCTAAGTACAATATGTTAACAATTAAATGAGATAACATTATGGCAGAGTCAAAGACCTGGCCCTCCCCAATACAGCTTTAAGTCTGGAGAAGGAATTTCTTGTATCATCCTCCAAGTTATCTTGCTATTTTGCTTGGTTTTGTTTTGGCTTTTTTTGTTTTTTGCATGAGAAGAAAAAGCATACAAGAAAGTCAAAAAGATTCAGCGCTTTCTACTCTTAAATACTGAGGACAGAGGGGAAGGAAGATCTGCTGGAACAACACAAGGCCAGGAATGGCTCTCATGTTACTCGCTTCTTCTGCTATGAAACCAACAAATGAAGGTGTTCGTTCAGTTGGGAAAGAGACTCCCACCAGCACATTCTGTACAAGTTTCCGGTCCATACCTCCCACTGCTGCTTTATTTACTGCAGCTGGCTAAAGTTTTATAGCCTGTTTCATGTATTAAAATTCAAATGTGGAAAACATTACCAGTATCCTCCTTGAATTTTTGGGGGGAATATTTTTTTCTTTAACTTCCTTTTCAGTGTGGAATGTATGAAATGGTCAAAGGCTAGCTTCAGACTGACTATATTCAAAAACTATTTCCTTTGTTCTTATGTTTTTGCTTGAAAATTCATACCAGTTTTTACAAAGGAAAACACCAAATCTATTACTTTTACAGAAGTTACAGATTCATATAATGACTAACACTATTTCCGAGGACAAGTTGACTGGTTTTCAGGAAGGAAAAAAAACAACACTCAAGAATACAACTCTATAAAAAAAACGAACAGATTGTTGTCACTGGGCTGCATCTCTGGAGGGATGCTGCCCAATTTACCTGGATATGCAGTTATCCTCTCATTGGATTACAAATGTCTTCAGAGAAGTGAACAGGAACTTGTCTTCAAAACCAAAATGATAAGCACTACCGCCTCTGCTGAGATGCTTCATAATTAAATTAATTATGATACTGGAAAATATGGGCATTTTCTCTTTCTTTTTGGTGCTAATGCCTTCTACCTTTGTCCCACCCTCTCTTTCTATACTCCCAAGTGTTCTAGTTTTTCTCCCTTCTTACCTCTTAAGGATACACAAATGAGAAGGCAATCCAGAGATCAAATATTTCTAATCAGCACAATGTAATTTATTATTTTAAAGATCAACTTCACCTACATCTGGTATTTAAGGAGAAACTTTACATATTTATGGAACAAACTGTCTCTGAAGTGATGCCCTTGGTGCATGTTGCATCAGTTTAACATATGCACAGCGAATAAAGCTACAAAAATTAAATTCTTTTTCTCTTGATTGAGAGCAGATATGCAGGAATGGTTGTAAGTCACAGATCTGGCTTTTAATAAAGCCAGATTTCTTCATTAAAAGCAGTATTGTTTAAACATTGAAGGGGAAAAAGGAACGTTGTACAAACGAAAAATCTTGCATCCCAAGAGTACTTAACACATTACCTGAGGCCAAGCTAAATTACAGTCTAGAATTTCCTTTTGTGAATTCTCAGCAACTGCCATGGACAAATAAGCAATTACTCCAAGATAATTTTATTGGGGAGATGTCAGGGGAAGGAAAAAAAGAGAGATTTAGCTCTGATATTCAAAAGCATATTTCTATAGTTTAACTGAAGTGAATTGAGCCAATTGTCACTATTTAGAAATTAGCAATTTTTTTTTTCCTATAAATGGTTTTGACCATATTGTGACTCGACAATACTTCATCCAAGGCAAAAATATTTTTATTAAGAAACTTAAAAAAAGAAAAAGCAATAGATAAAAAGGTATAACTTAAGAATTTGTATTTATTCTGTATGTACCTTTTCCCCCTCTCATTTTTTCTCCTTAGCTAAGCCAAATTCACCAATGATAAACGTCACATAACTTTTTCAGGCAGAGTTAGCAACTGCAAAAAAGAAACCAAACGCATTTTCTGTGATTCATCATATCCCCATCAATTGGAGATGGCATTCTTTTCCTTCATATCACATAATTAGGAAAAATAAAAACTTCATCCATAAGGCTAATAAATACATCATAAAATAGAGAAATCTTCAGGTATAACTGGAGATGGAACTATAGATTCACACAATTACCTCAATGAAGAAACTCACTGAGTTTCTCATAAAGTGAAATAAACAAAAACCAACTCTATATGAAAGAACAACAAAAGAGTATCATCTTAGAAAGGCCCTCAACCTGTAGTGATAAGGGCAAAATATTAAAAAGAAAAAAACGGCATATGCTACCCAAACTCCTAATCCCACAAAACAGTTTCAAAGTTTTTATGATGGGTAAATATCAAAACTTACCATGAGTGAATGCCTGTTGGCTGAAAGAAGACCTGTCCCATATCCTGATCCAAGACCACCCATGGCACCATTATGAGAAGGTCCTATCAATCCGTGCATATCACTATGACCACTAGACATAGCTGTTGAAGGCCCAACCGCATGGTTCCGGAGAACATGAATTGCATCATCCAATCTTTCCAAGCGATCTTCAATTCGGCTTTGCTGTTAGTTTATGAGAAATAATAGCAATAATAATGATGATGAAACAGAAATTCAATCTGTGAACTATATTTTTGCTGATGGAGATTACTATGTAAGTTGGGAAAGAGGAAATATAATCGAAAATAGTACCCTGCTACATTCTTTCTCCATCAAAGCTAGTATTCTTTAGAACAAGAATTAACATAAAACCCCTTCATTCTAGAAAACTGATGAGAAATGCTACCACCAATACTGTAGTTTCATTTTCATGAGTAAAAATAGATTCAATAATTCTTCAGGGACATAAACTGTACTTATGCTATGCCACACTGCATTATCTTTAAAGAGACTTTAGAGTTACTCTGAAAAATGAAAACATGCATTTTAATTTTAGGAGTACTCTGGCAGGGAACAGTTACAGACTCCAATAAATCTATGATAGAAAAGATCACTGCTTCATGTATGTGCATAGGTTTTATCTACCCAAATTAAATGATCCTTGAAAGCAAGAGTAGTATCCTCTCTCCATTTATACTGTACCACATACAGTTCTTATGAAGTAGGTGATTAGTAAGTGTATACGGAGTTGAATGAATGACTCAATCTGTCAGCCAATTTCTTTTGGCAATCTATTACTGAGTTCTGTCTACTTATGTCTGACTGTTCTTCCACTATCCTGAGTTCCGTCTCTATTCTGATGCCAAATGTCTTAGAGATTTAGTTTCTTTAAGGGCCCCAAATTTCAGTTTTGTATGAAAAATTTGCTTGGCATACGCACATTTTTACTCCCAAGAAAATGCTGAAAATGTAGGCTAGAATAAAAGATAAAGATAATGCAAACATGTCCAGTGCTTAGCAGCTTCACAGACGTAGGCTTGCTGGTTAAGAGGACTCCAAGTCATTTGTGTGCCATGATCATGATTGCAAATATAATCTGAAAACAGATTTTCATGCAGGTTTGGGATAGTATCATTTTTTCAGGTAAAGGGATGTCTTGAGACTACTTGAATGCATCCTGTACCATGTGGGAAAAAAACAACTGATCTCTCCGGACTGTTAGACAAAGAATTTTTACTGAAGTCCAATGAGGAAGGTTGATGACTACTTTTGAAATGATCTAGGATTACTTATTCAATAAAAGAACAGTGGTAGTTGTAAACCATAATGCATATAAATTAGACCTCATTATCAGTCCACAAGCCTGCTATGGGCCAATCATTATGCTAGGTACTGGAGCATAAAGACCAAAATGAAATATTTCCTGTCCTCATGGTGCTTCACACCATTTGTGAGAAAACATAGAAACAAATGCAAGATATATACAAAATATGTGCCACATGTTGCTTCAGTTTTTGGTGTCTAAGAGAAGGCTTTAGCAGCTGGGGCAATTAAAAAAGGCTTAATGGAAAAAGGTAGCACTTGTGTCGAGTTTTGAAGGAAACCAGCAGTTCGAAGAGGTGGAAGTGAGGAGGGAACACCTTCCGGGCTTGGGATTCAGCCAGTGCAAAGCCACACAGGGAGGAGACGGGGTATTGTGCGTGAGGAACCATAAGAAAATCAGTTTGGATGTATTTTAGAGTGTGTCAAAGATAGAGAGAATAGACCCATCATTCATACAAGGAACTCCCAGTTGAGAAAACTCCTTCAACAACACAGTGCAGCATCTTTTTTATAGCTTATGTGAATTTGCTAAAGTGATTTGCTTGGAGTCACATAAAATGGTCTTTCTAGATTCAAGGCCATCTTTTTTAACTGCTACCACACCATGTTAATTACCATGTGAGTAAGAATAATACATGAGACTGGCAAGGGAGGTTGGGGTCAGGATTTGAAGAACTTTAAATGCCAAATGGAACAGTTTATATTTGATTCTATAGCTAAAAGGGAGCCACTGGAGTTTATTGAGGAGAGTATCCCATTGTTATATAATATGCTTTAGGAAAACCACTTTAGCAGCTATATAGGAATATTTTCTAGAGGATGTATACAGTATGTGCTGAAACACTTTAAGGAGCTTGCTTTTCCAAAAGCAATGAGAAACTCAAATGGAAATGCATGTCCTTAGGGTTTTGGGGTACACCAAACATACCATTAAGTACACCTATGGATGATAAATTGAAGAGGGGGAACCCTAGAGGCAAGGATATTGATTTATAGACTATTACAAGAATTCAGGTGGAAATGTGATGACTTGAACCAGATTGGTGGTTGTGCAAGTGGAAAGCGGATGGACACAAGAAGAGATGTGAAGGTAGACTGACCAAACTCAACAACTGATTCAAAATATGGGGCAGAGAAAGGTGAAGAATTGAGGAAGACACAAACGTTGTAAATTTGAGTGACCCAAAGGATGGTGATGTCCTCAACAGAAATAGGGAAGTTATCAAATAAGATAATATATGTAAAGCACTTTGCAAACCTTCTAGTACTAGGCATATAAATGTTGTCACTGTGGTTCAGTCATGTACCATTATTCCTGATCCCACTAGGGATTTTCTTGGCAAAGATACTGGCATGGTTTTCTAGCTCATTTTAGGAAGAAACAGACAAATAGGGTTAAATGACTTGCCTAGGGTCACACAACTAAATGTCTGAGGCCAGAGTTAAACTCTGGTCTTTCTGACTCTAGGTTCAGTGCTCTGTGCATTGCCTAGTTGCTAAATATTGGATATAGAAAATGAGAGGCCAGAGAGCTTTGGGGAAAAGACAACAAATTCTCTTTTGGAAACGTTGACTTTTACATGTCTATAGGAACATGGAGCTGGAGCTTAGGAGAGAGACTAGGATTGGAAAGAGAGATTTGGGAATCATCTGCTTAGAGGTGATAGTTAAGCCCTGGAAGCTGATGAAGTCAACTGAGTGAAAAATGTAAACTGAGAGGAGGAGAAGCATAAGAACAGAAATTTTGAGCACATCCCACAGTTAGGGAATGTGGCACGGATGATGATCCAGCAAAGATGACTGGGAAGCAATAGTCAGAAGGGTAGGAAAAAATCCAAGCAACGGTAGTATCACAAAAACCCACAGAGAGATGGTGGTTTACAAAGACTAGGACTGCTGAGAAATCTTCCATACCTGTAGCTAGGAGCTACAAATTTGACAGACTGTTCTAGCTGTCTTCAAAAATTTTCCTTAAAACTTAAATCTTCAAAACACTCTGGCATTAGCAAATTCAATTTGGACAGAAAGATTGGCAGCAGGAATTCCAATATGGAAGTCTGGTGGTACTAAAGTAGCACCTGTAATGATCTACACATGGTCCATTACAGCACCATAACTATTTTACTTTCCTGCCCCTAAGGTTAAGGTGGCAGCTCAGTTGTGCCAACATGGTACAAGGTTGCAGTATCTATGATAATATAAGCATCTTGAGTGTGTGTGTGTGTGTGTGTGTGTGTGTGTGTGTGTGTGTAGGTTGAAGATGGGGAGAAAGAACATAAAAGGGGAAACATGGCACAAAAATTTCTAGGTTAGAGTATGTTAACAGATCAGACATACCAAAGAATGTAATGGTCCTTCATAATTAGGAGATGATGATGCCTGTCCTCCATTTCTAGACCAAACAGCGGTGCCTGCTAATGTTAAAATGGAAATCACAATTAGAATCTTGCAAATAAAAATGTTTTTCCAATATTTTAGATAGTTTTATAGACAAAGAAATGCCAATTTCTAGGTAGGTTACAGAGGAGGCATATAGAGATGTTCTGAAACACCAAGTGTGGGTGTGAGGTGGGATAGGTAGGTATCTTTATGTAAAACACACAGATATGAGGCCTCAGATTACCTCCTAACAGAGATGATTTCGTTGATTCTGAAACTATACTTGAGAGCAGTTCCTGAAGGAGGAAACATCACTTTTAAAAGCAGAAGTGGTATGTTAAAAAAAAAAAAAACACTAAGAGGGGTGTAGTGGTTGTTTATGGAAAGCTAGGTCATACCAGATCATTATTCTTACTGCAGCAAAACATATATTTGATACATGCTAATAAATCATTCAATTACCGGTCACTTATGACCAATGATTAGCTCTAAGAATCTCTTATGACTGTTAAAGAACCTCTTATGACAATAAAATGACAAACAATGGCAAAGTAAAACCATTCTTTCCATGTTAAAATCAGATATACAATATTTTATAACAGGGTGCTCTGTTCAGTAAATTATTTGCCTTTGTATTCACAAAACGTGAATATGCAGAAAAGCTCTTGTTAAATATATGCATGTTTCTCCCCACCATATTTGTGATTTAAAGTAACACTAACCAGGGTGCTACAATTTTAAAAGCAAAGAACGGAGTATTACAGTTTTATTTTCCACATCAGAATTTAGTGAAACAATGCCCTTTTTTGTTTCTTTGTATATCTGCTTGGTAAAAATAAAGGACTCTGGAGTTTACTCAGGGCAATAAATGACATTACTATTGTCTCAGGTGATTAGAAAGTGATTCTCTTTCAATTAATTTTCTTTTAGAAAAAGCATACAGACTGATCTTGCATACTTTTTTAAGATCCAATAATGAGACATGGAAACGAGGATCAATATCTGTCCCTAAATTCATGTCATCATAAAAATTAATTTTTCTTTCGCATGGGATCCTCTCTAATTTTCTCACAGGACTATAAAAGATATTTTCTACTGAATGTTTCTAAGCCAACAGGCCACTGAGCACAGTGTTTACTTTGTCTTCTAAAATTATGTTATTGAGTACACTGCTTTACATATCTATTAAACTACTGACTTTAAAGCTATGCTGTGGTCCTCCCTCCCTGCCAAATAACACTAACATTACTGGCTCTTCATTTACATAGGGCACAGGTCATGGCCTGCAGCAAAGACTGGGTTACAGTCAGTAAAATAATCCTTCAGCATCTCCATTGTGTTAACCTCAGCACTAGGTTAGGTGATTAATGTTCAGCTTATCTATCACCTGGCAATAGCCACTGCATCTCAGTGGTTAGTTTTAATTCCCCTTTCTTGCTACCAGGACCTCAGGGTCCATAAACTGCTCTCAGCTTTGGGTCTGTCCTCTGTCTAAGGAGAGGTAGATAGAGACTCTGGGATCTTAAGTAAACTTCCACTTCTGAGCCAGAATTTGATTCCTCCCTTGCAAAGAAATCACTATCAATTAAAAGTCACTGTCACAAATTAACATCATAAATAACTGACATTATTACAGGGTGTAACAAAGAGTTGAAGAGACTGAATTTAGGTTGTCTACCCCATTGATGACTTTAAGAAACACAGTTTCATAAGGTATTAATTAAAATGAATTCTTAAGGATGCCAAAAAAAGTTGTTCATTAAGAAGTCACCTGTCTACACAACAAAGAATATGGGTAATAAACACTACCAAGAGCTCATTGGAAATGCTTGTATTAGATTCTGTGTTAAGCCTTCTGAAAGGGACCTTTCAAAACTAAACTAATTTATGTATATTTCTCACAATTCACTAAACTTACCCTTATCCCACCTAAATGTCCAGGCCATGAAAATTGATTACATTATAAATTCAATCAGAATGTTTTTTTCTTACCCATATTTTTTTTACAATTTATTTATACACGTTTTTCCTCTTACATTATTCCTATGGCACAAAAGAACTCAATAGAATTCTATAAATCCCCATAGAACATAATGTTTTGAGCACATTTCCCTTCTGTTGAAATGAATACATTAACTGAAGTTTGCCATCTGAGATATATTTATTCATTTTTGCTTCATGTCATCTGTAGACCCAAGTAAAACTTAAGTTATATAAAGGTCTTCCTCATGTTCCATGGGTCCTGCATGGGTGGCTCTAGTGCTTTTTCTATCCATACCTAATCCATACGTTTTGGGGAAAAATACATAGTAACATTTCCAAACAGCAACATGTCCTGTTATTCTTCTCCACATGTGTCTAAGGTTGTGAGAAATACTTCTGCCTCCTATGTCTCTCCTGGGAGTCAGTATCCAGTGGTGGACAGAGCCAGTCTTGAGGCAGGAAGATGTGGATTCAAATTCTACATCTCGGTGCCCTTGGAGAAGTCACTTAACATCTCACTGCCTGAGGGAGTTCATCAGGATTTATTAATTGCAGAGAAGGTACTGATTTGCACTGTCAGGGCAAGTTTTTCACTAGGAGCTTCCTTTATGAATAAACTCATAGGTCCAAGGAAAAACAAAAATCGATGCCTATGTTACAATAGGAAGTCACTTTACAAAACTTCCAGAGCTGTAAGGGAGCTTTTTATAAGAAATGATATGTATTAATTTCTGTGGATATTGTGAAATCAAATGTCAAGTACAGTTACCTGAGAGAGAGGGAGGAGAGCCAACAGGAGTTGAAGGATTTGATGAAAAACTGTTGTTGGTGTGATCTGGAGAATAGATCTTTAAATAGTAAAAGAAAAAAAATCATTCAATACAAAAACTCAAGTTATAAAATAGACCCCAAAATAAACCCTGGTTAAGAAGCCCTGTTATATAGCCAATTTACCCTAATGGGATCATCTCAAATTCCAAAAAGGACTGGTACCGCAAATTACTCAACTATTGCAGGCTTCATGATCAGAAATACTTATATGGCTTTCTAAATACCATTTTTGGAAACATAATAAAATCCATTCATATTAGTTAAAGGAATTTTGTATGACACAGATGGGTTCAGTGAGCACGACTAACTCAGATGAATTAAAAGCTATGTAATCGGATAAGGTAGAACTTGGTGAGAATGTGTGGCGTTATACATAGAATCATGGGCTCAGAATTAGTTAACCTGGGTTCTAGCAGCTTGTCCCAAACAAGCTACACAGCCTTTAACAAATTACTTAACTTCTCTGTATCTCAGTTTCCTTGCACAAAAAAGTAGGAGCTCTTACAGTTTTATAATTCTGTGATTCATGTATTTTTCCTCTTGGTCATGGTTTCTCTGTGTAGAAACTAGTTAGCTGTAAGAACTAATTTTTTTCTTTAAAGTACTGACATTTTGGCAAGGATTGGTACAGTAAAATGAACTCATTCAATACCTCTAGTGATGGCAGACTGGGGCTCTTAAGTTGTTGCCATAATGGAAAACATCTCTAATTTACATCTATAAGTACACATGCTTAGTCTACACAGGCAATATCAGGTGTGCCCTTTACAGAAATAAAATGTGCCCTTTTTTCACTGATGAAAGCATAGGTCCAACCAATTTTTGCCTCTTGGTAATAGACCAAGGAAACACAGTAGGATACTTTTTACCAGGTAAGAGAATCACAGAATTTCTGTGATGAAAATACCTGAACAAATCTTATCCAACTGCATTTCCCTCTTCATTTAATAAATGAGAATTCTCAGGCTCACACAAGTTACATGACTTACCCAGTGTCATTAGTGGCAGAACTCACATTCAAATCATCTGTCTCTAAATCTGATGCTGCTTCTATTATTAAATTAATAAATTAAGTCCTGTAACTGGCATATTTTTGAATTACTGCACAATGATATCGTGACGCTGAAGAGTACTTATAATCTGGTATGCCTACCAAAATTAAGTAATTTTGAACAAGAAAGAAATTATGATGTCGAATAAACAGGATATGTACACACAGATACTACTGCCATCTAGTAAAATTATTAGAAGAAAGATGGGAATAAAATCTTTAGTTCTAACATATGTCCAAGAAACCCAAGCCCCTTTTAAACCAATTTTACAACAAAGTTTGATACTCTCTAGAATCAAATCTATCCTGTTTGCTGTTCATTTTCTGAAATTTCAAATGTCCACTTTTGATTAAAGTTCACCCTTTTACAACGGTAAATGTGGAGTCCAAAGTAAATATTTTCTTACCGAAGCAAGTGCTTTCCCCAGAGCATCACCAGTCTGTGAGCTGCCTGCTGCACCACTTCCTCTATTTGCTGCAAAAACAAAAGGCTGAATGTGAAAACCAGGCAGTACATTTCAGAATTTTCTATTCCTAGTCCACTTACTCATAATTTAATTGCATTTTAATGCTAATTATATCACATTAATCTTTAATTAGCATTAATTTGTTTGCTAAGGTAGATGTCAAATACATTCATGTTACTTTTTTTTTAATAGATCAAACATACACCTGACACCTTGGTATGTTCTTTTAAATGTCCTAATGGATATTTGCCCTGTCCTTTGATTAAAGACAGTGATGTGGAAACGGGCAGTAACCATATAGATAAAAAAAAAATTATAGTTAAAGAAGACCCTTCAATTTAAAATCTCTGGAATCTCTAAAAGGGCCATTACTCTACTTGATATGAAATTAGGTTATTTTTTTTTTTGCCATCAATCAACATTTGATACATAGAAAACACTATGTCTCCCTCATAGCTCACTAGGACTAAATACAATGAATCTGCCGAGCTATGGCCTGTAGGAAAATGAAACATTTAAAAATACTTCCATATATATCCATTTATTGGCACAGAAAAAAATCGTTATGTCACCAAAATCAATCAAGTCAAAAATTCTGAGGATAAAATTATGTTACAACTCTAAGCTTACCTTTATTACCCCAAACACACTGACCTACCATTAAATAATGTATTAGAAGGAAAGAAAGTACAAATGAAACCTGTCTGTAGTTCTCTGAAGCATCCTACAAGTAGCTTCTGCAACTAAGCAACTTTTCAAAGAGGTATAGTTAGTACCTCTGAGGTCTTTATTATTGTCCAATAACTACAATATAAATCAACTGTATAACATGATACATAATAAAAAGAGACAATGTGTCATACTGGATAATTTTGCTCTTGGGGTGAGGAAGACCTCTTCAAATTTCACCTCTAATATTCACTCACTGAACAACTTCAGGAAAATCACTTATATGCCCTTAGGCAACTCCTTTGGACTTATCTACTAAGTCACAGATGGGTTGCAAAAATGCATTAGTGAATGGAATTTCTTTAACAAAAGTTCCCTATACTTCCCCAATAATGATCCTCCAAGTCACTTTTTTTCCTATTTACAATACATATTATACTATTTATTACGGGCTAACTTCTCAAAATATCTTATAGACATATTCTTGAGAGGCTTAAGAAACAGATGTTATCATTGTTTTGTAGAGGAGAAAAAAGCAACTTGATTTCTATTGATTTAATGTATGCTTATATAATCTTAAAAAAATACATAGGCTTTCCAAGTATGCTTGCTTCATTTCTAGCTCTGTCCTTGAACCAAGAGGTTATATTTTAGTTTCTTCACTTATAAAACAAAGGTGTTGGGATAGAGGAGATTTAGGATTCTTTCCAGATGTAAAAGTCCTATGATTCTATACATTGTCAATCCATTCTGTTAAGATGGTATAATTGCCTTATCATAGTCACATTATATTTTTTCCTTTCCATTTTTACCATAATACCTTTCCATTTTTGACCATATACAGGAGAAGAGAATACCAAATGTTTTGATAAAGCTTTTTGTAGTTTAACATCCACATTCAGGTACAGTGGTTAATAAACATAGTGATAGGCAAAATAAAGGCAGAAGAAGAGCTAAAAATTGAAATCAATTATTTGTTTTGACCAAAATAAGACAAAATCCAAACCTTGAATCATGCACATTTTACAAATGGATATGTGTGTATGCACACACACACACACATTTAAATCACTATCTCAGTGCTTGTTTAGAAATAAAGTTGCTTACAAAAAATCTTATCAGAATTCATTGCTGTATATCACAGAATGGGATCATGAAAATATAATGAGCAATAATGTTAAAACACTTATTAAAAAATGTTTTTTTAAATAAAGGGATATATATATATATATATATATATATATATATATATATATATATATATATATATATATATATATATAGAGAGAGAGAGAGAGAGAGAGAGAGAGAGAGAGAGAGAGATTCCTAGTCGTTAACTATTTAAAGCCAGGATTCTAAACTGGAGTCTGTTTTTTCTTTTTTTTTTTCATTTCTTTTTATAAATTCTTATTATTTTGTTTTCTGTGTTCCACACAATCCCTTCCCTATATCATTTACAAAATGCTTGTGATAACTCTATTTCAATAATTGTCCAATTTTATGTTTATTTTCAAATTATATATTTAAAATGGGTTCCACAGGCTTCATTAGACTGATAAAAGAGTCCATGACACACAAAAAGGTTAACAATCCCTGTCTACCTGAAAAAAGAAAATAATAAGGTTTCTGAAATAAAATTCCTGTAGTTCTTTCTTCCTGCTTTCCTAAAAGCACCATTTTCGGACATTTTTCTCTTTAGGAAGATTTGTGGGCATGATTGGCATGCGATGGTATCTCTTCAATACTGAACACTAGAAAAAAATAAGCTTAAAGGCCAATACTAGTTTACTATTACTATTTGTAAACTATTATCATTATTATTTTAATATTAAAACTATTTTTTATTTTCCTGATGCTTTAAAAATATCATACTCATTTCTGAATAAATCCTACCCTTGCCCCCATCTCATGAATCATACCCTTAAAAAAAAAGTTTAAAGAGAAAACGAAAATAGATCTAATGAAAGGAATGAGATACATTTTCTTCACTTTTGTCTAAGGACAAGTTTTGTCCATACACATATGGCTCAATTATGTTTAATTTTTCTTTTCCTTCATATTACAGTCAATGTATTTAGTTTTCCTGGTCCAGCTGACTTCACTCTTGATCAGTTCATAAATCTCTTCTTATATTTTTCTGAATTCCTCATAATCATTATTTCTTATGGTAGCAACATGGCTTTAACCATGGACCACAAATTCTTTGGCCATTCTCCTACTGAATTATTTAATTCAAAATTAAGTACCTATGAAATACAAGTTCCAGGATTTACTCTGTAAGATCACACTGTAGGATTCCACATTATTACAACATAGGAAGAGTTCAAACAAGACAGTGGACATGGTGTCAATTATGGATAAGAAGTTGTTCAATTATGTTCAATTATGGTAAAACAGTCTCCAAAGCATTTCTTCAAAATACTTCAAAGTAAAGAATAAAAACTGAAAAGCAGCTAAAGGTCCGGTAAACTATTTTTGGTGGGGTAGTTTTTTTTTCCTAAATTACACATAACAGTAAATTACTAACTTAAAAAAATGAAATTACGACCTCGTATTATTTTTATTAATTAAGGAACAATATGGATAATTACAATCTTCTTATCAATTTTAATTCAGTTTTCTCATTTTACGTATAAAGACAGTAGGAAAGGTGGGTAGGTAGGCGGCAGAAGAAAAAAATAAAACATACTACCGCTTCAAACAATCACAAGTAGTACTCAGGAAAAGCATAAATAAGTGGTGTAAAGAAAAAAAATGGTATTATTATCAGAAGGCGTGGGTTCACTGCATGCAACCATGCAAATATGTTCATAATACTGATTATGCAGTTCAAAAAAAGGAACAAAATTCATCCCTCTGAAAATTTTACGTCCCCAGTATGAGTCAACTTTTTGTCTCTGACAAAGTCGAATGGATAAATAAGACCAGAACAAGGCTTATTTAGTTTTTAAGCAGAATGATTTCTTCCTTTTCAGAAATGGACATGGTACCCACTAAATTTCTTGGCTACCTTTCCTTAAGTCTTGCTCTTCAAAGTCACCTCTCCATGCCTTTGATTCTTTAGGTATTCAGTGAGCTACCTGATCCCTGCCTATAGAGTAGCTGGACATGATTTTAGAAAGGGGAGGGATTTCAGGCATCATTTAGCCAAATCCCAAGAGATGAGGGGACATTCTTCAGGTCACATGACTAGAGCCAAGGTTAGCACCCACATCTTCTCTTAGGCCAGTTTCTTCCAATACTTCATGGTGCCACACATACGAGGTCCTCATGATAAAATAAAGCTAGACTTCGCATAGCGGGTGGGCAATCATTGGGATGATTTCTTCCCTTGTCTTCCTCAAAGTCGGGGGAAGAAGGAAGGAGAGGGACAGGACCCATTCTAAACAAAATTCTGGCATGAATATGGAGGATATTTAATTGTTGTGAGGAACTGTAATTTTGTCGAGGGTTTAGCACAACCAGTTAGATGATTATCAGTCCAGAGGACTTGAACACAGGTGCTGCTGCTGGCTGAAGCTCAGCAAAATGAAGACTTTAAGATTCTTAGCTCTGATTTGGACCACCCTCCTTCTGTCTTAATATCAGCTTTGGGAAAAAATGCAAGTTACATTCGTACACACCCTAACAAAAGGCCAGGATGAACTCTGCCGAGGGACTCAACGAATCTGGAAAATGTCAGAAGCGTGAATTACCCCGACAATGTACACCTATAATCCTAATGTGGGCACACCACGCAGATAATATCAAAGGAATAAAGTCTTTTGAAAAAACAAGTCTGGGTCGTGGGTAAGCATCTAAAGAAGACATGTTACTTTCAAATATGAGATTCACTGACTATAATGCTAGACATCTTCTGGCTGCTGAACTGCTGGGTGTGTAAGCCTGGACCTGAAATTAATGAAAAGTAGCATCTCCCTCTGAGGCAGTATTGTATTTGGCACAGTTTTTAAATTGAAATACCAATACATACTGTAAAATTTTACTTGTTGGGGAGGTCTAGGGGTGGGGGAGAGTTTAACAGGAAGCTAGATTTCCTAATTACTTGCAAGAAATGCAAGAAAACAGTTCAAATTGGTGTCATCTCAGTTGGTGGTCCTAACTAAAATGCATTGATACAAGAAGATAAAATTCATACCTCTCTTATGCTATGTGACTTCCATCATCCAAATATACTCAAAAGCTCAAGACTCTTGTAAAACATCAAATGACTATTATGTGACTATTCTAATAATAATATCATTGAGAAACCAAGTCCTCAAGAGTGAAAGAATACAATGTTTTTTATCAGGAAAGCCACATACTGAAATGTCATAGAAACGTCATTAGAAGCAAAAGTAGCAAGCTACATTAATTCAAGAATCAGACAGATAAATTCCAAAGTCTTTATCATATGCTGAATTAAATCTATCCTGCTAGTCTGCTCCTTTAACACTCTTTTGTTTCAGGCTTTTTGAAACATAGGTAACATCATCCATAGGAAACTTTAATAAAACAATACTTGTTATCATAGTTAATATATTGATTATATACATAATTCTTAATTTTTTCCTCTAGGGACAAGAGAACTGAAAATCTGAAATCAAAGCAGGATTTTGCCCATAGACTCACACAGATGAAGAAAATGTCTTTTTCAGTGATATACTAGGGGTGGGGGTGAAAGGATGGACTTTTATGCTTCTGGGTAACCTCATTCTTATGGGATTAGGTCATCTCTTTTCTTTTTCTATCAGGAATGGTAAATTAGGGATCATGTATGGTAGCAGAAACAGGTATGTAGAAACTCTAGGCAGTCTCTTCTAATCCCAATCCTGTTTATATGATAGATACTTCCCATAACTCCTTTCACTTAGTTACCCTCGTACTATTTCATTCCTAAGGGAAATCTATACATTTGCATTTCCAATGCCTAGCACACTTTGTACTTGGGATAGGCTAGGAATTTAACACATCTGCTAATTGTAAACCTGATGTCTACTTTCCTTTTCAATATATGGTCACTTCTAGTGCTGCCAGAACAATGTGCTGGCTCTGAGTTAAACCCAGCCTTGGTAGGTCTTGGACAAAGACATAACAATAGCTGTTAAAGGTAAAAAGGGAATTGCTTGATTCACTTCAATTCTTCAGTGATGACATAATTTCACTGACTTGGGCCCTCTCTCTAATGGTACAGGTCACACCCTATCTGTATCATCTCATCCCGACTGACCCCCATCCACGTCCTCTCATAAATGTTGCAGAGGTTATTCCCCCCAAATTCTAGATTTCCTTTAAGTTATTAAGTTTATGTTACAAAAATCTGCTCTGGTGCTTGGCTGTAGTTCTGCATTCACTTTGGGTCCTTGAAGGGGAGGTTAGCAGAAAGCAACTGTTCTACCATGTAGGAGAGGTTCCATGAAAGACCTTGATGAGAGAAGAGTTTCTGACACTTTAGGACAAGCCTAATGAAGTAAAAAGAGGTTCTTTAGTGAAGGCAAGTTACTTAGTGATGAATACAACTCAGGATTCTGTTTTTATTCTATTTCAATTTTAACTCAGAACTGGAGCTAACACTGTTTTCTTCAACCCATGGTACTTTAGTTTACTCATGGTTCTTTTCCAATTTAAATTTAATTTTAAAAAATGAATGTGATTTTGATGCTGACAAGTGATTTTAATGGAGTTACTATACTGATGCTTCATTAAAGAGGATGCCTCTGACTTTTCCAGATAAAAAAAAAATCATGAATTTCAACCAAAGACACAGAGTGATTATATCATAAAAGTCAATTATTCATTAGCATAGTAAGAATAATTGTCTTTTTAAAAAGTCTAGTTGTGAATTTAGAAATATATTAATAAAAAAATAAAATAAAATAATAAAACAAAGTAAACTTAAGTTTCCTTCTGAGGGAAACTTAAGCAAAACCCCACTCACCCAAAACCTTGGTACTCTACTTCATCGCTAAAATGTGGATTGAAGAATAATTTAATTTTTGCTTTTGTAATTGTCCATAATTAAAGACAGTCCAAGGAGGTTAAATACTTAAGGTTTCAGAATGAAGTTCTCATGTCATATTAATTAAGCCTTACAACTCTGAATAAACCTGAGACTTTGCTTCCTCCTCTGTAAAAGGAGCAGGTTAGAATATATTATTTTAATGATTTTTTGCAGTTCTAATATTCTATGACTCCATGATTTTGAGTTCTGTCCTAGCCAATAGTTAAGTCCATAAGAAATAATGAGACAAATACCATAAAAGAAAAAGAAAAAGAGAGATGGTCGTGTATTCTTCTTCCAAATTTGAAAAGTAGCTTAATGAAAGCATCTCTACTATGAAAATACTGACTTGTCTCTTCACCAAGAAAGCAAGAAAAAATATGATGCCCATGTGTTAATGCTTGAACCCCATTCTTACTGCATTAGTACTGCTTGCAGTCATTTTATACAGAATCATGTGTGTAATCTAAAACATATGTCAGGTTATGTGTTCCCTATTTACCAATTATTTAATTAGCTCTGTTTGTTCTTTGAGATATAGGCAATGTAATATTTCTTTATTTCCTGCATTTAAGTATGGGTGAATATACGCCAAATATTTTAGAAACTCTGCAGATGTATTTTATTAATCTATACTGTTTGTTAGGAAAATATCAGTAACATCAGGAGAGAAGGCTTCTCATCTTGTTATAAAAACTTACTGCCATCAGTGAAGTCCAGTGTATGCTGTGAATATCAAATCAAATTCTGAGAGAATTATTATAAAAGGGATCCAAAGTCTCCGACTTACAATAGTATGGTTTAAAAGAATATTTGAAATATTTTCCTAAGAGATATTTAACAGATCAAAGATATGTTTTATTAAGAAATGCAGCCATTAGGATTCTGTTCCCCTCGGTACAACAAGTTCTGATAACCTGAGCAAATAAGTTAATATGTCTAGAAGGTTACTCTTCCATAAAACTAAATACTACAGCAACTTCTCTCACTAAAGGACGATGAGACTTTATCACTCACTTATTAATGAGGAATTCTGAAGTCTGTCCTAAGTACAAAGTCATTTTAGATCACTGCTGTTCTACCAGGATTTTATATAGGGTCCTCATATTATATATAAGGTTCTATATATTCTGGTCATCTTCGAAGATGAAGGATAGCAATCATCAACCATATAGGGTCAATTCAACAGGATTCATCAGAATCTGATTCCTTCTCATTAACTCAGGGTTTCCTCGTCTTGCCCTTTGTGCTTGAGCCAATGGCGTTGTCTCTACAAACAAGAGGAGCATCTTTTGCCTTTTCTGGCGAGACTATAGCACCCATGTCTGATAATAAGATCTTATCCTATCATGAATAAGACAATTACTAGCACACAACTAATTCAACCATATAATATTTTTTTCCTCTCTGAGATTAACAATTATGCTGACTACAACTCATTCAACATTAATTGTGTCATGGCACCTACATTACTCCCTATTCCCAAACCATGTACTCTTTCCCTATAATAGAAATAAAGTTGAATTAATCAACACATTTATTTCCATTTACTGTGAATATGTGAGTCCACCCTTGGTCTACTTCTTTCTTAACTGTAGTTGCTTCTTTCCTTCTGAACATCCACATGAAAAAGAGAAAAATACTAAAACCCAGAGTAGACAGGAAACCTAAGGCAGCACATCTAAGTAAATGAATGACCATGCATTCTCCAATGGATCTAAAACTCATGACTCTAGCGCAGGGACTTTCCATCAGCCAAACCACATGCATAATGTAATATTGCTTTCATTTTCTGCTCCACAACTTTGCTTTTAAACTTTGCAGAACTCACTGATAACTAGAGAAATTTTACCATGGATTCATCATAACCTTTGTTCTTAATTTTTCAAGTTTAGAAATTCCAGTCTGAAAATGAGCAGTAATGGACTATCTCTGTTTATCAAATTTCATGAAATTTCAGCCTGTGATTTTGGTATAAATTCGCTCTACTGTATTATTCCCCATTTTTCATTTAAAAAAATCCCTTGACAGCTCTGCTTGCCTTTTCTATGTGAGAGGGGTATTTTTATTCCTCTCTCTTTTCCTAACACCAAAAGCAGGTGAAAAGCTAAAAGCTAAAAAGGAAACACAAATAGAAAAGTCAGTTACAACTAAGCCAATAGAAACCAAACTAATATTTTTGATGTTAACCACTGTATTATTAAAGAAGGACTTCAAAATGAAACTTCTAGATTGCTTAAACTAGATGAGTGCAAGCAAACTTAGTCTAAGTGACAAAGAGTTTTCATTTCTAAAGTCCTTTCTTCTGGTCATATGCATTAACATGGAGACCTCTCTGTGACTCACCCATTATACTGTCTGTTCCATTAGCAGGTGGTGTGCAGGAAGAAGCGCTGTAATGGTTTGTACCACTACGATGGAAAGTGGACATCGGAGGAAGACTAGAATTGATGTCTGCTGAGGAGTGTGAAGGATAACTCTGTAGCAAGAAGCAGAAAATTTGAAGTTAAAAAAACCCCTCCACTTCTGTATTTCTTTCTTGCTTCACTAAGAACCGTTCATTCTGCACCACAGTTTTGCTTTTAGGTTCTACAAATAATCCAGTGCAATTGTTAGTTACTCTGCATTTCTTAGGATTTCCATTTTATACGTTGAATAAAACTTAAAAAAATTGAAGATCCCCAGAAAGATGGCATACTTAGCTGGTTTGACTTTTCATCAAATAGGACTTAACTACCAAGTGACCTAAGAAAGTATTACAGAGTAAACACTACACTGAAAATTATCTCCCTCCATATAGCTCAAAAATGATTAAGTTAATAAGAAATCTGACGGAAGTTTAATTCAGCTTTCAATTTAAGATCACGTCTAATAGAATTTTTTATGGCTTCTAAAGTGACTTAATTTTGCCACATACTAAATTTTAGAAAAGCAAATCCACATGATCTCCCAATACTATCTATTCTTGCTTCCTTTTAATAATTAATATTCTTAAAGTTTTTTGCTGACTTACTGAATCACCATTTTTTTCTAATTCACAAAATAGAATCAAGAAAAAACCCTCAGATTAACTTACTCTAAAAGGACGTTGTTAAGTACCATGCACCAAGATCCAAATTTGATTAAGGATGAACAAAACTGAACTGAGAATGACTCATTTTATTTTTGGTGCTTTCTTTGTTTGACCTCTGTACTAGATGTTAACTACACAGTGGATTGTTTTCTGATTCATCTTTTCAAATGAAGTTGCTGTGACAGTATTCTATACAAGTCATTTTTCCCAGGGCATGATGAATGTTGGTAATTAACCTCACTACCTATGCCTATCTTGGAATTGAAAATGTGTCTATGAGTTGACAATGTTAAGTCACAAACATGTTCAAACTGTATTTTTTTCAAAGAAAAACAAAGTTTTGTAGAATAATATAATTATCTTAAAATAATGTATATTCCTTTCACATGACATGCATGGAACAAAGTGAGCTGGCCATCTAGAACATATACTCTGACTCCACATGTAACAAAATGACAAAACTACTTTATTATATAATTATTGGGGAGCAAGTTTTTAGCTTCAAGGTTTAATACTATAATATTAAGCTGCAAGGGAAGTAGTTATCAATGCTTAAATTCCACTCATCTATTTTTCTTTAGACTTTATTGTCTTAATATATTTGGCACTGAAAGACTAATCCATTCCTCCCTTCCTCCTCTACATTGTCTGCAACTTTTCCAACCCTCAGAGAGCTCTTCCCTCCTAAAATTCCTATGGTACTTATACTTTGCAAAGCGTCACTTAGCACTTAATTATGTACTGCCTTTCATGACTCTTTTAAGTTGTTTCTTGTGTAATTTCATCTCCCCAAATAGTATGCAAGCTCTGTGAATGGCAGGGAACATGTCTTACATGTTTCTGAATCTTCCTCTTCACCTAGGACAGGTTTGTGAAAGCAAAACAACTTTTCCTTCCCCTCTACTTCCCTACAAAACCCCCAAAATAACAACAGTAGCTTCACCTCCACCCCCCCAAAACCCTACTGATCCATTCATTGACAGGCAGCATTTAATAGATGCTGGATATACAGAGTATATTTTAATGCTGATTTTATCAATGTCAAAGTGACCTTTGACAAAATTTTCTTTGCATAAGCAGAATGACTTCAGATTACCATTAACTAAAGGTATTTGTGTTGAGGTACCTGAACCACTTTATCCTACCCAATCTTACCATTATAATAAGAACACTTCTAAAATTATGCTGCTTTTTAATAAGGTACATATAACATGATGTATGGTCCAGAGTAAGAAAGGATAACAGGATGGTAAGAAGAAAAAGGCCCTGGAAAAGGGCCTTTAAAAAAAACTTAAAAAAAATCTTTTGACAAATATTTATAGACTGCTTATCAAATGGAAGCTCTAAAGGGGTTAAAGAGCCTTCTCAAGAAGTTTATATATAAGTGATGAAGCATGTCCATAAAGTCCTGTACTTTGGGCAGGCAAGAAAAGACGTTTATATGTTAAACTAGAGGTAAATGAATGCTAAAATGCTGATTTATTTATGAGCTATATCAGGCATGGTAGAGTAATTTAATAAAAACCCAAAGAAGTGAAACTTTCAAGTCATGGGAATTTCACCTTCCTTTTGTATGATACTTTCCTTTTAAAAAATAAATCAGAAGGAAACAATATGGCATCAGGGAATTCATCAAACAACCCT
The DNA here is from genome assembly GCA_023548195.1 of Bettongia penicillata ogilbyi. NCBI lineage: Eukaryota > Metazoa > Chordata > Mammalia > Diprotodontia > Potoroidae > Bettongia > Bettongia penicillata. The sequence continues at coordinate 101,504 of JAJHZJ010000849.1, read as the reverse complement.
AACATCAAACAATTATTGGATTATGTCCTGGAGTCCATATGCATTCAAACTAAAATACTATACATGCCATATGCAGAGTCATCCATCATGAGGACTGATGTTCAGAGTGACACCTCTGTGTCACTATAATATCTGCATAAAAGATGCAATCATTTTTATTCTGCTACGTATGGTAAGGCAGGAAAATTAGATTCTGACCCTTTAAAGAAGAGGTGATAGTAAAACCTATAGGTAACCAAAAAATAAATGAGAAGAATAAAAGCCCCAAACATTCTAGCTAATTAAGATTTTAGTTAGGTAAAACAAAGTGTAATAGAGAGCTCAGGCAGTCAGTAACAAACTATGTGCCAGGATTAGATGTTCCAGTCATCAAATATACAGATATAATGATGTGAAATTCACTGAGACTTTTTAGAGATCCATTCAAATAGAAATTGTGCAGACATTCTGACTATGGTAAAGCACAGTAAGAACTAACATGAAGTTTAAAATACTGAAAAAACATTTATTCCCTAGAATTTTCTATATGGGAAATAATGCAGCATATAGAAAATATTTAATTTTAAGTACCTACTGATAAAATTATTCTGAGAGAAATTTATAAAAGACTTTTCTCTCTCTTAAATAATGTATGTAAGGCAGGAATTCTTAACCTTTTTTCTGTTGAGTTTCCCTTTGGCAGTCTGGTAAAGCCTATCTCAGAAGGTTTCCAAATGCATAAAACGATATACATAGGATTATAAAGGAAACTATCTATATCAAAATTTAAAAACAAACAAATTCTGAGACCCTAGGTTAAGAACTCTTGATTTAAATGAAAGAACTATCAAGAATTATGTAAAGCTAAGTTTAGAATTAAAACACTTTAAAGATACAGATATGGATATATGGGATTTTAAGAAACTGGGGTGTCTTTTGAGAACTGATTGCCCCCATTTTGGGTATAATGATTGACTGCAGGGGCTCCTTATGTGACATGCCTGCTAGAAAAGGTAGCGTGTCTTCTTTACACTGATCTAAAGGACAAAAGGTAGAAGTGAAGCAATAATGAGCCCCTGAATCCTGCCATCAACTGATGCTCATTTTTTTGCCAGGTGTGGTGGGACTCTAACCATCTCTCAGTGACCCAGATAGTGAATGGTTTTGGTGAAATATATTTTGGTCATTATCAGATAATACCAGGACAGATATTATAACAGATGCCTGCACCTACACCTTAAGAAAGTAAGTATTGGGTCAAGAGTTTTAATTACAATGGAATGAGAGAAAGTCACATGGAGCTCACTTTAGGGTAGGATTCTAGGATCACTGGACTGGAATGGACCTTGACTGGTCAACTTTTCCATCCTATTGTCTGGGGATCATGACCAAATTATCACAAACAGATGTGAATCTCTCCTATTTTAAAAAACCTCCAGGATAATAGGCCTAACAATCTTCAACAGTAACACCATTCTAAAGTTTAGCCAACTATTAGTCAAGAAGAAAAATAAATTCCACATAAGTTCTGAATTATTTTTTTAAATTTCTGAATTATAGTAGCAGTTAGCTCTGGGGTTCTCTTGGTTTGTATCTTCTAGAAGTTGGAATTGTAAAAGGAGCAGTAATTCACTATGAGCAGAGGGGAAAAAGAAAGCAAGATCTTAAAGTTGTTGCCTAAGTGTCAAAAGTTTGCTTGTTTATGTTGCGAAAAAGTTGTATATATGTATACATATATGAATATATGAAATAAATATGTATTTGTTTCAACAAAATATTTGGTAACTGAGAGGCAACACTGAATAGTGTTAGAGAGAGCTGGCAACATAGGCAGAAAGACCTGAGCTCAAAACTTGTTTCTAGCACGTACCGGCTTTAATTTAACTCTTGAATGCCCCAGGCAATTGAAAAGCAGGTACAGATCTACGCTGCTAAAGCAAGTTCCCTCACCAATAGTTTACCAATGATATCGCAGGCCTTTTTTTTTTTTTTTTTATGTAGCAGTTATACTCTTCAAGAGCTTGACCTTTGGAAATGAAGACTTAACATTTAGGCACAGTTACCAAAATAGCACAGGCAAAATCTTCTCCTTTGGCCTGATTTTCCCAGAAAACTATAGCAAAAGCTTCACTTTGTGCATTGTAGGCTTGGCCAAAGGCTACAAGCTAAATAAATGTAGGGAACTATCATCATTTCCAAATGAAAGGACATTGATTTCCCACTGCATACTCAAATTACTGTCAATCAGTTTCACAGATTCTTAAAAGTATATTCAATGAGAGATTACGGATGGTTAAATCACGGAAATTACATTGATTACTGGATGTAATAATTTGATGTTATTCAAGTTAGTGGAGAAAACTACATCAGAATGCAGAGAAATAGTTCTTGCTTCTTTACATTTTTATACTATAATTACTGAAATTTCTTAATTTGTGGAGCTCAGAAATGATACTCCATATTGTGGGCTGACTATATGTGACTACACATGCCGACAAACACTAATAGTGGGTATAGGTTTATCTCAGCTTATCCTTCTAAATGGTAAAATTATTTTGGCTCAGCAACATCTCTTACAAAGAGAAAAGCACTTCAGTTTCAACTCATACTTTTCATCTGCAACTGAAGACATTTTCAAACTAACACAATCCTTTGTAAGCATTAGTGACAATATGACCTGGTTACTTAGAGAAACATCAAACTAATTTACTCTTCTGCATCCAAGAGCCTGAGACGAAGAGAAGTGAAAAAAAGAGGAAAGAAGGGATAAAAGAACTGAATAAAAAAAGTTTAAAAAGGGCTAAAGTCCAACCGTACAGGGGCAGTCCCAATACTTCTTAATGGAAGTATCTATAGGGCATAAGGACTAGTAAGTTTCAGTTAGGAAGACAATAAAAGCTTTTGTTAATCAGCCTTTTCAGAGAAAAAGAGAAAGTAGTAGCAAAGAAAGAGTAAAACTGTTGACAAGAAACTACAGTTAATTAAAAGTTAATTCACATAGATGAGTCCATATAGTGCCCCTGTAATATTTCTCTAGCTCCCATCTCTAGGTAAGGTGAGGCATGGTGGGGAGAGGTTCGAAAATAAAACATTTGCTGTTTATTGTAAAGGCACGTAAGTCAGAAGTTCATATCAAAATGGGATAGTATAATGATTTTATACATGTATATCTAATGAAATCAAAATTAGTGCTGAAAAGGATAAATCTTATTACTAGAAACTTCTTTTCAGTTACTGAGATCCCTGCTTCTCTAGTAAAAGTCTCAGTTATTAAAACGATTTGCATTGAAAGATTTAAGAATCTCATAAAAACATTAATTTACTGGCCTTTCGTGGTGGCAAAATGCAGATAACATGCCTGTGGCTATGTCTGCAATAGCTTACACAAACAGAAAGGAGAAACCAAAGAACCGAGTATTAATTCCTGTGGAAAAATTGAAAAAAGTCCAAGCAGTGTAAGGAGAAAAAGGGAGCACAAAGGGAAGAGGAAGACATTAGAAAACATATTACTGATGAAGAGTTGGCAAAGTCTTGGTGGAACTATAAGCATTTAAAAATGTATTCATAGAACTGCAGACCTTCCAGACACATAGTGAGTACACAGGACAATTGGTGGATAGCCCACATGCTCTATCTGTCAGCCTACAACATCAGGAAAAGGTGAGGAAGGCCTGCAGTAGGTCAGATGGCCCACTGTGAATTTTAAATAAAAAGTTTAAAAATGTAGGTATTAAAAAACTCAATTTCACAAGTACATAGTGGAGAAAATATAGATAGATAATAGCTGTTCTGAAAAAAGATATGAGAATTTTAGCAGACAGCAAGTTTCAATAAGTCTGAAATGAGATGTGGAAGGCAAAAAAGTTAATGTCATCGTGGGCTGAATTAAGAGGGGCAGAGCCTGCACTAATAGGTAGGTGATAGCCCTGTTCTCAGACTTCATCAGACCTCATCTGCGGTATGAGCTTCAGTTCTGAAGGATGGGGCTTAAGAGAGACATTGATAAATTCTATGTTGTGTAGAGAAGGGTGGTCAAGACTGGCAAAGGGTCTTGTGTCCATGTCATATAAGGATTAGTTGAAGAAAAGAAAACATGCTATGCTTGGAGAAGAAAAGACTTGGCATCGGGGACAATCAGATTTGTTCTCTGACCAAGAGGGCAGAACCAGGAGTACCAAATATGAGCTGCAAAGAGGCAAATTTGGGTTTGATGTGAAGAAAAACTTTGTAATAATTAGAGCTGTCTAAAAATTGGACAGTCTGCCTCAAGAGGTGGTGGATTCCCCCTTCTTGGAGGTCTTCAAGCAGAGATAGGATAACCATTTGTGGAATATGTGATATTATTGGGTTGCATTATTTTGAAGTTGAGGTCCTTTTCAATGCTTAAATTGTGAAGTTCAGTAATTTATGGGAGGACATGGATAAGACCGTAGAAGCTAGGGAGGGATGGCTGGGTAAGTGACCTGCATCACTGAGGGAATAGCCACATTCAGTAAGATTACCGATTTATGGGAGTATTGGATTTATGAACTTGAGAGTGTAAATAAACTTTTAAAATTATTCTATATTAACCAGAGAATTCATATTATGACCTATTCTTACATGAATAACCAATCTAGCTTCAGTATCTAGTAGCACTTTTTCCTCTAACAGAGAAACTGAATTATCATTAAAAATTCTGGGCTCCTGAAGATAGAAAGAAGCCAGATAAGATTACAGTCGAATGGTGACAAAAATGTAAGTATAAAATAATATAAGGTAGTGGTTAGGGTGGTGGAGAGGAAAGCAAGTCCATCACTTCTGATCATGTATGATAACATATTAAATCCACACGTCCAGCTTGTGTTCACTATGACCACATCACCAATAGGACCCCTTTTAGGACACATAAAGAAAACATGGAACAAAAATAGGTGAGATTATAAAAGAAAAAGGAATATATGCATTCAGAGAGAATAAAATAAAATGATAAGAAAAAAGATAACTAGGAAAAACATAGTTTCTTAGATCTAGGAAGGATCTAAAGAAATGAGTCTTTCCAGAGCAGTCTCTAGGCTAAAGCATCTAGGGCTGATGCTTGGATATCCTTTCTTAAAGATCCCAGGGATGAAGATAACCCCCTAGACCTTATGCCTATGTCTGTAAAATGAGAGGGTAAGATAATCAGTCAACTGGCTTTCTTATCTCCATTACAACAAAAAGCAGCCTTACCAAACGTTCATGTGGATGCAAGCTGCAGTAGCTGCTAGACTGTGGAATATGAGAAGAATTGCCCAACATTCCTCCGTAGCCAGGCTGATTCATCCCACTGGAGGAGCTCCAAGGGTCACTGCTGTGATGGCCATCTGCAAAGGACAAAGATAACAGTGGCTTCCCTGAAGGCCTTCAAACTGGCTTCAAGAATAGTGTTTGTCTCATAAACTTAAAAATAACTGTCCCAATGCATTTCATTTATTCGTATGCTGGTTGGTTGATTATGCTAGAAGACACAGCAAAAAAATATGGTGTTCAATTACCTAGCAGCTAAAAACAGTGAACAGTAAATGACAGGTCCTTAGTTAAAAAACTAAGTTGAAAAGAGAGAAATGGAACACAATTTCATATTGAATTATGTCAAGTTAGCAGGATATCTGATGTTAAATAAAAGTTTCTTGGCAACTCCTTCATCCTTTTTTTTTCTATGATAACTGCTGCTATATTTTGGGATGAATATTTTTAGCTTAAAAATGCTTGATACATTACGCACTTGGCAATTTTACAAATTTTAAAAGTAAACAAATGGTTATTTGACTTACGAGGTTGGATTTCAGATCTATAATATACAAAGTATATGGAAAAAATCTTGGAATTGCTATGTGGTATAATACAAAAGGGGAAAAATCTCTAGGGTACATATGCTTCTCAGTGGGTTCTGGGGTTTTTGTAAAGATATTAGGTTTTCAGCAGAGGCAACTTAAGACATGCATATCTTAAAGAAAAGACATTCCTTTTTTAATATTTTAGGAGGTATGGGTTTTTAAAAACTATGGAGTAGCAAAAAGGTTGAAAATTACATTTAATATTTTTGTCAGGTCAAATTGTGATCCTGGTATTAATTCAAAACATTTCTAGGACTTTCTCATTTCAGACAAATTAGGGAAATTATACTATAATTTAGATATTAAAAATCTCCCCTGCTACTATGGTCTATGGTTTCTGGTATTGGTTTCTGCGGTCTTTTTTACACTTGGGGGGGTGGGTGGCATAAGAAAGAAGTGGGATCGGAGAGGCAAACTTATGTTACTATTGAATATGCTGCTGGCATCGATTCCTTAACAACTGGACTACTTCCACAGTAAACCTGCAGAGAATTTTTCCAAATAGGCTTTAATCGTTGGCAGTACTTCTAATTCTTCTACAAGGCAAGCTGAATGGGGCACTATACATCCCATCAAGGGCTTTTCACTGAAGTACTAATTCTAGATGTTGGAGTTTTGAAAACTGGAATGTTTTCAAGCAGCTTGGAGGAATAATCTATGTGGTTTTTTTTTGTTTAAATAAGTACTGTGCAGATAAAACTTCATTCATAGCTTTGAAATTTTAAGAAATTTAGCTGGAAGAATAAAAGTAAAAATTAGAATTAGAGGACATGATAATACAAGCACAACATGCTTCAACCGAACTTAGAAAATATCTTTACCCTTAATATGCACTCAATTCAGCAGTACCTAAGGTTCATCATACAATAATTCATGCCAGGTTTATGGGAGCTAGGATTTTTTGCACAAAAAGGGAGCCCAACTCCTCTTTATCTGTCATCATGGCATTAAGGAAAAGTATGATTAACATAGCCCATACTTCACTTAATATGGAAGAAGTCCTTAGATCAGAGAAGTATAGATACCCCTATCTTAATTTAAAAGTCCAAGGCTAAATTCTCTTAATGAATGGTTGATGAGTATGACAAATGACTTTGTAAGACTACATTAAAAAGCAAGAGCTTCTGTATACATTCTGAAATGAGATGCACCACGTAGCAATTAAAATCTATTTAGGGTTTGTTATCTTCGAAAATTCTGTTCAATGCAGGCTCATAAAAATACATATTTTACATATGTATTGCTTTTCACAGCAAGTTAATATTTTTCATACTCTTGTGATCTTGCCATAATGTTGCTTTTTAAAAAATAGGAAAATATTTCTATATTCTGGGCAAATAAATTGTGTAAATGAAATGATAAATGTTAACTTTTAGAATCAAATCATTATGGCATTTTTAGCTCTGTAAAGATACAATATTTGCTCCCATATTTCACCTCATTTTCCTATAATTAGGAAACTATTGTTCGTATTAATCTACGTAACCTTCCTCCTTTGGCTTGGATGATGCAAGCAGGTCACTCCACTGAAAGCAGAACATAGCAAACCTTTCTGTCAATGGTTTGGGCACATACGAATCTAGTTAATGTATAAATCTCTCCCTGGGAACTATTTTCCCAGCCATGGGTGGCATAATTTCTTTCTATTACTTGAAAAGGGAAAAGAGGACCCCAAGAAAATGTTGGCTGTCTTGTGTAGCAGAGTGCTACCTGACTCTGAAGAGATAAGGACACCAAGACACTTCAACTTTGCCACTAGGGCAAGACACAAGCAGCAAAAAGCTGATGTTAAAAGGCAGGTACTCTGCATGTCTTTAGATAATAGGACAGGGTATTCTTTAGTATCTCACTTATAATGTCTACATGAATCCACAGGACCAATCGAACTACTTTGTACTGGGTATCGTGACAATTTCTTCACTGGGTATGCAATGGAGGTGAAGCCAGGCTCCTGGAAGCTATGTCAGTGGTGCAGTAAGTACTAGAAAACTGGAAAGGTCTCAAGTATGGTCCAGCAACAGATTATGTACATGTTATCAAAGGAGCAGCCTAAATCAGTTTAGAGACCTATCACCAAAATCCTGGCCACTAAAAGATGAGATTTTGCGTGTGTGTGTGTGTGTGTGTGTGTGTGTGTGTGTGTGTGTGTTGTTTTTGTTTGTTTTTTTTTAATCACACAAGAAGATTGCAGAGGATTGTGACTTTTCATTAGCTGAGGGAGTGCCCACTCTGACAAAATCCTGGATCCCTCAAATACCAAAATAATATCCAATTTGTAATTGTGTTGAAAAGGCCAAAACTTCAAATGGAGTGGGAATAAGTTAAAAATGATAGCAACTACTAATCTCAACTGAATATTTCTGCTCTTATCTGGGGAAAGTGACACCATATTATCAAAGGGATTCTTTCCCTGCTGCTTTCTTTACATCTTGAAGGATGACACCATGACAGCTCTTCTTCTTACAATGTGTCTCTTCTTTCTACCCTGGGAAGTACTTTTGCCAATAGAAGGGAAAACAAGATAGAAAACCCCATGAAGCCTTGCCAAGGCTAGGTCAGAGAAAACCAAGAAAAAAGGGTTATGCATGACAAGGAGACAAGGCTGACTAATAATATTTGTATGGTCTAAAACAAGTTCTGAACCTAGTATGCATTACTTCTGGTTAACCCCCAAACTGATGTTCAGAACCATAAGGAAGTTTCGCTCTTGCTACTACTATCACACTTCTTAGGAGAGAGGAGTGCCTGGGGTGTCCATTTTTATGATTAATGCATTCAGAGTAAAGATCCAGTAAGAATTCTCTCAGACTTGTTCCCATTTATTGCTCAGTGGTTTTTTCTTGAAAAGCAGCTTCTTACCTTGCATGAAGAAGGAGCTAGGGAAAGTGCTGGCTGCTGGTTTTGAAGATGGGTAACCTGGTGAGTCCCTGTTGTAGTCGGCAGTGCTTGCTGACGGGGCATAAACCTAGAGAACAAGAACTAATTTAGTTTGTTTCCTGTGATGACCCAAGTACTGCAAGTGCGATTGTGTAAGAAACAAGACGTGGGACTGAAATGCTCTATTTTCTCCCTACTTAATAGTATGGTTTTTTTTTCCAATTACATGTAAAGATGGTTTTCAACTTTAATTTTGATAAAATTGTGAGTTCCAAACTTTTTATTTTCTCACCTGTCCCCTTCCATTCCTAAGACAGAAAGCAATCTGATATAGGATATACATGTACAATCACGTTAAAGATATTTCCACATTAGTCATGTTATGAAAGAAGAATCAGAATAAAATGGGTAAAACCATGAGAAAGAAAGCTACAAAACAAGTGAAAATTATATGGTTTGATATGCACTCAGACTCTATAGTTATTTCTCTGGATATGGATAGCAGTTTCCATCATGAGTCTTTTGGAATTGCCTTAGATCCTTCCATTGCTGAGAAGAGCTAAGTCCATCACAGCTGATCATCACACAATGTTGCTGTTATTATGCCCAATGTTCTCCTGGTTCTACTTCATTCAGCATCAGCTCATGCAAGTCTTGCCAGGTTTTTCTGACATACATCTGCTCATCATTTCTTACAGCACAATAGTATGCTATTACATTCGTATACTACAACTTGTTTAGCCATTGCTCAATTGATGAGCATCTCCAATTTCCAATTCTGCATCACCACAGAAGAGCTACTATTTTTGTACAAGTGGGTCTTGTCCCCTTTTTTAATGATCTCTTTGGCATACAGACCTAGGAGTGGTTGCTGGATCAAATGATATGCACAGTTTTACAGACTGTTGGACATAGTTCCAAAATGCTCTCCATAAAGGTTGAATCAGTTCACAACTCCACCAACAATATATTAATGCTCCAAATTTTCTTCTCCAACATTCATTATTTTCTTTTTCTGTCATATTAGCCAATCTGAGTACCTCAGAGTTGTTTTGATTTGCATTTCTCTAATCAATAGTGATTTAGAGGATTTTTTCAGATGACAATAGCTTTGATTTCTTCATCTGAAAACTGCCTGTTCATATCCTTGAAGCATTTATCAATTGGGGAATGACTAGTATTTTTATAAATTTGAATAAATTCTCTATGTATTTGAGGACTAAGACCTTTATCAGAAACATTGGCTATAAAAATTGTTTCCCATCTTTCTGCTACCCTTTCAATATTTTGGTTGCATTCATTTTGTTTGTGTAAAACTTCTTCATTTAAAAGTAATTAAAATTATTCATTTTGTATTTTATAATGTTTTCTATTTCTTGTGAGCTCATAAATTCGCCCCTGCCCCATAGATCTGACAGGTAAATTATTCCTTGCTCTCCTAATTTGCTTATGGTATCACCTTTTATATTTCAATCATGTACCCATTTTTACCATATCTTGATGTATGCAGTGAGAGTTGGTCTATGCCTAGTTTCTGCCATACTATTTTTCCAGTGTATGAAATGCTCCATCTCTACCATGTTTAGTTCTAAACCAGCTTACAACATGAACAATGCTTCCTCTGCCATACAAAGAGAAAAAGAGGGAAAAAAGAAAGGCTTTGTATGTATGCAAAACAAAAAGAAATACATGTTTAAGGATTTATAAAATAGAAACAAGGTATGATACTTCCCAGTCTAAGATAAGAATGTCAATGAAGCTTTTTGCCAATTCCTATACAACTACAGATATTCCATGTAACACCCACAGTGTGGTCCTGGGATATCAGAAAACTGAAAACATCAAAGTGTTTAATATAATACTTTCTTTTGCTGTTTTATCATTGTTATCATTATTGCTTAAAAGCAGAGAGTTCACATAAATGCTAAAGGCAAAAAATAAAATCTATGAACGAGGCTCTGCATTTACTCCACCCTTCAAGTAAACTCTTTGTTCTCAAAAAGAAAAAGGGGGCGGGGAAGGGAAATCTAGAGCGCAACACTATCAAGACCACTAAAAATCATAAACATATCTTGGGATATTAAATTCTCATGGTGCAAGCTCTTTGCAGAGATGCATGAAAAGGGCCATTAAAAGTCTGGATCTACATAAGACCACCAACATACAATGCGTGCATCAGGGGGAAATCTCTTTTTCTTGTACTTATTATATTTGTGTGTGCAATAAACTTAACAAGTGTGCCAAAAAACTAATTTACTTACATTCGTTTACTAATACTCCAGAGGCCTTGGGAACTAGTTCTTTGTAAAAATAGCCTGTGTATTTTCTTGTTTATTTTTCAGCTAAACAGGACAGCATACTAGACAACCATGAACTCATAAGGTATAGTTTAACTTTAAATGTTTTTTTTCCTCCCCCTTTTCTTTCTTGCTAAATATAATTTTTTAAAAGTTCCCATTTTCTTTTGCTTAAAAAGTTCCTCTCTCCAGATGGTCTGGAGGACTGAAACACTGTCATCTTCTTGATGAAAATGGATACCTTCCTGCCTCCATTTTGAAGCAAACAGCAGATCACAAAATTGGCAGAGAGCCTGTTCTGACATTCACAGGTCACAGTGAAAGGGAAGAGGAATCCACCAATAAAAGGCTTATTGCACTATTACCAAGAAGCTTCTGTTCTTTTTTCAGGACACATCTAATCAACAGCATAAAAAATGTATACATTTAACTCGGAACATCATGAGCCACAAACCAAACATTAATATGAGGTTTAGGATGTCAGAACGATGTCCCCATAGACAGATGTAGGAGAATACGCACACACAGAGATGCCAGCCGACTGACATACATCAAATAAGTGGTGTGGATGCCTCACAAGGACCTTAAAAATTGGGAGGGGTCAGGAATGTCATAAAAAACCAATAGAGTTTTTAGAACAGATATTTTCAAAAAAAATTAATAAGTTCTATATTTTGTGGGATGTAAATTAGGTTTTTAGATTTCATGACATTAGGCATAAACAGCCATTTTTCTAATTTCACTGTGCCAAAGAAAAAGGAAAATCTTTTTGAACAGTTATGAGAGCCAAAGAATAAAATTTAGAAACAGGAGATTCCCCCCATGCCCCTTCAAACAACTAAAATTCATTTAAAAAAATACTGAAAGTCCTGTCAAGCAAAACCAACAGTCATTTACTTCAGACTTCCTTGTAAGCAACCAATAAAAAATTCTTTTTAGGAGCAGTTGTTTTTAGGGGAGCACTTGATGCTAGTTTTAAAAGCTGAAATAAACCACAGCTTTCTGCAAAAAAAAGAATTGCAAATGAAATTGTTTTAGTATTAAAAATATGAATATAATTGTAACGTTATGCTACTGTAATACCTGTGATCTTTATGTGCTGACAAGAAAAGTCTGAGATGTACTTGGTTATTAGGTATGAGTTCATCATAACGATGAGGCACTATCATGTTTTCTGAAAGCTGGCAAACTCTCATTCAGACTATTAAATAATCTTATCCTTTAAAAATGTGCAAAATACATGCTACCTAAAATATTTTAAAAGAATTAAAGCCTTTTAGATAATATAGTTTACTTGCATTAAAGTTCCCTAAAATGAACCTAAAACATGCATTCATATGATATTTTAGATAAAACATCATTTGACAACATTTAAATAGTTGCTTCCTTTTATTTTCTTTCAAGGTTATTTACTGCTACTCTCTCTGGGAGGAATGGAGAAACCTATGGCTAACTGAAGTCATTTAAAAGTAGAAGTTACCTATTATCACTTTTTATGAATTCCCTTTGCTAGAATAAACTGTCAAGACTAAAATCCACCAATATTTATCCACTCTGAAATGACAGAATGAGGAGATAATTCATGGTATATGTAGGATTTAATTTTTGATTTTTTGAAGGCCTTTGCCAAATTCAGTTCTGACTACTTTTCATTGTGATGATAAAATCAGAGAAAACATGGGACTTTCCAAATATTCTCAAAATATCTTGCTTTCAATAGCACAGGCTCAGATTATCTAACTTCCATCTGAAAGTTGCAGTTTACCAATTTCAAAATATATCTACCCTAAAGTGAAGTTAAGCCATGCCTGTCTTTTAAACAACCATACCTGTCTTATTTTACAGAACAACAGAAAGCTAAAGTTGATGGAGACTTCAGAGATTATCTAGTCCAAATTTCTTCTTTTACAGTCAGACACTGAAGGCCAGAAAGATGAAGTGATTTCTTTTAAAGTCATGCGGCTACTTGGTGGCAAAGGCAGATACCCTTAGGGAAACAGATTTTGACTGTGCTATGAAATTATGAAGCACTGTCTCTTCCCTTCTGGGAACAGAAGAACTTCTGGCACAGAGAACTGGATAACTGTTGGACTTAAGAGACAGAGACACTTGTGCTCAAATATCATCACATCAGACACTTACTAGCTGTACACTCTGAGCAAGTAAGTCACTTAACTTCAGTCTGCCTCAGTTTCCTTATCTGTGAATGGCATATAACAATAACACCTACTTCAATGAGTGAGGGTAAAGATTGAATGAGATAATGTACATAAAGTCTCTGCAAAACTGAAAGCACTATATAAATGTCAGGCATCATTAATAGGTTTAAAAATATTCACATTCACGTTAGTTAAGCATTTTATTCCCCCAACACTTTAAGAGTTGGAAGGGTCCTCAGAAGTCACCTAGTCTGATCCCTTCATTTTACAAATGAAGAAAATTGGGGCCATGTGAGTTATTTTTCAAACAAAAAATTAATGACAAAGGTAAGATTTCACCCCATCCTCTGATTCTAGAGCCAGTGTGCTTTCCATAATATCCAGTTGCAAGATTTTTAAAAGGAGGTATGAGTAAAGTAAGAGGGGAGAACAGTAACCTCAGAAAAAACCCTTTAGTCACATTTTGCAATAATTTTATAGAAATCTTATTGAAATATATTTCAGTCACATATAGTTTGCATGGCCTTTAAATAAACTATAACAGGAAGGGTTAATTGGGGAAAAAAGTGTATGAAAAAGGGTAATCTCTGAGAACCAGTGTCCTCAGATAGCAGGCATTTGGGAGAGCTGAGACCTGGGTTCAAGGAATAGGCTAGAATGCTACCAACCTAGGTTGGGATAGGGATGGGGGGGGGAGGGCAGCTCAAGTATGTATATCACCAATTTTTTTTAAATCAAGCCTATGATTTCATAAGCATAGGAAGTTTCAGGCAAGGGGTTTCTTCAATATCCTTTTCCTCAAATTATATGATTTGCCCAGGGTTATACAGATAATATGTGTCAGAGACCAGACTTCAGCCTAGATCTTCCTAATTTCAAGGCCAGTTCTACTAGGTCACTACTTCACATTGCCCCTCATATTGGTGGGTTAACAGTCCTTCTGGCAAGGCTTGACTCAACTGTCTTGTGAAGGGATCTAAGTTCCTAAAGACCCAGAAAGTTGTATTTCCTCTCAGTTTGGGAAAAGGGGGAAGCTAACAGAAGACAGGTAGAGAGACGGACAGGGAGGGGGAAAAGAAGAAAAGGAGAGGAAAGGGAGAAAAGCTTAGTGGGAGGGAGAAGGGTGATAGACACAGAGATGATAGGCAGAGGCAGACAAACAGAGGAGGTAGTGGTGCTTTACCAGGATGTATGAAGTACCACTGTGGTGGCAGTTTCCAAGGGGAGACCCAAAGGTGAAAGTTTAAAGGCTCAATAAGCACAACACAAGATTGTATTTTTTTATGGTAGATGCCAGAAACAAAATAAAAAAAAACCAAATACCAGAAATACCCAGGTATGTATGAAGAAATTGGCAATTCTTAGCCCCTCTCTTGTCCTACTTTAGTTCAGTGCTACTGGCATCCATTTCTAAACATGTCCTTTTGTTGTTAAAGATGGCATATATCTGATCTCATCTTATTTCTCATAAATACCTGTGGCTGACGTAGTCTTTAAGCATTCCTTACTTTCCTTTGTGAATGGCCCAGCGGTGAGGGATTACTCTGGGATCTCCATGGGAAAGAGTGATCTTTTCTAGTGCAGAGCTATTACCTACCAGTCCATTGCAGTCACCCTGAGGGCATAATCAGGAGCCATTCATGCTTAACAACCACTTCCAAGAGCAGAGTTATTATGAACCTGAGACCTTACAATTAGATTATGAACCTAAATCTGTTGCAAATGCAAGTCTTAAGAGATATGTCCATATGATGCTCAGTGATAAATGAAGTCACATGCATTACAGTTAAAACTCGTATCCTTCAGCAGAGAGTACTATATAGTAGACATGATTTTGAAAATTAGCCTAAAATCTTCACAAATGTCTTATCCTCGCTATACTCACAGCAGCAGAGGCAGTTTTTCCACAACATCCCAACCATCCACATATTACCCATCAGTTGCTCCAAGCACCCAACAACATTAGCTAGGGGATCCTACTTTCTCCTCTCCACAAAGCCCCTAATCTGTTTGCTCATGAAAGAAAGACAATAGTTGTAGGACTGCTAGCTCAATGAGTCAATAGCATGATATGACTGCTAAAAAAAATACACTCTCCCTCTCTCCCCAATTAATAATAACAGCTGGGATTGATACAGTGCTTTCAGCTTTACAAAGATCTTTGAATACATTATCTCATTTGATTATCAGAATAACTCCATCTGGGTAGGTGCTATAGGTTATTTTCATTTTACAGATGAGAGAGACAGACAGAGAGACAGATAAACAGAAAGATAGACACTTGGTGAGATAGCAATACCTGCCCATGGTCCTACAATTAGAAGAAGAACAAATATATAGCAAAATCCAGAACAAACTGACAGAGAGAGACAGAGAGAGAGAGAGAGAGAGAGAGACAGAGACAGAGACAGAGACAGAGAGAGAGAGACAGAGAGAGAGGGAGAAGGAGACAGAGAAAAGGACAGAGACGGAGATAAAAAGAAAGACAGACACTTGATGAGACAGTAAGACCCGTCCCATAGTTAGAGAGGATCAGTACTAGGATCAGGACCCAGGCTCTCCCTGACTCCAACTACAATTTTCTCTTCTTTAACATGCTCTTTAATGACATTAACTGAAGTCAATAATGGCATTAACAATCAAAATGAAAGAAACAATAAAAAAAACTCCGAGTTGAAAGTGTACTCAGGGTGTATGTAACCTAACCAGGCAGAAACAGGAATCTCAGCAGCATCCTTGACATTGATTGAAGAGGCTAGATGAGTAACCAACAAACATTTATCATCCTTTAAACCTTAGCTCAAATTCTACAACAGGAATTTCCCAGTCTTACTTTCCCATCATCTCTGCTCCTCCCACTCACACCTTCCTTCTGGCATTGCCTCCCATGAATCCAGTATATGTCTCCTTGGTACATAGTTGTTTTCAAGCTGTTTTTCCCATTAAAAAAACTCCTTGAGGATAGGGCATTTCCTTTTGCCTTTCTTTACAGCCCAGTTCCTGGCACACAGAAAGTACTTAATGAATGATCATGATGCTATTAAAGGTCTATTACTTATCAGGCACAGGTCTAGGTTCTGGAAATACAAAGACAAAAGTAAAACAGCTCTGTTCTAATAGGACAGAAAACATGCATACAAGCTATCTCAAAGGCTATAGCACAGATAAAGCCATTGAAGTTAGTAATATTAAGCTATTAAAGCTTGAAATTTCACTAAGACTTTAGGGACATGCTGTATAAGATATAGAACAAATATATAGCAAAATCCAGAACAAATATAAAGAACAAATCCCTTTCCACCAAGGTTACCTGCAAGGGAAAGGAATATGCAGC